>CM068321.1:25743859-25896359 GCA_034766995.1 Acanthacorydalis orientalis | reverse complement strand
AATTGACCAACTTAGCAGAAATTGTAGAATATTTTAGTTGCTATCTGCAATATAAATAAATGCAATATAAACAGGGTGAATATCCTTTAAAATTTTAGAGTATATATATATACATATATATATATATATATATATATATATATCTTTCATTACCAAGCACTATCGATCTGTACATACAAAAAATCTGCGAACTCATCAGAATTTTACATTTAAATAAAAATGAAAAGTATGCAAATTTTCATAATTTTATATACATTGAAATGCATATTAAACAAATAGTACTACATTCGATTTTAAATAAGAAACTAACAGATATTTGAATACATCTGTATGATTATTTTCACACATCAGTTAATTCCTTCCCCCACTGATTGTGTATAACTTGTATTGCAATTGATTTATACTATTATTGTTGTGTTATTTATAGACATACATTGTTATTTCCACGGTTTTCTTACTTGGTTTCAGTTTATATATATATATATATATATATATATATATATATATATATATATATATATATGTATGTATTTATCAGTCAATAACCTTTGAATAATAACTCAGGTCAATATCCTTTGTATAAAAGTGAACGCATACACAAAACGTTTGAGGTCTCTCAGAATACAAAAGCAGCAAATCAGAATCGTTTTGGAAAACTTTTATAAAGATTTAATTTCATTTATATAATTGTTGAAATATTTTTCATTTACTTTATATATATATATATGTATATATATATATATATATATATTAAACGTACGCTTCAAATTATTCGCATCTTATCTCAGATCTTCTTGTCTGAAATTTAACAATGCTAAATATAAATATGTGTTGTAAGCAAGTATAATGAAGTTTGTGAAGTTTTAACAACTTATGTACCTAAACTGTGTGCAAGATGTTTGTATGTGGAAGTTGTTTGATTATAAAAATGTATTTTCACTTTACAGATATGTAAATAGTTTTTTTTAACAATGCGAAATTTAATAACTATAAACATTTCCAAGTAGGTTGGTTTTGATTAAAAGTCTTTCTATTAAATAAATTTATTTATATTTGTGTTGTTGGTAGCTATAGCTCCTACTAACAATTTAAAAATAAATAACATTTCATGTTGAATTGACTTTTTATAAAAATATTATAATTCTGTATCAGTCAAACCCGCAGAATAATTTTTGAACTGTAGCTTGATTTATTTTCACAAATGAATTTCTCATAACTTCAAATATACAGAAAAATCGTAGATTTTTCTATAACTTGCCGCTTTGAGAATGATATAATTTCCATCTAAATTCACATATGCAGTAATAAAAATGATTAGCCGTCATTATTGAACGCTTTCGGTCAGAAAACATTTTTTCTTGTTCGAAAGGTGAGAGAAAAATTCAATTCTGAAAGTCTAACCGGTATTTCTTCTCCATACATTATAATATTGTTTAAAAAGTAGTTCCAGCGTGCAAACTTTTCAAACGGAACAACTTTTCTGTGTGATGTCAAACTATTAGATGCAGCGTTCAAACTTGAGAGGGAGAAATCATATTAAAGTTATATCAGAATATCAAGCGGTGAAAGTATTATGACTTCACTGTATTATATATTCTGTAGAGTGCGACACAAATTAACAATGGTCGGTTTGAATAAATTCGAGTATAATTAAAATAAATTCAATAAACGATAATTGTATTTTTAATTAATTCCTATTTTTGAATACAAAATATTTACACAATTTTTTGTACAAAATTATATGTTTTTGAAATAGCAATCTATGATATATTTTAAATATTTCTCTATACGATTTATTTCGATATGGATTACAGTTCTGATTGATGCAAAAAATAAAGGCTAGTGACATGTACAGAATATATTAATATTCGAATAACAGAGGATATTCATAAAAAGTGACAATTTCCATAACTGTATCACATAATTTGTAAAATAATTTCATGTAAACGAGCAGTTTTCAATAATTTCATTTTTTTGAACACAGTAATATTTGAACGACAGCTGTAAAATATGTTTAAACCCAAATTGTGACTAAAATTAGTTTACAATAAATGTTTAGATGTTGAAAAACAACGACGAATTATAATTTATACTGAGTTTGATTTAAAAGTTCTCGAAATCCATGAACATTTAAATGTTTCAAGAAAGAACTAAGAACATTTTTTTCATTTTGTATGAGTATTTTTTTGTACAGATAAGAAATACGTCTGGGAAATTAGAATACTGTGGTTTCAATGGATTGGTAGATTTTGTTTTAACTGATGCTACAGACATATTTTATTATATAACATACATATATATATATATATATATATATATATATATATATATATATATATATATATATATATATGAGATAGAGAGAAAAGGTGGATTGGAGATAAAAAAAAGAATATTCTTGAGGTAAATAAAAGGAAGGTAGAGAGAAAGAAACATATTTTTCTATTACTTAATTAAATTTATAAAAATAAAATGTATTTATAAATCATTATGTTTTTTTTAATAATTCTATATGTCGGTATAGTATATTACACTATATAGTATTAGCATATTCTAATATGTGTATGAAATAAATTTGCTAAAATGAAACATTTCTGTACTGTCAAGGGTGGCACAAGGTAGTATAATTGATATTTGTCTGTTCATTCCATTCAAGAAACGATCTGTCGATTTTTCGAATTCAATAATAGGAAAAATTACTCGACCATCTGTATTTATTCATTATAGTCCTTGCTTTTTATATGATTATCAAGTAATTTCCACCTATATTATCTTTTTATATATTAATTCTAATAATATGATCGGAAATTATATAATAGATATAGTTGTAGATGAAACAATGTTTCATGCTCATTTCAGTAAATTTATAGAATATAAAATCAATTCAACCTTTTTGATGAACCCTTATCTCCTTTAGTTAATTAGGTAAAATACAGTAAATCTTTTATAAGAAGATTTCGAAATTTGATTGGCACCTAAACTGATTGGTTATAAAACTGAAATTGTATTTGGTGATTGAAACGCCAGTTTTGTATCCAATAAATTTTCTATTTAATAATTAAGAAGACAATTATAATATTTTCATCTCTAGTTAAAAATTACGTTTAATTCTAATTGAACAAAGAGTACAGTTCTTAAGGAAGATCCAATTTATTCATTATGTCAGTGAAACGAACTCGTTGTGAAGATAAGTGTCTGTATGGAGATACCCTTGAACTGAAACTAATAAAAAAAAAATTCTCACCGCATCCATGCGTTTGTTATATAAATGTTTAACGGTTATATAATTGTATTATTTTCATACAAATTGAATTAAAATAAATGATAGAAGGAATAAAATAAATAAGCTTTTGTTTTTATTAGAATGATTTATGAAAGCCTTTCAAAAAATTGTTTTATTTTATTTTCTGTAGAAAACACATACATTTTTTTAACTCATGTAAATATGTGGAAAAAATAAACTCAATCGTTTATTTATTTCAAAGTATAATTTCTGTCCCGTTCCTGTTCGAAAAATATTTTCTATATTATTAAACTGTTAATTGAGATTAATTCAAAACTGTTATCTAACGAAACAAATGCACCGGAAATTTTATCCAATCGAATATCAAACACACTACACACACACACACACGTTCTCATATATTTAATACACCCATTAGAATACTCGACATGGCGGAGTTGATGATAAATAAAACAAATAAAATATGATTGAAAAACGAGCGGTTAGCAACTGTGGAATCGGTTTCGCGACTTTAAATGTACCGTAACCTCAAAAAGCTTTACAAATAAACTTTACTGGCAGGGTTTCAATGGAAACTCGACGGGCCACGTTAATGAATAGCAATGTAATGGAATGGGACGGAGGTGAACTGGAAATATGGAAACGAACGAATTGGATATGTATTGAAAGAAATATAGAAAAAATAGTACCTATAGGGGAAATATTTCCATACATGACGGTTGATTAAATAATATCCGTCGCGGAAACAGATAATTTCATTTATTATTTATTTCGACGAATGTTTTCCGTTATGAAAATATTTATAGTGGAGCTCAAATGTAAGATTTTTAATTGTCCACAATTAATTTATAATTTTCCCGTTTAATATATATATATATATATATATATATATATATATATATATATAAATGCTATAATCAATCATAATTCTGTCATATTGCTGAATAAAACATATATGCGAATCAGTGTAATATAAAAAGTAGTTTTTTAAAGTTCTGTAAAAATAATATTATTTGTAAAGTTCATAATTATTTAGAAAAAATACAAAAAAAAATATTTAAAAAATATATATAATTCTAGTTATGAATCATTTATATAATACATCCATCTCTTTTGAATTATTCATTTGTTATAGTCGTTTTATTTATTTACCAATAATACAATGAATGATCTACTCTCCTACATATCACAAACAAACTCATTTTTAATTCAGAAATACCGTCTTTCCCAGAGCGCTGACTTATAAAAAATCTTGTACATAAGTAGATTATTTAAGTTTTGACACAATGAAAAAACCGTTTATGAAAATGTCAAAAAACGATTTAATAAAAAAAATATACAAACTACCATTACTAGCATCACAAGATACTGAAAAATTCATAGATGCCTCCAAATTCGATAATGAAAGATCATATTTTAATAGAAGTATTTTCTATATAAATATTTTAAAATATGAATAATTTCGTAGATACCAACCCAAAAAATGATATTGATTAATAATCCAAAAGACAAAAAATTGAAATTACATTTATAAAAACTTTCGATATTTCAATTTTTCATTTGGAGACTTTTGAATTAACTCTTCTCTTACATTGAGATTATGATAGCTAGTTATTTCATTTGAAAATTAATTATTTCTTTAAGTGAATCAATAGATATTTAGATTTGTATGCAACTCATAACCTGTCAAATCTTTAACAGTAATTCACTGAACTCTAATTTCCTAGTTTAAATTTATCTTGTATTTCTGAAAAATGAAAATCAGTAATCTATACTAGAGCTTTCGTTGAAGAGTAGAAATAAAAGCATCCACTTATAACATTAATCGTATAATCAAAATGTACAATTCTCGGAAATGGTTAAAACATTCTCATTATATACCAAGTGAGACATTTATATGTCTGATGCCAGCATAATCAGAAAATACATTTTAAAATTTATGGAAAATAAAATCTGTAAATAATTTAAATTGTAAATATTTACAAGAAACAAATGTTCACCATTTGGATAATTGAATGATGAAAATGGTAATGACATTTATCACAAATAAATTTGAAATATTACAAACATATTTACAAAATAATACTGTTTTATTTTTGGTTTAAAGCTGTATTTATAAAAAAATTCGACTTATTTTAATATTTAGTCTTATCCACTGATATGCATTCCAGTCGAATTATTTTTATTGACATGAAATCGTGTACTTTATACAGAAGTTTACTATGAATAATTATTGTTTATTTGAACAACAAATTTTAATTAAATATTATTTCAAAATTTATTTTATGAATTTTTACTAATGTTGTGTTAGCTAAGTTATAAAAAAAATACTAAAAACTAAAATTCATTTCATTTAAACTTTTATTATTTACAGTTTTTAATAAAATTTATATACTCTACCAACAAAAAACGAAAAAGATCCACTGACATTATGAAAACCTAATACAAACATTACAGAAACTTATCTACTAAAAACTCTCTTTCCCTTTCTGTATCTCTTTTCCTACCTCCCTTTCTCTCTCTCTCTCTCTATCTATCTATATATATATATATATATATATATATATATGTTTCTATATTCACTAAACATATTAAAAAACTTTCCCCTAATACACGTTTTTCTAATTTTCGTTCAGCTAACAATACGGTTTCTTGAACAAACAAAATTTTACTCTCGTTTTAAGATCTGTATTTTGTAGGTTCAGTAATCTAATTTCTTAGTTTTCGTTTGATACACCCCACGCAAGGATTAAAATGACATTTAACTCGATAAAATATTACCTTCGTATCTTCTAGAACAAACAATAACTGCATGATGTCAATTTTAAATTGTCTATTTTCATATTTTATTTCATCAGATACTCAGTACCCTTTTGTATTACTATGAACAGTTTTTAATTTTTTCCAATCAAATATTTATTTTCAATAAAAGTAAAAACATAGTTCGTATCTAATTAGAATATTGAATCGAATACAGTTTTTATTAAATTAATTCACAGAAGACTTGAAAAACAAACTGTAAGTACAATATTAATTGTGGATAGAGAAACTTCTTTGTGAATTCAATGGATTGGTATAAATTTATCTATATTGAATTTTTTGATATTATATTATTTTTGCATGCGACTGACAACGTAGTAAAATAAACAGTACGTATAAAAAAACATATAAACTATAAAGAGAATCTAATAAAAATATGAACCGGTTCGTAGAATATCATTTTTATAATTCCGAATATTCCTTTGAACTATTTCTGAATTATCTCGAACAGAACGATTTAAAGTCATCGGCAAGTCGTGACGTTTTTTTTTTACAAAAAGCTTTCAAACATTAAATAAACAAAAGCATCCATTACATACCACCCTCATGTCGATAACATCTGATGCGAATTCAATTAGATTTTCTATAGATTGTGACACACAATTATATTTCACTCTGAGCATATGCTGTTTTCTGCACGACAGACTGTTAACTTGGCTGTATTATTACAAATATGATTTTACGACAGTCTCACTATTCTAAAGAGTCTGAACGTGTACCAACTTTGAGTTTAATGCAATTTTCTATCAGAGGAAAACTTATTTTAAATATTTTATCTTGCAGAGGAGCGTATGATATCGTTTGAAATTTTATTTACTTTTATGTATGTAGAATGTTTTACAAAGGTGTTCTATTAATTAGTATGCAGAATCAGCGATTAAAAATGGACAAAAAGTGTACTTTTCTCTCTCTCTCTGTATATATGTATATAATGTGATATCTAATGTTCCATAATAGCATGCTTTACATTTCTCTCATAGCAGAAAAATAGTTTTTGCTTAATTTTAGGTCAAATATCATTTGTTAATTAACTTTATAAACATGATAATTAATTAAAGAAATGTAAATATTAAAATAATGTAATTGTAGTTCTTTTATAAATATAACTATTTAAATAAGAAAGAAATAGCATAATTGACTTGTTTTATTTTTTAATTTTTGTATTCTAAACATATATACATACATACATATATATATATATATATATATATATATATATATATGTATATATATATTTATTTATATATATTTATATATATATATATATATATATTTATATATATATATATATTTATATATATATATATTTATATATATATATATATATTTATATATATATATATTTATGTATATATATATATTTATATATATATATATATTTATATATATATATATTTATATATATATATATTTATATATATATTTATGTATATATATATATTTATATATATATATCTATATATGTATATATATATTTATTTATATATATTTATATATATATATACATATATATATAATTCTTCCTACAAGTAATACATCTGTTGCTCCTTGAACGATTTGTTTGTCATACAAACTGTAGTGAATTATTTTCAAGTAATAAATTAACTAGTTTCCGACCACTGTATTACATTTATTGTCATAATGGATCCCTTATATAATTAAATGTACGATACACAATCTCTAATAATGTAATATCATACTTAATTGTATCAAAATATATTAAACTTTATACTGTAGTAGCGCTGTTATAAATCATTGACGTTTTCAATTTTGTTATTATAAAGATACATATTTGTTATGCATAATTTATATGATTATATATGTATATATATACATATATATATATATATATATATACAATTATTTACTTTTCATCTTAGCTTGTTAGGAAAATTTACATAAAATACGAAACAAAATAATGAACGTGACAACCATACCTCGATTGATCCCTCTGCAAATTCTCAATAGTTAATTTCAAGGAAAACGTCGACGTCTTCAAAAATCATAAAAAACAAAAATTAGTCTTAACATCTTTATTTAATCATCGTACTTCAGAAATTCCCCTCGTTCGATTTCGTTTCGTTTTATACGCGTTGATTTTTCAACAAGACTCAGCACATGTATTGATCTTCAATAGAATAAAATACACGAATTTCACGAATTTGAAAATGTAATAAGAATTATGTACAAAATACAAGATGTATAATATAGAATTAAACGAACACAATTCTATGTATTTTGATATTTATGTAGAATATTTTTCAGTAGTTTTCGTTCAATACTATTCACTCAACTTTGATATTCATGTAAAATATTGACAGGTTCGTAGTTCTGAAATGACATTAGTGGGAACGAAATGAACGTCGGAGAGATAATAATTGAGAGAATCAAAAGAAGAGATTTGAAATTATTTCAGTATGTTTTAAGTATGGGCGAAATGATAATCGGAGAGTGTTTGAATGGATACCAACACGAAACTGAAATAGTTTTAGACCTAATTTGTCTAAATTAAGAAATATATTAATTAAAGAAAGCTGACATGCACATAGACTATAATTATACGAATGGAGTAAAATATCTAACTAGTAAATTATCGAATTTAAACACTTGTTTTATGAATTCAATCCACAATATACATGGAGTGAAAATATAATAGTAAAATAACTTTTAGATTATTTTATCAATTATCAGAAGTGAATTGAACACGAATAGCGAACAGACATTTTTAAACATTTCTTTTCGTTTTTCCTGAAAGTTCGTTAATTTGGTATAAAAAACTGTCTACTAAATTCGAATAACTAATATTAAAATTGTTATTGAGATTAAATAACTTAACTTGACATTTTCAAATCGAAATGAGATCAAAAACAATCTTCCACAGAACTGAATTTTCACACTAATTTCTTATTCAGGTTGAAACAAGATCTTTACCTCAATTACACTCTACGTTTGTATATATTTTAATGCATATTAACGCACACATGGAGTACAAGTTCACTTTGAAACGCCTCCTACAAACGTGCTCACACTCGATGATTAATGGAAATTTTAACGTTTATGAACACTGGGGTGGCATTCATCCATATAATCGATATAAATTAGAATTGATATAAAACTTTAATTTGATTTTAAAAAATAAAATATTATATTTAAATATCTACTATTCTATTTATATATATATATATAGAGAGAGAGAGAGAGAGAGAAAACACCAAAATGTAATTTTCATCAATCAAAACAATTCAATATTTCTAAATTCAGTGAACAAGTATGTACAGTATCAATTATTGATTCAGAAACAGAAATGTCTAGAATAATTCACTATTGTTTAAACAAACATGTAAACATTCATCCACAACATTTCATGAATAAAAAACAATCACTCCAGAATTGAATGAACTTTTTTTAATCCTGTATTGATGTGAAATTTTATTTCATATCATCACTGAACTTTATTTATAAAACTACGCTCTCATTTCTTAAAAGCGTTGTGTTAAAACATTGCGGTACTCATATTTATAGCGTTAATATTTCATGTCATGTTAAACTGTTCAAAAAAAAATTAACAAAACAAACTTATAAAAGGATAATACGAAAACTTATAGTCTGTTCGATGGAAAGAAATATATTGTATATTTTTTTCTTATCACTGACAAGGTAAACTGGATCATATCGTTCAGAAAGGGACAAAATTGAGATTAACAGTTTACCATTACGGTTGTACATTTTGTAATTATTATTAAAGATTATTATTTTCTTAAAAATTAGATTTTTTTAAATATAAGAAAATTAAAATAAGAACCGAAGTCTTATATGTTGTGTAATTTATCTGTACGGATCAATTTATTAACAAAGATGAATTACATATGTTTATTGGAGCGGCTAACAAAAAAATTAGATTTTATTTTATTGAAATGCTTCAATACTTAAATCAAAGATTTAACTTTGTTTAAAAACATTTTTTTTCAATTTGATCAGCGTTTTTTACTTGTCTCTACTTACACATAAAACAAAATTCCTAAATCACAATATAAGTTGATGGCTGTGGCTAAATTCATTTTCAGAAATGAATTTTTCATTCCAAAAAACATTTCTAATTACAAATATTCAGTAAGTAGTTATTGACCATTTTTGATTGTTGCTTATATGATGGTAACATTGCCAATAAAATGATTTATTGGAAATGTAATCTTCTTCGAAGCGCTAGTGTACAGGATATCTCTTTGTCAGATTTTTCTGAAAAATACTCCCTGCACGATAAATAATATATAAGCATCTTAAAATAACATAGAGATGCATGAAATATATATATTAGAATTAATCAGAATGAAAAAAATTTAAATAAAATAGACATGAAAAAGTACAAGAGTTACAAGTGTAAAAATTTATTAACTGAAAGTCAAGAAATAGAAAAAAATGAGATAAAGATAGTCGTTATGAGCTATGCAGAAAAATAATATAAATGATTTAATTACTTAGTCTCGGTATAGAAAAGTTATTATTTGATGATTTTTAATAGAAAAACTTTTATCTGATTTGTCGAATGAATAAAACATTTATGTATAAAAAAGTACATTTAATTTTTTCTACATACCATTTGCTGTATTTTTACTATTTGATTTAGACAACGACAATGCAAAACAATTTAAAATCATATTAATCCAGTCATTATATATAGAGAAACAATATATTTTAATAAGTTTCGTTAATAATTCAATTTCACGGCAGAGATCAGCAAATGTATATTTCAAATATTAAATCATCGAAATAGAATTTACTTACAATGAAAGCCGAAATCGCTAGAGGTCTATTCAGTCTACTCTTAATGTTTATATTAAACCACCTGAGGAGTTTTCATCGAAGTTGTATTCTTATAAATCTTATTACTTTCGAGTACAACGAAAAGTAGATAAATGTTTTATCTAGAAAATGATATCGAAAGATGATCGAAACAATTTCAATCTTTTTTCAAAAATTTCATCGACGAGATGAATATTGTATATAATACGAAAGACAATCATCCTTTCCAAAGTTTATACCTAGACAGACTGACGTTTATGTACATATACATATATATATATATATATATATATATATATATATATATATATATATATATATATATATATTTAGAGGTAACATATTGGTAATTTTGTTATAAGATAATGTTATTTTATTTTTAATAAAATGTTTAAAAAAATACAATTTGTAAATAAATTCATATATTATAAAAGACAACTCATTCTTGATAATTCAATATTTTTGAAAAAGGTGAAAAGTGGTATCAGACTGTATCATAATTAAAACAACGTATACACATACACACACAGATATCTCTCTCTCTCTCTCTCTCTATATATATATATATATATATATATATATATATATATATATATATATGTCAAACATTTTAACACAAAAACCAATTAATTTGATGTCAATGCTTGACCAATCAATTTAAATAAAACTATTTTTTTTAATAAAAGATTAGTTAACATAATATCGTATTGAATAAATTGAAAACTCTTCAATCATCAATCACTTCTATTTCTCATATTTTCATCCCATCATCTGTCAAGTCATGTAACAACGATTCGTAATAAAATAACAATAACATGTAAATTGGTTCGTTATTGATTTCATTAGTATTACAATCACACCGAATAATATATATATATATATATATATGTATATTGTATTTCTATACAAAGAAGTATAGAATGTTATAATTATTTGATTATCGAAAATATTCACTGAATGTAAATCATCTATAGTTATTTGTCCGTCCTATTTAATATTTGTATGTATTTTATAATTTATATATATATATATATATATATATATATATATATATATATATATATATATATCAAGTTATTATCAGTGGAGATCAATATAACCTATTTATATACACTTCATCCATTTCTGTCAACAGTTGTTATCATCGTGTACTATATAAACATATATTCATACATGTTTATATATATATATATATATATATATATATATATATATATAAATATATATGTATGTATATATATATATATATATATATATATATATTTATAAATATTCTATGTGTATATCAAAGCTATACACTTAGTGTTATTTTTTATTTTTTCTGAAAATGGATATATTTTTGTCAACTTTCTGAAAATGAAATGCTGAAACTCTTTTTTCTAACGCTCTTACTTGATTTAACTTTGTAAGGTGTACTTTGACTTAAGTGAAAATAAAAATAAGTTTCTGAATCGAGATGAAATTACAATTTGGTTTTGATAAAAAAAAACATATGATTCCGTTTCAAAAATAGAAAACTATTTTTAAATATTTCAATGTTCAGTTCTGCCCACCTGTTTTCATTTTTCACAATACGTGTACGGGACATCTATTCAAATTCATGATTAACTCCGATAAAACATAACCAACATTTTATTTCAGTAAAACGACCGTATCTTTATATTGTTTTTCTACATACTGAAAATAGACGTCATTTGTTACATCGGTGTGTTTTTTCGTTGTATTAATAGGTCGCATTGTTATTTTTGTAATTTTATTTTCTGTCTTCATTTAAGTACTTTTAATAAACGTATAGCACAAACTCCGTACATTTGATTATTACACATGAGAAATTGGTTTTTATAATGCCAACAGACGCCTACGGAGCTTTTTTCGCGACACACATTTCTTTGAAACATGAAATTATTTTAAATGAACATATTGAGAAGATCGATGGAGTTTTGGAAATTTTTCAAGTTCACATTTACATTCAGACTCACAACTACCCACCCTCACACACACACTCACCCCTTATATATATACTTATATATATATATATATATATAATACTTCCATTTAGAAGCCTAAATGAATCATCTATACATACATATATATATATATATATATATATATATATAGGTGATACAATTTAGGCTTACAAATGGAAGTATTAAAAAGGGGTAGAGAAAAGTCTTGTAAATGTTTAAGAAAAGTTATGTTTCGATTATTTTTTATTTAGTATTTTAGTTCAATTGAATACTAAAATACAATTGAACTAAAATACTAAATATGGCGAATAACATGTTTTTTTAATAGTTTCGTGTGGAAGCGTAAGTTGAACCACTTTATGAGTATATATATATATGTATGTATGTATATATGTAAATAGAAGAAAGAAAAAAGATATATTTTTAAAACAAGAACAATTTTTGATCCATTATTTAAAAAAATGATATATAAAAATGTAGTTTTTGTGCTGAAATTTATTTCTAGATATTTTTCTTTTTACCTCTCTCTTTTTTGCTCTCTCTTTCTCTCCTTATATATATATATACACTGAAATATACTTAAGTCTATATATATATATATATATATAAATATAATAAATCATATAAATAAAATAAATATATATATATATATACATATGATATATATTTATAATTTTTTTTCTTCTATATCTGTTTAGTGTGAGATTAAAGAGAGAAAATTGTACAGATGTTATTAGGTTTGTTTATGAAATGTTCAGTAAATATAATTTATTATTTTTTCATAATATAGTATTTTTTCATTGCTAAATTAAATTCAGATTTAATTTCAGAACCTGAACGCGTTATTAAGAGCCTTTTCGGTCGTTGAGGTTACAAATAAGTGTTAAAAAAATATTTTTAAGCAAATATTTTTTTAAGTAAATAATTTCGATTTAATTGCGTTTTTTTATTTTTTGTAAATCCCTTAAAAAGATCAAACTTTATACTTCATCATTCGTTCGTCTTTAATATTCATTTCTTTCATCTTTTTACCCTTGCTTCGTACAAAAATAAAATAAATAAATGTTAGTAATGTTTTGTAATAATATATGAATTAAAATATTTAAGGTTTATATAACAAATAATAAGATTTTCCATTTAACTTGTATATAAATACCCTTACAGTTTCCGAAGGAATATTACTCATTAGTGCTTGCGGTTGATTAATAGGTTATGTGACGTTTCAAGTAGCACGGAACCAAATGCTTTCAAGAATGATATGTGATGAAAATTAACAGACTGTTTGATTCTCTTTGATCTTAATTATCTGTTAATTAGATTTCTATAAATTACTGTCGGTCAAACACGGACGCTTACGGGTGAGAATAGTTCGAATGAACGGGTTTTTGGTTGTTAACGCGTGTTCGTTAGTACTCTGTATGTATGAGTAGTTGACAAAATCGTCAGGAAAAAAAACTAGATCGGAAACTATTCTGTCAATACTATATCTATAGATTTAATAAATCTCCATTCATTCACTAAATAATTTTCTTTGATAAATATTTTACTTTTGAATGAATTTTTTTAATGAACAAATTTATAAATTTGCTCGTATGGTACTTTTTGAATATTTCAGATAAAATGTGTCCCTGTAAGCATTTTTCAAGTAAACATTTTTTACTAACTGAGAATAAGAAAACAATGTGCTAATCAACAAATCATTTAAATTTATTTTTACCGTTTTGTAAATGTGTAGATGTTAAAGATGTTCGATTGTATAATAATAAAAAAAAAGTAAAAATTTAAACAGAAACATTCAATGACCTTATACGAATCATGTAGAAAATGTGCGGATTCGTTTCTTTTATGAACAGTTTCGAATTCTTTCATCTGATCTCGATCACAAACTCGAAATCTAGTTGAAGATGATAGAAATTTAAACTGATTATAGAAGAAACGAACTCGTAGATGATCTATAGGATTACTATAGATTAATGAACGACATGTGCATTGACAAATTTTATAAACAGTTAAACAATTTAAATATAATACAGTATTAAACAATTTTATATTTAAATTTAATCTTTATCAAATATTAAATTTTTTAATACTTTAATTCATTTACTTTTTTTCGTTTAGATAAATTTTACCTAGAAAACAATTTAAATAATACTGTTCTTTGAAATATTTCAATTATAATATTTCACAAATAAACAATATTGATATAGATGTGATACAAATATTGATATGTGACTTTTTTTACTTTGAATAATTCTGCGAATACTGTGTCAATTACGGATATTGTTCGAATATATATATATATATATATATATATATATATATATATATATATATATATATATATAGATAGATAGATGTGAATTATTGGTTCGAAAGCATAAAAAGTTAATTTCTAAAAATATATTACAGTAATAAAACGGTCAGTGTTTTAAGTGTTCTATGAAGCAAATAATTTCATTTAACATTTATGTACCGTCAATAGGTGATGTGTATAATTTATATATATATATAGAGATAGAGAGAGAGAGAAATATCTTTATATAAATATATTTCATTTATATACCAGAAGAGGATGTAGTTTCATACTATAAAAACATGAACACAAAACAATATTTCAGTATCGAAACAATTAGATTTCCTCTAATAATTTTTTTAAACACAAATAAAGCATATATATATATATATATATATATATATATATATATATATATATATATATATGCTCTATTTGTGTTTAAAAAAATTATTAGAGTGTATATATATAATATGTATAGTAGTAGAGTATACGAGTATAATAAGTATTTCAAATTATTCACAAGTGTTTAATATGAAATATGTTTTAACAGAATGCTCGGTTTCAATTCTTACGGGACCCGATTTCCTTGCTTTTGGATCATTTCCGTGGCTTTAAGGCGTTTTCCTACCGTTGACAAGTCAACTTCCAACAACGATTCAAACAATTCTTGAAGTGTTCGACATGGATCTTCATTAAGCAATGCCTCCGATTCTTCATCGCCGAACTTTTTCGGCTGTCCAGGTCGTTCCTTGTCTTCCGAGTCGAAATCACCACTTTTAAAACGTGCAAACCACTTCCGACACGTTTGCTCAGCTAGAGCATGGTCACCATAAACTTCCACTAAAATACGATGACTTTCGGCAGCACTTTTTTTCATGTTAAAGTAATGAAGTAAAACTCCCCGCAAAAACAGTTTATCCGGCACGAAATTCGACGTATTCGATAAAGTACAAAGTGTTGTTATTTACGCTTCAACCAAATGACATATACTGAGACTGACGCCTAAGGACAGCTGTTTTACAGGGAATATTTGGTTGAAGGGAAGAATGGAAGAATGTACTACCTACGCCATCTCTTGTAAAACGTTATGAATTAATTCCAACACCTAATATTTAATTATTTTTAATTATTTGATTATATATTAATGAAGTGATTACATTTAAAACACTAGGAATGTAGTTCCTTCTTAAAAAAATTTTAATGTATAATTAGAGTACAGATGGGTTATAATCAAGGAAGCTATCTTTCTACTGATGTTTTGTAGTTGCCCATTTTTTAATTATTGCTTTGATAAGTTTTTGTTAGTAGAAGTTTAATTAGTACATTTTTTTCCAATGTAATGCCTTTTATGAAAATGAATGACATACATTTGTGAAGAAACATCCAAATAACAAGGTAAGAAACACCTGAAAAACTTACATCCGCTATAATTTTACAATAAAATATGACAAAAGCGTCGAATCCATAATCAAGTTATTTGATATTTTATTTCGAATCTTCTCGGAAGATCCGCATGCAGCAAACCGCAAAAATGTTGAAGGAAATTACATTATCTACGTAGAATAAGATAATATCGAAAATAAATTTTCCAGTCTGACACGAATCCAATAGTCACGTTTGAAAGGTGGTTGACCCCGAAACCAAAATATTAAACAACTTCGACGTATTTACTCTCATGGAGATTTTATATCGAACAATCAAAATTCAATATTAACGATAAACACACAACATTGCGCCCGAGTTGTTTTCGTAATATTATATTATGGATGAGATTAAATATTGTACTTGACGAGAATTTAAAACTGAAACCGAACCGTCGTATCTGTATCGGAAAAGATATTAATATAGACGGTTTTATTGTTATTAGTGTTTCGCAGAAATCTGACTTTTTTAATACCGATAGTTATAAATATACTTGACATATGACATTATATATATATATATATATATATATATATGGGAAAGTAACTGAAGTATTTACAACAACAAAATCGTGTTAAAAAAATTAAAACTTGAACGATAAGGTTTTTCATTGAAAATCAATTCAGAAATTCTTTCAATCGGATAAAAAATTAACTTTTAATTTCAGCAAATAATAATTGAAAAAAATAATTTTCTATTTTTAACATAAGCTTATTTATTTTATAAAGTCTGATCACTTCCGATAAACAAATATCAAATCTTTTTGACATATTGATTCAATAATAAATTTTTAAAAAAAAAATAATAAAGCACAACCTGTAATTATGAATTGACTGTAAGCAATTAATATTCATCTGACTATAAATATGACATCCAACAATAAATCGTAATGAAATAAACAGTGAGATATACTCACTAAACATTCATTATACATTTACACTCACGAATAACAGATTTAATTATAATTTTAATTGTGTTTATTTTTATCGCTTGTTCGTTTTTTTATGAAATGAACTTTAAATAAAAATTATAATTCATTATACATATATATATATATATATATATATATATATATATATATATATATATATATATGATCTTTGATTAATTCCATTGTTTTATTTTATTTAATTTTACAATTGTTTTCAACTTTTTTAATTTTATTCCTTTTTAATTATATGTTTTAATTATATTTGTATCAGTATTTCGTTTTAATTTATTTAAACGAGCACGATTTAATTTTATAAAATGTATATTATTTTTTATTACAACACTTTATTTATTCTAAATATCTGTGATGTGTCACTAGTTTGATTTTTTGCTGCACTAAAAATGATAATATTTTGTTTATAAGAAATATTTATTATATATTCATATAATATATGATAAACAAACAAATTCAATGTTTTTACCTTCTCGATTCCCAAACATTAAAAAATAAAATGGTTTAAATTTACAAACAGAAAATAACATCTTACCATTGATTGTAGTCAGATAAAAAGTATGATTAATGCGTTGTTATTCCTATTTTATGTCATTTTTTAAGAAAAATAATGAACTAAACATTATTATATAATGATTTTTCCCATACTAAATACTTATATATAATTTTAATAAACGAACTATAAGTTGTATTTATTGGCTGCAGGTATCTAAATGAAAATATAAAAACATTTTGAACTGTATTTTATATTTTATCCAATGTTTGAATTGCATACTAAACAGAATCCATTTTTCAAACGTTCAAATTGAAAAGAATGAATTGTTTAAACTGAATTAAACACATCAGATCTATCTACATATTCAAAAAGGGGCCGGCTAGTAAATCGATAATTTTTCATTTAAATACAAAATGTATTGACATGGACGTACGAAATGAACAAAATGACAAAAACCAAACTGACATTCATGGTACTATATTCGAAAGGACAATTTATTTTCAAACCATCTGTAAAGTATACACTTTTCAATTTATTCAAAAAGAACGTTTTGTTTCGTTAATTTAGTAAGATAATTAATTAGGAAGGGAAACGATTATTAATTTTAATTACTAGAAAGATATTATGTATGAATAACTAATCTTGTTTTCCGTAAATGAGATTCAGTTCATTATAAACGAATGGATTATAGCCAAAAAGTGTTTTTGGTAGTAAAATATTACTATTAAAAAATTTATTAAATCAATTCTTTAATTGAAAAATATATAACTTTAAAAATGAATTCAAAATTTTATTTAAATTCAAAATGTTTTTTCTTATTAATACTGAATGTTCTTTTTATTTATTATAATGAGGATTTAAATATTAATAATCGTTACTGATTTAGATTAAATACTCTTAAAAAAAATTCATAACACGTTAATGAAGAACCAACACTGTTTTTAAAAAACCATCAAATGTAAATCGATTTTTATTAAAAAAATAATATCTTTTGTTAGTTATTTTTTCTGACCTTGTGTTTTAAATAGAATTATTAATTTTTATAATATTATTTCACAACAGATTTGCATAAAGTTTTGTATATTTTTTTTATTATTAAAAAAATCAATCAGACTGTCAAACTTCAAGCTTTGATCCTACTAAAACATTTTTTTTGTAATCATAAAATATAAAAAGAAACAAGAGCGGTTGTCTCTAAGATTCTATTGAAATCACTGATTTTTTTTCTGATAGTTATTCGAATTTCCGATATAATAATCATAAACTTCCACATTATCTATCTTAAAGCAATTGTTTATTAAAATATTATTCTCATCTTTAAAATAAATCCTATTTTAATAAAATTACGGTATTTATCTGTTATAAAATTTTATAAATTACATCTCTATCTCTATTGTTTCTTTTTTATAAAGTAACTATTATTTTTTTTCTCACAGATATATTCTTTGTTTCAATATACGACTGATTTAAACTCTTTCCGTTTTTTATTACTATTTTAAAGTAGTAATCGTACACAGAATGACCAGTATGTCAATCTGCTGACAAATGAGTCTGAACTTCTGATAAATCACCTTTTAGTATAATTCGATTTTCTCAAGCATTCGATAAATTTATATCCTGATGTTTTTTTTTGGAAAATAAACGAAATATAAAGTAGAATCGTAGTATTCAGGAAAAGAATTCATTCGAGTGGTTCTTCAATTAATTACTTCATTTTGAGGTTTTTAAAAATTTTCAAAATCGGTCGAGTGAGAATTCTTAATCAATTTGAGATATCGTTTTCAATTACAGAGGGAAAACAATTTATCTGAAGTCTCGATAAGTTTTAATCTTAACGATAAAATAATATTCGATTCGAAATGATATCAGACTGAAAAGCATTCGTTATAAGGGAAACTGATGATATTTGTTATATTTATATAGTTGATAACAAATTGGTTTATCGATTAAAAAGCTTAATAAATTAATATTTAAACTGTTACCATCTTACATAGACACAGTTATGGTTTATCAGCCCGACTTAATCCACTTTGTTAAAAAAAAAATCACTCTATTAAACAACACAAGAGGATTTTATCTAGAAAACATAAGTGCTTTTTTTTTCTTGGAATGAGCATTTTACTCATAATAACCTATAAGTATGTATACTTATAAACATACCCACTCACATACATTCTGATATAATTATACCACTAATTAATTAATTTCTTCCGGGATATCATTTATAATTCCTTCTAGGTAATACTTTCTCTACTGTATCTGTTATGTACTAACAACTTATTCTATTCATAAGCAGTTCTCTTCACCTCTTTATTCTTCTGATTATGTATATATATATATATATATATATATAACTCTTGCTTATTCTTGTAGTAATGCTGTTCTGTTCCTATTATTTCCTGTTTTTTATAACTTTGATCGGTTTTTTTATGTTCATCAATTAATTCAATTAATTTCTCTGTGTTATTTAAATTCGTTTGATTAATCTGGAAATCAAAATGTTATATTAATATATATATATATATATATATATATATATATATACATATGTGTGTATGTATGTTGATCATAATTTCATAAATACTATTTTAAATATTGATTTAATGAAATAAATAAACATATATTTATTAGTTTATTCATAAACAACGCATAGATATTTAAAAATGAACATCAGCAGATGATTTGAATTAAAAAAAATATTTTTATCTTAGTTGTAAAATCATGAACAAGCAGAGTTTTAATTAGGTAATCTCATCAGATATTTAATATGTATTAAAAGTTCTCACATGATTATATGTGCTGTAATATATTAAAAAAGCATCCAGACGCATTTTTTAATTTCGTTATTTAATGGATGTATGTGGAATGTGGTGTCACATCTAACATGTGTCTTTTTGGTAAAAGTTTTGATACGGGTCTGTTGATCTGCCTGTCACATCGCCCACATTGTCGACGTTCCTAACAGTCTAGTGCGTCGACCTGCAATCTACCTATATTAACCTCATTGTCACATGCAGAAAGCAATCAAACACATGTTGTTAACGCGTTAAAAGTAAAATCCACCGACCTGTACGCTTTTATTGTTTAAACCCCCCTCCTATTTTGGACAATTCGATAATTGTACATACGTGCACGTATAGAAAATATATTCGGTAGAAATATTTTCTATTGGATACAAAAATTCGATTGTAACGAAAAATTTAAATGGTTTGTTATACAAAAATAGAATATTTCAGATTTTCAAGTAATTACACATTTTTCCTTTATTGAAAATCGAATGATGGTACAAATATAGAGTGAATTTGAATCCGAAATTTAATTTTTAATACATATCAATTGATTTCAGTATAAATGTTCGTTTTTTGATCGAAGCAAATCACACATTTTTATATTTTCGATTTTTTACTGAAAAATCGAAATTTTTTATTGATAAAATGTTAGTGTTATATAAATAAATACAAAATATGGTTAAAAATCAGAAATTGTATCCCTTGAAATACTATTCACAGACGAGAATATGATATTTTTCAATTTTGAATTTTTTACACTAAAAACATTATTGCATCAATTGAAAATACATTTAACAGGAGTAGTCGGTTTTTTAATTTGAAATATTATTTTGTTGTATTGAAAAATGATAAATCAATCAACAAAATTCAATTCGAGTTAATTTCAATTCCAAATAAAAAATATTTTTCGATTTGAAGTATCGAAGAGGGAATTAAAGAGTTCATTGAACGAATTATTGGTAATTAAATACAGTACTTTCGATTAAATGAATATAATTTTGATATAAATAGTATATTTTCGTCATAAATGATTGATTTATAACCAAAAATCGTACATTTTTAAACACTTTGATTTTTAATCTAAAAAAAATCCACGACCTATACAAATTTTACTGAAGAATCGAAAATTTTAAAAAGTAATTTTTTCGAAATAAAATGTTAGTTTTATATAAATAACTACAAAATATGATTAAAAATTACAATTTTATCCCTTGAAATACTATTTACAGACTTGAATGTATTTTTCAATTTTAAACTTTTGACACCACAAACACATTTTATCAATTTAATAAACGTTTCAGGAAGACTAGTCACGTTTTTAATCTGAAATATTATTTTTTATATTAAAAAATGTTGTATTAGTCCAGAAATACAATTGAAATAAATTTTACTTGCGAAGGAAAAATATTTTCTCATTTAAAATGTCGAAGAGGGAATTAAAGTTGATATAAAACCAATTATAGGTAACTAAATACAGTATTTTTGATGGAATGAATATTATTTTGATATAATTTTAGAATGTTCATCATTTGATCAAAGGAAATCAACGGCCACGATAAATATTTGGAACTATGTCTCCAATACCAAAAATACTCCAAAAAAAACACATCAATTATGAAATAAATCAATTCAGCTTTATAAAAAAATATATTCAGTGTATATTTCTAATTTATTCTGGATTTAATATATGAAATAATTTGATGCATCGTTAATATCCATGTTGTAAACAAATATATTTTATACCATTTTGAAAAAGAAGTATTTCTTAAAATTGAAATAATATTCTAAAATTAACATACTAAGCAAAAAATATTAGAATGTAGTATCTAAGTAATTATTAAAAAATAATTAAAAGCACATTATTGGATGAACGATAGGAAAACACTGACCGTAATGAAAAGGTAAAGAGTAAAAAACAAACATGTAAAAATATGAAATTCATTTGACATTGTAACAATGAAAAATCATTAATTATACACATGTTTACATAGACACATATATACATTCTTAAATTTAAAAAAAAAATTTTTTTAAAAGAAATGAGAGTAAAAAAAAATAAAAATACAACATTCGTACACGACAGTGAAATCCTATGACAAATCGTTTCTATAATTCCGTTTCGAATTAATAATTGGACGACCGGAGTACTGAAAACGGTAACTGTAATAATTAAAACAATGGATTTTAGTTGAAGTGACAGGCACTATTAAAACTTATACGAACGACATGTACACCATTTTCATTAATCACTGCTCACATATGTCGTTCCCGGCGCACAGATTTGATGCGGTATTGTGTGTTTTCGACATTCTTAAAACCGTTCGTAGGTTTCAGGGAACCTGTACCGAAAACCTATTTTATTTTCAAGCATCCGAAACAACTAATCGAGTTGATCGAAGCTAATTAATTAACTGTAATAAAGGTTAACAAAATGTAATTCGATTTCAGTTAGTCTCTAATAAATCGAAGAGAAAAAATTAATTGCTATAAAATTATTGTAATTACAAACTTAATCTTGTCATTATTAATATTTATATAATTAATAATATAAATTCAATATTCAATAGAACATTTAAACTTGAAACAAATTTAATTCCTTTATCCTAATTTATTATTGCTCACTGTACCAATTTTGTAATTGTTGTTCTGTGAACATTATTTAGTATTATCTTCTAGGATTAGTATATAATGAAAATGGTTACAGTTATAATAAAATCTTTCATTATTTGCTCGTTTTTCATATCTGATTTCGTCTAATCTATAAAGAATTAAATGTTTTTTGATAAAAATGAACGGATAAAACATATTCCAAAAAAATATGCCATTATTGTTTCAATTATTGACCATATTTTTCGCTGAAGATATTCTAATTTCAGTTTAAACCAATATTAAGAATAGACATCACTGAATTATACCTACAAGTAAAAATATCAACAGAATAGTAAAATTATTTTATCAGAAAATTGAGAACAGTTCTATCTTACGAGTCGTTGCAACAATGTTTACCCTCCTCTGGGGTTAAAATATATAAGTTTGCAACAGTAATATTTAAACAGACAAAAATGAAAACAAAACATCTGAAGAGTGTTTATTTAATTTTATGCTATTTTATATTCTTTTATCGGATAAAATGTAATTTTTCCGTTCAAATTGATTCAATAATCGCCAGAAAAATATATTCAGTTGGTTTATTTAAGATGTATTTGAGTTTTTTTTATAAAATAATCATTTTTGAATGACGTTTGAAAAATATTTAAAGAAGTAGACAAACTTAGTAACTAAAATTTTATTTGTCAGTTTTGTAATATAATTGATTCGAACTAAGTGTTAGTACTTGCAAAAATGTAGCATTTTATTGAAGTTTGAATATTACATTTGTAGTAAATAAACAGCACGTCAACTGTATATTCTGTATAAAAGTTATTGCTAGACCAAAAAAAAAAAAGCTTTCAATACAATATTCTGTATACAGAAACGAACTCGGAGCATTGCACCGTCACGTGTAAATATCCAATTATACATTTTTTCACTGTCTATTTCAAACGATATTTTCCAATATCGTTTATATAAGCTCGAATATATTTTTACACATCTAAATCTACAAAAAAAGAGAACAATGCATTATTTTGCTTCGTTTGCCGTATATCATAATAACAGTAAAATTGTTATGCACCGTGTGGAAGAAATAACCGTACATTGACTTAACTATCTAGATATCATTTATCTAATGCGCATTTTTTTGTTTGGAAATGATTTTTTTCTGGAAAAGATATTTTTTTAAAAATATCTCCTTTTTTTCTAAAAACATTATTTATATTTTCTAAAAATGATAGAATCATTCCAAGATCTTGAAATATTTTCTTTATCAAAATATAACTTTAACTATATTTATTTATATATAGAGAGAGAAAGAGGAGAGAGAGAATGAGAATGAAGGGAAAGAATAGGCCAAACGGCACGTGGGGATTTCAAACATTAGTAACTTTTTCTGAATTTATTTTTCATGTTTTTTTTTAAAAAAAAGGAAACATTTTGGAATTTTGTTACATTCAGTTGGAACGCCACAGCCGCCATGTTCCAGAAGCGTTGTTTTTTTACAAAAAAATAATAATAATAATAATAATTTAGAGATGCTAATTGATATAAAAAACATATATAAAAAAATATCTACAGGTTTTGAAATGTTGTCTAGTTTCATGAAACACTTGTGAGTTTCCACGCACGACTTCAATCTAATAAAATGTTTTAATCAGAAAAAAAATATTTTGTTCTATGAAGTGGATGAAAATTAATTTGTGAAAGCAGATTAAGCAACATTCCTAAAACAATATTGTAACAACAACCGAGAGGAAATGTATACTTTATAACCCGATGTTTAAAAAAAATTAATACTAAATGCATTCTTAGTATCAGGTAGATACAGAGATAAATATGGTGATCTTTTGAATGATATATTTATTATAACTAATTTCCGAATACGTTCTATAAAAGTGTTCAACCTCTTCAATTCATTTTTTGTATTTTCACTCCGATTTTAAGAAATATTCAGGCATAATAATCGCCTTACAGCATTTCGGCTCGCCTGTATACACTTTTTCATCGAGATGTAGTTATAAAAAGAAGCAAATGATTGTAATTAATGTTGGTATAATCCCGATAATAGTTCTTCGTATATAACTAATCAGAGATGTGTGGTCTGATGTAAGATTTATTTTATTACAGCCAATGCTGGCCGAAACGCGTCGTTCAGCGATCCACTGCGGCGAAAGTGAATCGGAGGATGTGGAGTACTATCGTCTGCGTAGCTTTTCAATTACAGCAAATGGTGTCTTTAACTTAGGGGATTCTCTGCGGAGTCGACGCTCGCGATCTATCAACTCTGTCACGTCGACCGGCACGTCTGGAAGCGGCAATAGTCGCGATAGATTCCCAAGGTAAACGTTTATAATTCCTACTCGTACATTTTATACATGAGAATAATGAATAATGTAATTTTGTAATTTTTTTAATTTGGCATCGTTTGTAATCTCTATTCAACCGTAATCATATTAGATCGTTCTCTACGAAAGTTAGTTTATGATGATTCCTGTTTGAATGGAACGACGGTTTTTAATTTCACGTCTAATGGATTAATGTGACTTTTGGTACAGTTCCAAGCTTATTACGACCAAAAAAATACTTTCTACGGGTTTAAAATTGGTTTAATGCATGTTTCACGTCTTTTTGTTCATAAAAGATCAGATTCGTGGCAAAAAAACGAAAATCGATTTCTAAAAATTTTCCGGCTAAAACTTAAGGGGTATACCTTGACGTTTTTTTTGGCTAAAAATTGAAAGTATAAAAGGTGGACTTTTTTCGGTATAGACCGAATCTAATAGACATAACAAACATGTTTCATGCAAAAAACGGCGCATAGGATAATAATTATGCGATAAAACAGTCAGGTTCTAATGACATTAGTTGTCGACGTGCCCTTAAATCATACATTTTTCCAACCAAACAATTTTCAGAAAAATCTACATTATACTACAGAAAGGAAAATTTTCAGTTCGCACTGAGAATGACGGTTTCTTATTTTATTTTTACTATATCTCAAAATAATTCAATCGATGATTAAAATAGTTACTTTATTAATATTAAATATTATCTCAAACTTCTTAGATACTTTGATTTCATACTTTAAAAAAGTTTGATTTTTTGTTACTTGAACTCAATAAAGTTTCTTAGTTTTATAAATTGAATAAAAAAGTTCATACGTCTATCTACTTATATATATATATATATATATATATATATATATATATATATATATATATATAATATTTATATATATATATATATACACATTAAGTATTTCTAAGTAACCGACATTATTCGACAAAACGTAGTATTTAACACAAAAATCAAGAAAACCTCTTAACCAAAGTAGGCCGTTGGGCGAACGCGTCCTTACGACGTCCAATACTGAAAAGAGTATTCTGTGCTAAATGTCACACACCGCTAAATTTATTGATATTACTACACATTGACATTACGACCTCAGCAAAGTACTTTCGTTCTATCTACCGTGCACATAATTCCCGTACCAGTGATTTTCCAGCATCTTGTCAACAAGGGCACGTGTTTTTTCTATCTATCCCATTATTAACTGTTTTTGTACAAGCATGTCGATACGTTGTTTTAATTCATATATTGTATTACATGCGACAGAATAATCCGTTCTGTTTGCACAACATTGTGTACTGGACTAAGAGAATTGTTATTGTTGCAATTCTTTTTATATTTCATTGTAATATTTTCATATGAATGATATATATATATATATATATATATATATTTATAAACACGTTATTTTATAAAAATATTTATACTGAAAAGAATATTTTTTTCAGTTCGGCCTCGCAAAGCAGTACAACTGAATGTGACGATAACAAAGAGGTCACAAGTTATAGAGTGGCAATGCTAGGAGCGTCTGGAGTTGGAAAAACGGCTCTCACATATCAGTTTACGACCTCTGAGTACATATGTGCATACGATGCTTCATTGGGTATGTATCCTGTAATTATTCATACTTACATGACATAAAGCCAATAGAAAATTTTTCCATAACATAATATAAAAAACAATAGCAAATATTTCTATTGTACAGTAAACAACGTCAATAATATATATATATATATATATATATATATATATATATATATATATATATATATATATATGTATATATATATATATATATTCGTATATTTATATATATATATATATATATATATATATATATATATATATATATATATATATATATATGCGTTTGTGTGCAGATTTATGTGTGTGTAAGTTTATAATAAAGCTACTATCATATATAAATGGCGAGGTTCGTTCAAAATCACAATAACATGAAACGATATCTTCAAAACTATCTCATAATTACATATTAAATTATATATTGATCTAATATACAATAATAGAATTGTATATATAGTGCATCAAACATTTTTCCCTGTATTAAGTTGGTAGAAAAATAATTGCGTTTTATGACCTTCAAATTCTTGAACTTTTTTTAATTTGAGTGGTTTTAAATGGTCCAGAACTGTTGGACGACTAACGCTTAACTTTTGTGCAAGCTCTCGAATTGCTGCGCCTGATTCTGATCCAGCCGACGCCTTCAGTCGGTCGGTATGAACTGAAGAAGGACGCCCGCGACCTTCTTCATCTTCAACTCGCTCATACCCAGTACGAAATTTTTAGAACTGCTTTTACACCGTACATTCCTCAACAGGACCCACATTAAGAGCATCTTTCAGTTTTCATAAAATGTTTGCTGATTTACCACCGGTTTTGGACTCGTACAAACATTTGCTCTTGTTTGCTTCTTTTCCATCTAATTCAATAATCCAATTTGAAGTAAAATTAATAGTAAATCCAAAGTCGATTTTACCAAAATACAGGCAGAAAAATGCACTTTAAAATGATATTAATATGAACACGATGTAATAACACTTTCATTGATAATAATTAAGGTTAGAACTCAAAAAACCAACAACCGCAATTATTTTACTACCAACCTAATACAACAGAATCTATCTATATCTAATACAAGTTTACAAGATAATCAGTGAATTAACATAAATCTTGTTAAGGTTCTTGTTAAGATAACATAAATGTTGTTCTTACTGTCCCTACAAAATAATGAGAATATAACCTATCGTCGATAATAAAATTAAATAAAAACAGGAAAAAATATAAAGTATTAAGAATGAAAACGGACGAACACAATCAATACTCGTATATATAAATATGGTTTTATATAAATTGAACGCTGTCACTGTATTGTATCTCTTCTAATTACAGAACAAAAAAAATAACTTAAAGTCTCAGTATAATGTGATAACAGATTAATTGAATTGTAGAATAGTTATTGAAAATTTAACATGTTTTATTTTATTGATTTAACTTTATGGCTCATCATAAAAATTATAATAAATCTTCTGATTTTACAAAATTTGATTGTGATGTATGTTTATAAAGACACAACATTAAATTATTTACTTATTAATAGTACAAATTTTACGTTTCATAAATACAATATTCAACCTAAGATTAAATTATTGTTAATTTTTATATTGTATTGTCTTCATCGTTTTCATTCTTTTACATATTTTCATTTTATATTTCTATTATTAGTTTCAGCATTTATAAAAATCAATATTAAAAAAAACTCTAATTTTATTATATTTCGGTTTGAAAATATATATTTATTTTGAGAAAAAATTTGTGAAATAATGCAATAATTTTTTATTTTTTAATAATTTACCAACATTTTTTTATAACAAATGTATAGTATCATCGAACATTCAACTCTATTTCGATCTATGAACGAATTTCGAAATTGTTCGTCACGAACTTCAATTAAAAATATGGTCCCACTGTTCAACAGTTAATTTGAATTCATTGCTCGGTCACAGATCAATGAAAACCAGTGATAATTATCGTTATTTAAAAATTCTCAATTGGAAAACAATATCTCGTTTCATATCCAAAAAAGTAGATATGAACGACATGTACAGAAAATTAATAACAATTTAATTCGAATGTGAACTCCGACAGTGAACATTTTTGTCGCAAATCCGAATATACACCGGTGTTTTCGTTATTTCTCGTATACGTGAAATACATTTTTTATACTTTTATATATAGATAGACACAGATGTGAATACCTTTACGAATTTTATATTATCTGTGAATAGAATACCAGTACATCATTGAGACAACAGCAAATATTTCTATTGTAAGATGAATAACGCCAATGATATATATATATATATATATATATATATATATATATATGCGTTTGCGTGCAGATTTATCTGTGTGTAAGTTTAATAAAGCTACTCTGATATCTAAATAACATGGTTCCTTCAAAAGCACAATAACATGAAACTATAATATATCTTCAAAACTATCTCATCTATGCTTTCTGGTATTCAGAAAGATTCTCGAACGTTTTTAATAAGAGTACTATTTAAAGTATACATCTATTTAAGAATATATATATATATAATTTATTTATAACTCGTACCTTAATTTTAAAGTAAAAGAAAATATAATTTTTATATCAAGAATTCATTATCAGTGACAAGTTAGCTGAAAGACAGTATTGAAGAGTTTTATAAATATATTAATAAATATGTGTATTTGTATATATATATATATACATGTGTGTATCTGTATATATACATATACATGTATATATATATATATATATATATATATGTATATAATTTATTTATAATTCATACTTTAATTTTAAAGTAAAAAAATATAATTTTTGTATCAAGAATTCATTATCAGTGACAAGTTAGCTGAAAGACAGTATTGAAGAGTTTTATAAATATATTAATAAATATGTATATGTATATATATATATATGTGTGTGTGTGTGTGTGTGTGTCTGTATCTGTATGTATACACATGAGGTTAAATAAATAAAAAGTGCTAAGCGACATAAACGTATCCATTTCTTTTAATTCTACGGTTGTTTTCTTAAAAGTGCACTCAATTTTTTTTTTACTTTCTTAAATCTCCAGTAACCATTATCTCCACTTTACTCTTGTCACCATTCCATTTTATTATCAATTCTTTGTACCGAAACACTCTTTCGTATTCTATAGTACCATGTTCATAGCTCTCGACGAATCTACTCACTGTTATAATTCTATCACCTCCTTTACACTCTATTCGAATAAAAGTTTTGCATCGAATATTCGTTATTTTCGAATTTTTTAAAACCTTGTCAATTAATATATTAATCAAATACAGTATGTGAAATTAAGCTATCTTACCAATTGTATGGTATGATTGTAGAATAATGCAATGAAATAATGCTGAAAAATGAAATCATTGATGTCTATTGATATTTTTATTATTATACAAAAGGACTCGCTGGCAGATAATAAATTACTTCTAAAATTAATCGGTGTTTTTAATATTGTTGTTTTTTTCTGTGCGATAATAATTTATAAACGAAGAATATTATTTAAGATGTACTAAATTAATTCTTACATCTTTTAAAACATTCAATTAATACACATATTAACTAACAACTCTTTCAAGTGTGCTCTAATTAATCCTAAATATAATGTCAAATTATTCTCAAACTCTAGACTGTTTATAAATAAGGTATATACGACATTTAATGATATATATATATATATATATATATATATATACAGTAATTACATAATTCAAAAACAAGTTTCGTGCGTATCAATCAGTGGCGTATTTCAACGAGACTTGTTCGTCCATAATCTTCGAAACGACATTTTCTTTGATGCAGAGCACCTGTACTGTATAAGAGAGATCGTCTCAACCATATTTAAACGCATGACAGAATAATTTCAATAACGTAAATTAAATGTTAGGTAAGAGTAATGAGAAATGAATGAATGTACTTGGTGAAAATAATATCTTTTGCTTTTTATTCCGTGTTGAAATCCATTTTACATTTTAATGAACCATCAGTTTGTATAACACATTGAATTAAATATTTCTACTATAGCGGCTATAAATTTATTCAGACAAAAATTATCAAGTGATAAATTACATTTATTCCATACATGTCATAGAAGAAATTTTAAAATTAAATCAAATTTAAGGATTTTATATACATATATATATATATATATATATATATATATATATATATATATATACATTTATATAGACATATATATATATATATATATAATAAATGTTAACCAAAATGTTCACAATCGAAAAATTCTTTGAAAGGAAATTATTCAACTATATATTTTTTCAACGGAATATTTTTGTATCTACAATTAATTCAAGTGAGATTTAATCAGATTTGGTCAAATCAGTCTGGTCAGGTCAAATCGGACCAGTTTAGTTTCAAAAAAGATTGTTAAAATTGTTAAAGAATTATACTTTCGAAGAAGTGTCTCTTAAAGAATCGTTTTCGAATAATTTACCTGCAATCAAAAATAATTATAAGTAAAGCAGTGATATTTTTTACAAAGAAGAAACACACATCTAAATGATACAATGTATACCATCATTTTTGTATAATCTAAACATAAGACAGATACTCAATATTAAACGGGATGATAAATTATTTTTAGTATAATAAATTAGATTTCATCCCATTCGTATATTTGAATGTTTATTAGATAAACTGTGTTATAATAGTACACAACAGATGGGACACTATTTAAATTTACAATCGATTATTGGGAATTTAACTGGGAATTTGGAATTAACTCATTAGTCTCCCAGCTTCAATTCTTATTCATATCATAATGTATTGCTATAATATATTAAATGTATTTTATTAATTAGAATCAACATTCTTTGATGTGAAAATTCCATATGTAAGTAAGGAAATTTGAATGGAGTGTACAATGAAATACACAGATGTCGAAAGTAATTTTGACTGCTATGCATTTTATTGTACACTCCGCCTATAACCGTAAACAGACGTGTCTTTATATTATTACTTATTATTAAAAAATAAAACTATAATATATATATATATATATCTAACCCTCGATTTACACGGTAGATTTGTTCCCCAAAAGTACCATGTAAATCGAAATCGTACAATTCGAGTGCACATCTCATATGAAAAATATGGGATAGATTTTCCAAATCTGCAATGAAATTTGAAAAATTCTGCAAATACACCTGTTGGTGTTTCCACATACTATAATTACTTAATATATCTTATGGCTGGTCCGAAGGGATGGAACAAAGGCATTTAAAGTACATGATTTATAATTACACAACACTCTATGCAATGTTTTTCGAAGCTGATTCTTTCAAGTAGAAATCTGTACTGATATTTACAGAGCACATTTCTTTAAATCGTCATTTTCTCTATAGTCAACACGATTTGCGTTGCTGTTATCTCGAATTGATACCGTTACTTCAGGTCAGAAGAAAAAATGCGAAGTTGAGAGATTCTGTTATTGTTTGAATACAAGAAAGCAAGAAACACTTTACAGTAGTGCATGCTTATTATTTTGCATAGTAGTGTAAATGGAGAGCTTTTTTGAATGCACGCGAAAGTGTTTTAAAACAAATTATCTTCGCCATTCTGTGACCGTGTTAAACTGAAATAGTACCGTGTAAATGGAAGTTTTTCCACGTTCCTTCAACCGTGTCAAACCGAAGCCATGCAATTCGAGTACCATGTAAATCGTGGGTTAGCTATATATATATATATATATATGTATGTATATATATATATATAGAGAGAGAGAGAGAGAAACCGAAACGTATAACATTTATACTCACAGAAAATAAATGAATTGGATACATTTCACCATATTTACCCTTTTCAAATTTCTGAAAATGATTTAATATAGAGTTTATGCAAACTAAATTCATTGTTTTTGCATATAAATATTTACTGGTTTGTCTCCATTTAATTAAAATTACTTACAATATTTTCTGTACGATAATGAAACTTATTTCAGTTGTATACTTTTTCATAAATCATATTTATCATAATAATAACACACTGAGAATAAATCAGAACCGGTACCGACGAGTCACTTCCAATTCTTGTCCAAACATGATCAAGTTTCTCTTTGTTCTCGTATCTAAATGATTTGTATGAAATTTATTTTCATCGCTGTGCGATATTTATAATTTAGATGAGATCATGACAATTTCATCCACGCATGTGTATACATAATTTTAAATAACAGTATATTTTGTTACATATATAGTTCCTTCTCATATATAATTAGATTAAATGCTATATATCAAAAAATAATTAACATTATGAAATATAAATCCATATTAAACTCTTTAAATTTAATTCTATATTGTAATGTTATTAATTTTAAAATTTGTGATAATCTGTCGTTCAATTTATATTTTACAAGTGAATACTATATGTATATATATATATATATATATATATATATATATATATATATATATATATATATATATATATATTGTACGTTGTTTACTTCAGCACTACTTAACATAAAATTTAATTTAATTTCGTGTACATGTAATGAAAAATACCCTTTTGAATATGTTGGTAGACTGCATTATAACATTTATTTCGTGAACTTAAATTGTGTTTGGCATTTGTCAAAAGTTGAAAACGTTCGTTCGATTTTATGCGAAGAATATAAAACACGCCGTATAACGTGGCACATTTTTACAGTACGTGAAACGTAGGATACATTTTTATTGCATTTTCATGTTCGTTGTTATCTTTGAAACATTTTAAACGAAATTTATCAATTTACTTTTTACTTCGTTCTGTTTCACGCCTAGTTCCTATTTATAAACATATGTATAGGCTGTATATAAAAATAGAGAGAGGGAGAGAGAGAAAGAGAGAGAGAGAAAAAGTAAGAAAAAATTGGTTTAAAATCGTTAAACTCTTGTATTCTTCTTTTTAAAAGCATTTTTATACTGTTTTTATTTAATTAAAATCAATTCAATTACTAACCACTTTTCTGTTTTTTTCTTAATTTATGTATACTTATATATATATACAATTTAAATTATATATAATTTAAATTACAGATCCAAAAAGGCATTTATATATAAAAACTTAAACAGAAATAGTAATTTAGAGAGTATCGAAGGATAAATAAACAAACACTTTAACATTACCAATAATTTAACGGAAATTGATTTTTTAAGAATAAATTCTTATAAATAGCAGAAGTTTGGAATTAAATTAATATTATGAATACATAAAATAATTGCTTTTTTACATGAAAATATCAAAAGTTTAAAAAATCTAAAATAACTATTATTGAATTTTTCACAAAATAAAATTCTAAGTTATAAATTTGTAGAAAATGTTAGGTTTTTCGTATAATAAATTATTCTATATCAGTAACTAAACAATAATTCTTAAATTCTCTGAGTTTTAAATTGTTCTATTTCTACTTATCATATTTAATTTCTGTTCTATTTATATAAATCATTTAATTTTCAATCATTTATTAAATAAAGCATAGAAAATATGGAATAACTCTTATTTTTATATTAAATTTAATTCAGTAATAACAAATCCTTAAATAATATTTTTTCTATTCAGAAATATATATATATATATATATATATATATATATATATAAAACATTTCGTACAGACTGTTTCCATTGTTCAGTCTATGAATTAAATCTTCCAATCATAAAACATTAATCATTATTTATCAATAACGAATCCGTTATTTATATCCGAAATTCCTATTAATAAATCATGAAAAGAATGCTTGATACACATCGTTTTAAATAATGCGGAAGGGAATGCGGTGCAGCGAATACAAAAACACAAGAACGGAATGAAACTCATTAGTTAGAAAACTGGGTCAGCATCATTTCAGATAAATTCTACCGCTCTTGCACTGATACCCAAGTGGTACTAATCTTGGGTACAAAATTAGTCGGAGCTTGGTCAGACGGAATTAAAACGACATCTAAGTAGATGCAACTGTTGCAACATAAAGCTCTTCACTTGCTCATCATTTACGAACTTCAAACTAAGTTACAGCTTTATTGTACCGTATAATTATCTAATTATGATTTTTATATATATATATATATATATATATATATATATAAATAAATATATAGAGAGAGAGAAAGAGAGAGAGAGAAAGAAACGGCTATCAAGTTATTAATCACTGTTCATGTTTTCAATGTCTAACCTTCCAAAATATCGTTCTATAAACATAATAATTGTATCAAGCATTTACCATACTTAGATCCCAATAAAGCTTTTTAATAAAATATAAAAAAATATTAACTTTGAAAAAACTTTATGAAATGTTTAGAACTTTCACTTATCGTTTAATTTTCTATCGGTAAATTTGTAACAGATATAATTTCTCGAATTTAACGATATGAAAATTTAAATATTTGTACAAAGTTTCCTATGTACATTTTCAATTACAGTCTTTATAACGAAACGTTCATGCACAAACATTCCACCGATGAATATAACTTGTTATTCCGTAAACATGTTCGGATCGTTTCAGAATTGAAACTTTTTTCTCTATTTTTTCTCCATGCCGTTATAAAACAAACATTAACGCAAAACTCGGCGGAAGTTCCAGACCGATCATTAGGCGCAAACAACCGGCAACTGAATACACACACTCGCTGTGTTTCTACAATAACAACAAACCATTCCCTACCGTTTATTTTTCCTGATTAGTATATTTGAATTTAGTTTTGAAATAAACTGTATTGTGTATAGGCCGTAACCAAATCTCTACTTGAGTCAAATAGAATGTTCTCAAGTATTAATCGTTGAAATGTGGTTGAATCTGAACAATAAATATGAATAAGTGATTTCATAAAAATCGTATCCTGTTTATTTTGGTTTTATAAAACATGCAATGCGCTTCTCAACATAAAAAATAACGAAAGATTGCATAAAATAAATTTCCGTACATTTTTCCATTCATGTCAAACATAACAGTTCACCCTACTTCGAAATCTTTGCAACCTATAAATATGTAGTGAATTTAGATGCTTCGATTGAACTGAACACTCGAATTGTATTGAATGTATTCATTTTATTCATCGATAAAATCAACGGTTTGTAACTAAAATATTAAACGAATAAATGTAAAAACATGAATCAGAAATATTTTTTAATACAATGTATACAAGCAAATGTCATCCTCGCATCTTATTTATATAAAATACAAGTATGAATTTTCATTCTGTTTAATCAAATGTTGGTATCCAGTCTTTAATCTGAAATTAAATATCCTTTTTATATTTACCTTCAATATTTAACTTATAAACATGTAAATAATTTAAAGTTTCCAAATAAAAGTCTGTATATAACTAATGAACGTCTATATGTTCATTAGTTACTCTTTTTGTTTTATTTTTTCTATTGTTCCCTGTGGAACAATAGAAAAAATAAAACAAAAAGGGTAAAGGACAGTAATAAATAGATCTGGTAATTAGACAGAAGATTTTAATTATTTTTAGTGTATTACTCGTATTTTTCATAGAATTATTTTTAAATTTGTATCAAAATATATTTTTACTGCCATTTAAATAATAAACCTTACATAAAAATTAAAATAAATTTTTATTTTAACCGATCAAGTCAGGACCAGTCTCAAAAATCTTTTACCATCCACCAGTAATAGATATAATGAAAAACATGTAAAATAACCTTTCTCGTTATAAAGTTTATTTCGATTCTAAAAAGGCGTACTATATTATCTATTCGTTATCGAATGAGTTAAAATCTGTAGTTACTTTAAACAAACATAATATCATATTGAGAGAATATTATCAAAGTTTCATTCGGTAACTTTTCCAATTTTAAATGAAAAATGCGCATAAATAAAACAAATCTATTCAATAAAGAAAATTAATGAAATGAAGAAAAAAAAACACTCTAATGTAATCAGTTTCAAAATTGTGAGAGCGGGACCTTTGATCGTTAATAATAAACTAATTGAACAATTTATAAGCTTAAATTACAGTTCATTAAATAGTTTTATATGAGAGTAATTTCAATTTTCTTCGCTGAACATTTAGCTTAATGAATATTTTATTAATTCCTTTTATAATTACTATCGACGCCAATATAATTGTATCCTAATATAGCCAAAGATCAGCAGTATCAAACTTTAAACGCGCATATAAAACACATTAACTTCAATATTAAATAAATATTATTACCACTTTATTCAACATTTTGCGCTTACGAATTTTTATTACGTTCTGTTCATTTATAATACGAGTTTCTCATTAAAAAGATTCGAATTTTTGCTCTAAATTGAAACAAATTAAATAAATATTAAAATTAGATAAACAGATTAACATGTGGGTTTACTTTGAAGTTTGAGTTTACAAAAAAAAATATTAAAAGTGACTGAACACGATTGTTTGTCACCAAATTTTTGAGACAGTATTTTTTTATTAGGTCGGTGCAAAAATAATTGCAGTTTTTATGTATCGAGTATAAAAACGCATATATCAGTTAAAAATTATATTAATCGAAATAAAGACCATTGGCCTGCACACACTTCTCCCAACGGAAAACAAGTTAGAAACAAGATAGAATTCTGGAAACCTGGAATTAACGAATTCATCGAAAGCGCGTTGAGCCGATGCTTGATCTTTGAAAAGCTTCTTTCGTAGGAAATTACTTAAATGTTTAAAACTATGATAATCTGTCGGAGACACGTCCGGAGAATAAGGTGGGCGAGGTAAGGTTTTATAACCCAGTTCATTTAATTTTTTTAAAGTCATTTGTGACACGTGCGGTCGAAGGTTGTCATGAAGAAGAATTGGTCCTCTTCGATTGACTGATGCTGGCTGTAAACGATGTAACTTCTCATGCATTTTTTCAATTTCCTGTCAATATTTTTCTACTATTATTGTTTCACCAGGATTTAAGAAATTGTAGTGAATGATACCACTTTCCGACCACCAAACAGTGACTATAATCATTTTTTCATGAATCTTCGGCCTATGAAACTGTTTTGCTGCTTTTCCTAGATCTCGCCACTGTGATAAACGTTCCAGATTTTTGTAAAAAATCCATTTTTCATCACATGTGACAATGAGATTAAGAAAGGGATCATTTTTGTTATGCAAAATAAGCGTAGAGTAGACTTCGAATCGACAAATGACTTGATGTTCGTTTAGTTCGTACGGCACACATTTATCAAATTTTGTTGTTTTTCCAATTAGGCACAAATGTGGAACAGCTGTTGAATGATCAACATTGAGTTCTTCTGACACCTCTCGAGTGTTTTTTATGTAAGCCCCCTTCAATAACGGTTCTTAAATCATTATTATCTATAGCTGAAGGACGTCGACAACGCTCCTCATCATTAAGGATTTCGTTTCGATCACGAAATTTTTGGAACCAGTGTTGAGCTGTACGTTCACTAATTGACTCTCCGCCAAAAACAAATTTGATATTTCGAGCAGTTTCTGTTGCTTCACGTCCCTAATTTAAATTCATACAACAAAATCTTGCGAATTTACTTCTTTTCCATGACTAATTTAAGAGGTTATATCCAACAGTACCAAAGAATGAAAACAATAGACATAAGTTGAAATCAATAGTGCTAATTTCATTGTTTACAATGATGTATAACATGACTATAAAAAAAGATAACGGGAACTAGAAAAATCAGCGCCAAAACCGCAATTATTTTTGGACCAACATAATATATATATATATGGATATTTTTTATTTTTTATTTTATCGTGTATGAGAAAGCTCTCCATTCGAGTCATAGTCAATCACCATGACACAAATGGTCAGACTTCCTGTTAGCACAATAGAAAAACCTATTAGAATTCATCATAAATGAAAACGATCATGTAAAGTACTTTTCTGCCCGCATCCATCGTTTCTTTTACGCTCCACGAAATATTTTAACACAGTTTTTTGGTTCCTGGTTCATTGTACCCGATAACAAGATGAGAAAATACAACAGTACGGTTTTCATCGGGTACATGCTCTGGAGAAAACTTCTTTATACCATTAATTATTCTCATGTTTAATTGTACAGAAACTCACACGTTCTGTTTTAGTATGTTTTGAGAGATGAATGTTATTTGTAAATTTCACTAGATAGGAAGATTTAGTTCATGTTCTTACGTGAATCGAATCATAATGTACAGTAATTTAATATATAAATTATATAATTAAATATATTATTTATCATATTAAATTAATGACTACTTTTTATTAAAAAAATATTCTAAGAAATGTTCTGGATAAATATATTTTTGACAGGATTTTAATCTAGAGTTTTAATTTTTTAGGGTACATATATTCATATATAAATATATATATATATAAGAAGTGTTGAAATGTGCTACTTTATTTTTTGTAAGATAGTACTACGCAGAATTTTTCATTCTAAATTATAATGTGTTCTCACTGTTTCCTTGAATGAAACCTGCATTCAGAGTTCAATCATTACATCACCCATAACAGATATATTTTCTCATCAGAATTTTGTACACGGTTATGACCTAAATCCAAATATACATTTACAAATTATTTGAAATAAAAAATGTATAAGCAATAAATATTTATTTACTTTTCAGAAACGTTGTTCGAGTAAATAGTTATATTATAAAGTATTTCTTTTTTAAAAGAAAATACTGTACGTGTTCATTTACTTCTGTGTTATCTTCTATCGATCAGATTTATTATTAAATATATATCGGCTGAAAAACTTTTCAGCTCCACTATCAATACAATTATATTTATTTATTTTCATTTTTCTATTAACATTTTAAAATCGAACTGTTTTCAAAACGAATCAAAATAACCGATGTCAAATAAAAGTATATTTTAAAAGTTTACAACTTTACGGTTAGTGTTTCCCTTTTTCAAACGTTACCAATGTATTTTCTTGTAATTTGTCCAGTCATTTCTTTTAAAGATTTTTTCTAGTATACGGAGATACAAACATATATAAATAAATAAATATGTTTTCATTAAATGAAGAAGGAATAACTATTAGGAAGGAATAAGTGCTTTCTAATAGTGATTCGTTTTTCATTCGTCGAAAATATATCTATATAAGCAAGCATCGAAATTTTAACTGTAATTAAAGTCAGTAAGAGGATACCTTAAATCTTTTCTACCTGAACTGCTAAATACAGATCCATTAAAGAGGTACAAAAATGGTTTACTACTTACAACTCACTGGGGATTTGGAGAGCTCTTCATCGTTAACTATAATAATTCGATTGGTAAAAGACTGTGATTTTTTTCTCTTGAAGCTTACTAATTCATAGACTTCCTGTTTTTGAAGCCAGTTAATTCTGAATAATACTCTTTATCTCTCCGTCCTATATATGTATCGGACGGAGAGGGTGAGGGTGAGGAAATTAATGGACCTATGACTTATGAGTCATAGATCCATTAATTATTTATAAAACGTTTGAACAAAAAACTAAAAATTATAATCAGCCTGCAATTTTTCAATCAATCGTTTTGTACTTGTCTATGTCTCATTTAAAATATGTACAGGCGCAAAAAAAAACAAAATTTCTCTCGAATCAATTGTACAGAATGGTGTAAAAATTAAATATTATTAAAATCAACTTCTGATTACAGTAATAAAAGACAAACACCATATTCTACGTTACTGCAAAGATCATTTTAAAATATCATGTAACTAGAGACGAAGCGAACCGTATTATTTTACTTGAAACATTATATTAAAACTAACAGGTCTGCGGATTCGAACATAATATTTTTTTAAAAAATAACGTACTACAGTACAGTTATAAAACAAAAAGAAAATTTAAGTATAATTCGTGTAACAAGGAGACATCTTCAATATCTGTCAGAAACTAACTGATTTTAAAAAACGTTTCTATTTTAATGTCTGTAATTAAAAGGGGTATGTATATATATATATATATATATATACATATAGGTATAGGCATATTAAATCGATAAAACGACCAATCAACTTCAAAAAGAAATACTGACAATCGTTTCATAACGAAATGAGTTCGTCTTGATTACATCTTTTTTTAATTATCGAAAAGAAAACAACGTACAGAATGTTTTATAGTAAGCAAGAACGTTACCAAATATTCCATATATACAATTACAATTTAACGGGAATTTAATTTTGTTCTAACCTCTTATCGAACCGCTCACTCCAATAAAAGTATACATTATTAAAGAAAAAAAGGCAGGAAATGCTTCATAAAGTTTTTTGTTCGCCTCTCCCTGAAATTTAATTTTCTTTTCAAGAATATTCATTACTCCGTTTTAACATCAGTTCGAATTCTAATCATTTTTATATAATACTCTTAATGTTTTTAAAAAAAAAATTATATTAATAAGAAAAATATCAGGCATGATAGTATCTGTATATTCTATCATTATAAGCATTGGCTTAAGAAAAGTTTGTATCCTATTTTTTCGATACGATTTACAATATGCATACATACATATGTATATATATATATATATATGTATATGTATGTATATGTATGTATATGTAAACATCAAATATGGGAAATATCAAGAACGGAACGAATAAATTTAAACTATAAATGGTATTATTCGATAGTTAACTCGATAAAAGAAACAGCACATTATTTTTCATTACTCGAAAGACAAATAAATCAACGTATTACTTGAATTTCTGTCACATAATATTATTGTTCGCTCTGAAAACAAGCTTATGTTGTTTGAAATCTACTTATAAACACATTTATACTTTTATTAAAGTTAATTTCAAGAATCGACCACTTTTATTCTTGCAAATATAAGCGGTTTGTGTGTATTTTGGAAACTGAGGATCTGACAAGAGACTTTGTATTAAATTAAATTGTATTTTTTTTTGTAATAAATGTGATATATATATATATATATATATATATGCATTAGTGTGGACATAGAGAAAAAAGAAAATTATCCTAAGAAATAACCATAATGGCATGGACAAAGATAGTATATTGCTAATACTTTATATTTTAAAGTAATAATAAAATAGATATTGTAAATGATAATTTTCGGTTAAATTTACATGTGTTTCTATATGAATTTATATGTATTTTTCCGTTACAAAAATTTTAATTTGACCATTCAAGACATTTAGACAATAAACACATTTCCATTGTCAAAAAGAAACTCATGTTTAAAGTTTTGACATTAATTTGAATTTGAACTCAAATAAAACGAAATTTCGAGAGTAAATATTTTAAAAATAGCTAAAAAGCCAATTGTTATAAAAAAAATGTTTAGTAAACGTAGGAACAAACTAGAAGTAGAAATAGAAACTCAAGTAATACAAAGTACAAAAACTATTTGAACAGCGATTCCGAGGGATTACAGATATAAAAACATAAAAGTGACAAGATATAAAAGTGTTTCTTGTATTTTTTAGAAATCATATTAAGAAATGTAACAGGCAGACACGTTGATAACAAATAACGTAAAATGTAGATGACAAAATTTATAAAGTGTATTAAAATTATAAACAATCAGAAAAAAATCAGAAACGAATCTAAATACCGGAAAAACACAGAAAATATGGAAACACAATGCACATCAAATATTTCCGCGCTTCGTATGCTTTTTAATTTAATTATTCACACATAAATTAAACATTTTACAAGTCAGGCATGAAACGTGAGTTCATTGCCAGTCAAGTTCAAAATACTTTAAAGCGATCTCGAAGAAGAAAATTGTGTAAATAAAAAATAATTTGATACATTTATTCCGTGTTTCAAATGCATATTCTCATTTGAATCGCTACATTTTTTTTTCTGCTTTGCATTCACTATACAGTGTACCTAATTATATTTGACATTTAATCTAGCAAAAAATTTTCGAACTTATCACATATTGTTCATTTTTTCGCTTCAAAAATATATTCATTCGAATATCATTCTGATTCAATTTAAAAATATCTTTGAAACTTCTTAATAAATGTTCGTACATTTATTATATTTAAATGAGATGTATTCGTTTATTACTTACACACATTATATATATATATATATATATATATATATGTATATGCATGTATAATTTTTTATAATTCATCTTGTTTAATATTTACAAAGAAAAAAATATTCACATCTAGATAAAAATATTTTATTTTAACAATTCCTCGCTACTTTTTTTATATGTATAGAAATAAGACAGAAATGGTCCTTTATTTCCAAAAATATATATACATAAAATATTACAGATAAAAATGATACGTTTATCTGTATATCGATTATATAAAGATAAAAATGTATATTTGGAATATAAATATAGTTAAATTGTACCATTGGATGTTTTACAAAATGTCTCATACCGTTTTTTTTATCGAAACGTTCAATAAGAAATACTTTAATAATTAATTACATTGTATCGGCTAGGAGTTATATAAAAAGTCAGTTCAGTCGATTTGAACAGAGTGACTTGTTAATATATTTATATAAGCTTTCTAAAAATATTTTTCTTGGAAAAATTTCCGATCTTTATTTTCTTCTTGTCTGTTAATGAAACGTATGTCTAAAAAGTTTAAAATCTGCCTACAGATTTTTTTCTGATTCATTTAATCGAATAGTACAAAAGTCGTTCCACTTTCTAGGATATAATTTTTAAATAAAATATTAATTCAGTTTATTAATATCTCATTTCTCTTATTAACTTATAAATATTATGTTGGTAGGTAAACGATTACGGTTTTTGTTTTGTTTTTTTGAATTCTAACCTTAATTTTTTTCAATTAAATCGTTATTCCATCGTGTTGATGTTAATATCATTTTAAAGTGCATTTTTCGGTCTGTATTTTGGTAATATCGACTTTGGTTTTATTATTAATTTTGGTTCCAATTGGGTTATTGAATTAAAGATGGAAAATAAGCAAATAAGAGCTTTTTTTGAAATGGGTGGCAAAGCAGTAGAAACTTCTCGTAAACTAAACGATGCTTTTGTTGTGAATACGTTAAAGAACGTATGATGCAATAATTGCTCTAAAAATGTCATCCTGAGAACAAGAGCTTTAAATATGGTGAAGGTTATGGGAGTCCTTCTTCAGTTCATAACGACCAACTGAATCAGAACCATTCACAACAATTTGAGAGCTTACACAAAAATTAGGCATTATTCATTCAACAGTTCCGGATAACTTGAACCCACTTAAGCTAAAAATGTATATGAATTTGAATGTCATGAACCGCAATCATTTTTCTACCAAATTAACATATTTAGTAACAGAGTTATAAATTATTTTTTAAAGAATTAAATAGGAAAACAGACAAATAAAACATTTATTGTAAAAGTAAATATTCGTTTTTCACACGTTCACGGACCATTGAAAATAGTTTTTAATCAAAAATGTTCAATAATTTTTTGACTGTCTATGCGCATTTCAACGGAGATTCGTTCATCATCAAAGGACTAAAATATAGATAAGTAGCGTTAACCACTTAAGTTAAAAAATGTATAAGAATTTGAAGGTCATAAACCGCAATTATTTCTCTAACAACCTAATATATTTAGTAACAGAATTGTAAATTATTTCATAAAGAATTAAGTAGGAAGACAGAGAAATAAAACATTCATTGTGAAAATAAATATTCGTTTTTCACATCTTAATCGACGATTGAAAATAGTTTTTGATCAAGAATGTTAAATCATTTTTTGACTGTTTATGCGCATTTCCATGGAGATTCTGTTATCATCAAAACACTAATATACAGATAGGTAGCTTTAACCATTTAAGTTAAAAAATGTATATGAATTTGAAGATCATAAACCGCAACTATTTTTCTATCGACCTAACAGCTCTCCAAAATAGTTATAATATTTTGATTTGATGTTAAGCATCAACCGCATATTAAACCATATGTAGATTGTTAAACAAGTCTTTTTATATAACCATATAAAGCTGTTTTTATAACACATGCATCATTTAATGTGTATGGGTGCACATTTGTCTATTAAAAACCCAAATAAATAAGTCAGTCATCGAAAAACTTTTTGTTTTAATTTAATTTATTTTATAAATGTGTCTATTCTTAGTAAATTATCAAAAAGCATACAATCGAATATCAAAATGCTTATTTATAAACAGAATTGAAAAATAATCTGTATAAATTGTTTAACATATGTGTACATCCGACTCTATTATCGACAAAATATAATTATTCCCATGGATCTTAATAACATCTTCTTCCAGTAAATTACTTTTCAGCGACATAAAGTGTACAGCACTTGATTCTGTTAACCAATTAAAAGTGCAACGCGAGATAAAATAGATTTTTTTTTATTGCATTATAAATTTCTCGTCTAAAACTTTAATGAAGTGTATAGATTTTTTTACTATCAGGAAAGTTTTAATAAGATTATGAAACGTTAAATGAATAATGAAATATATTTAAACGATCTAACTGATTTATGTGAAGTATATGGGATTAATTTATTTCAAATGACGGATTTCGTAGCATGTTTTTATCATTAAATAAAAGTATGAAAATTTGATACTTATATGCACTGTGTTACAAGAAATTCTCTAAAATCAATTAATATCTTTATTAAAATGAAAGTATTCTTTTCTAAACATGTAATTTTTTTACAGATGAAGAATATGGACAGAAAACCGTATCTGTTTTACTGGATGGTCAAGAAACAGAATTAGAAATCATTGATCATCCCGCATGTGAAATGTCTGTGAGTGAAATAAAGATGATTCACTTTTAATTCTTGTTTTTTTTATTATTTCTACATCTTTTATATGTTTGATTTTTTATACATATGCAAATCCTAATAATAATATAAAAACAGATTTTTTTTAAAAAAATCGGCATTATTTTCCTTTATATCATGTCCTTATAATTTGTAATAAATGAATACTCTTAAAATCTTAGTAAACACTTTAAAAAGTGTACTTACAACATTGTCATTTTCAAATTTATCATTTAATATACACAAAACGGTTAAGGTACAAATATTTAATTATATTTTACGGTAAAATAATTGAAACAGACATTATACGAAGACAAAGCACACATTCCATTAAAAAATAACATGGCAGAACATAATTCGAATTCTTATACAAATTTATTATGAACAGAAAAAAATTACCATACATTTTTGAATATTTCTTGCAAACAATCCATTATGAATTTTTTGTAATATATTTGCAAATAGCTTATTTAAATATTTATACAGGTGGAATCATTCTGTGCGACGTACAATGTGGATATGTTCGTCGTCGTATACTCGGTAGTGGACCGTAAAAGCTTGAAGGTAGCCGAAGAAATATTACTATATTTATGGAAAGGAGACTATATGACAACAAAAGGTGTCATACTTGTCGCAAACAAAGCAGATCTCGAGAGAAAAAGAGAAGTTCCAATGACAGGTAAGCGTACTTGTCTATATTGTTTTTATATTTTATATATAATAAATATACACACACACCCACGCTACATAAACTTTAAATATTTGTTAATAAACTAATATTTGTATTTCGTAACTATTGAAGAGTGAACATATAAATTTAATAATAACTTTTGTACATTGATCATTATAAATAAATAAAAATGTATTCCGAATCGTATTAGAAAAAAAAACGACCTAAGGAGTTCATTGTACTTATAAATTATAAATTGTACAGCTGCCCATAAATGAATCAACGCTCAACAAAAGAGAAACTTTTCTTTTATCAGAATGTCTGGTAATAGAATCAATTACAGTACAAGAAAAGTTTATGTTTTATGGAACGTTAATTCATTTGTGAACGTTAATCTAACCGTAATATAAAATTATAATTATTACAATTGTTGTTAGAAACATATTACTGAATATATTCAAATAATATATTTATTTATAATTTCGTTTTTCTTGTTTTATTCGCGATATCTGATCAGAGTTTTCCATGTAAATAAAAAGAAAACAGTGAAGATAAAATATGTTTTTATTGGATACATTAAACTGATCTATCTCATTCAAAAAGCATCACTCTAAACGTTTTTTTTTCTCTTTTAGAAACATTTATTGTCACTCTTTTCCTGAATCGTATTCGCACGTTTTTAGAATTTTCCTTTTATTTATTTCAAACTCCCAAATCATATTTCTTGTATAAGTATCTTAATGTTTGAAAATAGATATAAATCAGTAAGACCAGTATGATCAGTAAGTTATAATCGTTTGTATTTATGATCCCATTGATACATTATCTTAATAGTTTTTATCCTTTCAAAACACATGAGTTTTTTCTCCTGTGACTAGCTTCAGAACGTGTGTCATCATCAAGTAATTATAAATATTTGTAAAGTTGTCTACAACTAAATGAAAATGACACAGATGCGGAAAACCACAATTTTCTTCATTCGTGCACCCATAGTGACATCTGTCTCGGTTTTTTTTTAATCAGATTTCGTACATTGCATCTGTATGTACACAGAAGCTACATAAATAATTATGTAATAAAGAAGAGAGAAATAGTATTTATTTTTTTAAAAGAATGTATATCGCAGACGAACGTGCTGTGCAGTAAATTTCATTAGTTTATAGTTGATTGTAGCGTCTATAATATTGATTGTTTTTCCTTATTAGTTGGTCGTAGAATAGCCAACAGTTGCGGTTGTAAATTCATCGAAACTTCGAGCGGCCTGGATCACAACGTAGATGAATTATTAGTCGGAATTCTTGCCCAAGTGAAATTAAACCCAAAACGTAATCATTCAAGACAAAACTTGAAACGCAGACACAAAGTGACAACGCGTCTCGGTTCTGGACGTCGAATACTTGAACATTTACTCGGGCTCAAACGCAAGACACGCTCCTGCGAGAATCTATTTATTCTTTAACATATTAAACCATCTCTAATATGTACATAAATACACAACACACACACACACACACACATATATATATATATATATATATATATATATATATATATATATAATCTTACAGTATTTTTTAAACTATTTTCAATTTCCAATAAGTACAATTTTTCTATTTTTATTATACAAATTACAGAATCTTTTATAAAGTACAATAACTACATGAATAGCTACAATTTATGTTGAAGTTCTTACTTAAATAAATCTATAACAGTGTTTTCCAAAGTGCGGCACACACGTTAATGATGTCAAGTGGCAAAATTTAGAAATGATAGTCAATAAAATTAACCAAATACTTTCTTCAATTAGTACTAAAAATCGTGAAAGACTTGAAATATAATATTTTTGTTTAGAGTGCATATGATTAAGTGAAGAAAGAAACTAAAAACAATTTATTTGAATAAAACAGACAGAAGTGAATATAAATTCCTTCTTCCAGAATTCTATTTTAACGTGAAATCCAATAACCTAATTTAAGTTATTAAGTTATTTGTTAGATTAATCTAAAGAATATTAATTGATAAAAGTATTCGATTCTTCGTATCGAGATACGCGAGAATTTCTGAACAAGTCGTCTCATAATTTTTTCCTTTATTAATTTTCTTGTTAACAAAAAAAACCGTTCTCTGAGTCCACTCAAAATTGTTTTTATTCAAAAAGGTCACACTATTAGAATAAAGATTCCGTAATTATAAAGTTGAAAACAGATCATCATTAAATGATACATTGGTTAAATTTAATAAATACATACAGTTAAATTGTGTTTATATAATCCTAGAATCTCTATTTTATGAGAATCCTAAATGTAGATGCATATAATGTTTTAACAGTTGAGAAGATATTTTAATTTAAAAAAAAATATTTATCGTTGACTACGTTATATATTTATGTTCGAAAGATCGTATCAATGGTACGATTTTACCAGATATCAAATTTTAATTTGATATATAATCATTTTCCTAAATAAAGATTATTAAATTCAACTCGACACCATTTCGCTGAATACTAACTTAAAATAATGAAATTTTGGAATGAAGTTCTGTCTCACTCTTGACTAAATTTAAAACTATGAGCTCATTTCTTTCCAGACTAATATAATGCATTTATTAAATTAATTAAAGGATTAGCGAGAACTTTTCAAAAGTACATCACTTCCACTACATTTTTTTTAAATGCGGTGAAAGTATTAAACTGTATCTTTAGGAAAAGTCATTTTTTATATTTCGATAATTATAATACAATCAAAAGATACAGCAGCTGATTAATTGTGAAAATGGAACTATCTCGGTCAAAAAGGAACATGTGTTTGAGAATTGATCGGTATAGATCAATGTCTCAAAAAGTACAAAAATGATATAACTTTAGGAAACACTGTTTTATAAGAATATAAAATTAAATATAAAAAACGATTTTTTTCCAGTTGCTACCGATATATACACTGTATGGATTGTGCATATTTGTATACATTATATATATATATATATATATATATATATATATATATATATAAATATATATATATATATACATGTTTGAAAACGTATGTTTGTGTATAGGGAATGTATGTTAAAAGAAACAGCACTAGAATAAAATTTTAAAATACATGAAAGCAATAAAACATACGTGTATACCCAAACGCAAAATATTGGCATTCCAACATCTGTATATTTTCATATAATTTTCTAAATAAGAAAATATTTATTCGAATATTATAAATCAAAATGTAAGAAAAAAAAGTATTCGATATTTAATGATAATTACTTTCATTATATTCAAAATATATAAATAATTAGGACGCTAATTACTGAAAGCTATTGACATATTATCAATTTTATATATAAGTTATAAATATGTAAAATATAAATTGTTATTAACCAATAACTAATATGTTAATTCATTATGAAAAGTGACAATATTCTCAAAAATATACATTTAATTAAGTTTTTTTATAAAACGTTGTCAGATGTACAGGGTGAGCCTTCGGAAAATAACAGAGATGAACGTTATTATAAACATTTAATATAAGCGAGTTCATGGATCCAAATATACACACATTTCTATATTTATACATATCAGTGGCGCACACACGAGATTCATAAAAGAAATATTCACTAACAAAATCCGATGAAAGAAAATAGTGATAATGTTAAAAAATTTGTAATGCTAAAACAAAAAAAATTTCTTTTCTACAACAATTATTCATTAAATTTCAATAACTGCTATTTTTAATAAAAATTCTTTAATTTAATAAAAATATCAGAACGTATTTTTAATTCCTCCTATATTTATTCTAATGATATTTTTAATCTAATCATTTGAAGCAAATCAAAAGTTTGATGAATTTGTCATTTTTTCGTAATTTTAAAATGTAAGCTTCCTCAAAGTTGAACACGACCGTTATTCATATCTGTTGTAATAGCACAACTAGAAGAGTCCAGATATACTGGACGTGTGTGCCTCTGATATACATACATATATATATATATATATATATATATATATATATATATGTTTTTATTGAAAAATAGAAAAGAATTATCTATAAACATATTTGTAATGTTCTGAAATACGAGTAATCTAAGTAAAAATATTGGAAAATTTCGTTATAGAATTATAATGAATTACTGCTTTTTCAATTTCTTGAAATACATAATTTCTAAAGTATATATATATTGTAAATTATTTTTTAATAAAATCTGTATATTTTCTTTTTTAAAAAATACAGCCAACGAAAGAAATGTTTTACATTTGTGAATAGAAAATTAATTGTTGACTAATCTCTTCTATCTAAATAATAAAAATAAAAAAGACACCATCCAGCCTGATAACTTTTATCTCTTTATGAAAATTGTAAATAAAAAAAATGTCGCAAAATAGTTTTTTAATAACCTTTCTTAAAAATATAATTAATAAATCTTTATTCATAGAAACTTATGTTTTCTATAAAATTAATATTATTTTTAGTCTGATTGAGTGTAAATGTCTATTTAATATTTTTTCAAATATTCAATACATTCAACCCAGCGTTTAATCTATACATATTTATAATCAAAACGATTTACTAGATAATAAATTGTACAAAATTTTTTCAACCCATGGTTTTTCACATAATGAAATTCATATTTTATTTAAAAAAGGAAACTAATAAAATAAAAAAATATTAAAAACTTCTAAGGTCTTAAAGTTATTAATTAGACAATATTTTCAAAAATAATGCCATCTGACAATTCTTTTACAAGAATTATTGCATTTTAAAAATTTTACGTTAATTCGTAAACAACACATTCTTTCCTAAGGACTGATATTAGTGAGTTCAACATACTTTCATCTATAAATAGTATATATTTATAAAAAAATCAATATCATTTTACATGCATCTTTTAAGCCAATGTTGAATTCTTGTTTTCTAATGAATACCTCCACTTCCATCTATCACTCTTTTTCGTATAGTAGTGTAGCTGATCTATTTTATAAGGAACTCTTACTCATAAGTCATTCTTTACATTATAAGTCACTTTTATCTATGAGGTAAAAGTGGACTATAAAATAATGAATGGACTATAAGAGTGGCCTTTAAGAGAAATAGTTGCCTATTAAATATAAAACGGGCTATAAGAAAGAGTGGCCTATAAAATACAGAATGCCTTGTAAGATAAATAGTGGCCTATAAGATAATCGTATGTAAAAAAAAGAAACCTATAAAACAAAGTGGCCTGTAAGATAAGAAAAAGTGTGCTCTAAGATAAACAAGAAACCAATATGAGTAACAATGACCTATAGGATACAATATAAATGATATTGATTAAAAATTATACAGAAACATAAAATAACAACTAAGAAATAGTGAAATTTGCTGAATCGAATGTATTGAAAAATAGTAATTTCCTTTAATTTTATAAACTAATAGTTTGATTCCAAATTCATAAATTATTTACTTGAAATCAACGTATATTACGACATTTATAATATATACATATATGAAACCAATTGTACTTATTTAGCTTTGTATATTAAATAAGATCAAACATTTTTAATAATTATTGTAATATTGTACATGTATACATAAAAAATAAATAATCTTTCATTATTATATGCATACGTTTTAATGTAATATTTCGTATTTTTTAGATTTGAAATGTATTATGAATAATTTTATTAATTTTTATATTAATTTTATTTCATTCTTCAAGTAAGTATTGTTTTTTAATATATATTTTTATTATAATTACAAATAATCTAATAAAAATAAAATCACTCAAGGAAGAAGAAAGGAAAAGCTGAAAACGGTCTTGACGATTATAAAAGTAGCCAGCAAACAGTACAAGGATAATTAGATTGTATAATAGAATTAAAGGTATAGAAAATATATATTTTAATTTTAACAATTCATACTATTTCATTATCAAAAAGCTTTTTGTTTTGTGCAGCAAAATGTGTTAAATTTAAAATAGTACACATGCGATAAATTGCAGATCTGAATTCAAAAAACGTCGCAGTTTAGTTTAAATTTATTAAAACATAAATTGAATTAATACACTTATTGATAAATAATTATTATTGAAAATAAACATCAGAAAGCATGTAATATGAAATTGAGGTATCAGTGTTATACTAGGAATCTTTTGTCAATAAAAGCTTTCTTTGCTAAATTATTGTATCCTCCAACTTGTCTAATCCATGATATAATCTAAAATAGAAAAAAAATATTAAAAAAAGAATTCAAAGAGAAGGGGATCAGTTTATTTTCTCGTAAAAACATATCAATTTCAAAAAAAAATTTATTACTTTGAAATTGAAAGACAAATCTGACCTTACCTTAAAAGTAATTGCAGTAATGAATAAAGCTAGAATAAAATCTTCAAACATTAATTCAATAAATATAAAAACAATTAAATCAAATGATGCCAAAACAAATTCGTTCCCGTAGAAAAACACGTCGACAAAAGATGGTCTCTTTTCAGTGTAAAATATAGCACGGTCGGTAGAATCGTTCAATTCGATATCAAAAAGTGATTCTACAAATTGTTTATCTCTGATTTCATAATCCAAATCTTTAATTGCCTATAAAAATGAACAATTGTATTAAACAAATTTTTTTTGTAAATATGCAACGTACATGTTGTAAAAAGGCTGATAGAAACATATTTATATTTTTATACGCTTGTATACTCTTTTCTATAGCTTCATTTTGTACTTTGCCTAATCGTTCCGGTAAACTCAGTCCCGGAAATTTTAATGAATATTTAGGTATTGTTTGTACAGGTGACATAAGTTTACAATAATAGTCATAAAGGGTTGTAGGAACAATCATACTGAAAGTTTGTTGATCTGTGCCTGGATTAAGACCTCTTTGTTCGCAAAGATTGCTCTCTTCTCGCTGTAACTGAATAATCATTGATGCCATATCTGTATCAGCAAATCCATGTACAGATCTACAAATATTAATATTTATTTTGTGAAATTTATAATTAAATAAATATACAGAGAAACCGCTGTATTTAATTTGATTCATTGCCAGTTTGATCGAAATTTACCTTCCATGAATATAAAATCCAAATTGATTTAATTTTAATATAAATACACTTATATTTGCCATAGAGCATATATCAATAAACTCTTGAATACTATTTTTAATATATCGTTCATAGATGCCTGTTGTCAATAATAACTGAAAATCATTTATGTAAATATAATTGCCTATATACAAAAATAAGTTTATTTTATATGAAAAATCCTAATCAGTTACCTGTATTATATATAATACAAAATATGTAATTACTCCTACAGCTATTCTACAAGTTTTATTCAACGGTGTTTGCAGTAAATAATCGGGAGTCCATGTATGTAAATCCGGATCTACCGTAGTCCAATATTTCAATCCAATAATCTACTGAGTCGAAAATATTATTATAACATTTTATAAATGAAATTTGAAAAAGAATATTCACCTCTAAAAAAAATCCTACTAAAATTAAATGAATATATAAATTAATTTTTCTTTTAGTCTGCAATTCATTCAACTTATTTGCAATAAAATATGTTCTCCATATGCTAACAGAACAGTGGCCATTATCTTTTGAATTGGTCGATGACAACATAGAATCTGGAGGTTTTAATATTGATTCTTGTGGTCTTGTTTTCTCCCAGTCAATTAAAAATATGTTTATATTTATTTGTGTAAATATTAAACAAAATATTTCTATTAACTAAAAAAAACATATATTTTTATTATAATTTCATATCATTATTTTAAAAATAAGTAGCTGAATTTAATTTATTCTAATAAATAGCTTAGTTTATAAAATACTGAATATACTATATAATTATTATAGAATTTTATAGAAATACATAACACTTTTAATACAATTATTGTTTTTTAACTTTAAATTTATTTTAAGACACACCTTTAGTGAAAACGCTACAATTATATAATCTCTTATAGTCTTTTCTAAATGTTTATTAGGAAGTAATGTATGGACAACATTTTGACCTTTGAAGAAAATGAAAACATGTACAGAAGCACCACAAGCAACTATAAAAAAGACATTTGCTAGATTTCCACAAGCAAATAGTAATAAACTAATGACAGTTTTAAAATCAATTAAAATTTTTCCAGATCTTTTAGAATAAGACCATGTTTGAATACAAGAATAAAGAACAGCTAATGAAGAAAAAACGCCAATAATGACCTGAAAAAATCATAAATCATAAAGATACAATGTTTGAAAAATATTTTTAACATAATTTTCGATTTTTATTATCCTATCAATAAATTAGAATATTGTTGTTACCTCTATTGCATGACTAGTATCAGTATCCATTTCAAATGTTACAAAAAAGTCAAATGGAAGTAAAGTGTTTGATTCGATTTCATTTTGAGATATTTCTCCATATTCCAAAACTATATAAGGAGGATAAATTTTACCTAAATCAGGATTACCTCTTACTTTGACTCTTATATGAAATGATTTTACATACTGAATTATTAGTGGCTTATTTGATTTTTCTGGTATACTTGATACAGTATCAATTAAAAAAAATCTATGTACTAATAACCAGTTAATCATATCATCATCCTAAAAATAAATATTTTTATTCAAAACTAATATAATTTTATATTTAAATACTACATGAAATTAGGTTTAAGAAACTAAAGTCTATATTTATCATCATCTCCAAACAGTAATTTAAAAAAGAATTATACTTTTAATAAAAAACCAGTTATAAATTTAAATATTTTTGTATAAATATTATGTATTATAAGTGTACCTGATTTTCATGATTTGGCAAATTACGTATAAGAACTGGCACAGCATATAAATAGTTTTTATTATTTTCTATATAATGTAAATAAGGTATAAAAAATAATGTTTTTTTATTTACAATTTCAGATGCGAATATACTACATGAATAATGAATATTTACACCGAATCTAATACCATCCTGTAAAAATTTTCGAGATTCTGGGCAAAAATCTATATAATTATCTTTTAAGGAATTCATCGTATAGAAATGACCTTCCAAAGTAACAACTGTTGTAGATAAATTTATCCAGCTAGTCTAAAATATATGTAATAAATATAAATAATGCTAAAATTCATAGATATTTCAATTATTTTGTATTTAATTACAAACAAATCTTTATCCAATGTATATTCTGCACCAATTTTTTTTTTATTAAGGACAGTAACAGCATCTCCTTCTTCATAAAATAACCATGGAAGCAAAATTGCTCCTTGTCTTAAATTTTTCCATAATTTGCATGGTGAAGTTAAATGGTTTTGAAAACGTACTAATGTACATAAATTTGCTACAATTTCACAAGCTGTTGAATTTTTTAACTAGAAATTAAAATAAATATAAATATATATATATATATATATATATATATATATATATATATATATATATATATATATATATATATATATTATACAACTTACTTTACAAGCATAAATTGAGGATCTCAAATATTTTCTAAGGATTTGAGATTCAATCTTTTCTCCTGATTGATATTCTATTATGTATGAAGTTTTATTATCAGGCCATTCAGGCAACAATGAATTTGGAACACAGATATTATTAAATAGAGAATTTTTTGATGGGCATGCACAGTTTTTGATTGTATGTTTTTCAGTAATGGGATTAATTATTGGACAAGAAATACACTGTCTTTTTGATTTCGATGGTATTGTACCACCTTTGCATGGAACACATAAGGGTTTTTTTAATGGTAATCCATTTATTTCTCTTTCAACTAATATTTCATTCTCTTTACACTTGGCACACATGTTTTTATTTTTACTATTTGTTTTATTTTCAAAGCATGACATACAAAATAAACCATCTGAAGATGGGAAAGTATTGTTTTTACAGAGATCACATATTGGTTGGCTTAAAATTGTATATTCTGGTATAGGTAATGTTCTACTTTGAGTATTACAGACACATGATAACTCTAAAAACAATGGAAAGAAATAATTTGCAATATATGTTAATTATTTAGAATTAAATACACATACTGTCTGAAGATGAAACTAATCGTTTATTCACATCACACAATTCACAATGTAGTAAAAATGGATTAAAATATTCATTTTCTTTGCAGTAATTTTGATCCGAGTATACTAATAATTCTGTTTTAGTTAAATAAACAAAATATTGTATTATAAGAAAAAGAATAAATAATATATTAATCATACTTAAACAAATTGGAAAAAAACACAACTACTTTAGAATTATAAAATAAATGAGACTTTTTAAAATATTGTTATTTACTCATCTATTATGATTGTTACTTAACTATAACTTGTTTCATTTATAATGCTGTATACAAAAATACTTTTATCTGTATACAAAACTGTTTCTATGGAAACAGAAATTCTACGTTTTTCAAATTTGAAAATTTGTGATTATGTTAAAAAGAGAAAACTATATACAAAGTAGCGGTCTCCTTGTCTCATGATTCTGTATAAAATAGGTAATTACTATATGTCAGATTGAAATAAAAAATTTTTGTAAACGTAGGCATTCATTAAAATTAAATATGAGTGGAGAAGAAATGGAACTCGAACCGTCATTAAGAAATGTAATTGAGCAAAAATCTTTAAAATGGATTTTTGTTGGTGGCAAAGGTGGTGTTGGGAAAACAACTTGCAGGTAACCTATATGTAATTAATGTATATGATAATAATTAATTCAATCTTGTATTTTTTTTATAACAAGAAATTACGCACTTGACCAATATGCTAAAATTAATTTATTTATTCAACAAAATTTTCTCAAAAAATAAGCACTTTCAATTCTCTTAACAATGTTTATTGTAAAAATGTAACTATTCTCTTTGCATATGTATAAAAATGCGGCTTAAATTTCAGTTGTAGTTTAGCTGTGCAACTTTCTAAAGTTCGAGAATCTGTTTTAATTATTTCCACGGATCCAGCACATAATATATCGGATGCATTTGATCAGAAATTTTCAAAAGTACCAACGAAAGTAAATGGTTTTGATAACCTATTTGCAATGGAAATAGACCCAAATGTTGGATTTACTGAATTACCTGAAGAATACTTCGAAGGAGAAAGTGATGCGATGAAAATGAGTAAAGGAGTCATGCAAGAAATTATCGGTGCTTTTCCGGGAATTGATGAAGCAATGAGTTTTTCAGAAGTTATGAAGTAAGAATGATTGTTATTAGACTGTGTAAAGTATTGATAAAAACAAACAATTTATTACAGTAATGCTTAATTTTTAAAAGGGTTAAGAATGTTTTTTTTTTCAATAAAACTTTTTTTTCAGGCTTGTTAAAAGTATGAATTTTTCTGCAGTAGTATTTGATACAGCACCAACTGGACACACATTACGTTTGCTATCGTTTCCTCAAGTTGTAGAAAAAGGTTTAGGTAAATTATTAAGACTTAAAATGAAAGTTTTCCCTTTAGTTACCCAGATGGGCTCTTTACTTGGCTTAACTGATTTCAACCCAGAGCAAATTTCAAATAAAATGGAAGAAATGTTAGCAGTTATTAGACAAGTGAATGAACAGTTCAAAAATCCAGTAAGTTTTGTTCTATAGATAAAGTATATTTACGTAAAATAATTTCTCGAAAAATATATGAGAACATTGGTTTTATTTTCAGGAACAAACTACTTTTGTTTGTGTTTGTATTGCGGAATTTCTTTCTCTGTATGAAACTGAACGACTTGTGCAAGAATTGACTAAATGTGGAATGGACACACATAATATCATCGTGAATCAGCTGTTGTTTAAATCGAGCAATGAACAACCTTGTAAAATGTGTAGTGCTAGGTATAAAGTTCAAGAAAAGTATCTTGATCAAATAAATGATCTTTATGAAGATTTTCATGTCACTAAGTTGCCATTGTTAGAAAGAGAAGTTAGAGGAGTAGAGCAAGTAAAAGAATTTTCAGAAAATTTAATAACTCCATATAGTCCACAATAAGTGACACTTGTTTTTGAATAACTTGATTTAATTTAAATTAGTACATATATATTTTTTTTTCAAATTGTTATTTAATCATAAGACAATGAAATGTTTCTTGTAAGAAATGCACTAATTAAAATTAACTGAATATACTTTGTATTAAATATAGAATAAATTATATAGTGTACAAGTATAAAACCTAATTGTGTTATTAGTGCAACAGTTTAATAATTAATATAGACTATTAAATATTATAATTTTTGTAAAATCAAAAAACAAATTTGCATACTTTAAAATGACATTTGCTCTTTTTATTTTATTTTTAATTAAAGTCAAGAAGTTTGTCAAAAATAAAATAATTTTTTAAAATATTTGTAAAACCAATATTGTACAATAGTGTAAAAATTCAATATTTATTATCAAAACAATTATATTTGAATAAAACAATTGTATGTCTAATGTGTTTTTTAGAATTCAAAAATCTATTTTCATAATCGGTATATTTTTTGTAAAATATACCTTATAAAGAATTATCCTGAAATAGATTTTTATGATAACATAAATTGTATACATCTCTTGAATAAAAACCGTTTGTAGTCACCTAATGAAAAATAATTTTAAATTGCTAAACATTGCTATTAGCAATTTTCATTTCATATTCATTTTAATAAATGTTTTTATATTTTCAATATTATTTAATACATATCCTATAAATGTTTCAATTTGATATATGATTTAAAACAAATAGTTCAAAATGTGTATAGAATAAATTATATGTTGGGAAAAATTATTAATACAAATATTAAAAATATGTTCAAATATTGTCTTATTTATAAACATTGTAATAATGTATGGGTATTTGAAATTTTTGATAAAATAGAAAAATAAATGTATAAAATGTGTTTATATGTAATTAAAGTTTAACATAAATTCTATAGATATTAAAAATGTGAAATTAAGTTATACATGTGGAGGTATTTGAAGTGTGTTTATGAATGTTTTCTCTTTAACCATAGTCTGTCATCATGTTGAATTTTTATAGACCAAATTAAGATATACCACTCAGCTTACTTTTTTGAAAAATAGTATTATAGGTTTTCACTTTAATTTTGTAACTTTTGATTTATAATAATGTATAGGAAAACACCCAAAATATTTTATGAAATGAATAAATAAACTTAATTGCTTTTTAATATTTTCTACTCGATAAAAAATTAATTCCTTTTAGATATTATACATATATATATATACACACACGCATTTCTACATATATATATATATGCATACATATAAATATATGCGTCAAGTATGAAATATAAAGTATGGACATTTAAAGAAGTGTGGAGTTAGGCAACTGAACATGCTGAGGTGATACATATTTATAATCGTTTCTCGTTTATTTATTTTATAATAAGTTGATAAGAGTTTTTGCATATAAATATATTTATGACATTTGTAATTACCGAAGTTTGAGTAAAAGTACTATACAAATATTTTATTATAAATTAAACTACAATAATGGTGTAACAAGAAGAATATTTATACGTTCTTGTGAATATATTTTACGATACATTTAATATGTATTTTTCTAAACCAATTTGTTAAATTGTAGAACATAACCTCAAAATAAAGTGATTAAACGTCTTAAAAATATTAATGGACATAGGTATTATTTCAGTACAATTATTGCAGTACTATGTTGAATGATGAAAAACAAAGAAACATTCAAGCTACTTGACTTATCAGATGATACCGAATCGGTGTCAGATATTCCAGAGATTGTTACTGTGCCTAAAAAGAAAAGATTCAAAAAGTAAATGTTATTACATGAAATATAAGTTATAACATATTAAACAAAAAATCATTTAGGATTATAGGAATTTTAGTTTTTAACAATATTAATTGTTTATTATTGTACTCATTAAAACAGAGTAGGTAATGAATATTTTAGTTAAATATCGACAATTGTATAATCCTAAATGATTATTAATTAGATGTTAGAATTTGATATAAAATAAAAATTATTTATATATGTATTATATACAATTAATAACAATTATATAAATATAAGTATATGTAAAATTAGAAAAATAATAATTAAAATAATCATTCAAAATAATTAACAGTCCATAAATAATTTTAATTTATGTAGGATTGCAGATAGCAGTAATAGTTTTTTCAAATAACTTCAAATATATTTATGTATATAATGTAGTGCTATTCAATTTTTGTTTTCATATAAAACATGTTTGTAAATAATCAGCATTAATTTGTATTTCATTATACATTTATATGTATTTTTATTAAAATGTAGAATAATAGAAATTAGAATAAAATAGATGTATTTACATGTAGTAAATGTACCATACAATTAATTAAAAATAGTAATGTTCTTGTTTCTACATATCAATTATTTATTCATAAAATAACAAATATGTATTTTTTTTAGACGTATAAAACATATAAGTAATGGAGAAGTCCTTATGAATACACCTGAAAACTTTTGTAAATGTTATGCAAAAAGTGCAAGTAGTTGGTTCATGGTTATACTTCTTATTTGTTGGATTATAACATTATCTTCAGTGACACTTGTTTTACATGATAAATTTCAAAATTTAGAAAGCAGTGTTCTTGAAGGTGAGTTCTATTTTTCAATTTATATATCTCATAAATTATAATGTTCACATTTTACCTTAAATAATATAAAATTGTATATATGTTTATATATATATATTATGTATGATGAAATTTTATTTAATAATATATATTAAATTAATATAAAAACATATTTTTTGATTACATTTTGTTTATAAAATGAATCAGTTTTATATAAATTTATGTTATGGATTATTAGAAAGTCTATAGATTCTAAAATATCCATATTTAAGTTCAGTGAACTTTTATTGTGTATATGTGGAAATTTCCTTATAGTAATCATTAATAATAAGTAATGTATTCTACACAGTAAATAGTACTATTATCATATTAAAAAACATTTATGTGCATTAAGAATCCTTATTAATATTAATTATGAAAAAAATACCTTTTTTGTCATTTTATATTTTTATTATATTGAATTAAAAGAACTGAAAAAAATTAAAACAAAATCAGTTTAGGAACATTGTCATTTATCTTCATATATTTATAGTATATTTCCTTATCATAATTTAATATTAACTTTTATTCCTCAAAATATACAGAAATCAAAAAAATAGTCGTCCCATTTCAATGCCATAAAGTATATTCAATACTGTTTTTTGTTAAAAAAAATATTTTCTACATACAGTTTCACTAACCTATTGATATATGTACATTATATTTATATATATATATATATATATATATATATATATATATATATATATATATATATATGTGTGTGTGACTACATATTTATGTATAACTGAAAAAAAAATACACAGCAAATTTTATGGATTTTTTTAAATATAACATTTAAAAATAACCAGTTTTAATACTGCTGGATTAATAAATGTATTATTGTCATTGATGACGTATTTTAGATAGTATTAAATTATTATACTTTTAATAATATATCAGAGTATTCAAACAAACAAGGTTATACTAATGAAAGGACAGGTTATCAAGTTTTGTACTTTTGATTTAGTGTTTAACTTTACATAGTTTCTACTCCAAAACAAAGTCGTTTGTAGCTACTCATCTTTTTTATTAATTTTCATTTACTAGAAAGAATAGAAGTGTTACATAAAATAATTTTTCATATTCTTAAAAATAGTTAGACCACATGACAATTATTGGAATTCAAATAAGTAGCACGATTGTTATAATTAAATTTATATCAATTTGGAAATACAATCTTGTTCTTAAATCTGTTTTAAGTTATTTATTTTTAAGGTCAGTTTACAACCGCAGTTCATAACTTATAAAATAGTGTATAAATTATATTTTGAACTATAGAATATTAGTGTTTTAATCCTTACAAAAATGATATTTTAAAATTAAGCAGTAAGTTTTGTCCCCTGAAATTCTTTAGTATTCAAAAATTGTTTATATAAGTCTGAAAATAACGATCACTACTTTTTTCAACTTATCCAAACTATAATATATGAAATACTTAACATGTTTCTCAGTATTTTAAGGGATATATGTTTAATTTTCAAAACAATATAATTGAAAAGTAATACAGTTTTGAAACTGTAGATAATTTCACTTTCACAAATGAATCACTTCCCCCACTCCAAAAAAATTGTTATCAAATTTTTCGACCATTTTTTATCAAATATTAAATACATACTTTGATAAGAAAACTATTGGCGTATACGAATAATTTACTTGTGATAGTTTAATTGAATATTTTTAATTCAGTGTAATCTATTTAAAAATATCAACTAAATCTTACGATATTATTAACTAAGATCACAACAGCATTGATAGAAAACTATTTTTAATTTATTCAGTAATTTATCAAAATATTCATTATTCATTCGAATTTTGATAATTAACAAAATCTCTATCTCTAATTGTCTCTCTCTAACTCTCTCTCTCTCTCTTTCTCTCTCTCTCTCTCTCTCTCTCTCTATATATATATATATATATATATATATATATATATATATATGTATATATATATATATATATATATATATATATATATACATACAACTAGTACTTAAATATAATTACGCAGTTTTTTATTATGAATTTTTATCCAAAGATAAAATATTTAATAGTGGTAAACGTTGATAACATTAAATAAAATATGAATTTATAGCCTCATTGAGTTCTTTAAAGGAAACTTTTTTACATCAGGTTATAATATGTAGACATATATTTAATAATTAACATTGGACTCAATAAGTTGACGTGAAAAATAGCATGTAAAGTCATAATTATCGATTTATCGTTTTTATGATATGCATGTTTAATGATTCGCATTTTTCATATATATATACATACATATATTTATATATATATATATATATATATATGTATATGTGTGTGTGTATGTATGTATAATGTATGTATGTATGTATTTATGTGTGTAAAGTCCGGTTAAAATATACGCTATTTTAATGTAGTACATCAAGAAATATAAAAAAAATTTATTAAACATTCTCCAATACTTTAGTTTTATGTACAATGAAAAATCCATTAGGAGATGTCGATCATATTGATGCATTAAATCTAAATCAAGAAGTATATTGTTTTTGTGTACGTAATAAATTGTGATTTAGATTGTTGATCGATTTTGTTGACATTGCCCTACTTGAACATTGTTTGCTTTAATAATGCTTTTTATTGGATAAATTATTAATACATAATATATATATATATATATATATATATATATATATATATATATATATATATATATATATATATATAAACATATATGAAAAACTGTAACATTTTTTTTTCAAAGTACATAATTTTCCATTTAGATAACCAATAGCAATTCCTTGTAATTATGTACCTACATAAAGTAATCCGTTATAATAAAATATTTTCGTAAAATTAAGAAGAAAAATCTGAAAAAAGTATTATAAATACTTACGTAAATCAACAATAATTTGTAAATGCTAAATTTAAAAATAAGTAATTATAATAAATAAAATGGTTAATATCCTTAATTAATGTTGTATTCAAATAGTCGAATAATTGTAATATCTGATCGTATATACATGTAATAATATAAACACTTTCATGAAAAATAAAATTTTATTTAATAATGTGAGTAAACTTAATGTATATTTATGTGTTTTTTTCATTTATCATATATTCATATCTTCAGAACTCAGTCACATATGCCATTCAGAAAATAATAATTATAAAATACTTGTGAAAACAAGAAAATATAGTTAATGCAGTAATCAGTGAATGCATTATTTATACATTAAACAAGTATAAAAACAAATAGGCATTTTTTTACTTCACCAAATAAAACATTAAATATTATTGCTATTATAAGTTTTGAATTGAGTATCAATATATTCTTTTTTATATACCGAATCAAATTCTTAATATCTCGTACCCAATAGTAAACAAGAAACATAAACATATTTATAGTAAAATTGATAATATTCGTCGTTAACAAAATATACATATAAATACATATACACCTATTGACTAATGTCTTTAATATAAAAATGATTTAACCAATTTATAAATTTTTAATAAAAATATAATTACATAAGTTAATTAAAATGTGTTTTATATAAATTTATAGTATGGCTGGCAGTATATTTCAGTGGTATACTTAAAAAAATGTTTTTTTTCTTTATACATTTATTTTAAAAATCCTACCGTAGTGTCAAAGGTGGTGAATTATTTTCGGTCCATTTATTGAAAGTATTCTACGACGCGAAATGAAATTGACCTAAGTAATTATTACTTAAAAGTTAATAAATGCAAAATTCAACAAATGAGTGTTTTTTTAAGCGGGTTGCTAATAACAAATGACATTAAATGAATAACTAATATGCGCAGTTATTAAAAATCAGTAAATACAAAGGCATATAAAACAATTGTAGGCATAACAATGAACCCGTATATATAGCGAAGAGACGTCGAATTTGCATGTTGCAAGTCGCAATTCTTTCTGCACGTCAAATGACAAAATTACTGCAAAACAACACGCATGCGTGTCAACAATGTGCGCCCAGCACCTGAAGGCGCATACGCCGATCGATGAAATGTCATATAATAGTGTATCGTTCAATATTATTTAAAGATGAAAATAAGCTTACATTCATTATAATCCATTCATAAAGAATAAATTTGGCAAAATATATACATATATATGATGTAATATAAGCGACACGACACTGTGTTTATACGCGAGTGTAAATAAGCCAGTGATTCTTTGAGTGATGATTATTTACAATGAGCAATTGTAAATTTAAATAATTCATTGTAATGTTATTTCTCTGTTTTTTAATACGACGTCGCGATGTTTATATTTAAAAATTTAGTGAATCCTAGTGATTTTTAAAACGAGTGATTGCATTTCAACATTCCAACAGATCATTTATCGTTTCTAAGTATGCCTATTGTAATTTCTAAGCGTTTTGTTCGATCATCTTTGATTTTTTTTCGTTAATTACATATATTGAAATACATTAATGTTCGTTAAAAACAACACATAGTATAAGGTTTCAAACTACAATATTAAAACTCGAATATACCCGTTCTTAACTTTAAAAATACACCAATTTTAATATATATATATATATATATATATATATATATATATATATATATATATATATTCATTAAAGAAATAAGCATTGGTTTAATTTTCAAAAATGATTACAGTTTGATTAAAATATACAAAAACAATATTTTAATAGTGTTTGGAATTCTTTCTGTATATTTCAATAACAATGTTCTTATCTTCACAGTAATGTTTAAAACAAAAGCACTAATTTATTATTGTTTTCTGTAAAGAAATATTATTATAGATAAATTTGTCTTCTTTTAAAAAAATAATTAATTTCAATCGTTTACAAATTGAAAAAAAGTATATGTATTTATAATCCAAATTAATGTAGATATACATTTTTTTATTGAAATAGAAACTTATTGAATATATATTAATATATAACCTTTACAGTAAGATAACTTGTGAGTCTTTTACAACTTTTCACTAAAAAAATATGTTGTTTAAATGCAAAAAAAAATAATAAAAATATTTTACCAGCATAGTAAACGTATACGTATAAAAATAAATAAAGGATTCACTGTTAAAATATAAAAAACACACCACGATTCCAAGCAATTCGAATTACGACTATTTGAAACAAACGTTTTTTTAATGTTTAATTTTCATAAAACAAACGCGAAATACAAAATAATACGCTTTCAATTGGTACTAAATTTGAAATTTGGCGCGATAGTCAGACACGTTTAATATGGATATTCATACATTATTCATGTATGGAATAAATTTCGTATTTGTAATCTATGTAAGTTATTTAATATTAATTTATCTCTGTTTGTCTTCCGTTAAAAAGTCAATCAAATGTAATTGAATAGAACAGGTTGTAGACGAGATTGAATTTGTGTGTTTCTTTGAATAATTCATCTTTAGATGAGTACATGCGAAAATTTAAATATATTAACATTATTTTCTTCGGTATTTAAATAAATTACATATTCACATTACATACTTTGTAAAAAATAGTATGTTATATATATATATATATATATATATATATATATATATATATATATATATATATTTAATATCTAGATCATATTGTATATTCTAGTTATTTAGAATATGATAGTTCTAATACAACAATAATAACTAAACATAACTAATTTATTCTGTAAGTTGTTATAATTCGAACAAAACATTATTGCAATAATTGTTTTCATATTCACTGTTTCACAAGATAACTATACTTTTTAATTACAGTATTCTTATAAATAATCGTATAAATACATATTTTAGTTTTAAAATATCCATATTTACAAATGCAATATCTTTTAAAAAAATTCTTTAGTCGAAAGTAGTGTACAAATAAATGTTTGGAAAAATTCAACCCATCATGTTTTTATTTCTATAATTTAAAGTATACATCAGAAAATATGAAGGGCTAAGAATTTAAATTTATATATATAATACATGAATAAATAAATTAAATTGCAAAGCAGTTGTATTACATAGCAGTTGTTTGTATTTGTTTTTAAATTACGTGCAATTAAATAGTAATACTGTTCATGTTATTTAAATACAATTATTATTTACATCCATTTCATAAACAGAACATCATTTCGTTTCGTAACAATTGCAGTATTTTTTTATACTTCAATATTTCTGATTACTTACGTTTGAAATTATGATTTTTTTATTTCTTCATAATAATATAGAATATTTACACATATATGAATTTATACCCCAATATAGTTTCGAAATTTTAATTATATTGTTTTAATTTTGGTAGTTTTACTCTTGTAAACGGTATCTTGTTTATTAATTATTTAGTGTACTCTCTTGTATCAATTACATATTGCAGAGAAAAGCTCCACTTCCTCGCAGCAAAAATCAATAAACTTTTATCTCAAAATCCGAAAAATAACTGAAACGCATGTCAATGAAAAGTAGTAAACAATGTATTAACGTGCGTAATAAAAGCATTTTTGAAGACTGATATTAATTAAATAATATATGTTTTCTTGTCATAATGTTGTTTTTTACCCTGAAAAAAAGCAAATAAATGTTTCAATAAATCTGTCTGTACATTTCAACGTGTACAGAATAAATAGTGGATTTAAAAAGTGTATGTGATTCAACTTTCCGCTCTATATAATTAAAAGTCTCATTTTTGGACCATAAATTTGCTAGATTTACATTTGTAGATGTTTTGATTATAACAATGGCCTTTTAGCGAGAATTAATTTTAATTAAACTGATGCTTACGTTAATAAACATAATTAATTGATTATAGAGAAAATGGTCTTTGAATATTGTTGCGTGTCGGTTAGTTAATTACATTAATTGAGTTAAACTCATTCTTATCACACAGTACAAAGAAAAAACGTGTTTACGTGCTATCGATCACTACTCTTTCATTTATCAATACATTAAAGTAATTAATATCCATAGCAACGTTATGTTCTTTTTATGATTATAAATGGACTAAGAAAATTGGTTATTTTTAGATACAAAAAATATACAGGATTATAAATGTGTATAAAATCGTTTTTCTTTCATAATATACATTATATTCTATACATTATATTATATTCTACTGATATTTTATTTATTTATTTTCCTTGTATCTATCTCTACACACGAGACTATGTAGATTAGTAATATAACATTTGTCTTTTTCCAAAATTAAAGCAAACAGAAGTTTATGATAATATATATATATATATATATATATATATATATATATATATATATATATATATATATATATTTATATATAATATGTTATAAAAGTTTAGAATACACTGAAAAAAATTGGCAAGTTTTTTTAAGATTCTTTATTTCTACCGGTATAATTAAAACACATTGCTGTCACATATTCTTGAATATAGTATGTATAAATAACCTCATCCAAGGATAAATTCTATATAAATATATCGATTTTATTGAATTATAGAATTTTAGTATCGCCGTGCGCTATAAGTTAAATATTGTTATCACTTGTATTTTCATTTCATTAATAACTGTTTGCATCTCTTTTTAATATACATTTTAACTGTATCTCGTTATTTTTAATAATGCATTCGCCGTGTGTTTCGAACATTGTTATCTTAACAGTATAACGTTGATAAAATTTTATTTGTTGACATTGTTCGTCTTGCTAGTTGGAATTTGAATGAATTGTATACTATCTCATTTCATAAAATGAAGTGCTGAAATAATTTTTTATACGTATAATTTTTAAAATATATTTTTAATAACATTTATATATATATATATATATATATATATATATATATATATATATATATATATATATATATATATGTTATGTAACATTATTTAAATACACAAACGTGTCTGAAAATAACTATGATTATTGAGTACTAAATTATAACGTTAAGTGAATTTTACAGCTACATACTCAGTATCGTTTTTGTTATTTTGTTTTTAATAAAATTATGTTAACCAAAACAAGTTTAATCTACAAATTGTACTATCGTTAACAGTTTAAATAATTTTAATATCTTTACATTAAAAGTTTATAAACATTTTATATAACAATTGAAATAATAACAATGGATGCTGTACACGTGAATGTACCATTGAGAACTGGTAAAAAGATGAAAAAGCGGAAAGAACTCGACGCTTTAGTGGCAAATAGTGTAACTAAACGCACGTGCGGTACGGTCGTTGGAAGTGTCGCGGGAAAACGAAATATGGTGGCAGGTAATGGAATTAACTCCCAAGATCAGCTGCTATCCGAATCTACAGACGAACAAGATCACGAATATTGGCAACACACCAACAGTAATACAAAAAGGCCTCGAAATGGAACTCGAATTTCACGACCTAGACGAATATTATTGTCGTTAGTACGCGCATGTACTGCTTTATTAGTATTCTCGTGCGTTGTTGCTACTGTCACTGTTATGTGGTTGCTCATTGATGTAAGGGAGCAAGTTACTTCCTTGAGATCTGAATTAGACCAAGGTAATTTAAATATACCCGATTCCAGAGTCACACAAATGTGTATATTTTCCATTTTCTAATAGTCATGAGCAAATTTACTGTCTTTTTATTTATTTATTTTCGTTTTAAGTATATGTATTATATTTATACAAACTTGATCATTTTGTATTTGTACTATATATCATTTCTGTTAGAGAAAATTACTCCAACAAAAATAATGTTCTTAAAAATACTACTAAATGTATCAAATGAAATAATTTTAATGAGACCCAATTTCTATACCCATTATTTACACACGTGCAGATTAGAGTGGAAAAAAACTGATCAAAAATAAATTTACTATTTTCCTTCCTTTTCAACATTTAGAATATCCTAATATACATTGCAAGCCCGTAGCCAAACTGTCATATTAGAAGGGGGAAACACAATTTTTGAGGGGGCAAAATTTTTTTATGGCAAATTTGTTGACGGTTACGATGTAAACACGCTCATAGAAACGATTTTTCTTCCCGCCTAAAAACGTTTTTATTCATCATGGTAAACCATGTAGGAAGATTCTTCATAATTTTTTAAATCTCACAAAATCACAGATTTTGTTAGGGGAGGTAATTCCTCCCTAGCTGCGGGCCTGATACATTGACAATAGGGCATTATAGCTACTTGAAACGTTGTATCGGCGTTTCGTTTAATTTCAAAACAAACTAAAATGTATAACAGCGTATAATCTGTTTTGTAGATTATCTCTGAAAGATTTATAATAATCAAATATTCAGTTTATTATTTTGAAACAAAATATTTTCACAATATAACTAAAATTAATATTATTCAAATGTAAATTCAAAAATACTAAGAACACCGGTATACAGATTGATTTTAAAAAATAATTTGTTGGACTATTAATAATTGGTGTGTCTGTCGCCGTTAATTTCTTTTAGTTATAAATGACTTTAGTTATTTATTCCAAATAATGTATTAATTATAAGTATCTTAGTAATATAGTCCGAAATCACAGAAAAATTAATTGATTAATAAACTGAAAACAATTTAATGATTGTACGTTTAACGATAATCGCCTGCTGAAAAAAAATACAACTGAAAGTATTTAGAATATATGACAATAGTAAGAACATAATACAATTTTTATTTAAACTGAAATCAGTTTAAATTGATTAAATATCTCCTATACTTTTTAAAATATATTTCATTATTTTAAGTAATATATCAATAGTTTTATGAATTTATGTTCTATATTGAAATATGGTCACAGTTGTTCTGTTTTATTTATAAATTAATATATTGTAACCAGAAAAAAGGCATAATCAGATATGTTTTTTAATGTTATAATTAAATGATATAATTTATTGCATTACTAATATTTTTTACCGCTTTTACTCATTAGACCATTTTAATATATAAGTTGCGTGCGTTTTATATATATATATATATATATATATATATATATATATATATATATATATATATAAATGAAAATAATTATTTTAATTAAAAATACATGGGCACAAAATAAAAATGTATAGATTAAATATTCAATGAATATTTTCATTGAATATATTTTTATATTTAAAAAGGAGAAATTAAATTTAAAAAAATATCTTTATTTATTTTATTTTATATAAAATTTATTAAACATACATTTGTATATATTTATATCATATCAATAAGTGTATACTGTTTAATATTCCAATTATTTTTTATTTTTATATCATGTGTGGTAAATAATATTTAATTTACCTTTTTACTTAGAAATAAATATTTCCTTTTAGTTGTTGCTAGTAATCAAGGAGTTCCGGAAGCCCTTCAAAAATGCCATTCTTTATCAAGAGCTTTACATCAAAATCAATCTCTCCTTGCCACACAGTTAAATAATTTACACCAACAGCTTGAAAATTTTACCCAACAGGTAATTAAAATGTGGCCTGTTAATTTGATGCTATATTATGGTTAATCTGAAATATATAATTTGGATTTTGCAATTACTTATATAATTGTTTTTTCAGGTATCTGGTATTAAAAATGGCCTTGCACAAGTAGAAGAGAGATTGAAAACAAACCCTGAACTTGTGAATGTGCCAAGAGATTTGAATGCTCTTTCAAGCTCAGTTGCCCAATTTGGAAGTCAAATTAGAGATTTGAGTACTACAGTTGCTATCCTTAAAGAGCAATCTAGTAGAGTCGAAGTTACTAGTAATACTCTTGGTCAGGATGTAACACAATTAAAAGTAAATTTTTATTTACAGAATGTTATTCAATCTCTCTGTTTTATAAATGTACTAATATATTACTTTTTAGGATAAAATAAATTCACTTCAAAATAGCACACAATTGTCCAATCAGACCACACAAGTCAATGATCAAAAAGCTCTTTTAAATACAATTTCTCAACTTTCCAACAATGTGTCAATTCTTAATGAAACATTATCAAAGAAAATTCAATGGTCAGTTGAAGATCAATCAAAAGACCATGTAAGTTAAATGTTATATACATATGATTGTATTTTGTATTTGCTTATACATATACTAATGTATGAAACTAAATAGTCATATCATGTTTAATTTAATAAATTCATAATTTTTATTTTAGAAACTTATTGAAGGACTCCAGGAAATGAATCAAAGTGTTATTGCCAGAGTAACAACTTTAGAGGATTCTTATAACAAAAAAGCTAAAGAACAAGAGACATTATTATCAAATGTTAGCAATCTTTCAGATCAGGTATAGCATAAGAATATTAAATATATTTCATTTTACATTCTGTTATAAAATTAAATTATGTAAGTAAATTCAAAAAATAAGTATTGGATTTATGTAACTAATATCAATGGATTTTCAGATAACTTTAACTTCAGAAAAAACTAAAGCTCTTGAGGCACAAATAATGACATTACAATCCCAGTACCATGATTTAAATGCGAATGATACTCAATTAAAATTAATTATAAATGAAATTCGTCAAAATGTACCCACAAATGCTCAGACAAATTCTGCAGATATGGGGCATTTAGAACGTGCAGTTTCTCAAAGTATTGAAGAACGTAACAGTAATCCGTCCACGGTGACTCAAGCAACCAGTACAGTGACACAAAGTACCATGATTCAGCCAATGATACCGGTTAATCTAACTAAACCAAAAACACTGTCAGCGACGTGAAAGCCATATTCACTTGTAGCAATTTCAGATGTTTATCAAAAAGATATGGTAGATATATATTATAAAACAACACAATCTTATTTAGATTTCAAGAAGTTTATTTTATTGTTCCTTACCTTTGAGTATTGATTAGTAAATAAATACATCAATTGAAAAAAATAAAATAAACTAGTTATCTTTCAGCATTAACTGTAACTTATTGAATTTGTGATTATATTTTTATTTTCTAAAATACATGACATCAAAAGAATTTTTTATACAACTTAAATACGATTTAAAATGGGTGATAAAATTTATTGTAGATTTTTATATGTAAGAATAAATTACTTTATTTTGAAATAGTTGGAAAAGGTGAATTGCTCACTCGGATATTGAGTATAAGATGTATTATTATGGATTACAAAAGCAAGGCTAGTATGTATAATTGAATTTTTAAAAACTGCTGTCTTTTATCATTCAAGAATGTACAAAATATTCATTTTGGTTTAATATTCATTCAGATATTTACAGTAAATAAATTTCCGTATAAAGTTATAGGAGCCCGTTGCAGCCTTTTAAGATATTTGGTTCTAATAAAAGTAGTTCATGAATTGATATTAAATTCCTTACTTTGAAAATAATATATTTTTGTGTATGAAAGTGATTTTTTTCATTAAAATGTATGGTTATTAGTGTTAGAAATTTGTACTACAAGACATTACATATTTTTATAATTAAAATAAAAATTTATGAACTATTGAAATTTATTCATTCGTTTTAACATACATAATGAGGTCACTTTGTGTCCGTTTATATATTTTCTAAAAGTTAAATATTGTTCTCGCAACATAAAGCAAGCTCATATGTTGTATATATGTGTACAAATACTTTGTTTTTTTTTTATATACGCATATGTGCATGAAATGTACATATGTGTTTATGTTCAACAACATATATAATGTGCAATTGCTTTAAAAAATGTTTTCCTATTAATGAAAAACATTAATATGTTATTAAATTCTGATATTAATAACCAAATTAGTTAAATACATTTTCTGATGTATTATATTTACTTATAGTAATAGAAAAATTATTCATAATATTAAGTGGAATATTAATTATTTTATCATTGAAAACATGTATTTAATCAAAAAATTCAACACTGTTAATTTAATCACTAACTTAATATGAAGTGAAGAAAAAATATTTGTCAGTTACTTATTTTATATAAAAAAAAACTAATGAAAATAACAGAACCGTGCCAATTAGGACAGGGTTACTAAGTACATATAACCTTGTGAATGTGTGTGTAAACAAAAATGATCCTGCCATAATTATTTAGTCTATAATCATTGTTAATCTTAAAAAATATATATTTCTAAAATTGAGTGAGACATATTCTTACTAGGTCACAATCTGTTAGAAATTTATATAAAATTATGCATTTTATGTAATTGATTATAGTTTATGTTATTCCAATTTGTTAACAATATTTATTGTACCAAAGAAGAAATATCCTATAAAACAGTTGATATACAATAAAATCATGAATAAGACATGTATATGTAGAAAGTTTGATGAGTGTATATGACATATATATATATATATATATATATATATATATATATATATATATATTTATATGCATATGTATTTATATGTATGTATTACACTCAAGATGGTGAGTATTGATGCACATTTGTAAATATGTTGGTTTTATTAACAATTATTTTGAAAAAGCATTTATGTTTTCCATATAAGCAATAATAAATAATATACATTCCAGTTTATAAGTATATTGAATCATTTTAAACGACTGTTTATTGTAGCACAAATGATGGTCTAATTTTTTCTGTATAAAATTAAAAGTATTTTAATCTTTCATTAGATGTCTGAATAGTTTTTGTTACGAGCATATATTTTTTTAATGTTTGATCTTAAGAATTTGATAAACATTGTATGAATAGGTATGTGAAGTTTATATGTGATATAATTTTTTTATTTGAAATTGAAGTCTTATAATGAAGAAAAAATATATTTAAATTTTATTAAAAACTACATGAATATTAATGTTTTTGTATATGTGCTTATGTGTAGTTATATATACATGTATGCTTATATACACTCAACCAATACATATTTCATGCATACAGGTCTTGAAGTTAATTTAAAAATCATTTTAATTGCATGTGCTTATTTCGTCAATTATGTGTGTCTGTAAAAAGAGGATATTTCTATTATGGGTTGCCTAAAATTTAACCCAGAAAATATGAAATTAATTATTTTATTAATTGTATGCCTGATGTGTGTCTGTGAAAAAATATATTTCTATTTTGGGTCATCTGTAAATAAATAATCAAATGATCAATGTATATAAATTTAGATTTACATCAACAAAATAAATTCAAATTTATTGAAAGTATATTTGTATTTGTTTAAACCAAATTGAAAAATGCATATTCTTTGTAATTCTATTTAATCACATTTAATTTTTTTCCGATTTCAATGAAACTAGATACAGCCTTATTAATGTCTTCTTCTGTGTGTGCTGCACTTATTTGAACTCTAATTCGAGCTTTTCCTACTGGCACAACAGGATAACTAAAACCAATAACATATATTCCACGATGTAATAATTCATCTGCAAAAACATTTGCTAGTTTTGCATCACCAAGCATCACTGGACAAATTGGATGATCATCTCCACCAATTGTAAATCCAGCTGCTTTCATTTCTTTTCTGAATTTGTTTGTATTTGAAATAAGTTGGGAACATAAATCATTTGATTTTGATATAATATCTAAAACCTATTATCAAAAAAAGTAAAACTTGAATTTTTTTGGTATCAATTTTTATTTTACCATACCTGAATTGCAGTGGTTACTACTGGTGGTGGTAAAGTGTTTGAAAAAAGGTAAGGTCTAGAACGTTGACGTAAAAGTGCCACAAGTTCTTTCGGACCAGTAGTATAACCACCGGATGCACCTCCTAAAGCTTTACCTAACGTTGAATTAATAATATCAATACTACCGATCATGTTAAAGTAATCTTCTGTTCCTCTGAAATAGATGTTTCAATACATGAAAATAAAAGTTTTTAATGTACGAAAATTAAGTATTGAAATGTATACTAAATTATAAAAATGTGTGTTAAAAAATAAAGAATATAATCTTACCTGCCTGAAGGTCCAAAAAATCCAGTTGCATGACATTCATCAATAAATGTAACTGCTTGGTATTGTTTTGCTAATTTGCAAATTTCTGGCAAAGGTGCAATATGTCCATCCATTGAAAATACACCGTCTGTTACAATTAATTTGATTCGTGCATTTTTTGCATTCTTCAATTGATCCTCCAACTCTAAAGTCATCAGTTTATTATATTCTAATTAATATTATATTCTATAACAATAGTTTATGAATATCAAAGTACCTTTCATATCACGATGTTTATATTTATATTTTTGTGCTTTGCATAATCTAATTCCATCAATAATAGACGCATGGTTAAGTTCATCTGAAAAAATAGCGTCTTCTGGTTTTAACATCACTTCAAATAAGCCACCATTTGCATCAAAACAAGAAGGATATAAAATTGCATCTTCACGAGAATGGAATTCAGCTAATTTTGTTTCAAGTTGCTGAATATCATAGACATTACAATGGTTGTTTTCTTGCATGCATATACATATATATATATATATATATATATATGTACATATGCAATAAGATTGTACCTTATGAATATTTTGTGTACCACAAATAAATCTAACTGAACTTAAACCTGCACCATACTGAGATAAACCTCTCTTACTTGCTTCGATTACTTGTTCATTTGCCTGCATTATAAATTATTATTACTAAAATGGAAAGTACTACAATGAACTTGATTACCGATAATCCTAAATAGTTATTTGCACAAAAATTTAAAATTTTGTCTTCATTCCCTTCCACTCCTATTTTTGTTGCTTGAGGTGTTGTGATAATTCTTTCATTTTTCCAAGTTCCAGCTTTTTTAACACTCTCTATTTCAGTATTTAATATAGCTCTTAAATTATCAATAGGTTTCTGAGAACTATTTCTATGAATTTGAAAGAGAATACTTTGTTTCCCTTAAAAAGAATATATATATATATATGCATTTATGTATGTGGGTGCATATTATATGTGTGAATGTATGCATGTATGTAAATTAAAGTCAATTATGTGTAGAGTATGCCATCACAAGCTATTGAATTTCTTTCCATAAACTCCAGAAAACAACTACAAAATATTTAAGGTTGACTATATATATATATATATATATATATATATATATATATATATATATATATATATATATATATATATATATATATATATATATATATATAATATATTTAATTTTTGTTATACTTTTCTCCTAAGGTTATTGATATATTTAAAAAATTAAAATAAACAAAAAGTATTTATTAAATGTAACTGAAATTCGATATCAATTATTTACCCTTGAAATAAATTTTATTTAATTTTAACATTTTAATGCACTATTTTTATTCAAATAAATCGATAATATAACATCTGTAAGAATTAATCTTGGTATTTTATAAAGACCTTGAAAGTAAACCTGTTCCACAAGTGAATGTTGAATAGTTCAAGAATAAAGAAAGAATTTGATAATCAGTTCATTTTTGCATTAATTCTAATTGATATTTCTAAACAACAATCAAAATTCGTATGTCAAATTTCATATTTCATGTTAACTTATTGTCATTTATACGTTTTTCATTTATTTTTCATTCATAATATTAATCTCCTCTGATTTAAATAAAAATAATGTTTTTTATTAGTTTATTACCAATTTTATTGTTAAATATAAAAATGAGATTTAAAATTAGTCTTTATTTATTCTAAACAGATGAAGTTTAATATGGAAAACAATTTATTTTAAATAATAATTTTCCACGTTAATTATAAAAGTGAACAGTACTTAAATAGGACAAATAACTACAACAAAAGGATATTAAAAATTAGGACTCATTATTATGACAATAATAGTTTGGTGTTATTATTATGGCATTTAAGATTAAAATAGCCAACTATATTATTTACTTATTTTTAATAAATGTTAAGTCTATACCTTCCTTTTTCATCACACGCCGAACTCTGTTAAAAAACATTAAATACTTCTGAAACCATTAAATAATTATATTTAACTTACTTAGAAAAAATATTATTTATTAAATCATAAGGAAAATAATATGTAATTTTATTAAAATTTGAAATAAGTAAGTGAAGTAATGCTTGATTTCTAATGGGAGAAAAGAAAATTTTACACGGGACCAATTTTAACAAAAATCGCGCATTAAATTGCGAGAAAAATGTTTATACAATACAGCAAACGACCTAAATACACCTATTTGTTATAAAATATATATGTTTACTTGTACATTTTTAATAAGAAAATATAAAAAATATTTACAAATAAATATGTTAATTACAAACCGAACTAAAGAAAACCAATCAATAAACAGTTTATTATATTAAGTTTGAATATTAATTTTAAAACTTGATTTGAATTTTAAAACATTCAATTTCTTTATTAAAAAATTGTATTACTCCGTATAATTTTAATACAAAATATGTAAATGTAAACACTTATACATAAAAAAATAAACACTACATGTAATAATTCATTATTGTATGTGTGTATGCCTATGTATGTATATATATATATATATATATACATATATATATATATATATATATATATATATATATATATATATATATATATATACATATATGCAACACAATATAATATTATCATATACATCTATATATTTTTTAAAAAAGCTATTATTTGCAAATCTTATGTCATAACTATAGAACCGAAGCATAGTAATAATTTGAAAATAATTTAAAGTATTTATGTTATCATCAGTTAGAAATACACTGTAATACAATATCACATTTGGGCTCTGATGAAAGCAAAATATCCGCGTGCTGTAAGTTTTTTTTGTATTTTTATTTATAAAATTTAAACGTTAAAGAAACGTTTTTACAAGAGTACTGAATTATAATTTTGAGTAACTTTAAAATACCATTGAAATAATATCAATATAATATAAAATTAGTTGATTGTTTAGTTGCATAAAAGTAGGTAAAATAAAATGACGAATATATGTATTTATTATGGTTTTAAATATCAATTCTATCTATATATGAATCGTATCGTTCATATAAACTCTAAGGACAACTTTATAGTTATATGATTGTAGTTTGATTATATATATATATATATATATATATATATATATATATGCATGCATGTATGTGTATTAATTTCAAAAAAATAAATGCATTCAATTAAATAAACTAAAATAAAAATTAATATAATATAAAAGAGATACATTGTATTTTCTTTTCTGAAAACTCGTATTCATTTTTCTAATGAACGTTACGATTGTATATTCAAATATTAATAAATTGCAAAATTTCTATATATTTAAATCTGTCAAAAAACAAGAAAAATATTGTTTCATTTGTATTAAATTTAATTTCAATATTAAATAAATACAGATAAAAAATATAATTATAATTATTTAGTATAAATAAATAAGAATAGTCATTTCTGTTTAAATATAAACTATAAATATGTTGAAAAATCTTGAATGGAACTATTTACAATATCAGTAATATTTTTTTCAAACGATTTCTATAAAATTACGTAATAAATGCATGCTGGATATATCTATTCATAAAATATAAGTAAATCTATGTCTGTTACATTAATGTAATAATCATTTTATTTGAATATAATATTAGTATTCATTTGGAAAGTTCATTTCGTTTAGAGCATGTACGCCACGAAGTTAACATACAACACATTATGATTTGAAACCAATGTGATAATTTCTTACATGGTCACTTAGAGAAATCTTAAAAATAAATAAGTGAATGTAGAAACATATTAATATTGCAATCGTGTAAAGTATTACCGAGTATTTACCGAATCTATTCAAAAGTAATAGCTTTTCACGAGTTTAAAAATAATTTATATTGTTTGAAAATGAACGATTAAACTATATTTAATTAAAATGAATATAAACGTCCATATGGAATTCAATTCAAAAAAGTATTCAGTATACTGTTTTCTACATGGTGTAAAAATAAACCAGAATGAAACAGTAGATGTATATATATGTACTTATTCACTTAATTTTATATGAAAATAATCTTCTTGACAAAAAAATATGTTATTAAAAACAGTGTCATCTTTTAAAACAGCCTACGTGATTTTGAACACGTCAGATTATTCAAATGTATTTTTTGTTATTTTTATTATTAAAATTCATCTCATTGTGTTTTATAATTACAAAATGTTTTAAAAAATTGAATTTAGATTTTGTAAATACTCAGATATATTAATAAATAATGAAACTAAAAACTCTGTATATAAATATATATATATATATATATATATATAAGCCACAGATAGCATATACTCTGAAATAGAAAAAATACAATTTATTTATAAGCATAATTTTTTTAAAAAAAGTATACAAATATTATTTACTACTACATGAATTCTCACAGCTGTACAAAAAAACCTGTAATTTCTAAATAACATTTTATTTTATTTCTGAAGAATATTTTTATATAAAACGTAGAAGAGTATTTGAACGTAAAAATTATTTTTATTCTTTAGTTTGCAGACATTCTATTACCAGAACTTTTCGACATATAATTTATATATATATATATATATATATATATATATATATATATATATATATATATGTATTAATTCAATATGATAATCAATAAGTAAATAATATGTGTGTATGTTACGTGAACGGTGATTTAATAATTTGTATGCAAGTCTACAATTTTTTCATGGAAGGGAAGCACTATGGCAGTGTATATGGTAGCAGTCGAAAAAAAGTAATATTACTGTCACGTATTTGAAAACTTCCGTCCCTGACAACAACGTTAAAATAACCAGTGATTGCCGATAAGACAGACAGCTCCAGCCATATCTACTGATGTCATAAAACCATATTAATAATTTTATATTAAATGTTTTGTATATGACTAACACTTGCATGTGGTAAAAACGGATGTGGATGTACATATTGCATTGTATTTAAAAAAAATATATACCATATAAAATGTTATTGTTCAGTTGCATTTGTACAAGTGTGAAATATACATTAGTACTGAAATAATCTCGCCAGTACGGTTCTTTAATTTCAATTAGAAAATAAATTTAAAATTAATAGTAGTCAAAGAAGACTTTTCTCCTTTTTTGAGTTTATACAATCTTTTATTTCATATGCAATAAATTATTTAATTTGTTTCATTAATTTTTGTCTTTTTTTTAATATCTGTATTATACTCAACTGTGTTATGTTGATTATTATCCTTAATAAATTATTTCATTGAATATATTTATTATTTCTACACCTTTAATCATTTTGTTAAATCAATTTTATTTATTAACCCGTTATGAAAATACTGTTGATATTTCTGTAATTTTTATTGTGTTTTCACTTTTTGGTTTCTATCGCATAGAAGTTCAATTCTTTCAGTTGCATTTCAGGGTAATGTAATTAATCCCTCTATTTTTATTAATGACCTTCCATAACAGATTAATTTAGATATTCGTATTTTCATCGAAAAATTCATTATTTACAGGAAAATTGTGTCAGAGATAAATACTAGGCACTTAAAAAGCGATATTATTAAAACAATGTTACTAAAATTAATGTTTAATGTTTTATAAGGGCGCTCGTGTATGGAATGAAATACATTCTGGCATGTATCACTATTTCGATAATATAATTATTTTTTAACTTCGTAATGTGTGTAGAAATTATAGCAATGAGTATAGAGTTTGTTTTAATTAAAGATACTTGATATGAACTAATATGAATAAATAAGTAATATCAAAGTGAATGAACAAACAGACAAGAAAATCAAGTTTTATAAATAAGTCATAAATTATATATATATATATATATATATATATATATACACGGAAGTAATATGTTTATTATTCTTCCAATACTTATTGTCCTATTGGAATGTCGACCTGCTTCCTTAAAATTCACAAGAATCGAACATCTATTTTCATATAATTGCAAATCGTAGCAAAGGCAGTTTACTGCTCTTTTGCGACGAATGTGTCATACATCATGTATTCCTGTCATCTATGTCTGTAACTATGATTAACGCACGTGTTCCGACACTTACAATGTTTTTTGCATACCGTTGCGATTCCAAGAAATTGTATAGAAACCGAATAAAATTCATGAAAAATATATCGTTTATTACAAATTAGTCAATATGTGATAAGCTGTTATTTAAAAACAAGCTTTGAAGATTTATATCCGTTGAAGATTTCTGAAAAATATTTAAAGAATACCAACCCATAGTAGAATACAGCCTTATTAATTATGAATATATTTCAAAAATAAAAGAAATATATTTTTCTTTTTATACTGTCTGTGTACACAAGCATTGTATCATGAGCTTTATTAAATATACATACATTATACCGGAGATATGAAATTTCAAATTTAAGCTCTGCTTTACACATCATTGTTTTTTTTTTAAATAACACCATATTCGATCTTTCATAGAATGTTTACATTATAATAACACGAAATCTTATTTGCTTGACGATTACTATTATTTTTTGTCTCTCTCGTTTTCCAAATACTCTTTCTTATTTTTAAATTAATCTCAGCTGTTTCATTAGGAATACAAATTTGAACGTGTAATATTCAAAAAGTGTATATTTTATGTTTACATGTTTAAAAATATTTTAATATACTTACCGAATCACAATCAAATATTTCTTATTGACTCCTAGGTATTTTGAATTTTATGATTTTCATCGATGTTATTAATTTTTTTATTGAAACTCTTAACGATAAAAGTTTTAATGGAATATTAATAAGTACGTATAATAAACTCATCTTATCTTTATTATATTTCACTCAACAAGCAATATACAAAAGAATTTGACAGTTATTTATAAATCGTTTATTCAGGTTTTTAACTCTTTTGTTTTTTTAATAAATAAACTAGTGATATATTGTTTACAGTAATGCCTACTGCCATCTATTGTAACTGCCAATTGTTCCTATAAATAATTTGTAAAACATTTTACTGCAGACTGACAGTCTTTATGTTTTACTAAATATACTTGCTCAGTGCGACAGCTAGACATATAATGTTACTGAGTTCCGGGCAGAGCACCCACAACCCATACCTCGATAATTTGTAAAATAATATTGAATTATATTTTATCTATATCGTGCCTGCATTGAAGATATTTTTATACTTACAAATTATTTACTACAGAAAAGTTTACAAAGACTACGAGCCTATTGTCCTGTATAAGTCCAATTAATATTATTTTTTTAAAGTAGCATCGAATATTTATTTGAAAGAAGATAGCGCATACGATTGTTTTATACCGAAACTAAATTGTAGATGTGCCAATGATACGCGATATTCTTAGAATATCAATAATGATATTCTATAAACGTGTTGAGAAGCACGTGGATAAATAAATTAAATATTGTTTTCTCTGTTTACGCATTACATGTTCAGCAGTGTATTGTAATGAGTCACAACAATTGTTTTCACAATATTAAACTGGAGACGGACACTTTACTAATGGATACATTTTTAAATTTCGGTATTAGATGTTCAGTTTTAAATATTTAAATTGTATGAGTAAAAAGTTGTATTATTCATTCTTGTATTTATTTCATTCTAGTATTATTCATTCTTTGTATTTATAACAGAACTGATAAAATTTTATTATCACAAAAGAGGATATTTAATATAAAGACCATCTTTCGACTTTTATTTTTTTCCTTGTATATTTTTTGTTGCATGAACTGAGCACATCAAAGATTACAGTAAAACAATATAGTTGCATATACGTTTTTTACACATGTCTCAATTTTAATGGTGTTTTTTTTTCGTAAAACCATTGCTGTACTACATATTTTTAAATGTTGCTTAAAATTGCAATATGTGTTTCTTCTTAACATTGCTTTTCAAATGCAGGTATAAAGATATAATTGATTGTGTAGGGAGGAAGTCCGAGTTTTCATAATTAATAAATTCATTATATATATATATATATATATATATATATATACATATATATATAGAGAGAGAGAGAGCGAGAGAGAGAGAGAGAGAGACAACCGATGGACAAGAGAAATTATTGACTGGGAACCAAGGAATATAAAAAGACCCAAAAAGAGACCAATGAACAGATGGGATAAGGATATTAAAAACTTTCTTGGAAAACTGTGGAAAAGAGAGGCACTGAATCGAACAAAATGGAAAATCATGGAAGAGGCCTTCATCCAGCAGTGGATTAACAGAGGCTGAAGATGATGATGATGATACATATATATATATATATATATATATATATATATATATATATATATATATATATATATATGGAATCAAAACATTTTTAATTCAAATAATTATATTAAATGCTCAATTCGAATAAACTGAAAATCAATTGTATCTATTTTGTGATATAATACCTGTTAAATATATTTGGACTAAATAGAGTGATAATTGATAGAAAAAATCATACTCTGTCATACGTCAGTGATGTTTACCTAAATTTGCTTAATATGCCATGAATAATATGCTTGAAAAATTTATAAAAATATTGTGTATATATATATATGTATGTATGTATGTACATATATATATATATAACAAAAGAAAAATAAACAACACAAATATATTTACTTAAATTACTAGTTCTTAGCAAAAAACATAATTTTAAAATCAGTAAAATACGAGGACATTTGTACTACACTACGAGATTTCTTGGTAAAATAAATTTCACCTTCTGTTTTAGCATGTTTTTATATGCGTAGACATACTCCATATAAAAAAACAGTTTTCATTTTCAGAAATAGTTAATCGTCGTTTCTTTCTTTAAGCATAATTGCGCAGAGATTTTCTATTCTAAATAATATATATATATATATAAGCGTGAACACTGTTTTGGATATTATGGACAGTGAAATTTCAATTTACATTTGCATTTTATAATACAAATATTCAACATTTAATGACATCGAATCGTGTTTAAGGATACATTTATATATATTTTAACGATTATCGAGTTAATTAGGTTTATTTCATTATTTGTTTTATTTAATCATGCATTATATTCTAATTATTCAAACAGTATAAAAATCAGAAATATCTTTAAATATTTTTTGGAGTGTTTCATTGGCTTATTGGAATCCTGACTGTCCGTAGGTATACATTTTAGGCTTTAAAGTCGAAAACGATACCTAAAAATGAGCGAAACCAGGATTAGAAGTATAACGACGACCATTTTCCATCTGATGGAGAGTTCATATCGCTCTAGCTTTCGTATATTTGCGTCCGTACAAATTTGAGTCTCCGAATAAGCTCGATACATTATTCGGATGCTGAATAGTTCCCAGTGACATTTTCAGTGAGCTAGGTTTATGATTTAAAAAACTCAATTTCTTGAATGAAAAAAACAAAGGCTACAGGCCATGATTTTCGATGAAAATCGTTAAAAAGATTTTATGTATCTTATCAATATATCGGAAGCCTGGCGATCTCTATGCCTACGTTTTAGTCCTTAAAGTTGGCGACGAAACCTAAAAGTGACTGAAGACGGCGCTAGAACTAAATTGACAGCCATTTTCTCGATAATGGAGGGTTCAAATCTCTCAGACATATGTATATTGACTCCTAATGTAAATGTGATGCTCCGAATGAGCTCAATGTACTATTCGAATGCTCTGTAGGACACCGTAACATTTTCGGCGTTCTAGATTTTTAATTTCTGAAACTCAGTTTTATGATTGAAAAAAAACCTAGAGGCAACAGTCCTTGAATTTTTAAAATCTTCAAGAAATGTGTACATGTATTTTATCAGTCTATCGGTAGCTTAACTCGTGCACTAATGTCGTTAGCTGTCGAAACGGCCTAAAACCCCAATAACCAACCAAATATCGGTAGCTTAACGGTAGCTAAGCATATATTTTAACCCTTAAAGTTGGCACCGGGGTCAAAAGGTGAGTGAAAACGTGGATAAAATTGTGTCGACAGTCGTTTTTCGCCTGACGAAACGTTTAAATCGATCAGGCACATAGATATTCGTCCCTGGTGCGAATTCGAGGCATCGAATGAGCTCGATACACTCTTTGGATGCTGAATATGTCCCAGTAACATTTTCAGTACGATGGACTCTCAGAGACGACTTCAGAAATTTGATTTTTTGATTGAAAAAACCAAAGGCTATAGCTCATGATTTGTAACGAAAATCTTCAATTTTTTCTGGTGTATTTTATTGGCCTATTTTAAAGCCGTCGATGAGGCCTAAAAACGAGTGAAAGCAAGACCAAAAGAGTTCTAACAGCCATTACATTTTTGTCAGCTCAAGTCTCCCAGGCTTGTGTATTTAATTACAATTATCTATGAACAAGAATTCAACTATTAATACGGAATTACCGAACATTCTATTTATACTTATATATGTATGAATGCGTGTACATAAAATGTAATGAAATATTTGCTATTTTCAAATTAAATACCATTATTTACATACTCGTTTTTCTATTTTATATACAACGCTCGTAGATTTTTTTTTTATAAAAAACTGTTCCTTCGTACAGAACAATTTTTGGCACAAAATTTAAATATAACATATTACAACTTAACAGTTTACTTAAAACTTTATTGTTTGCTGTATCTTATGTTATTGATGCTTCATTTTGTTTACATGTCACGTAATGATGATAAAGCTTCTTATAAGATTTGACTAATTTTTTTGGTGCACAAAAAATAAAATGTTAACCATGAAATATTTATACACTATATATATATATATATATATATATATATATATATATATATATATATATATATATATATATATATATATATATATGTCTTTACTATTTGATGGTAAGAATATATTTTTTTATTATTTATCGTTTCGATGATTTTAAATGAAACAGTTGTTTTCTAAAAAATGTTTACTTAAAAAGTGTTTGTTATTTAATTGAAATATTTCATTTGTATTCGTTTTCCATTTTATATATAAAATGGCCTATTGTATATTTTTCACTTTTATTAAAACGTCTTCCAGTATCACTACTGTCTTGCTTCAAACATTGTGTTTCACTTCCTGTATATTTAGGAAAAGTTTACTAATGTGTTTTGATCATATATATATATATATATATATATATATATATATATATATATATATAATGTTATACTAAATTATAGTTATAAAAGGAAGACTGAACTCGCGCAGTAATGAATATGAATACTTCGCGTACATAAATGTGCGCATGCCAATGAATTTTGATTTTTCGAAACGTGTTCATAAAACTATTATTGCAAATATATCACGATCCGTAGATTAAAATTTAACGGCAGTTAGAAAAAGAATTCATATATGGTAAAGTTCGGTTACAGAAGCTACAAACAACTCAGAAACCTATCATACATACAGGGACACAGTGTGAATATTAATTACAGGTATTTGTGTGTCAGGCATGGCGAACAACGTACGGTCAGTTAGCGGGGGAGTGTTAACTGGCTATCGTCATCCACGTATGAGGATTGATTTGAAGACATGACAACAATAAGCACCGGTAACTAGTCAGTGTTGTAACTGCTTCAGACAACGACGAATGTGACTTAGTGGTGGATCATTGTTTCGTTCACTGAATTTATTGATTATGTTCTTGATTTACTTTAAAATGTATCGATCAGAGAAATAATTAAACTTATTGTGTAACAGCATGATGTTATGTAAAAAAATCTTCATTTATAAAATAATTAAAAAAAAACATAGAGTATGCAGTGAAAATAGAAAGATTAAATATATACTATAGCCTCTTAGAAAATTAAAGAAACAGAAAAGAACACGTGATTAATAATACATTGTATATATATATATATATATATATATATATATATATATATATATATATATATATATGAAAAAGGACATATAAATTTATTAGGTAGTATATCCTTTTTTTAATTCAATTATTAAGACCTATATATATAGAGAGAAAAAAGGTTAATCATTTAACTTTTTAAAAATAATTATAATTAAGTCGACGTTTCAAATTACGAACTGCAAAACAGATTTAAGTATTAAATAGTAAATTTTGATTTATTTTTATTCAAATAATAATATCAGCAGTAGAAATAATTGTGTGTAACATGAATAATATTCAGTTAAAAAATAAAACAATACGCAATAAATTATAAATATAATTTGAAGGAATTTTTGTAACCTACAACTAGTTTTCTGCAATTAAAATACGATATCTTCACATTATATTATATGTATTTATTATGCATTATATGAACATATGGTATCTCTACTAGATTATTGTTTGTATTAAGTAATATAAATATTTAAAGAAGTAGAATTTAAAAAAAATGTTTTGTTGATAAAATATAACAGAAAATAAAATGTGATCGATCAAAGGGATATAATTTATATTTTAAAATAATCTAGTTTGAGTAATTCAGTTTATCTTTTATTTTGGATTGCAATTATTTAAAAAAAATCAGTTATATATTTAAGTTTGTTATTGAAATGATAACTCATAAAAATATGAGCTGCAAATGTGACAACATTTTTAAAATATTACTATATAAAAAAATAACTAAATAATTATATTTTCCTAGAAGTTTAAGAAATATTAATTTTAAATATGTGAAAGAAAATATATACAATTTGAATAAATACTAATAGTTATTTTGTAAATTTATAAAATGTATATTCTTTCAAGTTAATTTTTATACTGATGTATCTTAATTTTCCCAGATTTTCCTCTAACGATGTTGAGGCATCGCCATGAAATGTCCATAAACAATAATCGAAACAATCAATAATCAATTATTGAACAATTTGTGTGCTTTGTGGATAGTAAACGTTCTTTCATGAAAATATTTTGATTTTATTTTCAAAATTTCTAATTAACGAAGATAATTATTAAAAGATATTTTTTTTATTAGAAAATTAGTTATAAATAGATATTAAAACATTTGATTGGTTTTTTGTTCTAAGATTGAAAATTCATTCTAAAAATGATATTAAAATTGACAAGACCTTAGAGATATGTTTATATCGTTTTAATGTATTTATATTTTTTAAAAAGTGGTTGTAGACATTTATTATGAAGTCAATACAAAATATACAGGAGAAAAAATTCGAAATGTGATATAAATTCCAGTAATTTCGAAGAAAAATAAAATTGACAATATGACATTGAATTTTCTATTTGGCAATGATTTATTTAAATATTTAACGAATTTATAAATGTTATAAATAAGTACAATTTTCTGAATTATTACTATTTATGTATGTAATTTACTTGCAGAATTAAGTCATTACTTATATATATATATATATATATATATATATATATATATATATATATATATATATATATATACACTCTGTTTATATACTTTTGCTCATTAATGTATTTTTTATCATAGCTCAAGAATAATAAAACGTATGAATCACACGTTTATACAAAAAATGTTAGTAACAACGTTAAAAGAAATGTGCGATTAAATGAATATTGAAAAGCAATTATTCTCTTAATTGTTATATTTAATATCGTTGAAATAAACACGTGTCTATAAATGAATGGATAAAAATGAAATTATATTTTAATGGGGTTTGAGAAGGCAAGATGTCGGCATAGCTGAGTGTGTGTAATATCCGGCTGTGTCGCATCAGGCCAACTTATGCCTCTGTATCAACAAGATAATTTCGAAATGCAGTTGTTAATTATTTAACACTTTTGCAGAACGATTATTTCATTGAACTTTTTCATGAATGATATGGGAAATTCATATATTAATTTCTTATTGTGTTTCAGTTTTTACTTTGTATATTTTCCTGATTTGTGAAAGAAATATTTTTGTAAATAAATAAACTTATTATCTTCTTTTTAATTGTGGAATTTAGTTATTAATTAATATTTTTTTAGAAAATGTGTATAGTCGCAGGTAAAACAATCTATATTGTATATCAATATAAAATTTGTATTTAATTTCATTTTGTCATTTCAGCTTTTGAGATTGCTATTAAGCTCATCTCCAAGAAACCTCATCATTTATAAATTCATGTGGCATATACGTATATATATATATATATATATATATATATATATATATATATATAATTCACAGGGAAATATTTCGAATGATTATTATATGTTACTTTTTATTGTTTTATATACATTTGTAGTTATTTAAATAAAATTCTTATTTCGTGAATGTCGTTTCCTTAACTAACCATAATTCTGAAATCTTTCCTAATCAAATATTCATGATTTTTTTAATTCCTATTTTATTTACATGTTTTTTTCGCAGATCATACTAGTTACTTAAAAAAAATCTTTTATTCAATCTATGGTCATTAAATATGTTTGGTATTTTTATAGATTTGATTATTATGAAAAAGTAGATTATATCTGGAAAAATATTCTAGTTATTTCATTATTTATAATGTAAAAAATTTTAAAAAAGCAGGTATTGATGGCACCCCCAATAAATTAAATGAATATAAATGTTTTTTTTTGCAGACAAAACGAAAGTAGGGCTTTCTTAAGACTTTACATTATCCTTAAACAAAATTAAATATTTAAATATATAACTTTTATTGAAGTTTTTAATATTATTAATGTAGTAGTAAAATGAATATATTTGATTAATAAATTACATTTGACTACTGATTCTACTAATTAATGATTTACAGAAAATGAGTATTTTATATTTCATTGATTGTTTAATATGCACCGATATACTGTACAATTTCAAAAAATACTGTTTATGTCATATATTTTTCTAACCTCAATTGCCATAAGTTATATATGTTTACAATAAAACTTATATTAAAATGAAACGTGTAGATTCCAATTTAAATATACAAAAAGTAAATAACGAAACAGATAGTTATTCGTTCAAATTTGTTGTATATGAAGATGAGTTGTGCAGTGATAACACTGATTCTGATGGCCTGGCCATCGATGAAAATGAATATAGCCCTCCAAAATCCAAAAAAAGGTATTTTATTTAAAAATTTAATCATATTATTGATTTAATTATGCCTCAGATAAAAAATAATCAAACTGTATTTATTGTCTATATTATTTATTATTTAGATATAGGTAAATTGTAATTTTTTACACTGCATATTTAAAAAGTATTTCTATATATTTTATAATTAATTTTTTATATATTAATTTTTTTATTGAGAAGAAAAAAATTCATTTATCATTATTAATTTAATATAAAATCAATAATAGCCTATTTAGTACAAAATAATTACTTATTGAACTTTATTTCACTATAACTTTAATCATACATTTTTTTCAATAGTTTGCATATATATAAAAATATTTTTTCAGAAAAATATCAAAGATGGACCCTGAAGATAAATTAGTACTTGAAAACATTGAAGAAGAAATAGAACGACAGTTGGATGAAAAAGCATCGAAGTCTAATATGTCTGTTGCTAATGTAAAAAATATATTAAAAGTAAGATTAACTATTTTTTTTTCAAAAAAAACTTTCATTAACATAATATAATCATTTTCAGCATGTCATTACAAACGAACATGTATTAGCAATGGTTCGACAAAGTGTGAATAATGATGCAAAAGATGATGTTTGTACCTTTGAACCAAAACTCACTAGGGCAAAAGCAAAGTTAGTATTTATACATTGCATATAATAGTAATAACATATTTTTAATGTATTAAATTTATTTTAGAGAACTTTTTAAAGAGCAACCCAATACTGCTTTAACTTGGCATACTCCTACCAAAAAACAATCTGAAGTCCATATATTAATTAATCAAGAGTTACCTGAAGATTCCTCAGATGAAGAATATGTTCCTGCAGATGAAGAGGTGCGATATCGTTTAAGAATTAAACTTTTTTATTTGTTTAACAAAAAGTAAATCTTTCAAAACTCAAAAATAATAATGTATATATTTATAATAATTATAATATTTTAAAGTAAAATGATATATGAGAACTATTATTTTAAGATGTAGAATTGATTTTATGATTGTATATTAAAAATATAAAACTATAATATTTTTTTTATTATGCAAATAAATATATTTAATAATTTTGCATTTATTTAGAGTGATGATGATCAAGAACATTCAACATTTAGTGAATGTGATTCACAACCTGCTACACCAGCTACACCATCTTCAGTTCATAGTATGGATTGTGCAACTCAAACTTCATGGACAGAAGATGGTATTTTTAAAGTTCCTAAATCGATAAACACTACAATACCACCAGATGAACCAAGTGAAAACATTGCCCTTCGAACAAGATCAAAGTTATCTCTTAGTGATACACCTCTTGAAAGTATTGAACAAGCATTCATACCACCAGATATTACAACAGATATGTATGAACTTGAATGTGATGATGATGATTGGCAGAAATTTTTAACAGATTTTACTCAACCTTTAAAACAAGTAATAACTGAAACAGTAGAAGATGATGATGAAGCCGATCCAGAATATAATGTTTTAGCAGATGAAGAGATTGATATTGGTACAGTAGAAAACTTATTTATGGAAAAAATGTATTTTTCAATGAATAATTTCATTTTTTGTCTTTAGTTGACAAAGAAGAGTTACGAGCAGATAAAGGTGTAAAAGTTACTAAAAGAGAACTTAATGACTTAATGGCAGAATTATTCGATTGTGCTGAATTAACAACACTATCATGTCCTGTAGATGAGGATATGATAAATGACAAAGAAACACAATCTACAGACAACAATTTATTAACATTGGAATCCAATCATATTAATAATTTTATATATGTAAGTATTACACTTTTAGGCTTCAAGTACTATTCGGTAGTATGAAATAATTTGTGTAAAAATATAATTGAAGTATTATAACAAAATACAATTTAATTTAAAATCCATAGCCTTCAATACATGTAGAAGCTCAAATGCCAGTTCAGTTACTTTATGTTGAAACAACAGCAATAACTATACAACAAAAAATGTTATTAGACCAACAGATGCGACAGCATGTACAACTGTTAACACAAAATTTTTTACAAACTTATGAACATCCATATTTTTCAGACTTGGCTCCAAAATTTAAGAAAATGATGGTGAGTACAAAAATACTTAATACGTAGGCTTATATTTATTGTAGGTTTTAAATAAAGTGATATGTTATATTAAGTTTGGTAAAAAAGACAAAAGTGCATTTAAATACTTTTTGTAATAGTATTAAATAACTTTTTCATTACCATTGTCGATGTTCCCTTAATTAATTCCAAATAATTAACTAACAAACTTTTCAATACCACAGATTTATTTAGTCAGTGAAGTAGAAAGAAATTTAAATTCATGTGTCAATGCTATAAATTTGTTACCGGCAGTGAATTTAATTACCTATTGGGAACAAAAATTCATAGACAATGATAAAGAAGCAATAGCTTTAAAAGAGTAAGTATGTATATTAAAATAATAATAATAATAAATTATTAACTACATTTATGTTTTAGGTTTGTTCAAAATGAAATAAAAAATCAGTAAGTAATTCTTATATTTATTAAACAGATAATTAAAATTTTCAATTTTTATTAAAAAAATAATACCGATTTTAACTGATAAATTATATTTTTTTAAATAATATCATTAACACTTATGATTTTAATTTAAATAAATATAATTTGAATTAGTAATCAGTATATTTTATATTATTTACAGCAAAATTCAAAAACAACAACACAATATGTATGTTCCTGAATTTCCATCTTTGCTTAAAAGTACAATATCAAGCAGTACAGTATTTCTTTATCCTGAATTTCTTCCAAAAATACAATACACTTTAAAAGACAGAAAAAAAATGTCTATAGAAGCTGAAGATCAGTAAGCACATTTACTGATAAGCATAATTTAGTGTTAATATATATTTATACACACATTTATTTATAATCTTTGTTTTTTTTAGATTAATTGCACTGGGACTTGAACAGTTTACTTCATATATAGATTCTAATAGAGACATGTTTAAATTAAATGCCACAACAAAACCACCACTAGGAACTGTTATAGAATTAATTATTAAACACATGATGCCTTTTAAAGATCCAAATAATCTTTACTATTATATTAGACGCAAGAGATCAAAAAATGTAAAACCAAATGCAATTCAGTATTATTTTCTTCATAAAAAAGCACCATCTACTGTTCACTATGTTATTCCTTTGTCCAGTATAAATATTTTGCCACCTATGTTACAAAGTAAAGAAAAATTACCTTTTCAATGGCAAAGTGTTATAAAAGATAAGGTAAGGTTTTTGAATTATATATGGAATCTAGTAAATAATTTTAGATATTTTGTAATATAGTTATATGGAAGTAAGAGAAAGATAAAAAGTAAAGATAATCTTTATAGATATTTTGGCAATATATATATATATATATATATATATATATATATATATATATATATATATATATATATATATATAAATAATAATATACTTTATCTTATTTGAAGCAATGAACTTATCGAAGTATTTTATTTTAATTAAAATATACATAATACAGTTTATATTACAATTTCTATAATATTCATGATATGTCTGTAATTATTATTGCATTATCAATGTTCATTAAATAATTGATGTTAAATAATGCATAATTTATTTATATTTATTGCAAAAATTTTAAATTATATAAATAAAATGTATATTATTATTTACATTAATTTGATTTCAAAAACGCTAAATAAAATAATTATAAATGTTAGTATAAACAACAACATATGTTTCTTACATGTTTATAAGCACAAAATTGATTCATGAAATGTTTGTTTACTGTCAGTTCTTTATAATATTGAATAATTAGTGTTCATGTCACTCAGGTATTTTTTAATATATTTATATGTTATTCCTGTTATTTTCATTTATTATTCTAAAAAAAAATTATTGTTTAAAATAGTAGATTTTTATGAGTTATTTTTACATAACCTCACTTTTATTCAGAAACCTCCACAAAATAATGTACAAATTGAAACAAAAGTATTAGAGTATGGCAAAAGGAAATTGAAACCTTTGTTACCAGCAAAAAAACCAAGTCCAAAAAAAGTAAAAAGTCCAGTAAATAAAAATCCAGTAGTCAGTAAATTAACTCCAAGTTCAACACCAAAGTCAGACATTGTTAAACAAAAACCAGAATTATCTGATCCAAATCCAATTGAAGAGAGCCAGTTAAATCATGAAGAACCTATTAAAGATAAACCTAAACCAAGTGATTTAGTAGACTCAGAAAATCAAGAAAATATTTCTAATATAAATACATTAAACTTAAAGAAATTAACTGTTGACATCGAAATGTTACCTAGTATGCCATTTCTGTCAACTCCATCAAAGGAGTTAAATACAACTAAAGATCTTTTAGAATCTGATATTGCTTCTATTGATGCTTCATCTACTACTGCTACTACTGTAGCAGCAAAAACTGATACTCAATTACAAACTAAAAGTCCAAAAGAAAAAGAAGAAAGTATACAATATGGAACAAATAGTAATGAATCTGAAAAACAAGAAATAACAGACAAGGTACATATTAATAATTTTTAGTTTTATCTCTAAAAAGTAAAATATTTTCCATTCTTTCCTTAAGGACAATGAAGAGGATATTAAATTATTAATGATTGCTAGTTCAACAATTAAAAGTAAAACTAAAAAACCTCAACCATCAGCTGGTGAGAAGAAGAAATCAAAAATTCAAAGAGAATATGAAGCAATGTCTTCTTTATTGATTCCAGAAAATCCTAAATTAGCTGAGGAAAAAGCAAATAGTAAGATGTATTATAAATAAATTGATCAAAATATTGGAATTATAAGTAAACATTGTAAAATAAATATTCTTTTCTAGATTATGCACAAGCTTATTTTTATAAAGTACAAGAACGTTTATCAACTGAATCTCCAGATGAGTATAATGAATTTTTAGCCACTCTCAGTGAGCATGATGAAAGTACTGATAGTGTATCTGATCTTTATAATAAAGTAGAAGCTATATTAAGCCCTAAACATCCAGATTTATGTGAAGAATTTCTTACCTTTTTAACACCAGCCCAAGCCAAAGAAATCAGAAAACTAATACCACATACTTTATATACTAATATGGCTACATTTTTAAAGAAGCTTGAGATATTTTTTAGGTAAAATAAAAAAAATTTGTACTAATAATAAAAGTATAGTATTGATGTATAGTTAATAATTTGTGTTCTTATTCAATTTCCAGTAAACAACCAGCCCAAATTCGAAAAATATACAATACTTTAGCAGACTTTGGAGAAAAAAAAGATGTTAATATGGATGCTCTTAAATCTAGTATAATTCCATTATTAAAAGGAAATCAGTTATTGATTGATTATTTTTTACAAATTTTTCCTCAAGAAAAGCCACCTGAAAGGTAAATATTTTTTTATTATAAAAAAATAATTTTGAAATCTTAAAATACTATACTTTTATTCAGTTGACTGAAAATTAATAAAACTTGTTTATTTTTAAGTTTAATGTCTGTATGGGAAAATGTAAATTATGATACAGTTAATGATCCAAATGGAGACATTTTTGAAGAGTTAGTAGTACCTGATGCAGAAGATCCATATGGTGGAAACAATTGCATTTGTTCATGTCATAAAATAAATGATGAATTATTTAAAACCAGAGCTCAACACTGTATACCTTGTGGAACTAAGGTATATGTAATTTTTAAAATCACAGTTTAATATTTATTATTGTATTAGTAATTGTTGTATGAATAAATAACATTTTTTGCTACAGAAATATTTAGTGTGTTAATATTGTTTATACTTATATTATTGTCTTTAAATGAATTTTCATTTTATTTTTTAGTATACCATTTATTTTATCATATGTTTTAGTAACTCATTTAATTTTTTTGTTACATCAAGAAATGCATGATGTATTTAGATTAACATAATTTATAATATTTAAATCTTACTTTTCAGTTCATACAAGGTCGTGTATTTATTCAATCTGCAAAAGGGCCAAGACCGGCAAGTGTTACTTTTAAAGGAGCTTCTATGACTGAACAATATAAACGTTTATCTATTAAATCACCTGAACGTCCAAAAAAGAGATCCGAGACAGCTTCACCAACTAAACATTTAATTACGTCACCTTTAAAAAATTCACTTAATGAATCAGAAGATGATGAAAATGTTCAAACTAAATCCTATAAAAACTCACCAAAACTGCCTCGTAACAGCAAATCTCTAAAATCTGCACCTACATCAAAAAGAGTAATGAAAATGAAAAGTATTGAGAAGTTATTAAGGTCTGATTCCAGCATTAATGATGGAAATAATTTACCTGAAAATTCAAATAAGCTAACACCATTAACAATATCTGTTTCACCTGTTAGTAATGAGAATATTGTTCCCAAAAGAATGAGTCCTAGATTTCATTCACAAACTAATAGTCCTCTTGACACAATGACAAGCCCATTTTCAAGTCCAACAAGAGAGTCAAGGAAAAGAACCTCAAAAGTATCATTCTGTACAGAGGTAGATAAAGATATGTCTAAAGATGTGTCTAATAGCACAAATAATGAAGAGAAAAAAATAACACATGAACTATTTGAATATGTAAAAGTGGAATGTGAACAAATGGATATTAATGAATCAGAAGACTGTAATACTTCTGTTGAATCGATAGAACTGAAATTAAGCCCGAGCCATAGCATAGAAAGTGTAGAAATGTGTGAAGAATCATCTCAAGATACAGCTTCAGTATGTCAGGATGAAGTGCCTACTTTATGTTCTGATGGTAGTGGAGAATCTAGTCTAGAAGAAAGTGTACATAGTGATGACTGTGGTTCTCTGGTACTTGAACAAAGTGAAGATAGTGCAAATAATGTGGATGAAACTATTATTGATATCAAACAATCTCGATGTAAAGTTTCTGAAACAAATGAAACTTGTTCCTCAAATACTTCTGACTTATTGCAAAAAATGTCATGGACTAGGGAAGAAGATAGAATCATTTTAAAAACATTTCAGCAGGAATGTAACCATGAAAACATTTTTGAAAAAATAAGACAGTTAATTCCACAAAGAACAGTTGAAGAAATTCGTGAGAGATTTCAAACACTTATGAGACTATTAGAAACCATTACAGAAAATACATAATTCATAAATTGTTTTATCTTTATGAAAATATAACTCATTTAAAATTATTATAAACATCTTGAATATAAGAGTGAAATAAAATGCAAATTCATTACTGATTATATTTAATATAGTAGTAGCAATAAAAAACAATATTCTATTAAAATAAGTTCCAACAAACATCAAGATGTTTTTATCTATTAAAATATGTAAATAATAACAAATAGCATTGTTATATGAAAATTATTTTATTTATTGACTGTAATCAATAACCTGTAAATCTATTTTGAAATAGTATCATGTGTGTGTATATATATGAATTTTATTTTTTTTTACAGTAACCCATAAATATTAATGATTTCTTTTAAGTGATTATTTATGTAATACAATCAAAACCGATATCCATAAATTCTTCATGCTACAAGAAAAAGTTTTCTAGTTTATGCACATAACCTTACTTAGTACAATTTTTATTCTTTACGAATAAAGATTATCAATAAGGTAACGATCGAATTTAATTTTTGGAAGCATTTTTTTTATATTTTAACATTGTTTTGAAAAAAATCTTATAAAAGTAATTTATCCTAATTTTTATTAAATTCGTACACAAAAAAGTATTAACTATTAACTATCAAATTAACAAATGTCTAATAAAACCAACCTGAAAAATGATAATCAGAATACAATTCTTTCAGATATTTCCGCACAATTTAAGGAGGTAAAATATTTGTAACTTTATACATATACATCTGTATATTTATAGTTTTTTTTTTAAAATATTCAGCATTGTTATTCTTTTATATATTTGATTGCTTTTTAGAGTACAATTAAGAATATATTAAAATCTCAATTTTTGGATTCAAAAGTAAAAATAAATGATGAAGCTGTCAAATTAATGACAGAACTATCAAAAAGCATGTTAATAGAAGCAGCATTAAGATCTAGAGAGAGTGTATCAAACAGTAATTCTGTAGATGTTGATACTGTGGAAAAAATATTACCACAAATGGTAGGTGTTGTCTTTATACATATAAACATAATTATACATTTTAATGAAATAAGTTTATTAAAGATTTTAGATTATCCATAAATGTGAAAATGTATCAAATAGTATTGATATTAAATAATTTTTATGAATTTAAAATACACTATTTTGTAAAGCTTTTTAAAAATTGTTTTATGAAAAAATATCCATATCATCTGTTGTACCAATATCAAGAAAATCATCTTCATAATTACTTAAATTTCTTGCGAGATTCATAGGCGGAGGAGGATCTATAGTGTCACCCATTTCATCACTGCTGTTTTCTTTACCATCAGTTACTGGAGAAGGAGGTGGATTAGTTACGTTTTCTGAAGGTTCACTTTCTTTACGAATACGGTTTCCTTTAGCTATTTCACGAACACATAGTTCTGCATGAGTTAGCAGCTTAGGCAGATTTTCTTCTAAAAAAGATTTCATTATGTAATATAATTTGGATACTTTAATGTAATAATATACTATATAATTAATATAATGTAATTTGATAGAAAATAAAACTAAGTAATTTTAAAACTTCAATGTATAAAAGTAACTTAGTAATATAGTTTATAAATATTGAAGTAATTTTTTGAATACGAAATAATGTCTGTTATTACAATTAATAAAAACAAGTATACCTCTGGCTGAATTTGCTCGATTTTTTTGTGATCTTTTTCTTACAACAGATCTCCGATGTTGATTTTGGACTTGCCTTTCAACTTGAAAAATTTGTTTTTTTTGTTCTTCTGTTAAATCATTATCATGTTTCAAAAGAAAGAAGTATACACCACCAGGTGTCCTACGACGTGTACGATTCTGAAGAAAAAATCAATTTTATTTTGATATTATCTTTAGAGATGTAAAATAAAAATTACCATAATAAGCATTCCACCATTAGCTTCAATACGTTTAGTTTCATTAAAAATATCAATGGCTTTTTGTTTGCCGCCAAAATTTGTTACTCTTTCTAAAAATTCAATAAGTTAAATTGTGTCTCATACACTTATTAGCATACACTTATATATTTATGAATATGTAGATGTATAAATATATTTATAAAAGTAAATACATACTTAACAGATCATCTTTTTCTTCATAAAGTTTATTGGCTATATCCATGGCAATTTCTTCTTCTGTATTATCTACTGTGACTATAAGATCAATTATTAATCTAGGTGCGATTTTACTATCATCATTATCTGCACTTTCACGTTTTCCTAATCGTAATTTTACATCTTTTCGATCAGCAAACGTTCTTTTGTTTGATTGTCTAACATAACTTTTTTTAGTATCTGAATCTGTATCATCTTTATCACTTTTATAATCTCTTATTGGAAAATTATAAGACTCTACATCTCGAGATCGATCAACTTTTGTAACATCACAGTTCGTCAGTGTTTCTGTTAATACATCTTCTTGAGCTCTAGCACTCCAGATATTGTACTTCTTATTTCGTTTTGTGTTCTCATATACTTTATGTTTTATCTTCAATTTCGCTTTTTTTGAACGCAATTGAGAATCAGAATCACTGTCAGATTCAGTACTTATAGAATCTTCATCATTATCACTGAAATGCTCAGTATCGCGCATTTGTTTAATGATTTCATTATGTAAATTAGGTGGTCTTTCCAATGGTGTATAAATAAAATTTTCATCTGAAATCTGAAAATAATATTAGAACAAATGTATATAACCTTTGACAAAACCTTACCTCTCCTTCTTCTAATTCTTCTACTACAATTTCAGGTTCAACATCCATAATCTGAATAAATACTTATATGAATAAACTTTTTTATTTCGATAAAATAATATAAAACTTAAGAATCGATTGTCGTTGAAGACACTCTATAACTTTAAACTTTGACAGTAATATCACATGTATACTTTAAAATAGCGCCTTCCACTAAAATCGTTATTTTTAAAATTTTATATGAATGAAACCAAACAGCATAAAGTTTCTACGAAAAATAATTTAATCAATTCTTCGATTATTACTACTTAAATTCATACTTCTTTTAATAATTTCAACAATATACAAATATAATTCTCATATTTCAAATTTAAGAATATTTGATTGTTAAATATTGGCTCTTCTGTAAAGAAATAAGAAACTAAATCGATTTGTACTACTATCTAGTCATAATCTCGTGTAAGCTAATTAAGATATTTTGTAAGTGTTAATCTTATTTAAGAGAAATTGAAGATGTGGTTAGAAGAAGCAGACGGAATGTCTGAAATATTCCGCGGTTACCTCATTTATTATGTATTAATAACATTACCAATATTTATTATCATTTCGCCGACTAATCCTGTTGCTGCCTCACATGAGTTTTCTGTACATAGAATGCAACATTACGATTTACACGGAATATCTCATGGTAATACTAAATTCTTTGTTGTTGAAAAGAATATAAATTAAAAATATCATTTTTAAGGATGTCGTAGTGCACCTGTTAATTTAGAAGCACGATCATTAACTCGATGGAGCACTTCACGGCATTGTGTCGTTGCTCGTTTACAAGATATTACAATTGATCAATTTCGAGAGATTCGAGCTAAAGCAGGAGCTTTACTGATTGTTTTACCACAGAATTTAGTAGAATTAACAGTAGAAGAAAAGCAAGTATGTAAAGTATTTAATATAGTAATTTTAGTTAGTCTATAATATTTTTAAAACAATGCTTGTTTTTTATATTATAACAGACAATATTTTATTTTGTAGCATCTTTTATTACTGGAAGATGTGATGCTCGCACAGGAAATTTCAATACCTGTGTATTTTGCTAAACATTCTGTAGAACTTGAAGTTATTGTGAAAGATCTTTCACATGGTTTTATAACAGATGACAAATCTGAAACCACTGTACAAGCAATGATGAACTCAATTTCTGCTAATGGTTATCAAATTGTTATAAGTAGCGGTACAGCTAATCCAAAACAAGACATTAAACTTACTACAATACAAGGAAAGTTAACTGGTACTAATTCAGAAGGAAAATCACCAACTATAGCAATTGTTGCTCATTATGATAGTTTTGGAGTTGCACCAGTAAGTTATTACTATAACATTCAAAAATTTATTTTATTATATGTAAAATCACTTTAATGTGGTACATAATATCATTAAATTATAAACGAAGCATGGAAAAAAAGTATTAATTGAAAATTAAATACATAATAATAAAATTTTAATGACACTTTAATTTTCTTTGCAGGAATTGTCATTTGGTGCAGATTCAAATGGATCTGGTGTTGTTATGCTTTTAGAAATTGCACGGTTATTTTCTCACTTGTATTCTAATGTTAAGTCTCAAGGAAAATATAATTTAATATTTTTGTTAACTGGTGGGGGAAAAATTAATTTTCAAGGAAGTAAAAAATGGTTAGAAGATCAATTAGATTCACTTGATGGATCAATAATTCAGGTAACATTATTAATTTTGTTGTATGTATGTGTATATACATATACATATATATATATATATATATATATATATATATATATATATATATATATATAATTTTATTAAAGGGGGATCTTTATTGATTTACTCTAAAATTGTATTTAGAAAATATCTATTTTTTTAATATTTTTAGGATGCTTCATTTGTCCTATGTCTTGACACCTTAGCAACTAGTGATTCTTTGTATATGCATGTATCAAAACCACCAAAAGATGGATCACCTTCAGCATTATTTTTCAAAGAATTGAAATCAGCAGCGGATAAATTTCAGTCCGTTACAATTGATGGAGTACATAAAAAAATTAATCTTGCTGATGAAATGTTAGCTTGGGAGCATGAAAGATTTAGTATAAGAAGATTACCAGCATTCACTCTCTCATCATTGAAAAGCCATCGAGATTCATTAAGAGGAACAATTTTAGATACTAGAGAGAATTTGCAATTAGAGAATTTAGTTCGTAATACACAAGTGGTGGCTGAAGCATTAGGTAGATTTGTATATAATTATTCAGCAGGTGATTTGTTTTCTGGGCTACTAGTAAGTATTCTATAATTAAATTTTATTAAATACTTTATGTATCTATTTTTTTTTTTGTTGTCATCAGAGAGTTGAACATGATTCTTTAGAATCATTATCAAATTTAATAAGTGCTCAACCACGTTCTGTTCAACTGTTAGCAGATAAACAAAATCCATTTGTTCATACTTTAAAAAATTTAATGAGCAAGTACTTAAAGGACATTAAAATATCACATCAAACTCCTGATAAAAGAGATCCGGAGTTTATGTTTTATGATATAACAGGAGCAAATGTAAATGTTTACAAGTATGTATTAAGTGCAGTAATATATTTCTTTTTGATTAATATGTGTATATATTAAAGTATATGGACTATAGTGAACATTGAGAAATTATACTTTTTTTTTGTTTTCAGTGTAAAACCAGCAATATTTGATCTCGTACTTACATTTGCAATTGTGATTTATTTAACAGGAGTTTATTTTTCTGTACAATTTTTCCCAAAAGTGTATGAAATGGCATGCAGATTCACAGTACAAAAGAAGAAAATGCAATAATTACGTTTTAAATTATATTGTGCCAAATTGAACATTATCTTTCCATTCTGTTTGATATTTTATTACCGTACATATATGTTTATACTGAAGTACTAGTTACGTTGTTAAATGTCTGATAGTTCGGTTTTCAGTAATTATTTTGAGTTATATTGATTATTTGAGGTCAAATTATTATATCATAAAGAAATATCTTAAATAAATATTTAACATATTACATATGAAATATTGTTTTTGTAATTATTTTTTGTATTATTTAATTACTATTTAAGTGTCATTTTTTTATATTAAATAGATAATGTGTTTGGTTTAAGGTATTTTAAAACATTACATTCAGTAGTGAGAACTTAAAATTAGACATGAAGTTTTAAGGGCGTATATTTATAAACATTTACTATGTACATATTACATAAATCATCATACACACCAAACCACACCACATGTTTTGTACATTCATAGAACAAATAAAAGTAATTTGACTTTAAATAATAAATATAATTTTTTGGGTATTTTTTTAAATATAAAATGAAGTTTATTAATTTTTATTAAATTATAAAACTAGAACTGTTTAAAATGTGTTGGGTAAATTATTTTTGTTTTAATAATTATTAATGAACAAGATATGAAATGTTATGACAATGCAATACATATTTGTAGAATGTACAGGTTTTTTTTTTGTTTTCAGTGTTATTGTTATAATAAAATTCGTGCCTTTAAAATTATTTTTGTTTTTAACTTGAAATAAATCATATGAATTATTTTAATGCAACCAATAAAAAGTTAATAGGAGTATGTTTACTAATTCCCAAAGGAACTTGTTTGAAATTCAGTTGGTTTTTGAATCATGAAGTTTTTATATACATTTCAAAAACATTTTATCTGAAAAAAATTTAATAAGAATACTAATTATTGAAAAAAAAATTTTTTTTAGTATTAATAAAGCAATAAATTTAGTCACATGCAAAATAATTTTTAGGAAAATGTTCTGTTATTAACAAAATCAATATCTTAAAATTGTTATATAAAACATGGTAATAAATATTACAATGAAATTTAATAAAATAAACAGCTTACACAATTGTACATTTTAAAAGTTAGTGTCACCTTTACAACTCATTGATTTTGTGTAAAACAATTTGTTATGTTATTAGAATATTATATTATTTAATAATGAATACTATTTTGTTGTTATTTACATTAATAAATTTACTATAATTTTAAATTTGTTTTTAATAATAATGTAAAATACTTTCTTTTAATCCATTAATTAGAATTATTTTTGTGGCTATAAACTGCATTTTTTATTTAGTTTGTGTTATTTAGTAAAACATTATTATGCTCATGAGGTAATTTGTAAGTAAAAAAATCTTTCTGAATAAGTTTCATTTGGATATTTTATTCGTCTATATATATGTGAGCGTTTCTGCAGTTATATGATGTTATTTTATCTATGGTGTTATCTACATATGTGTAGTTTATAAGGCAAGTACCGACAATGTGGACGGTTATAGCTGTATATTGACATATTAAATGTCAACTTAAATTATAATGTTAAGTAATTTAATTCAATAGTATTATATGTGACATATTATTTTGTGTAGAAAATGAAATTATTATGCGTTTGAAAATATCGAAAATTATTACAATTTTAGTTGTAATTTTAAATGTTATTGCATTGTATTATACATGGAGGTTAATTACAAGATTGCGAGGATCGAAAACTTCAATCTTTCATGAGCAACTAAATCAAGGAAGTCATTCTACTAGATCACCAAATAGACATATAAGTAAATCAATAACAGTGGTTATAAGACAGTTTGAATTATATGAAAATGATATATCTGCGACAGTTGAATCATTCTTAACGATATTTCCAAATATACAAATACTTATTATTTGTGATGATGTACCGTATCCTCCTTTAGACATTACTTTATCTAATACAACATCAAAGAATGTGAAAATAGTTAATCTATCTTTAAATTTAAATTTGCCTTGGAAAGATCGTTTGCCGATTCTTATGATCAAAACTAAGTATGTGTTATTTATACCTGACTCAACACGTATTCCATCTCGTCAAGTAGTTGCTACAATGTTAGCTGATATTGCAAAAAACTCAAATAATCTTGTATCAGTATTATCTGTAAGTGAAAAAGCCTTTGTATGTTTAAATGTCGATTTAAGAATTCGTGAATGGTCAATTAAATATGAAAGTATTTCGGGCGGTACATTATGTAATGCCGTAGTTGGTAAACACGCAACACTTATTGAAACACAGTTGTTAAGACGATTACCAGATCCATTTATGTTACCGTTTCCTGAAGCTTTATATATACAAACTGCAGCACACCATTCAAAAGTAAGTGTTTTGATTTTTTATGAAAATATAAAGTAGTTCATAAGTTGATTAATTAAATTGAATATTAACTTAATGAATTATTAATTTATATTTTAAAAATAAATATATTTTATTTTTTAATGATTACATATTATTATAAAAGAATTGCACTATTTCATTTATGTGTATTATAGATTCATGTTATTTTAAATACTGCATTTTGGGATGGTCGGCCAGTTCTACACTCTCATCATGCACAATGGAAAAAGCAACAAGCCGACAATGCAAGACGTAAACTTGCGTATTCCCAGTTGTCTATTAAAAAAGTAACTCGAGAAACAGGTGTTGTTGAATGGTACGGATGTACTCGAGAATCAAACCGTTGTTTCGGAACCGTATATGATTCAATACCATCGTACCTTTATAAAGATCGTTGGACACCTCCCTGTTGCTTAAATCATTTAAGGAAAACAGCTAGACATGTATTATCTCTTCTTGCTGATGCCGGTATAAGACATTGGCTAGAAGCAGGAAGTCTCCTCGGTGCAATGAGGCACGGAGATATTTTACCATGGGATCATGATGTCGATATTGGATTTAATCGTGATGATGTTAAACGATTAACTTGGTTAGCTCGTGCTGCATCACGGCCCATTACGGACGATCAAGGATTTTTATGGGAAAAGGCAACTGAAGGACAATTCTTTCGTATACAATTCAGTAAAAGTAATCGAATTCATGTTAATTTATTTCCTTTTTTTTCTAAAAATGGTACTATGACTCGAGATGGATGGTTTACAAATCATATGAATATGGAGTTCCCTGATTACTTTTTGCATCCCATGTCTAGTATAGAATTTATTGGAAAACAAGCTCCTAGTCCTAATAATATAAGAGACTTTCTCGAATTAAAATTTGGGAAAGGGGTAATTGAGAATCCTCAGTATCCAAACCCTGCGAGATTAAAATTTCCTGTAAATATAGGTCATGGTTAAATAATACATTATTAGTTCTTAAGTTATTAATTCAATTATTTAAAATATAGTATAGTTTTTATCTTTAACTGCTGGTCAGAATTAAAGAATTGTCATTGTAGTAAATAAAGTTGTAATCAATTGTTATTATTCACAGTATTTGTTCAACTACACATCAGTATTAATGAAATTATTTTCCCTGCTGAGATTTTTTTTTACTTAAAGTATTTTATTGATTTCTTGACTAAGTATTCATATTTTAATGAAATATATTTATAGCATAACTTAAAAATTATTATTTGTTGATTTGTAGGTAAAGTGATCAAATTTTTTTTAAAAAAAAACTAGCTTAAAAAATTAATACATTTTTAATAAAAAGTAAAAACTTTCATTTTATTTTTTTATATTGTTTACAAAATTGTGAGATTGTTAAGTTTATATTTTAAGAGATGTGATTTAATTACTACAGTATTTGTTTAAGGGTTTGAAATTAACTAAGTACCTGATTTTAAAAGTATTATTTTTTATTTACTTATTCTTTAGTATATTTGATCTCAGTTTTCCTTTTCTTGACTGAAGTATAATAAAGTTGTATTATTTCATGTTAAACCTTAAACATCTAAAGATAAATATATAGGACAATTTTTAATTATATTGTAAAAAGTTTGAAGTAGATAAGAATTCAATTTTAAATTTTGATTTTAAAATGAAATTTATGTAAATATATTTATCTGGCTGATGAAGGTTCATGAATCATTAATATGAAGTTATTGTAATTAAGAAACGTGCCAAAGTAAATTATGTATATAGGGAAGAATTGTAGAGTTCAGTGCCAAAACTGTTTATTGTATGTCAATGAGCAAATATATTTCTCACATAATTTATAATTATTTTATTTTCAACTTTGGATTTACAAATATTTATGAATCTTCACTTTCAGTTGTGTCTGGAGGTCTGTCCAGTTTTTTAGGTTCTCGGACAAGTGCTAATAACTTGTCCAGTTTCATTACTTGTAAAGTGTTTTGGTCAACAAAAGCTGCCTTCTTTGCTTGTTTACAAGGAAGTCTTAGATTTGGGGATAACTTTAATGTTGTAATACACCCTCTATAAATTTAAAATAAAATAATTAGTTCTAAAATTATATTATTCATTTTATTTACATACTTATCATCTCCAACTATTATTATTGGAAGTTTAGAATTAAAAGCTATTCTTGTGAGTTTATTTCTCCGTCTTGATACTATAGCTTGAGTACAAATAGCATTATATTTGTTTACATTTAAATCAAAAATATACACTTTTCCTTCATTTGTAACTGCACCAAATACAGTACTAGAATATGGTGCCCATTTAACATCTCCTACAGATGATCCAAGATCAAAAACAAATAGTGGATCTCTGTAGAAAAATAAATTCATATTAGTAAAATTAGTTTTTTTGTTTAACAATTTTTTAATTTTTAGAACTAAAATGACAATATGATATGTAATTGTTCTTTTAAAATAATAATTATATGAACTTACAATCTATTATCCTCCCAAATTTTTATGCGCCAATCACCACTACAAGTTATGAAAATATCAGAATTGAATTTATTGAAATCTATGCGATAAACTGGCATGTCATGTGCATGATATGTAAGTAAATACATAGATGAATAAGCTGTACTACACTTGTAAATTAAACCTTCCTCTGTTCCTACCATGAAAATTGATGGATCATCAGGGTGAAACACCATTGTAGATCCACAAGCTTAAACATGTTGAGTATATTATATACTTAAATATTATTTAAAGTAAATGTAATTTATTTTAATTTTATAAATAAGTTGTTTTCACATATAAGTACTGTGATTTATCTTTTTATACATTAATTTAATTTAATTCTCAGAAAAGTTGTGTTTTTAATTTACTGCCGTGGTTTATTGTTAAGTAATGAAGAGTGTGAAATTAAGGAAATAATACCTCATTTTTTTTTAATTTCAATTGAAACAAAAAAATCCATAATTAACAATAGTAGTTATAAATAATATTTGAATATGTATTTAATACAAATATTTGTGTAGAAACTATTATAAAATATAATAAATTATCATTACCTTTCATTTTTATTAATGTACCATCTGGTCCTGGAACTAAATCTGTTGCAAGGTATAAAATGATAACTGTTGTGATTGAAAGATGGCTTGGCATTAAAACCCAGTTATTTATTTTTCCATCACCAGATACAGAATAAAAGTTCATTTCACCATCTTGAAGGTCTGGACCCCATTTTACCTAGATGTTTTACTTGTTTAATATGCCTTAGTTAATATATTGTATAATAATACTTTAATTAGAATTTCAAATTAATTTGTAAAAAAGTAAAATTTCTGTATTTTTTTATTTATTAGATTATTGATATTTTTTTTTGTATTTGTTATTTAATAAATGTAAATTATTATTGAATAAACTGTTTACCTCCCAAACAATCCCACAGTGTTTATCTGTTACAGCATTGCTTACGTATTGAGGTTCTTTACATGTTTCTTGCACATTATAGACAAGAACATTTCCATTATAAAGTCCAATTACTACAAAGTATGGATATTTTGGATGTATATCAACACACATTACACTGGAATCTGTCATGCATATGTGTTCTGGATATGATGGGTTTTTAATAGTAAATAAACAAACTGCTCCATCATTAAATTGCTTTGTGAAATCCACTGTAAATAAAATCTATTAATAAACCTATATTTCAGTCTGAGGTATATTAATTTTAAATTTAATTTTATTTAATTTCTATTCTGTGTAGTAAAAAATTATTCAAAAAAGTATATATTTTATATTGATCGATGTTGAAAAATATAAGTACTATTTTTGAACATATCAGTCGAATACTTACAAGATCCAAATGTTACTGCAAACAAATCATAATACCATGGATTCCAAGACAGATCAGTGATCATCATTTTTTTAGTTTTTTCATAATTAAATTTCCAGAGTGGAAGTAAAGTACCTTCTGCTTCACGATATTCATCAGATGGATCTTCCCAGTATCTGTAATCTAATCAAGTTTTTCTTAAATTCATTTATGAAGTTTGATATTTTCATGTTTTCATTAGTATATAATCATTCTCAATAATTCTAAAGGCTGTTTACAATATATTACTGTTTAATATGATATCAAATACCTTGTGCTATATCATCAAAAGTGTTAAGATTGACCATCCTTTCTAATACTTTCCATGCTTCACCTATTCTTTTTTTAGTAGCTTCGGATAGTTTCTTGGTCTTTTGTGGTTTTTTGGTCTTTTTTCTGGCTTTTAATCTTCTATCTTCTTTTTCCTTTTCACGTTGCTGCTCTTCAAAATCTTTCAAATATGCATCATAAATGATCCATTGCAACACATAATCAGAGAATGTTCCACTTGGCGGCGGTATTGTTTCTGTTTCCACTGACTAATTTTATCACAATAATTAAATTACATAATAATTAATTGAATTATTATTATTTTAAGTAATATTGAAAAGAAAACATACTCTAACAGGATTGGTAAATGTAAGTGCAGCTCTTTCACAAAAATTAAATTGATTTGTAATTTTTTTTGGTTTTCCTGTTGGTGCTGATTCATCTTCATCAGGTTCTCCTTTATCTTCATCCTGAGCTTTCTCTTCATCATGTTTTTCTTCATCATGCTTTTCTTCTTCGCCTTCTTCGGTAGTTTCTGTTACTACATCAATTTCTTCTACTTTTGTTACCTCAGGTTCTTTTTCTTCTGTTATTTGAGCATTTATATTTTCATCTGTTATACTTTGTCCATCCAGAAAATCAGTTGCTATAATGTATGAATATATATATATATATATATATATATATATATATATATGTATGTATGTATATATTCATATTAAAAAACATTAAAATTACGATCTACTCCTTCTTCAATCAGTTGTTTCTTAGCTTCTTCTGAATCACGAGATAAGCAAATTCCTTTAACATCTATTAAAACAATAGTATCTGGCTTTGGAGGAAGAGTAACAAAAGTTCCATCTTTGTAACTATATTGTACAAGGGTCAATTGCTGTTGAGAATTTTTTGTTGAAAGAACTCTGGCTAGTTCTTCCTTCCTTTCCTAAAATTTGAAATGATTGATAAAATCTTAATTTATTATGATAAAATTGATATTAAATAATAATAATAATATATATATATATATATATATATATATATATATATATATATATATATATATATATATATATATATATATATATATATATATATATGTAAATAAACTTACTGCATCAGTTAATTCCAGTTGATCATCAGGTTTTAAAAGTGTTTTCCCCTTTTTCCAGTCTTCCAAATCATCAGCTACTGCTGAATCTGAAGCATCTCCTCCACCCCGACTAATTCTTAGGGCACTGGATTTAAAAGCTGTTACATTGGTCTTAGACTTTTGCTATAAAATATATATATAAAAATGAGCAGAAAATTAAATAAAAATGTATTTTCAAAATATATTTCAATACGAAGTATTTCTTATTCTATATTGAATTTCAAACATATTTATAAGTTTTTATGAATGCTATGTACCTTTTTATTTGGTGAAGCAGGTGGCATGTTTATTTTTGTCAATTAATATCTAATCTGTTTAATGTAAAGTATCTTGTCAAAAATCATATAATTGTTTATTTATTATTGATTTTTGTTGTTATGGAGATATTTGTGTATATATATATATATATATATATATATATATATATATATATAACTTTTATATATTATAATAAAGAGATTAGTTATTTTCCAATGTAATATATTGCTATTAAAATTATTAATAAATTACATTGGCATAAAAATTAAATTAATATTTGCATTAGTTATTTGAAGATGTATATTTTAAATTAATTAAATTAGTAATCTGGAACTTCAGTACATTAATTATTTTTAATTTGTAAAAAAATGCCAGTCTTTATTAAATGAATAAGAAAGTAAATGTTTATTATGTGTATGTATATAAACATAATATAATATAATATGCATATATATATATATATATATATATATATATATATATATATATATATATATATCTGTTTTTTTAAATGTTTGTTTTTTAAAAATGTAGTTATTTTGTGTAACATATTTAGAAGATAATAACAGGAAAAGCTCTGTGTATTTTATTGATTTTCAATATGGTGGAAATTCATGTGCATCTGTTTCGAAATGTATATCTATCTGTTTTGAATTGATTATTTATATTAATTAACTCATGTCATTAAATTTGTTATATCAGTTTTTTTCATATCTATAATATGGTACTATTAAAATAAAACAACAATCCATTTTAATTAGATATTTTTAAGGAATGACATTTTTATAAGAAAATTTTATATAATGGAAGATAGTGGAATTGATAGTGATCCAAAACCAATTATTAATGAAGATGATACATTATTTCCAGTAAGAATTTTATTATTAAATATTGTTAATGTTTTTATATTAGTATAAATATTAAGTAAACAAAAGCAAAAGAGTATGTTAATTAGAAACATAGTAGTAAATTAGTTTTATATTATTTTCAGTATAGAATATAGTTAATTTAATATGTTATTTGAAAAAAAATGTACAAATTTAGTTTATTGTTATTCATAGAAGTTTATTATGTAATTTTCATTAAAATTTATTCAAATTTCATTAGGGATGTAGTGACAGTTCTTGTGGAAGTAGTGAATCTCCACCTCGTACAACTTCTGGTGTTCCACAAACAGCTGTTGTATATTCAAATAATTCTAATACAAATGCAAGTACTAGGCAAATGCAACGAAAATTGGAGGCACGTATTGAGCAAGCAAAAAGAATGCATCGAATGCAAGATTATAAAAAATCTCCAACACCTGGACTTATACCAATTCAAAGATTACCTATACCTGGAGTTAGAGAACAACAACCTTTAGTTGATTGGAATACAGATGACAGGTGGATTGTTTAATATTTTAATCCTGTGAGAAAAAATATCATTCAATAATAGAGTAAAATCTTAAGTATATATTATATTAAATATCTGTAATCATGTTTGTAAAAAAAATTATCTGTTAATTCATTGGCAGTGAAGAAGATATTGCAAACTTCTTTCCATTAACAAGGCCAAAAGAAAACAGACAGCATCAAGATTTGACTGATACATTTAGTATAGAAGAGCTATCTGTTTCTGGTGGAGAAGAAGATGAAGATGATCTTGAATTAGTTCCTCCAGCTCCACTACATAGACATTTTGATTGTTGTGGTGTAACTGGTTATAAATGTGTATTAATGTGATATTTTTAATCTACATATTTTAAATTTAATAGTTAAGATAGATGATAATTATAATCTCATCAAATTATTAAAATATTTTTATTATATTCTTAAAATACATTTTTCAATTTATTATCATGTTGAATATTTAAATACCAGATTTATAGAAAGTTTTTATTATTACATGTCGAAAAATTTTATAACATAGTGTTGATGTGTTTGTGTATACAAAGTAAGCAGTATAATGATTTATATTTAAGCTTATTTTTAATTAAGTAAATAAACTATGTCTAGTTCTTGGCTTAAGGAAACGATTTTTTTAAGGTAATTCCACTGCTATGTATAATTCAAAAATGTGTATAATAGATTAATGTCTAGTGCAGTATTTTATTTTCAATGACTTTCACAAATATAGTACATAAATGATATAAAAATAAATTTAATAATAAATAAGCAAATCTAATTTAATGAATGTGAAGATAGTTTTTAAATGAATTCATATAGAAAAATAATATTTTTTAAGCAAATTTTTAAAGAAATAAGAGAGGAAAAATGAATTAGAAATGATTGGTGTCAACACTAATTTTTAATATATATATATATATATATATATATATATATATATATATATATATATATATATATATATATATAATTACAGAAGAAATTTGTAGAAAAGAAAAGAGAAACTTTTTGTACCCGTTTATAAAAGAAAATTTTATAAAATGAGAATTTGTGATTGAGCCTTTTATTAAACAAGTCAATACAAAATAAGAACAAATTATAATCTACGTACATTACAGTATTATTATATAAAATATAAATATTTCTCAACGAAATGCTGCAGTACAATTTGATTTTTTATCATGAAGAATAATTTAAAAATTAGTGCCAACAATATATTTACGGTAATTTTTAATGTAATATTTTATTATATAATACATTTTTCTGTTTATATAATGGTAACAGTATAATTTGTTTGTGATTATTTTTATATAAGGCATTTATAAGTTATTGAATGTAATGCCAATTTTTCACAATTTATACAAAATATAATTGCCAACGCATTGTTACAAATATTTTAAATAAAACTATAATATATTTCGTTCCATACGGAAATAATTTAGTATGTATTTCTTTTCATATATAAAAATGATATGTATTGTAACAGTCATAAATGAGAAACAAGGTAATATTCCAGTACAAAGTCGAAAATATAAAGAAAATCATTAAATTCGTTCAAATAATTATTGAATTTCAATTTTACCAAGGTTCAAAAAACAGTAAAAGTAAATAAAGAATCAATTGTTAAAATGAATTTAATATTATTTAATTATGATAATAATTTGTAATTTTATTTATGACTGTTTCACAAAATATATAAAATTAAGACATTTTTTTTATCTAATGACCTGTAAATTATTACGTTTCTGTTATAAAAATGTATTTATTATTTTAATTATATAAATTTTTAATGTATCTATTTTATATTATTATCCTTTTTGACTTGTTTCAAATTATTACCCTATATAAAAAAATGTTTTCGAAACAATTAGATCGAGTTAAAGTTTTCATAAGCTTCTTTTCTAAAAAGTATTAAAATAATCAGCGAATGTAAATAAATCATTTTGATTGTTATTTTTTTATTCTAAAATATTTGATTGTTAATTCAGAAATATATTCTTAACATACTCATGATATATAAACAAATAACTATGTTATCAAAAATAATATAATAAAACGAATAATTAAATATAATGTGTGAAAATTAGATATTTTAATATCTCTTATAGTTATAGCTTCTATGAACTTTGACTAGATGGCAATAAGAGTGCATATTTATTTATTCTACTTTGTTTGAAAGACAAGATGTTTATTTGTTTAAATAAATTGTTTGGAATCGGAATCTTTTTCATTGCGATGAAACACAAAGACCGAAACTCAAAGTTAAAATAATACATCACTTAAGGTAAACACTACGAAATTAGAGAAACATTAAAATATTGTATAATGAGATGAACGAGTAAGTCGATTTCGAGGGTAACATAAAAGAGAAAATATTGAATTATTATCTGCTGTGAATAATTAGGAACTTAATTAAAGAATAACGCTGAGAATGTATGTTTTTAATTCTAAATATTTAATAATTGTTTCTTTATTTAATTAATAATTAAATGAATGCGTGATATAATTTGTTTGAGTTAAAAAATGTATTTTAATTGTGGCATACTTACATTTAAAAAAATATAATTGAATTTCGTAAACAACGTACATTTACTTGAAGTTGTGTTATTTATGATTAGAATAGGAATAAATATTTAAAGGTCAGTGATATTTTAATTTGTTTTTAAGAACAAAATGTTCAACAATCGATAAGAGATCATTTTAATAATGCCTTTGTAAATTTTTCAGATGCTGAATTTTTTTATACATTAACTTTTTGTTTTAGAGCTGATGGAATCGCTTTCAAAATGTATATAATGATCAGTAATCAGTTTTTGAAGATTTTAATATGAAAAAGTTTTTGTGAAATTTTCTTCAACATTTCTTGTTTATGCTGTAATTTTATTGATTTAAAATAAGTCAAATATATATATATATATATATATATATATATATATATATATATATATATATATATATATATATAAACGCACATTACTCGTCACTTTGTCCGTAGGACAAAACAATGAGAAATGTTTGTTTTATCAGCTTATAGGCTTTAAGTTTAATTCATTAAATTTCGTTCTTACATATTTTGTATGTTTAAATATATTATGTTCTAAACACCAATAAACAGTGTTTTCTTTCTATGTTTCTTTCTATTTTCTCATCAATTTTGATGGGCTATATACTAGTTTATTAATATTAATATAATATCTGTTTAATCAATTGAAAAAGATCAATAAAGTATTTGATCTAAAAATGATTAGTCTAAATAATAAACTATTTTAAATTTTAAAATTATGAAGTTGAAATATAAATGTTCTTATAAATAACAAAAAATATTAAAAACTACGAAAGTTATAATGCTTTAACAATATTAATACAAATATTTAGATACTTATTTTAAAATAGAACTTTATTTTTTAATGCGCATGAGACAGATAAGCGATTAATAATATTCAACATTGACATTTCCAACATGAAACATATATATATATATATATATATATATATATATATATATATATATATATATATATATATATATATATACATAGATAAAAGAAAAAAACTTATAAATGATGCTGCAATTAATCTAGATTATAAGAAATTTATAAATGTATCAATGTCATATAATGTATATTATAGTTGGTGATTGTATTGATTTATATATATATATATATATATATATATATATATATATATCGGTGTTTAGTAATTAACGTATTTGTTTGTTTGTTCCAGAATGGATTTTTAATGACGAATCGTATTTTTTGCATTTATTTACAGAAATATTTGAAACTATTCTATTTTCAATTCTTTGTTAGACATATGAGGTCCTACACGAAAACATTATTTTTTGATTATTTCAATTACTGGGTGCGATAGAGGCACAAGTAAAAAAACAATCTATAAATTAATATAGATTTAAAATCTGTTTGAAAAGTAAAATGAAATGTAAATATAAATGAAACAATTTGAATAGATTATGAGTTTTCTTAGTGGTGTCGACTTTTCGAAAATATAGACCCTATTAATCTGATCTTATACGTAGGATTAAATAAAAACCTTAATTTTAGAACCGTGCCTCTATTGTAGTCAGTGAGAGATTTATTACATTTCTCATATTGTATTATCATAGTTGATCATATTTTTAAAAAAATGGATTCGAAAGATCAATGTATTAACATGCTTTATCTGTAAATTTGTATTTTATCTACATTTTTTAATTGAATGTCTCTTATTCTATATTAAAGTTAGGAAGAAAAAGAATATTAAATATATTAATGGTTTTTACCATCGAATTCTATAATAAAAAACATTAATACAAATATTTTTTATGTTAATCACTGCTCTGCTTTTTAAGAATGCGATGAAATGTGAATGAAATAAAATTGCGATTATACGACAATTAAAATAGTTTAAGACTAGAATTATAGTTTGAAACTTTGATTTAAATCCATTTTCAAAAATGGATTTGAAACTTTGATTTAAATCCATTTTCAAAAATGGATTACTCCTCACATAACAAATTATTCTTATCAAAATGTTTATCTTATATATATATATCTTATCAAAATTAATAATGACTGTAACAGCAACTGCTCATTTCGATTTGATTTATGCACATTTCGAAGGCGAAGATAACGCTTCAGAATTTATCTGTGGATTCAGTGCTTTAAAGATAATGGCATCGGCATTGTTTACATTGGTTAAATCGAAAATAAACAAATTTTTAACAATTTGTAAAAAAATATTTGTGAAATCTAAAGAGTGATTAATTTCTGGAAATGAATTTAAACTTAATACGTCAAAACGATAATGGTTTTACCAAAAAGTGACCAAAAAAATATTTTATCAAAATTGCGACACAGATTCTGAGGACAATATCTATAATAATAATATTTATTTTTATTTTAATATACGACTTTATTTAGACCTAGACTTTTCAGTACTTCTATGAATTTCAGGAATATATTTTTAAATATTTTACATACAGAAAGATATAAAATATAAAATTTTATTCTTGGTTGAGTCTTTCAATTTATTTTCAATAAAATATGAACATATACTGATTATTTAATTACTACGACACATTTTTTGAATATAAAAAATTATAATTACAGCTAAAAAACTACATTGAGACTTACAATCTCTTATACATAAAGTTTTTTGTTTCCTGTGTTTATTTCATTATGTTATTTTCGTAGAAGTGTGTTCTAGAATCAAGAAAATTAGAACATCGAAAAGATCATGCTGGTATCAAATCTGTTAACAGGTTAGAAAATGGAAAACTGACATATATATATATATATATATATATATATAATTTACACAAATACGGAAGTTAAGGTAATAAAAATATAACGAAGAAAAATATGAAGTAAAGTTCAATGTATTTTATACTGTTCTATATATAAATACATATATGAAATGTGGCAAAGTAAATATTTAATTTTAATTATAAATAAATACACTATCTTTTTTATATTACTATTTACTGATGTATTTATATATATATATATATATATATATACACATAATATTTGATGAATTTATGCGGATACCTGCGAAATTTATTTCACGTTATTCGAAAATAGAGATGTTTTCTGAACATGAATTCCATTTAATAATTTACTTTCACTCAATTTCAGAAGACAACTTCTGTTTTGAATATAGTTAAATTTAACTGCAAAATTATTGTTATCTAACATGTTTTATTTGAAAAATTGTGTCTATTAATACTTTATTGGTGTACATGATTTCGAATAACTGTAAAATTTTATAAAATTCTTCAAAAAGTCTAAGCTTTCAGTAATTGATGGAAATTTTATTTATATTACCAGAAGGTTCTGCCCCCTAATCGCTACGCTTAAAAACGACCCCCGGGAGGATCTGTCGTCTCTCGCTTCACTTGTACCCCCGACTCGTTTCGTTCGTATCGCATGTTTTCATTTAATATCGTAATATATATATATATATATATATATATATATATATATGTTTATGTATTTGAGTCATTTATGTATACTTATCTACATTTGAACATTTTATATTAATTTATAGGTTTGTTAGTGGTTGAAGGTTAAAATTATAAATTTTTTTGATTTATTTATTAAATTCCTTTTTTAGAGAGCTTCAATGTATTTTTTTTCGAAGTATTTCTTATTTGGTTTCTAGAAAGTATATGAAATCAAACGAATTTCATAAACGGGTAATGTAATAACCGACGTCAGTCCTTTGTGGTTTTCTAGACCGATACTTCGAATTATTAAATTTAAACTATAACGTGTTTGATGTCATAGACTAAAAAACACCCCTGGTTATGAAAGGATGAGCTATTGGCATACCTACTCTTGTTTTTAGATTGTTGTATTGTGCGGTTCCTTATTTAATTATGCGACTCTCTATTTGTCATCGTTAACTAGACAATTTGCTCCGTTTTGTCAGTTGCTTAAATTGTTTTGTATCTAAATTTAACACATTTTTTATTGCAATTACTGTATGGTTTTTATATATATATTTATGTAGGGAATTTTTTATATATAGTGCGTGTGTTTAAAGTATATTTTTTAAAAACATATGTTAGATTATCCATTAGTTTATTTCATATATTTTATTTTCTTTAGTATTCAATATGATATTAATTTATAGATTCTACCATAAAATTTGTGAAAATTTGGAATTTAATTTTTCTGAACATATATATATATATATATATATATATATATTATAAAAAAACTACTGTTTGAACATTTAAATAGCAAATATTTTTCGGTGTTTTAATTTTAAAATTAGTTATGGTTGGAGGATGTTATAGTAAAGATCATCTTTGAGTACCTAACATTAGATGTATTTCTGACTAGTGATTTTTTTCAATACAAAAAACAACATATATTGGATGAAATAGTTATTAAAATTTTGTCGGAGTTTCAATATATTAGCTGTATTGTCATATTATACAGAAACTATTTATCATAATTTACTAAAAATAGACATTAGATTATTAAATCTTATATGCAGTGGCGCGTTAAGCTTCATGGTTCCTAAGTAAATTTAAATTAGGGGATGCCAAGTAGAGTATTGAATTCACATTTTCCCAGTAATGAGTTTATAAAAGATTAGTTTGGGGCTCGCCTGTTGGCGGTGCCCCAGACAATTGCCATTTTGTACCCACATGATAACGCGCCATTGCTAATATGCATAAAATTTCCATTGTATAAAAAATATATGCACAGATCAGAATATATTAAATCCTATATTATTCATTTTATGAATAAAAAAGGATAAATCTTACATCGAATTTCATTTAACAAATGATATTATAATCTACTATGATTTGTTTGAAAACTTGAATGCAATATTGAATTAATCAATGTCGAAATTATATTCTTAGAAGTAGTTGTAAGATCTTGAATTAAAAAACATTGGTAGAAATGGTTATATATATAAATAATTTCACTCTCTATTGTCAGATAATATCTCTGAAGAAGATGGCAAACCTCGCCATCGAAAATACTTATAAGCGACAATCATCAATGATCAATAATCATTTATTAAACATTTATGATTAGAGATTTTTTTTTAATGTTTGAAGAACGATGAAAAAATATTTTTTGAAAATAGTTCTCAGTATTTGAATAATTTATTTATCTCTAAGAAATACAATATAAACCCAGAAAGTTGATATATAGTTATTTTAGTTATTATATAATATTGTGTTATCTATTCTTTGATTTAAAACTTCTTTAAAAAAAAGTGATGAGACTTTCTCAACTGTTTAAAAATAACTAATGTTTAATTGATTTGAAGAAAAATATTTAGGATTTTTATTCTGTCAATAGTTAATTTAATCAGTGTTTTTATTGAAATGAAAATGATTAGTATATATATATATATATATATATATATATATATATATATATATATATATATATATATATATAGATAGATAGATAGATATATACGACACAAAACTAAGGTCTTATTCCCACTGTTTAAAAATACCATGGAAAATAATTTGAACCGGAATTGTAACTGTCTGTAATATTGATGTTCTGGTTAATACCTTACTTTATGAGAAAAATATAATAGCGTGTCATGTTTGAAGTATTCCACCTCCTTTTATACTGCATGCGTAGAAGATATTTATTTGGTCTAGAAGAGGAAGCGGGCGTAAATCAGAAATATATTGAAATATGTTTTTTTTTTGGGTACGTGTACGAGAAAGCTGTAACAGGCGGACTTATAAATTAGATATTGAATTAATGTCAAGGTTTTCAGAGAAATGTGTTTCCAAAAAAAAGTATTTAATATTTTTTCAAATATTATTTTCTAATATTTTGTTCAAATCAAAGCCTTTTAATGAAATATTTATAAGTTTCAACGTACGTTAAAAACTTATAAATTAGTGTTATAATTAACGATAATGATTAGAAAATAGCTGACAAAAACAATATAAATTAAATATTAATATGTAATTTAATTTTTTATGAAACAAAGTTCTTATCATAGAGTGCCTCATGTTTTGATAATAATTGATGTATATTTTTAAGTGTTTTAAGGTACTAAGGTGATGTATTTTATACTTTAAATGAAAATACAAATAAAATATTGTTATTTTTTCCAGTTCAGAAAATCCAACCGTGAGTTAATTAGAATGTGTAATTTAAGGTAAATTTATTTTTAATAAATACAATATTCTTTTAAATTCTTGTTTCGAAAATCGATAATTCAAATTATATACACTATGATTTTTTTTTTAAATAAATACTTTCTACAAACATGAAAAATGTAATCTTATTATGACCTTTACATTTTTATAGATAGAGAGATTAACTTATAGATAATAAATGAAATAAATATTGTTTATTTATTATATTTCAATTACATTATTTAATTTTTTTCCTACATGAAAGTTTTGATAAAGGTATGAATATATTTATACTGTCAAAGTTTAAATCTTCAGTCTCCATCAAAACAAACACTGTTATCATTTTTGAGGTACTGTTTTTTAATAAATTCGATTTATTATTTGTTTTATTTTGTATTTCATGTTATTTTTAAATGAAGAATATTAATTACACTCCCTTCCTTCTATCAATTATTTCATGATTATTTATTTTAAAATTCTTAAAATATGTTATTAGAGATGAATATTTAACAATTTATTAAATATATTTATATGTAATCTGTTTTAATTTGGCATGCTTGATGCCTTTAGCCATTCATAAGCCTTGTTTAAATTTTGAAAGTTTGTTGATGGAAATAACTTGCTGCTAGCAAACTTTCTGTGAATAAACTATGACAAGTAATGGTGAATTCGTACATATGCTTTCGGGCTTATACAGGTTAGAAAGTTTATGGGCAAAAATTAGTTTCCAGTAGTGAACTTTTTAGATACAGATAAGCTTTTATTGACGCTTAGCTTTTATTACTTTTTTTTACCATTTTTACTCTTTTATTTTTACACAGTGTTAAGACAGATAATACATATATATATATATATAATAGAGATAGATAGATACATACATCAATGTCCATGTATGTATGTAAAATATAATCGATTGAAGTTTATTAAATATTCAGGTTATTGATTTATTAATGTGTTAAACGTTCAGGATTCGTATTCAGTATTTTTCAAATTTTATTATAGTAAAGGTTACATTATAAGCAAAAAATTAATAATTATTTTTATATGTTTTTATACTTATAATCGTCATCTCAATAAATATATGTATTTTTTAATTTTTATTATTGAATGACGGTTCAAATGCGTCTAGGTCGTAGAGATGTATCGAAAACTGTAAGAAATCCATGAAAATTAAAACTACTTACACGGATTTAGTTGTAATAGAAGCTCACCTTTTGTCGTCATTTAATTGATCTTTATCGTGGAAGAAATTCATTAAATATTATTTGATATATCTTATTTAAGAAAAAAACAAACATAAGAATAAAGATGAAGCAGAAAAATATTTCTTCTCGGCAGAGGTGCGAAACTGCGGAATTAATTGTAATCTTGGATTTTGAAAACGTTTATTTTTTTGTATTTACTTTTAACAAGAGACTCAAGAGGGAATATGCGAGAGGTTTTATTTATTTTCAAAGCGAGTTCATGCCAGGGGATTGAATTAAAGCATAGCGTATGTATTCTTTATTACACAAGTTTTCTTTTTGAAAATTCTTGTTACGTTTTGTCTTGATCTAATATTTATACATAATTCTAATTTGAATTCAAATAGATATTGTATCTAATTATTTCTTAAGCAATTAGACTTGAATTAATTTGCAAGGATTAAAAATGAAAATGTCTGATCGTTCTAAAATACATTGTGAATTTCTAGCTAGCATATGTGTTCATTGTGAATATTAAGAATTAAAAAGTAATATTTATACATGTTTTTCTTTAAAAAAAAAACTGAAATTTGTATCAATTTGAATTTAATTTAAAATCTATGACTTTTATGTTACTCGGGCTATTTACAAACTGAAAACAGTAATAGATTTGTAAATATATATATATATATATATATATATATATATATATATATATATAACGTATATATATATATATATATATATATATATATATATATATATATATATATACGTTATATATTTTACTTTTTTATGTTATATATTTACTTTTTCCATACAGAGGAATAATTTATTTGTTGTGCTAGTTCGAAGATGATGAAATTATTAAAAAGTATCCAAATGTATCGACAGAGCGAGTACGGGGATCCGCCCGGATAAAAAAGATCTTTAGATCCCTAGAGGTCACATTCGTGTTGAATTCCTGACGACATAAATATCTCCTTTGTTCGTCGGTGCCGTGCATGAAATATTGACTTTGTATTCATGCTTCAGAGTAGCGATATCGTCTTCTTGTCGCGCCGTACGCATCACTTTATCGGCAACAAGAGAGCGAGCGAGAAACTACAGTTGCTAGGTGTGACAGATGAGAGTTGAGCACAGTATCGATAGTCAACTGCGCGACAAAGTTGCGCGAGCATAAGATGGTAGTCTGAACGTGGGACCAGTGTCGTCCGAGCCCCGCTAGGGGTAGCAACACCTGAGTACAACACGCCGCGCTACTCTAATTGTTTTGCCACAACAGATCGCCATACACAGTTTCCACATAAACGGGCTACACGCATCCATTGTTTCCCATATTCCTATAACGGCATCCCGAAACATGATGTGCGTCTATTGTGATAGCGAATCAACGTCGCCTTCGAGGCCGTTGTTGCGTGCGGGACAAAGTTCTAGTGTTGAAGTGCTACCTTCTAAGTGGTCGCTGGTGCAATGCTAGCTGACGGCCAAAGCAAGTTGCACGTGACAATACATGTCTGTGAGGAGTCTTCATCGCCGGGTATCCGGGCCTGGCGGGACTTATGCACACCATTATCACAGCCAGTGAGTGAAAATTCTTTCATATTTGTTTCTTTACAGTTAAACGCGTCGTTTTTAATTCAACTCTGCGCGTAAAACAACCTTATACTTATACAACAACAATCACTTCGTTAAGTAGCGGAATTCGCGTTTAAAATGCTAAAAAGATAATTTTTCGAACAACAATAGCAATATATATATATACATATATATATATATATATATATATATATATATATATATATATATATATATATATATATATGAAACAAGGGTGGAAATGCGAAATATCGACATGAAATATGAAACAATGTTACAAATATAAAAAAGATAACTGAAAAATATGAAATTGATTTCTTCCGCACTGCTAATCATATATATTTTTAATAATTCTTTCAATAGAATTAAATATTCAATTGGTAAACATCCAATATCTCATTCCCTAAGCATATATATTTATATGAAGAGTGAGATAGTAGTATGATGTCTAAAACAAATCAAGCAATCTGTTTAAGACTGAAATAAATGGAAAAAGTCAAATAGATTTCTTTTCTAGTACAAATTAAATATATTTTCATAAGTTTACATATATAATCAAACGAAAAAATGAATATCACTCCAAGAATTATATATATATATATATATATATATATATATATATATATATATATAGATAGATAGATAGAGATAGAATTACAAAGAGTAGACACTTCAAGAAAATAGAAGAGAATAGCACGAAAGAAAAATAATTGAATAAAATGATACATTGTTTTTGAAAATAATTTTTTTTGATTAAAGCACAAAACTAATATAGAATTTTAAATTAAAATTAATTCATATATATATATATATATATATATATATATATATATATATATATATATTAATTACTCTAATGTTAAGTTAACTAAGTAATACACAATTATTGACAATATTCCAAATATTTATTTATACAGGAATTTTATTTTAATGTTGTAAGAGAGTACATGAAAGAAAATATTTGTTGTATAGCGTGTGAAAATAATTAAATTCCTGCATTCAATTTTAATGTAACTGGACACACAGCGATGATATACATGGTTGTTTGAACTTAACAATGTAATAAATTATTTATTGTAATAGTTAACTTTTGTTAGTTTGAGAATATTTCAAGAGTGATGAGATATTGATGTAACTATTTCTTCTTTACATTTTTCGTGCGTTGAAATGTTCTTATATCATATTTTATGCTATGTATTGGCTGGATTTATGACTTGTCATATTTTATTCGAGCACAGCCATTTTTTTCATATGATAACAGTGATTACATTATTATTTGCGATTTTCGTACATAAATCTGATATGATTGTTTTTATTTCTTTTTTTATGTAGTAAATGTTCTTAACAAAAAAATAAATGTTTATATATATATATATATATATATATATATACGTATATGTGTATATGCTATTGACAAAAAGGTCATGAGATTAAATCTTGTCAGGGAGTCGAAGTAATTTTTTATTAATAAAATAAAAGCCATTAAAAATCCTTATTATTCGCTGTTGTAGTTATTCGATTTAATATAATTGAATCTGACTATGATTTATAGTTTTCAAAACTTTATAATAAATTTTGTAATAAAAATGTATATTAAATTAATAAATTCCGTTTTGTTTTAACGAAGAAAAAAGATATTTAGAAATTTTGTTATTTCCTTTAACCACTTAGTTTTTTGTGTGAAAATAAACGATTCAATTTCGTATAAAGTTTCTATCTTAAATAGGAAATAGATTTTAATATTTTTCGATTGTATGCTCGTAATTGTGATGATTAATTTTTAAATAATCTAAATGCTAAAATTAATATTCATTAAGAATGCTATTCATATCTAATTCACCGTAAGTAAAATACTTGTATTCATTTAAGTTTCTATAATATTCACATTTATCTCATTTATTTAAGTCTGTCGGCTTCCATTAATATTTTATCATTAAAATTATTCTTATTAAATATTTATCCCAGATGTATTTATAAATTTTACCCTCGTGGTTTTTCAGAAAAAAATATTTAAATATTTTTAAGAATGAAATAACAGAAATTTCAGTCAGTAATTAAATTTTAATAATACTTAATATGCTAGTTAGCAATTTTGTCGTTCTTTATTGATAATAATTAATGTGTAAATGTAAAAAAGAGAAGGAAAAATTTTATTTTAAAAAGTATTTCTCTTCAACTAAGTGTACGGCCAAAAGCTCACTTTTATTGAAATTGTAATATTTTATATTATAAAAATAATACATATTCTTGTGTTCTTTCTTCAGATACCACATCAGTTATAGACTATAACAGTCATCGTTATTTATAGTTAGGTAATTATATCATAAAACTGACTAATAAAACCAAGAAATCAATTTAAATAAAATACTTGTATATACATACATCTAACAATATAATTATAGAAATTAATGACTGTACAATAACTATACATTCTGCAGTAAATCGTTTCTCACTTACTTTAAAAAAGAACTATATTTTTCCACACGAGTTTAATAAGCGATAAAATGGATTAAAGCTAAAAAAGGTTTCCCGCAACTGTACAACATGTATTTATTCTATTGGAAAGCTCTGTAAAGAATAATAGCTGTAATTTAGAAAATTCAATCTCTATTTTTTCAGGTCAGTTTTCCACATTCCATTAAAACGTACTACACTATTTTTTAACTTAAGTTGTAAACTTTTTCATAAACAATATAATTCGCACATATATCCATATACACGCCTGTGTGTGTATAAATAAATAATGATAAATGTATAAATAAAAAATGATTCGATTCAATATGCTGTTGAAATTAGTATAATACAGGAATAAATAAAAATAAAGTAATTAATTATTTGAATATAAATGTTGTCGTCATGTGAGATGTAATACATGATACAAACACATTGAATAATGCACGAATATATAATTAAAAGAGAAATTTATTATCTGTAAACGTCAGTATTGACAATTAAATAAAGTAACGTGTAATTATTGAGATGTAAATGCATATTTAATTGATGAAAAATATGTAATAGTTTTTGTTCAAACAATAGTATCTTCTGTTTAAATATTTAATGCAGAATAATTGTAGATTCAAGTTATTCATTTTAAAACATATTCTTGATAATACAGCACTAGTTTTTGTCCAGTTATGTGAAGTTCGAAATTCATATTTTTAATAAGTGTAAGAAAGAGAGAGGTAGTTGCTTTTAATTTATTTCCATCCTTCTATAGGGAGAAGAATATGACTCTTTTTTGTCGAGTATTGATATTATAAAAAAATATTTAATTAAAATAAAATATTTTACTGTTCAATAATAATGATAGATTTTCAGTAGATTTATGAGTAATAAATATTAGTGTAGTTTTTAGAGCATGCTTTTAAATCAACCTACGTGGTATATGTTTCAGTAATGATAAATAATTGTCATGTAGATATGGAGCTTGTAATGTAACATATCAAAACAGTCGTACGCTTTGAATAATGCATAGTGTTTGTCTGAAAAAATATATGAATTATGTTAATTATCCTTTGTAGTGATATTATTGCAATTATTCAATTGTATACATGATTATAATCTGTTTCAATACGACTAATGAGTATTGTGTCGAGTGAGTGAGATAAAGAAAATTGACCGATTGACCTACTGTAATTTCAGGTGCAACAATTTTGTATTTCTAACTTTTGTGTATGGATTTAGGTATTGATTTGTGCATTGCAGATAAACTATTTGATTCTTTTTAAAATATACAGCTATGAACAATATTTTATAGAATTCCTATTAATTTTTTATATTAAAACATCGAAATGGTACCAATCTTTTTTAGTAAAAACGGTAATAACGTTCATGTTAGGCAATATTTTTTTAAATTATGTTCTGAATGAATAAGGCGTATTCTTATAATCTGAACGTGTGAAATGTTTTCTTCTATTGAAATATTATATAAGTTATAGGATTGAACTAGACCTTGTATGCACATTGGTCATATCTCATATTGTTATTTCATTAAGTACTTATAATTCTTCCAGTTTTTTTTAGAAATAAAAAAATGTAAATTAGAATTTGATCAATTATTTTTATTATTTTAAACGTCCTTTATTTTAAATATAATAATCAAAAAATATTAAATTTTCATTTTTTTTCAAGAAAATGTGCAAAAAATTCTCGTTAGAATTCTGTAATATTGATCAATAGTCTAATGTGTCTTCTGATCGACCAATTTTTTCATTATCAAAGAGCTTCAATGAAAAAACTAAAATTATTCAGATAGTATACAGAAGTATAGAAAAATATATGCGAGAAACAACAAGAAGAGATAGGAGAAAAGTGGAATGAACACGAAAAGACAAACACAGAGGTATAATAATAAAAGTAAAGAATTTGTAATGGAGGTGTGTGAAATAAAGTTCAAAAAGAACAGACAGATAACAGAAATTATTGAGTGTCAGTCAAATTAAATCAGAAAGAAAGTCATTAATAGATTGATGAGGATATTAAAAAAATATTGAAAATTTGTATTAATAGAATCCACTAAATAATTAAAATTGGAGGAATTCAAAAAGTATGTCATCTAATAGTGGATCGAGACTGAAGAATACAATGGAGAAAATAATATAGATTTTTTAATTCTTCTAATTTTTGTTAATATATAGGCACTTTTTGCTAGACGAAAGAATTTTGTAGAATTTTGATAGAATCTATAAGGTTGATAGAAAAATAATTATGGTAATGTATATGAATTTGAAGATCATAAACCGTAATTATTTTTCTAACGATGTGTTAGATTGATAAAAAATAACATAAAACAACTCAAGGGACAGAAATAATTGACTGAAAATAAAAATGCTAAGAGATTGTTCAATAAGAAAAAGAGATCAAGTGGAATAAACTTTATTTATATAAATTTATTAAACAGTTGTGGCAAAAGACATATTGAATCGTTCAATTTGTAATAATTTAAAATAGGCTTTTAATCAGTAATAGATCATTAATTGCGTATAGTATTATATATATATATATATATAAGAATAAAATAGAATGAGAAAGCGTATACATTCAAGTATACGCTATGATACGGTTGTAGACTTGCTGACCAACGTGTCATGAATTTTTATCTTATAGCATGTGTCATTTTCAATTAGAAAAGAGATTATTATATTAGACCTGCAAAGAAATGATAAATAGAACGAACTAGTTCGTTGTGGCAAAAATATAAAAGCTTCTAGATAATTCACGTATGTGCCCGGAACGTGATATTATACAAAAAGAATATTGTCCTATATTATTAACATATCTAAAATGATGATCTGTGGTATAAAATAATGAAGAGTAATATTAATTTATGTTTTAAAAATGATTAACTTTTCTAAGATAGGAAGGAAAATTTCTAATATTTAACTAGTTTGTGTTAGGTATTTGTTTTAATGAAAATGGGCTAAGAAACTTTTTTCTGTTTCAACGAATTGAAATTAACCATATGTAGGCAAACAAATTTACGTATTTATAATGTACCATATATCTATTTCTGTTATATGATGATCGTTTAAAGAAAATAATAAGTAGTCAAAATCATCAAAAATCATTTAAACATATAAAAGAAGTTTCAGTATTTATTGTTATTATTTTTATACAAATTAATTTTTTATGAAAAATTACATGAATTTCAAGTGTTTATTATATATATATATATATATATAAGGATAAATATAAAAAGACATTTATACATATCTATGTGTTTTTTACGTTCATGGAAAGAATAGGTTATTTAGGTGACATTTAAAGATATGGAACAGACATTCATTTATAGTTCACAAATGTCAAGTGATTCAGGAATCTTTGATATATTTGTCATATCATTCGAATAACATTTTTAAGTAAATACGTCTGTCTATATTGAGGGTTTAAAGGAGAAAAAACTGATTCCGTATAACATTTTCGAAAAAGCGAATAAATATGTATATAGTTCATAAAACAAATAGGAACTCTACATTTACAATAGTGAAGTTAAATGTTATGGAATTTAAATTTGCATAACTTAGTAGATAGTTTTGAATGAATAGAGGTATAGTTTTTTTTTTAAAAAAAAAACGAATTGAACAATGACATTGAAATTGACTGTTGATGAATAAATTTAATTACTAATATTAATTTTTCAATCGTAATTTAAAAAGGACAACAAATTAATAATTTTTTTTATAAATGTTTACGAACATTTGTAGGGTAGATTGTATTTTTATATCTTTACATTTTCATTGAATATTTAGACAGTTTAGTAGCTTATTTATAATAAAAATCCTATTAATATCTTTTTATTGTTAAATATATCTTGTACTTTTCATAATTTCATTATTTATTTATAATAATACATCTTGGTTAGAAGATCAAATCTATGACAGACTGTTTATGAATGTATCATAAATTGAATATTCACCTACTAATTTTGAAATTTTCTAGTTTAGTTTTTCACTCATAGTCATTCTCTTCTTAAAAAGAGAACTTTATCTTTGATTAAATTCTTTCTATGTTGGATATTTCACAAATGTTTCAATTATTTAAACTAATTTGTTTTCTTTTTCCTTCTAGAGATTCTCATTCGAGCACTTTTATTACTTCACTTGGATTATTTTAATATATTATTTTAAAAATACAATTAAATAACAAGTGTGAATAAATAATTGTTCAATAGAAAACATTTTTATAATAAAAGTCTATCTAAAACTAATTAGAGAATTATAAGAAGCGGGTTAGTGAATATTTGATCTTACAAAAAAGTTATATTTCCTGGAATGAACTAATTTCTTGCATGCTGAAACTGTTGTTTCCTTTAATGTTCAGTCTTTAAAATCAGATTAAGAAGGTAAGGAGAAAATTAATAAAAAATAAATTCTTATTGCTTAATTAGATATTTGATGTTCTGTGTAGATTTTTTAAGAACTATTGATTCAAATTAAATTGTAGTCTCGAATAATTAAAAAAAAACATTACATATGTAACCGAAAACGGGATTTTGATTATTTATTAAGACAGAATTTAGATTTGTGAAATTTTATTGTGTGTGGCTCTCAAAAAAATATTGATACTTTTAGAAATCGTTTAATTATAAGACATTTTATTTTAAATGTTAGCTAAACTTCCTAATAGTCCGTGAATTAATTACAGTTAATTTCTGATTTAATAAATTGAATAAGTGATAAATAAAAAATGTATACTAGTTTAAAGTGTCTTTTACATTTCAGTTAGTTAAAATTTTATATTATTTTTAAAAAAGATTTTTCATCTCTTACAATGTCTGTTTGGTATTGATCCAACATTTTTCTATTTTTTTGAATCATTTTATCAAATTTTTGTCTTTAGTTTTATAATTCAGTGCACAGAATAGCTTTATTATTTTTGTTTTAAATTTCTTCAATAATGTACACTTAAAAATTATAATGTCGATGAATAATAAAAAATTCATGAATATTCATAAGGAATAAAATAAGTATATAAATTTTAAAATAACAAATACTTTCATAAAACACCACACATATGAACTGAAATAGTTTTGAATAATCTAGATAAACGAATAGTTTATGGCATTAAACGCACAATTCACCTCGTAACTGTTTAACAAGCCGGGAAATTTATAACGAACATGATTTATATTTAAAATAGTTCGATACAAATCCGAGCGTTTCATATGTGATTCGCATGCAATAAGCCAAGGAGAGAGTTTGAACACTGATTTGAAACGAAGGTGGTTTACGACGATTCCATCGTAGCACATGGCCGTACGATACTTTCTTAATTGAAAAATCTCACGTAGGAACGGAAATTGAACTGCGAGCTTATATTGAAGATGAGAACGGTGTAGGTGCTATTATATAGTCGGTGAAAACAGGAAATAATTCAACGGCGCCGTTTGTATAGAAAATGTCCCTAATGACCAGTATGTATATTGATTTTTTTTTATTGAATATAATGGTGTCGTTATAGCGTTGCGAAGGAATACAAATCACTTATAATTTTTATAAATTAACCCATTATTATATACTCTAACGATTTAAGTTCATTGTGGAACCAGCATGTGATACATATCTGTTTATTTGAGCATTGAATTGTATGAAGAATCGAAATGTGTACAAATAACGAACAAATTTGAACTGAATTATTGTTAATAGATTAGTGGAGTGTTGTTTTCCGGTATTCTAAGAAATATGTGACATGAAAGTGGATAAATTTGTAAATAATATGCAATAATCTGTCACGGTTTAAATGTAAGTATTTTTTTTTAGATTTTTATAATATGCGAGTGAAATTTTATTAATATATTCTTGAAATAAAGAAATAAGCAGAGAATGTGTTTATAATTTAAATAATAAAGTAGATACGATAATAGAATATGTTTGTAAAGTAAGTCGGTAGACTGAAAATAGGTTTGTTATCAACTTGAATGCATCAGAAAAAAATGTTTGTACAAGTATAAGAAACAAAGATATGAAGCAGAGTAAACAAATAATAAAAATAAATTGAATATTGATCGGAGTGATATTTTCTGTTCTTTAGTTTTAAGATTGATCTTATGACAAACTATTGAAGTTTGATTAAAATTTCGATTTTTATAACAAGTATTGTAGAAATTTCATCGATTTTATGTTTGTTTGCTATAATAAAAATAAATTATATAATTTATATACTATAAGAATCAAATGTTTGATAAAGGTTATAATAACGATATTTCTGATTTAATTTTCGATAATATCTATTTGATTTTTGGATTTGTCATAGGTACAATATCGATTGTGTTGTTCGATTAAAAAAATCGTATAAATAAAATTAATCTCCATAGAATAAAAAAATAACATATAAAATACATTGAATAATAAATAAAGATTTGAAAAAGCACTTAAATGTGTACATATTCATTATTTTAAAATATTTTACATGCTTAAATCAATTTATAATGAAAGGATTTCATTTATGTAAGTTGATTCTGGTAAATGTGGTTTTTTTGAATTTCAAACAGATTATATTTCTAAAAAAAACTAATTTTATTGAATGTTTAATGTTGACAAGATTCCAACATGATCAAAACAAAATTGAAAAAAATCTTAATATAGTAAAAGCTTTACTGTGTTTATCTCATATAACGGTTGGTGATATTTATGTGCTTTTTAGATTCATTACGCAAAGTTATAATTAACGAATGATACAGCTTGTTGTCAAGAATGGACAAAGCATTGCTACATAAAACTCAATTTTTCAACAGTTATGTTGAATTATTTTTAATTGCCACGAATATACATAACTATAAATTTATATATATATATATATATATATATATATATTTGTACGAGGATTTAAAATAATTTTAATAGTTTAAAGATGAAGTAATTAATATTGAATAAAATGGAAACAATTGGTTTTTGTATCAGGAATATTATTTTAATGTATACTATTTTGTTGTTGTTGCCCTGTGAATTGTTCGTTTTTTATAATTTTTAAGATCAGTTTCACTATTATCTCAAGAGATCAATAAGACAGATTTAATTAAGTAGCATCGAGTTTATTTTAAATGAAATTCAGAGATCATCTAAGGGATAAAATCGAAAATATGAGACAGAATTTCTTTTTAATTATATAAAAATATGAAACAGAATCTATTTAATGCGGCAAGAATAATCTAACTCTAATTTCTTTCATATTTTGTGGCAATCTTACAAGTACTGTAAATTGAAATCGTTTAAATGGATGTGGATGTACAATAAATTCATTCGTATCAAATTATAGTTCTGAATAGACAGTGTATGATCGATAAATTGAGCGATGGATTTCAATTTGTTTTATATTGCTTTTCAATTCGAGAACATTGCATTCTGAACGATGTAACGTTGCGCATGTTGTCAACAGACCGATGTTCTTAAAAAGATGTCTAATATAAATCTTCATAGACAAATTGATGTCACAAAACAATTGATTCAAAGTATTAGTGGATTGAATCATAGATATGTCGCTGAGGTCTTGAGAATAATGTGTGTTATAAGATTAAAAAAAATGATTTGTTTTACAACGAAAAATTCGAAAATTGATTATTTAATTATTATAAATATTTTCTTTAATGTATATTTTTTGATAAAAGTTTTGTATATATATTAGTGAGGGGAATCAGGAAAGATTAAATTCATTTTCCTTATTAGAACACCTGACATTCTTAAGCAGGTGTATTCGTAATTAGTATTATGAAATATTATATAATATCATTTTACTATTAACTAAAATTTTGGAACAAGATTTGAATATTAAAATAATAAAAAATATTTTTTTTCTCAACCATGTCGTTCTGGACTGTTGAATAAAATACTGGACATTTAAACATTCAAAATAACTTTATATAAAAATAATGTACTATATTTTTTTCTATTAACCCGTTAGAAATTTAAAAATGAATTTCATATTATTTTTGAAAATTAAACATACATTTAAAGTAAACCCAACGAGATTTTTTTAAAATAGAAATAGTTAGCTAGAGATTCAACGAGCATCGTCTGAACGTTTAAACAATTATTCTGAATCTCCAACGAATCCACTATCGTTTCGTGCTAGATCCTCTTATGGTTGTAGCTGTACGATACCATGTTATAATACATGATACAAATGACATTACAGTTCTAAATACAGGTATGAAGAGAGGCTTACTTTTGTTTCCGCACAGATTGGAAAATAAATACGAAATTGTTATACAGGTAGCGTTTTTCAATGTACGTGTGTGGTTGGATTGTCGATTTAAATAAATTAAAACTTTGTGTGGTTTCAGACCCGTGTATTCGTGTAAATAAAATACGCACATAGAAATACACACACACTCATATATATATATATATATATATATATATATATATATATATATATTCAATAATTTGGCAATGAATGCATATCAGAATTTAGTTATATAAAAATACATATTGAAATTAAATCCATGAAAAGTCAGTTTTTTCATATCTTACAATAAATAAATCTTTAATTAACATAATCGCAAGTCTTTCTGGTTCGTTTAAAATAAATATTTTACAAAAATCATATAAAATGATCTTTAGATTATTACAAACTTCTAAAATCTCTCTTTTTATGCGAAAAATCAAAATTATAGACTATAATATCTAAAGTCACTATGAGGTTCCACCAGATTATACATTATTTTTTTTAGTTCCAGTAAAGAATGAATTGTTTGTTTTAAAATAAAGTATGTAGAGAATAAAAATGAATTTGACAAAGAAAAATACTTAATAATAAATAGTAGTTGTTACATTTAAATTATTGACTTGAAGATAATAAAGTATTTTATAAAAGAAATAAATCATGTATACATTTCTTATATTTTATTTATATAAGTTTAAGAGAGAGAATTTTGTAAAAAGGATTATTGTTTAAAAATATATATGAAAAGAATAAATGGACTGAATGTGTTTGTTCGTGTTGTAATCGTATATTGAATAAATTATAAATAAATTATTCTATATTACAATGTATTAATTATTTTAATTAATACTTAATATATACATATATATATATATATATATATATAATTATAATTAATAGTAATATATAATTATTGGTTTATATTTTTATTAGCTTAGGTAGAAAGTAAATATTTGTTTATTTAAATAGATTTGAATTTATATACATACATATATATATATATATATATTTAATAACAACTACTTTATTTTATTATAATATACCTGAAGCGATTTATGTCGAGTCGGTTCTAAAAAGGCAAAACTTGATCAGATATTTTTTGTACTCGTGTTTTGGTCTCCTATCTTACATAAAATAATGTAATAATGGTTATATAAAGAGATATATTTCAATTGATTAGATATTTTCATTTTTTAATTACTACATTAATTGATAATTTCCTATTTAATAAAATATTGAGAATAAGAACAGTAGGAAGGTTGTATGTGTAAATGATTCAATAAACTTTGATTGTTTCCACTGTATTCAACGTTCTTGAAAGAGAGAGTACATCTTGAGAGATATATTTGAAAATACTTTGCAGTAATTGACAAAAAACATGTAATAATTATTGTTTAAAATTTCGAATGTTTCAATTGCAGAATCATTAAAAAAATATTGAATTTATATTTGATCTGTGACTTGATTATCTTCAGGTATGTGAAAGATATTCTGTATGCTATTTTTTATAGTGTTATGTTTTAGAAGGATATGCCAGAGGTCGAAATTGTTTGAGATTATTACGTGTATTTGTTTGAAAAAGTACTTTGAGATTGATTCGAAAGTATATTACTAATCATGTTTTAAAAAAAGAGCGAATATGTGTCTATTAAATAATATGAAAATGTCTTTGCGTTTAAAACATTTTCGTTTACAAATTTAAATATAACATCACCAAAAATAAATCTGTTATAAAAAATATATGTGAATATATCTGTCATACAAATAGGGTATACTTATATAGAATATCTGTTCGTATTATTTATTGATGACGAATATAAAAGAAACAAGACGAGAGCTAATGTTCCAACGAACATTCTATTCATTAATACACACATAACTGTTTTTGAATCAATAGTAACCTATATGTTTAAATATATGTTGCATATTTGATAACTTACATGTATGTAAAATAATCGATAGGAAAAAATGTTATAACTAGCCGACATATATATATATATATATATATATATATATATATATATATATATATATATATATATTATAAGTTGAGTGTTAAATATCTATATATACAAACAGATAGACATAAAAAGAAATGTAAATGAGAGTATTTGTATATGAATTTATTGGAAGTTAAATGTATTTTTAATGCTTTCCTGAAAAGTTTAATTTATACATGTATATATATATATATATATATATACATAAGATAGATATAATGACTTGTAAAATAGATCTTTAAAAGTCTACAAAATTATAGTTTCCACAGAATGTCTAAGAAGTTTTTAGTTTGTTATTGAATAAGTAATATGTCGATAAATATTTATTATTTATATACACATATACGTATATATATATATATATATATATATATGTGTGTGTCTGTGTGTAATGCTTTTAGTTTATGATGAAAAATATTTGAAAGCTTATTTAAAGAGAAAAAAAAATAATAACGAACTATTGACATATATACAGTTTTGTATATAATTGGCTATTTCATATTCATAAATGGAAACATCGACCACTGAAACTACAGATACGTCTAAAATTTCATACTGTAATGGAATTTAAAACGATGATTAATTTTTGAGATATGACTACATACCTGTCAATACAGTATCTTATCTATTTTTCATTAGTGTATTTCTCTGTTTGATTGTAACAATGTTATGACAATTAAACGCTTGTATATATATATATATATATATATATATATATATACATATTTCCGGAAATGGTAAAAATTCGATAAAAAGCTTAAATACTAATGTAGAATTTTTACATATCTGAAATTATTCAAGTAGTAAGAGGACTTAATTAATATTTTCCTGGAAAAGATACCTGTAATGAACGTACGATGTTATTACATTGAATTATTTTTAATGCTTTTAATATATTAGTTTGTAATTTAGTATTTAATGTTCTGAAATTAATAAATATAATTTAGTGTTTATAAACAAATTTTTCACTTACTATACAAATGATGTGTTTTTTTTTTTGGATCAAAAATGTTGAAAAATTGATAATTGGTCAGATTTTTCTGTATCTGGCTACGAGGATGATAACATTTTTATCTAAATGTATATAAACAACGATCAGGAATGATTAATAATAAATTACTGTACATTTTTTATTAGAAAAAACATAGTTCGCGTGGCTAGAGAAAAATTCATTAATGAAAGTGATTTCAACTGTAATTTGAAAACTATATTGTGATAGTTTAGACGATTTAGAAAAACTAGAATATATTTAAACAAGCTGATTCTTTTCCAACTTATTTTGTTTTAATTTAAATCAACATTTTCATATTTGCAACATTTAAAACAGTTTATTAATTTATCTGCCTTTTTTATTCTAATAGATTCGATTAAGAAAATTTTTTTTCAAGAGAGTGTATTTCTATTACTAGACATTTTCATCCATTCTTTTATACAAATAAATAAACAGATTATTACTCTAAATAAGTGAGTACAGTTAGATTATTTTTATTAAATGATTCCATAAATAATATCTGACATTGGTATTTTTTGTGCATCAAAAAAATATATTCTAAATTATAATAATAACGATAGAATTACTTGGTATGAATTGTTTACGGTACTTGTGAAATTGTTTCATCTTCCAAATGTTTGGAATTTTAGTGTTTACAGGAAGTTTTTGATCAGAGTTTAAAAATTACTTGAACGTAGAAACTGCTTGTAAAAAAAATGAATTCATACGCGGTCGACAGGATTCTTACAGAACAATACACACTCATTACACAGGAAAAAGCATAATAAAAGTATTTATACTTTGTTTGCTGAATGTTCTAATACCCCACAAACAGTATTATAAGACATATAGGTTGGAAAGAAGTATTCAGTAAAATAGAAAATATTCAATCTTGCTTCCAAAAAATCGATTTTATTCTTATATATATATATATATATATATAATTATATTTTTATTTAGTTATATTTTAATTCTAAAAAATAAGATATATAATTGAACTCAGCTGTATTGTAAATTAATAACTTAAAAGAGATATATCGGTTTGAAGATATAATTTTGAAACATAATGTTTATAAATACATACATATATATACATATATATATATATATATATATATATATATATATATATATATATATATATATATATATGTCTGCATGTTTAAAAAAAGATTAGATAGTAAAAGGAAAAACTGTAAAATCACCAACATGCACTGTACACTTATATTTTACAGTCATCAATGTATAATATCAAGATTTTTGCACATGTATATATATATATATATATATATATATATATATATATATATGTATATGTTTATAGAGATGACATCTAAATAGATACCTGAACTGCGCGTTCTGCTTTTATGTGTGCGTACGTATGCATGTTTAAATATGCTTGTGAAGCTATTTATGATTTATAAGGCAATTTAACACGGTTTGTATTATAGTAAGCATTTTATTTCACAGAATTTTCAAATTAATTTACGCTCAATTTAATACTGAACACCGGATAATTTTAAAAGATTTTCACACGCAATCAAACATGATTTATTTCACATTATAAAATGTACGTACATCGTCCTGTGGTTGAATATTATTTCAAGTATAGTTTATTCATCGCAATAAACTTTGCATGTACATATAAATGTATTTATTAGAATGTCTAATTATGACTTTTTATTCGATTTAAATGAAAAATATAAATAGAGGAACCACTTGATAGTTGTTCAGCTTTCATTGTTCTGTAATAATAAAAATTTTGAAATGAAAAATATTGTACGTTTTTTTAACATTTATCGATTTCTATCTTATTTACCTATTTCTTAAATCTTATACACCGTGCAACGATTATATAAATATCGTTTGATAAGGTCGTCGCTAGAGTGTTCTTCAATGTTTTATTCATTCAGAGCATTGAATAGCGTGTCGGATGCTTTTTCGAAGACGACGAGGACTAAATAGAGCGGATGTTCGATCGAGCTATCATTTCGTGTGAGACTTGAATGTGGTCAATTGTAATGTGGCTGTTATATAAATGTACTCTTCGAACAGATTCTGATTTAAAAACGAACATCTTTTATTGACTAATTACAATCAATTAATTACAAAATATTTATGAGCACAAATCGAATCTTGATAACTGATATTTGTGAAATATTTTGACAGATTTACTATATATTTATCTGATTTTATACTTTGACTATTTAACGAGATAGTTATTAAAATTTTAATGAAAAAATGTATTAAAAAAATTATTAAAGTGCGAATAATTCCACTTAATACTTGAGTATATGAATTATTGAAACTTTTAGATCAGACTTTTCTTTGTGGTTTGTCAAGTGAGCGAAAAAGTTATTTGTGAAAAATAAAAAACGAATATAGATTCACCATGTAATGAATTTTATAACACAAGACTTTAAATTTTTCTACGTCGTGTTTCATAATGAAAATAAAATGACATGTATTGTATATTGGAATGAATTGAAAAAGATTTCATGTCTTTAATGGACATGGATTAGAAAAATTATTAGATTTTATTATACTTTAGATTAAAATGTATTTTCAAATATCGAATTTCTAAAATAATTAAGGGGATTTGCCCCTTACTCGCCGGGGCTACTCGGAGCGGCTTTATCCCCCGTTCGCTGTCACTTGCTCTCCCCTAACTAACAACATAAATTAACAAATTATACGCACAATAAATAATCTGCATAAAAAGTAAGTAAAATTTTGATTGAAGAAGTTTATAAAAACTAACAACAAAATACAATGTAAAAAAGTGTAATAATTTTTTACTCTAAAGCTTCAGTGAATATATTTGGAATAAATTTCTTATCAGTTTTACACTGAAATCGTATACCCTCTTTCAATGTACACCGTGAGTTAGCTACATATGTGTGACTGATGTCAACCAATCAAAACAGAGACTCGCGATATCATTGATAATCGGGAATGGAAATTGTTAATGTGCTACTTGTAGGGTGCAACGGGGGGAACGGCGTTGTGGGGTAGTGGTTTTCATGAAAAAAAATTTTTTTTATGGAAATTTTATGATAGAATTATTTTTTATATATAGAAAGATTATAAAAAAAATGATTTCAAATGACTTTAAGGTATATGGTTTTAAATGAGATGTAAAACCTGATATTTATCATCATAAAAAATGATACCCATTAATATTTTTCGGTACATTTGTGTGTCACGATATAGTCTTTGGAAAATTCTGATATACGGTATAAGCATGAACTAAAAATTGAGACAGTTTGGACACTCATCAGATTTTTAAATAGAAACATTACTGATAATCGAAATATAATATTTACTCTAAAATCGGGATAAATAGTCATTCTTGTTAATAATTTTATAAACGTGTAAAAAAATTGTTACATAAATATATACAAGCTTCGACAGTAGTTGAAAAATATTAAAAAAAGTAGAAAAGTATAGCCTATGTATATAATTTCATAAACGTAAAATTATGGTAAAGTAATGTATAATTTTCTAATGTAAAATAAAAAATTCAATACAGTAAATTGCATGTCGCACAGTAAACATTCAATATGTTTTATTAAGCCTTTTCATTACAATTTTATTATTGAAGTGGAAACAAATTACGATTAATAAATTATTGAAAAAGTAGAAAAATTCAATAAAGTAACTGAATGATATTTTTTTTTGATACTTAGAAAAAATTATCCGCATATATTCATTTTATAAAAGTGAATTTATGTACTCGTATAAAATAAAATAAACTGTTGTGAATAAGGTTGTCATATGAAAATGACAATTAAGTAATACGTTTTTCATGTTTCATAAACTCTTAAATTATATTTCACTTAGCTATAATTTTAATTGGATTTCAACAAAAATTCATCACATGTTTTATTTAATTATATCTGACACATATTTGCCGCATATAATATATATATATATATATATATATATATATATATATATATATATATATATATATATATACTTAATGGATATATAGTGAATGTTCTTATGATGGAAATATATTTTTCTCAGTGTCGAGATAATTTATTCTTTTCAAATTGTACAGATACGTAAGGAAAAAAATAAATTCGGAATAATAAAAAGAGATAAGGAATGAATAAAAAGGATACAAAAACAGATATAAGTTACAGATATAATAAGAATATTAAAAAGTTTCAGCTGGAAATGGGTGTGACATATTTTAAGACAAGAAGGCAATAAATACTGACTTTTTTCACCAGAAATTACAATCCGTTTGGCTTTCATTTCAGGAGTTAATATTCGTAGTATCTTTCGAGCACAGATCTTTTTGTAGCTTAAAATATGTTTGATATGTCCTACTATTTTCTAAAAATTTCGATTTTGGCATCAATGGCAGTATTTCAGTTCAGAGTATAATAGTTATTGTCACTACCCAGTGTTCATTGTAATTAAACTGATCCAACTGTGTGAGTTATACGTGATGATTTTTTTTTCATCCCAATTTGTCAAATTATTCAAGGATTATGAGTCGATATGCAGAACATTCCAGGCGCTCGTTATATATTTCTTTAACTTTGTCCGAGTCTTACTTTATTTACAAATAAAATTATTTATTTGTTCAATTAGTTTTTATTTGTAATTATAAAATATCGATAGGATATATACAAATAGTTATTTCAGTTCGTTAAAAAAAATATGATTAAGAATTAATACTTGTTTGTAACTAGATTTAAGTTAAAATAAACTTTAGAAAAAAGTTTTTAAAACTGACAAGATTTGTCAAAGTAAATATTTTTTTCGTACTGTTTCGAACCGGTTGAAAATAAATAAAAAGTGAAAGATGCTTTGTGTGTGTGTACGAAAAGAAGTAATTATTAAATTAAATTTCTCACTTAAAAGGATTGCCGTTGGCCAAACAAACGAAGTTAAAAAACTAAAAGACAATGTATGGTTTTGAGAATAAAGTGCCGTTCGTTTCATTCATAGTCTTCTGTTCTCATTCATAAATTGTGCATCACAGGGAACTAACGCAAAATGGCCTCCGGACGGGTGTCGGAAGCCGCCATTACAAATGCATGAAGTAGCGGTTGTGAGCATTCACGCGCTTTTCCAAAGCGTCCGTGTAGCTCGCGGCTGTCTGTCAAGAGTGTTTTCAGAATCAGTGTTTTCTTATCGTGCACGCTGGTTCGCCACTTTTACAGGTCTCGCGCGACATTTTTATATTACTTTTGAACATTCTTTTTGAACAGTTTTCACTTTGTGTTTTTTTTTTATTTAAATTGATTTAAAAATTAGAACGAAAGCAATCTAGTTCCTCGTACATATTTTGAGAATAATAAAGTTAGATTTATGATGTTTATTCATCCATTATTACTCTGTATTTTTAATATTCAAAAGTTTATTTTGTACAGTATAACTTTTTTGTATTAAATATATATTATGATACTGGAATATCTAGTTAACAAAAATCAAAATTTCATAAAAATCGTTGGTAACAAAACTTATTTGTATTTTACAAATTAATTTTTCATTCATTCCACAACTTTCTTACTGCTCAAAAATGTTCCATAATTGATTATCGAATCATTTTTGATTATTGCTTATATGGATTTAAATGATGATTTCAATATCTTTAAAGCGCTAATGGATAATAAAATCTTATTTTATTTATTTCACCATTGTCGAAATACACATCAGTAACAAATATGATTTGTGGAATCAGTAAAAAATATATTTATCAAAGTGAATTTTCATACAGTGCTAAAAAATTATATTGAGAGTAAACATTTACTCAAATGAATAATGGATATTCATTTTAATTTTTAAAATCTTGAAAGAAGATTTTTTAAATTCCATTGCTGATAATAAAAAGATTGTATTTGAATAAACGAATACAGTTTTGCTACAAAATATTTAGTTTCAGTAAAAAGTATCGATTTGTAATGAAAATGATAACAGTTTGAAATTTTTGAATTCTCAAAAAAATATATATATACCCATAATATGCAATTTTTTTATACAAAACAAAAAAAAAATAAAACTTACTTTTTTGACAACAATCTTAATATTTGAATGAACTGTTTACAAAAAAGTATCAATAGATACAGTTAGATACATTAAAAAGTTTTTTCGATTCAAAATATAGTATTTTTGATTTGCACTTTTCAATGTAGTTTTCTTAAAAGACTTCTTTTTAAAATTAACTAAAACTATTAAAAATATTGCTTAAAATTTATTTCTGTTTAAGTAAATAAATAAATTTGAAATGAGAAAAGATTGATTTATGAAGAAGCATCACTACATTCCTACTTTGTAGCATGGTTAGATGTGTAAATATTTCATACCTTCTGAACTTAATAGTTTTATATTGTTTGTTTTTCCAAATGTTGTGTCTGCGAATCGTCATTTTATTTATTAAATTTTATACATGTCAAATATGTATATATATATATATATATATATATATATATATATATATATATATATATATATGTGTATGATTGATTGTACATGTTTTGAGGCCGAGATAACTTATGTATTGAATGTTACAAATTGATTCGTGAGTCATTGGAATGTTTAGTTATTTTCTGACAGATTGTGCAATTTATGTGTTAGCGTGTTTTTAGCAGTGTTGATGAATAGTATGTTATTTTCATACGTTGAAATTTGATGAAAATGTTTTATATATGATCTGAATCTAAAATAGTTGCAGCATAGTAAAGTACGATGCAAAATATTCGTTTGAGTTTTGGTTATAAATCGAACCTGTTTTAAGAAAACTACATAACTTTGAGAAATTTTTCAATTAATTATTAGTTTATAATCCTTTAAATTATTATTTGTTACATAATTCTTTAATAATTTATTGAAAATGTTTTAATTGGTTTGAATAGGAATTAAAAAAAATATTATTCTTATGATGAAAATTTCGTTTGTACTTTTTTTTGATAAATTGTAAATTTGCTTCAAGTTAGAATATTTTATAAAAAAATACGGGTAGAATTGTTATTAATTCATTTTATAATAGTAAATATTGTTTAAAATATTCTTACTGTAATTACACTGTATAGAATATCATATTTTTTTTATTACATGCTTTAAATCAGACAACTTTATAGTAGTGTTTACATTAAATTCAAATAAGAACATATTTTTAGTAGAACTATTTTTTTATATTTCAAAAAAAGAATTTTTCATATCATTACATGTAGATATTACATGAATTTGTTATTTTTTTACTGTATTTCGATTGTAAAAACCTGTCTTTAGTGTTCAACAGTGGTCAGGCAGCATATATAGGCTTTATTTTTTTATACTACTCTTTCATAATAGAGCTATCGTGGTAGAAATATTTTTTGATTATTTTTATATATTGATTTAAAAATGAATCAAAATTTGTTAAATAAATTATCAATTATTCCATCGTAAAACAATATTTATTTTTCGAAGTATCCTCTCTGTATCTATATAAACTATTGTTAGTTATCTTTAAAGTAACTTCATGATATCATTCTCCAAGAAAGTTTATAGCTGTTCGTCCAATCATTGTTGCACAAAAGTTTAACTTCGTCGTCAGCTTGAAATCTTTTTCTCTCTAACTAAAACGATCCAACTTGAGGAAATTCTATTCAATAGATGTGAGACAGGTTAATTGCTCGATCTCCAAAACTAACAGAATTACTTAAGAATGGCAATACAAAGGTTCACCTTTATCGAAAAATAAGTTATACTGTTTATACAATTAAAATAATACCTGACATTCTCATATCTCATAAAAATGAACATTTATTCGTTATATTATTAATAGTTTTTTTATCACTGTGTTTTTTTTAAAGAAAATGACAATAAAATTCACATCTATCAGCGTGCTAAATCGAAAATTACTTTAACACGCATTGTTTTTTTTATAATAATTAAAAATTATCAATAATTTTCTGCACGAGAAGTAAGAATATCTTTTCATTACATTTATTATATTTTAAGGTCATATTTATTAGACATTAAATAATAAATTAATGCTTTTTTTAAAATACAGTAAAACACTTTTATATTAAATAAATGTAATAAAATGTGTAATATCATTCAATGTATATACTTTTTAATTTAAGTACAATGTAGCTATGAAAAAATGATAATAAAAAGTCATTGAAACCGTTGAAATATCACCGAAAATACAAAACGTTATACCACAAATTACTTCCAACATATAATCCTCGGATCCTTCTATTGTTAATAAATCTCCCTTGATACGGTCATCACATGTTCTATTGATAATATGATCTATAATAGAGTCCAAGTGTTATGCTATTAATAGCTTCAATAACCTTCCTGTTAAATTTTATCTAATGTTAATAAAATACATTCAGTTAGACAGAGAGACATTTTGGTGAAATCTATAAAATAAAGGTGCACGTATAAATATTATCATCGAAATGAGATTAAATCTGAAATTGATTTCGGTTGCGTTCGAAAGTACGTCGTTTAAAATTATATGTCCGTTTTATATGTGTAAATATTTATTTTTTTATGAGTTATTCTCTATTTGTTTTCATAAGAAAGTCTGCTAGAGAGCTAGAAATGTTCGATTTTGAAATATTTTTATATCGATACTATAAAGTTTATTAAATGTACTCAAATAGTATTTTCAATTTAACTTTTTATCTTCTTTATTTATAGTTATTTCTAATAAACATTAGAAAATTTCATCTTGACTAGTCTTATTTTTTTAGACATTTTGTATTTAAAAACAGAAATAATAAAGTTGTGGAACTGTGGCTAAATTCATTTTCATCAACTTGAGGATAATAGTATCCTCATCGAAGTGCACATAAGCAACGATCAAACATTCATTTGTAAAAATTAACTTCTGTATCAGTTAGTTTATATTTTAATAATGAAATATATTAAGAAAAAGTAACTATTTAAAAAGTGTCTAATAGTTAAAATTAACAGATAAATGGGCAGTTACAACAACATACAGTTTATTAAAAATAACTAGTTTAGATTATATTTTTTACAAATTATACAAGAAAATAAATAATATACTTTTTGCAAAAAGAATAATAAGAGTAATTGATTACCAAAAACATATATATATATATATATATATATAAATATGAAATTTACTTTTAATTTATCATAAATTTGGGAACAATAAAAAATATAATCAATGAACTTAGGTTTCACGTTGGTATTTCTATAAAGGTATATAATTTCTTTTCTGGTATTAAGTACTGATCTGTACTGCCCTACTTTTTCATTGGAAATAAGTAAAGTGCCTATTGTATTTTTGTACAAGTAGCTTTTGTGTTCGGACTTAATAAAGAAAATGAAACATTTCATGTATTATTCACTATATCTATCTATCTATCTATATATATATATATATATATATATATATATATATATATATATATATATATATATGTTTCGGTATGATTAAAGTGCTTTTGTCTGAATTTTAAATGATATATATATATATATATATATATATATATATATATATATATATATAAACAAAAAAGACAAAAAAATTTACAGTGCAAATATTTAAATTTTATTAGTAATATTTTCTATGCGACATTAAATATAATTTTTTGTTTCACTGAATAAAGATATTAAATGTTTGTATCATTAAAACATTTTTTTTTTATTTAATTTTATTTACTCATAGAGAGACATCCTTGTTAGATTTGATTCATAAACTGATTCACATAATCATTGTTTTTCTGAAATAAGAAAAGAATCAAAAGTATGTCAAATAATAATCTACATAGAAACTTTTTAACACGAACAAAAGATATTGAGGCAAAGTCAACACACGATTATAAAAGTCCCAAATGAAAGAGTTAATTTTCCTCCTTTCATTTTTTTTTTAATTTCAAGTACATCTCATAATCTTCATTCTTTAGTACAGATTTTAATCTTGGCAATAAAAAAGTCACTGCAAACCGAGCCTGGTGAATGGACTGAATGAAATATCACTGTTATATTCTTGTAAGACAAAAAGTTGCGAATTAAATAAACGAAATGGACGATTTGATGTCATCGTACATGAAATACGATTCAGTTTATGAATAGTTTAAATATTATTTTCATTTCTTGAACATTTATGTATTTCTTAAAATAGATATAATTATTTCGTTACTACGTTAAGTAAACATTTAACGATTTTTTTATTATACTGGAAATTCGTGCGGATATTTCTTCAAATATGTAAAAAATGATATCTCTGACTTTTTTTGAATTATATATAAAAAATGTTTAATTGATTGATATTTTAATACATACGAACTGTTTGTTAACAAATATATAAATAATTAATTAACAAATAATCTTCTTTTAATATCTATGCGTTTGGTAATATTTGTTTTGATTTTTTTTTATCATTGATCATCAAAGATATAAGAAAATGAAGTCAGATGGAGTTTTTTTATTCGTTTATCTGTATTCTTAAAAAATATCTTAAACATGCTATCAGAGTTGAAGTGTGAAAAAATATACAATTTTATTTTACAAATCATATTCATCTGGCATTGTTCCATCGAATTACTGTGTATTTTATCCGGTTCACAATTTTTTGAATGGAAAGAAATCAATAATTCCGAAAACGTGAAACAACCAACACAAATCTGTTTAAACTGAAAATATGAATGTCTTTATAGAAGAAGAACTTGAAAATTTATAAAATATGTTGAGAATATTCGAGTAATAAAATAGAAAGAAATATTACTTATTTTGTTTTCAGTTAGAATTTTGTAATTCCTGTTTTTAAGCCGATTGTGTTAATGCGACATAAATCTACATACAAATATAATTTATTTTCACTAACACGTTTTCCAAATGTAACAAAATTATTATAAAAATTGTTCTGTAAATTATGGTTCAGAAAGATACTAAAAAGCTTAGACAGTCTTTAACGATTCAGTAAAGAGATATATTTTGTTTTTATTTTACAGAGAAAATTATTTTATTATTTAATTTTATCTTAAATAAGTTTGATTATTGCAGCTAAAAATATGAAGTGTTATTAAAAATATAGTGTTAAACAAATTTATAATAAAGGTTTAAAATGATCTCATGTTTTTAAAATATAAACTTAAATTCAATATCGTTAATACTGATAAATTTAAAGTTTGCTTTTCTTCCTCTAATGATTTTACATGCATGATTTATTCTCTTTTCCACATAAAGGAATTACAAGAATTACAGATTATTTATAACGTACTGAATCTATGAATTATTTTCATAGTTCTCTAATATAAATATTTGTTTAAGATAAACGGATTAAAAATCAAACGAAAATTAAATAATATGCACTTCTCTTATTATTTATCCATTTAATAAAACTGTTACCAAATGATATTGAGTTTTTTTATTAAAATTATAAAAAAGTATCACATGAAAATGTAACATGCAAAAATAATCACATTTATTTATGCTCATTCATTCGTTATGCTGTATTCACAACAAACGTTCCATTTTTATTTTTAAAAAAAAACTTGTAATGCTGCACTTGACTGAATGGTACTGTATGTGCTGATATAAATGAGGAAACCAGAAAATATTCTTTTGTTCGAATATGTTTTTATGACATAAATGATAACTTTTTAAGGTAGTTACTGTTGTTTTGTCCTTTTCATGATTATTATTTGACGTTTGTGTTTTATACATAAACGATGTCGAGATTCTCAGTAATATTTTAAATGAAACATTTTTATAAAGTTTGTCATACGTCTGTATTCATAAAAGTAGTCGAATTAAATCTTTATATTTGCATACGAATTTGTATTTCAATTAAGTGTATAGATGATTGAAAGAGTTCATATTTCTTGTATTTAAGTTGAGATAGAATATTTCTTAAAATCTCTAGACATTTAAAACAATATTACTTGGTAATATTTCGATTTTATAGATTAATTTGAATTAATTGAAAAATGATTTGTAAGCATTATATCTCTATATTATTTTCATAAAATAAATGTCGACTGAATATGGAAAAACGTTTATAAGTAACATCTGTTAGACTAATTTGACGCTAATTAGTTTTTGATTCGGATTTGGGGTATGCTGAAGATGTAGCATAATTTATATAACATTCATATTTGATTTTGCGACTTAATTCTAATATATTTTTAATAATTTGACGAACTTAAACACGTCGTGTGAATAAGTACAGTGAAGTGATGTGCTGTTATTGATTTTCATGTATTTATTTAATCTTAGTAATTTGCAACGCTTCTTTATTGATGTACATAGCTTGACTACATTAAATGCATTAGTTCTATGGTCATTTGTAGTGCAGCAACCTTGTTAGTAACTCAGCTCACCTTGTACGATAATCAAGTGAAACAGGTCACCTTCAGTGTATGTTAACAATCATAAAATTATTCTATTATTAAGGCACCGACAAAAGACTTAAATTACTTAATTTAATCTTAGGGACACTTTGTAATCTATGATCAAATATAATATCAATCTGCCTACACTGATAGTGACATGTTTAACGATTAATAAAGACAGAAATTAATTGATATTTAACTACATATATAGTGGTGGATGATAGTTACAATTCACATTTGTTATTGCTATTTTGTAAAATGAAATATTAGAGAGAACACTTTACTTTTTTCATTTATTAATTACTGGAATTTAGTTTATTACATAATATAAATAAAAATTTGAAAATCTGCTAAAAAAATAAAGAAATAAAAATAGAAAATATATTCGAATTAAGTGTGTTGTTTTATTAATTATTTTTTTCTAGTGGAAATGTTTTCTTAAAATCGATAAATAAATAAATAATCAACTTAAAAAAAATATTTTTAATATAATTTGTTATATTGAAAATAATTAAATTTGTTCTGTAAAGGAGTCAAATTCATGTTTTTATTTTCAATGAAATAAAATTGTAAACGAATTGTTTTTTCAAATATTAGTTTACTTTTTTTATAAAAGATGCTTGAATTATTAAGCTTTTTTTTATAATTTAAGATTTGCATCAAAGTTATATTCAAATATGTTATAAATTCTATAATAAGAACAGAGTTTGTTGAAGTGAAAAGTTTTAACTTACGGTTTTTATACAAAAAAAAATTACTATTAAAAATATATTAAATAAATTTTGAGCTGATTCTATTTTTTTACGATTTTCAAAGAAATACATTTCGATTTATTTATCAATTTATCATATTCTTACTTCACGGTTATTGTACTTAAAAAAATATATTGGAAAGTATTAAATATATTAAATGTTTATTAAAAATTAATATTTTTTATGGTACTATGTTGTAATTAATACAGTTCTTCCGTATTTTTATCAGATTTTTCATCTTAGTTGGAAGAAAATGTTTATTTTCATCTTTTTTTTAAGAAAATTATATTTGTATTCTTATTTATTAATGAATTCCTTTATTTTTAGTAATTATTAGCGATTATTCTTATTGATTTTTTTACACGAATACTATTTTGTCTTTTTATCAGAAGAATTATTGAAAAAAATACTGTAATAGCAGATAAAACAAGTCAACTACAGCACTTTCAGTGTTTGGCATGTAGCCAAAGTTTTATTTTTTGATGCTTAGTTGTCTTTTACATATCTTGCTTTTTGTAAATCTTCTTGGATATTTTGGAGTTCAAAAAATATATGTATGTTATAGATTTTGTGTGGTTTGCAGTAAGGTTTTATTACGATATAGATCTGCGGACTTCTAGAATTCCAAAAGAAAGAATGTATTTTTTTTGTTGTTTTACAGCTTGTTAATATCATTCTTTTTGAAAAACCATTAGTTTTCCTGTTTTACCTATGAAAATAAATCCTTTTTCATAGTTAAATCCTCCTTAAATCGAATCGTTTTTTATTTCTGTATCTTATATATAATTAAAAAAGAGTATATGAATTGAATAAGAATGATCCATTTTTAATTAAATAACAATCCAGGTCATACGAAGAGAAGATTGTAAAGTAGTAAAAAAATTAATCATCGTTTCTATAGTACTATAATTATAACATTTCTTTGTAATATTTTCATTCAGAAAACATTATTTTCGAAACACATGTTACATACGTCGTTATTAAAAAAACATGTTCAAATATATACTTTTTTTATAACACATCATTGATGAAACATGTTGTTAATTTAAAAATGTGCGGTATTAAAATTTTCGAAACATCTCACGTTACCAGAAAATTTATAAAAAAATTCTCGGATCATGGATTTTTTTTGAAAAAAAAATACACCTGTGAAATTAAACTCTGTTCTCGGTATTGAAATTTAACTACACGTTCGTTGTAAAATATGTTATTTCTCAGTCCATTATTTTCACTCGGGATTTTATACATTCGATTTGTACTTACAGTCTTCCTAGATTTAATTATATGTTCTGTGTATATAATTGTGAACGTATTATGTATGTATGAAATAAATAAATAAAAAAAAAGTTGTTCAAACGCCATCATCTGA
>CM068321.1:25591359-25738859 GCA_034766995.1 Acanthacorydalis orientalis | reverse complement strand
GTTGAAATGTAGCAGTTCAAATTGTCTGAAAAATTAAAATATACAACGTACAAGTGGCTATCAAAATCAATAAAACCATGAAGTGACCATCTTCTTAATTTCTCACATCTTGTCTTTCACGTCAGCTCAATTAGAAAATTGTTGCAATCGGCTAGATTAGCAAATTGCAGTAATTTGTGTTTTATGACTTAACTGAGTGATTGCAGTGCAATATTTGTTGATTAGTAATGGAACATAATAAAGTGTCACATTGCTAATATAACCGTGTTTGTCTTGTTACATCATGCACTCGATTAATAAGAACGAAAAAAGTTTACTTGTTATAAATTCGTTAATGAATTAGAACTCCCAAGATGTTTCTAGCTAGATTCATTCATGTACTGTTGTATATTATAACATATTTTATATTGTTTTCATTCGGAACAGGTTTTCATTTTATTTTGAATATTTTTACTTAAATAAATGACTTAAAATAATCAAAATTAATTTATTTCTGTTTACTCGATGTCATATTTAATTAAATAGATTATTATTAAATCTAAATATTAGTTTAATTTCGTTTCAGTATAGCAAAAAAATATTGCAAAATACAGTAACGAACTTCAAAATGAAATTAATTGTAGGCAATAATACTTTATATTTCATTTTTTCATATATATATATATATATATATATATATAATATAAATATTATTATATTAATTGTTTTTTAATTGTGCTTCTGCTCAAAAAGAAAAGAAATATATGGGCTACAGAGTAAACAAAAAAATTGTTCTTATAATATTTGTTATTGACATGTTTTTATTTATTTTAAAATTAGAAGACATCTAATTGTTTCCAAGTTTCTCAATGAAGTGATTCTGAAGAAAACTATATTCTCTTTATAATCGTTACGTTGAAAATTCTACAATATTTAGTTTTTTTTTTGTGATTTTTAAAGAAATGAAAATATGTCGATAACAAATACCTTGTTAGCAATATTCCTGTTTGCACTACAATGATTTTTGTCATACGTGTTTTTAATTATCGAATAAAACTATGTATATTATTATTAAAAATATGAAATTTATAATTTAACAAATTAATTATCTCACGTATTTTTCCAAAGTCCAATTATAAAAACATTACTGATCTCTCCTATTTGCGTATAATCGACTACAAAAGGTTAAATAATTCTGAATTTAAGAATTTTTTTAATTATTTTAAGTAATTAAAATATATACATACAGGAAAATAATTACCCACACGCATTTGTATAGTTATATGTATATATATATATATATATATATATATATATATATATATATATATATACACATCACATTTGATATATTTTTAAAGAGAGACATATTTGTACATACAGTTACTTTTCGTTGTAAGGAAGATAATTTTGACTGTTGAGGTTTTTTAATAAAGTGTCGTTTTTGTACTCTCTTATTGTCGACGAGTATAGTACACATGTATATAACGCCATTGTTGTAAGAATAATGACTCGACAGTGTATTGTAGGCTTTGAATTTCGTAGAAAGATTTCCCAGGATGCACATGTTGACCGATTTCCAATTCTCAACTCCCAAGATGTTAACATCCCTGTTCTCACATCTATATATCTGTCTACTTAGCTTTCCAATAATTTATTATAACACTTGTTTCTTATATATTACACACAGATACACTTAATACTTGCAGACGTTGACAGAGGTTTGAAAATTGGTTTTTTATTCGATTCATCGTTTTCACCACAGAAAAAAGTAGCCGATGAAAGCATTCTACATATTTTAGTTAAAAAAATTGTTGTCAGTTTTAGAAACAAATAAATTATTATTTATATCGTGTTAAACATGTTTTTCAGTTAAAATGGTCCGGAACTTAAAATTAGATATATTGTTATTTTTTTGACGATGAAAGTAAATAATATCGTATAAAAATAATCACTTCCTTAAAAATTAATTAATATATAACAGCTGTTATTCAGAATAAAAGAAATTATAAGCAATTGAAAATCTAACTGTCTAACCTTAATTGTTTTCTACTGAAGACAATGGTTTCAAGGAATCATATTTCATTCTATTCCAAGATCTCAAGGTTTTAGTGAAAATAAAATATTTATCAATATTACTTTATAGATTGAAGATATAGAAACTGATTTGAAGAAAATATTAACTGAACTATTTATACTCGTCAATAATTAAAAAAATATATGAAATGAAACCAAAAAAGAATTAAACGTTCATATAAAAAATATATTAATATATTTTTATACGTTTATGCAAATGTGCAAAACAATAAATTATTGTCATAAAATAATCTAAACTATATGGACTATTTTAAGGTTGTGAAAATAGGTACGAGTATTAAAATAATATTATTGATTTTATGTGAACTTAAAAACAGTTAATGTACACTAATAATTAATTCAAATGTATTATAAATCAATAGAAACTAGTAGATTGTATACTGATACATTTGTAACTACGACATTTGATTAAAATAGCTTTTTTTAGTATTAATAACGTTACATAAAAGGAATTATACTGCTTCCTGATATAAGAACAGTTTATTTAAATCCATTTTTACGTTGTTCAGACTTTTTATATTTATGATCAGTTATAAATCACATATAATTAATATATTTGTCTTTAGATCAGTAATTCAGTAAATGCAAAGTAAAAAAGGGATGTTATCTATAAATGAATTCTCTTCTGACTCCACGAACGACACAGTAACAGTTAATTTTTCAAAACAATAAACTAATGTGTACATAGAAATAACTATAAGGAAAAAAGCTAGCTTTTGGAGATGTCTTAAAGACAGATTCATAAAGAAAATTCAGTTTTAAAAACTTCAAAATTTTCTGTATCTTAGCGCTGTGAAGATGTTGGTATCGCCATCGAAATGCGTATACGCAAATCTTCCATAAATGATCAATAAAATTATTTATGGAAGAGTTTTGATTAGAAGACTTTTTTGGTAATTTATAGAGTTAAAATATAATAATTAATTTGTAAATACAAAACAATCTGTTTTTAGAATAGATAGGTAACTACATTTTTCTGATTAGAAAAATATATTTTTTAAATACACACCGAATTCTATTACTTTAGATTCTACTTTCGTTTTTTTTTTTTTTTTGATTATAAATTAAGTCACAATTTTTAACTTTGTTTCTGTAATACTCGTTTGTGTAACGTGTGTGTGAAACACATTATCATAATTTTTATCTAAACGAACCTACGTGGTTAAATGAATCTACACACATATAAACAGATTTCATATGTATATATATATATATATATATATATATAATGTGTGTATATTACTAAGTTGCAACAATGAGATGTTATTATATGGCAGTATTGTACAAAGTAGTACAAACTGTATTTATGCCCATGTAGAAACGTGCTATAAAAATGTTTTATTATATTACTTTTAGCTTGTATAAATGTACAAAGTGAATAAAAACCAGACGATTATATAACTGTACGTACAATAAAACACATGTAATAATATTAGTAATTTACTCGAGCACTTGTGTAGATGTATGACATTGATCTGATTTCGTAACCAATTTTTATATTTTTAAATATAAAAGATTTTTAATTGATTTTTTATTTTCAATATGAACTTACGTTAAAATCGATTTGAAAATAAATCCAACGTAAAAGTCTGTTGTAATAATGAACAAAAATATTAAATGGTCTAAAAGAACTCTCATTATTCTTTTTGTAGGTATTAGGCATTGCCTTTTGTACTTTTTTGTAATTCTGACCTCTTGATCTCTTCGGCCTACATATACTTGTTCTATTTATAGGTTGGTAGTTTAAAATTTTTTTTGTATTCTATTATTAGAATTTCTTTCAAAGTGAAATACCCAATTATTCCTATATTCATATAGTCTTTCCTTTATGTAATTTATTTCCATTTTATTTCTAATGTCAGTATTTATTTTCATTTCAATAAAAAGAATACGATCACATAAAAATTTTCAACGTTAGCTTAGATAATAGTAACATAAATTAAGAGCAAACAGTTCAAGATAAGAGAAATATGTGAAGCAAAACCATTTAAAAAGCAATAGACAGATTGTGTTGTTTAATGATTATTTTTCAAACTAACATCATTTGTGTCTTTATTTATTTTTTTTACTAGATGCAATCTTAAATAAATTTTACAGTTCATAAATTAATAATTAAATACATTTCTTGAATTCAATATCCTGTAATCTTGAAAATAGTGGAATGATCTTGAAGAATTATATAAATCCACTACTAATTTCTGATTAGATAGAAGTCTAAAAATGTAAAACCTTGCAAACCAAATTTCAATTATGTCTACATACAACATTGAGAAGAAAACTATTGTACGTTTATCAAATCATGATTTAATAAACTTCGATTAGTATATTTATTTCTGAGATTCGATTATCATATAAATAGGGAAATTGAAAATATGAAATTATAATGGAATATCGACTTTTATGTAAGAAAACGAAAAACAAAACGGTTTATGAATTATAAACGGATACTTGTTTACGTTTGTAGCATGTATTGATTTTTATGGAATACATGAACACACATTGTTTAGAAGTAGTTCAGATAAATAAATATCTCGGAATATAAAAAAATGAGACAGACATAAATGTACGATGAATATTAAATTTATGAATTTCAATATATATATATATATATATAGTGTCTACATTTGTTTATATTTTTAAAAATATTAAGAAATGTATATTTTAACTAATAAGTTGAATTTAGAATAAAATATTTTAAACGCGTAAATAAGTTAAAAAGGAAATGAAATAATTGATTTGAATTTTTAAAATCCAAGTCAATTCTTAATAAATCGCTATTAAAAAGAACAAACTTTATCTACATAATTGTATAAATCGTTGTTTGAAACGAGCAATCAAGTAATTAAAAGAGTGATGTCATTTAAAATCTGTGATCTATAGGTGTTATTTTATCAGAACGTGTTTTAATAGGTTTGAAGTCATTTCAGACAGGTAAAATATATTCATTAGTCTAATGGATAATTATTGTTTTCAAGAAAATACTTACGAGAGTTATATGATTTAAGTATAATGGTCCGAAGTCACGAGCAGAATACATCCATCATATTGGAAACTAGCTGTTTATTAGTATAAGATTGTATTATTGTGTATTGCCTTTTATTTTGTGTATGTTTAAATGATTTTATTTAATATTTTCTTATATTATTTTCTAACAAGTTAGAAAAAGTATATGCAGTGTTGATAATTTTTAACTTTAAACTAAAAAAGAATAAAAAGCTTTTTTATAATTAAGAAATACTATTTGACTTAAAATAAAATAAATTAAAACAAGTTAATTTTAATTGAGGAAGTAATAAAATTTTCTATGGTTATTTCCGACTGGAGTGAATGTATTATACTATTAGGTTGGTAGGAAAATAATTGCGAGTTTTGTTCTATGAATTCTGACCTTATTTTTTTTAATTAAAGTTTCATTTCATTGTGTTCATGTAAATATTATTTTAAAGAGAATTTTTCGGTTTGTATTTTGATAACAACTTTGGTTTTATTATTAATTTTTCTTCAAATTCGGCTATTGAAGTAAAGACGAAAACGATGTAAATAAGAGTAATTTTTTGTATGAGTTCAAAACGGGAAGACAATCAGCAGAAACTGTTCGTATACTAAACAATGTTTTTGGTGTGGGTGCTATTAAGAAATGTTATAACTCCGGAATTTTACACTATTGTAATAAACAAACTTGTAATCAATTGGCAAAAATGTGTCGATTCTAATGGTGCTTATTTCGATTAATAAAGTTAATTATTAGCCGAGAAAAAAATATATGAATTTGAAGGTCATAGACTGTAATTATTTTTCTACCAACCTAATACATTAAAATATAGTTATGCTATACAATTGGAAGAAATCAATATCATTTTTTCACGAATAAGTAAACAAACGATAAAAATAACTTATCATTCTTGAAATCAATCGAGTTTTTTTTTGCTGTTAACATAGTAATAGGCAATCACAAGGGCACACAACCTTCCTGTATTTACGTAGATATATAACAATCAAACACGCATTTTCGTTTAATGCTCTCTCATGTTCGAAAAAATTCTCGAAATTAATAAAAAAAAAATTAAAACCTCTAAATCGAATTTCGTACTGAACGCATAACTTTCCTCCGAGTACTTAAAGTTGAAAAGTAAAAGTATTAATGCGCAAACGAAAAAATATATAACGCGAAACTGTAAACAGAAAAAAAATTGTTGTATGAGTACCGTTTGAAAACAACCGGAAAAATAAAAGATGTAAAACTCTCAGGTCCGAGCTTATTCTTTTCAACTACTTATATCTTATGTCGGTCGGATACGCTGCTCGGGAAAAAAAACACGCTTTTGAGATTCGCGTTCCAGTGAATCAGAGCGATTCCATTTTAATGATTACGAAAAATCTAATTAAAAATATCTACTCGAGTAAACACGAGTACGTATTGTTATAACATAATATCAGATTTCAAACATATAACTTACATCTTTATATTAGTTTCTTTAAATTACAGCGACGTCGTTATTTATTACTGGACAACATGAATGAATACATTAAAACACACATGTTTCTCTCTCTCTATATATCTCTCTCTCTATATATATCTCTCTCTCTATATATATATATATATATATATATATATATATGTTTATGTATTGAATTATATTTCATTTTTAATTTATTCACGTACTGAATTCTACTCTATGAAGATATTTAAACAAACAGTCCACCCAAAGATAAATATACATATTTAAAAAAAAATGATAAAAGAACAATTATTTACAGGTATGCGTTTAAATACAATTTCACTGATCGTTATATTCCCTTTCATATATAAAATTATATAATATTTCACGTGTGCATATGTGAGGTATCTCATATTAATTTATATGAATAAAATTACACTGAAAAATCTAAAAACGAAGTATGTGAAATTTCCCTTCATTTCATATGACAACCCTCGCCGTAGGGTCTATTTACGTAGAAATTGGTTTACAGATACAAATTTTTGAAGAGACATATACAGAGAGGGTCACACCGTGTCGACCAGTTGATGAATGTACGAGAATAACAAGGTTTTTTAACGTAATGTAACACGTTTTTCATTCTGTACTATAAATACGTCATATGCAGTAAATTAATTTGATGTAAAACTGTCGATGGGTTTAATGAAATTTAGGAACAGGTAGAGTTTGTTATATTTTTTTTATGTAAAAATATAATCTTAGACACAATGAAATTCAAGTATGATTAGAGAATAGTGAAATAAATATCTGTTTATAATAATACATATTAATGAAATATAGAAGTTTAGTATATATTTTAATATCTTTTTTTAAAAAAATCGATAAATGATATTACATTCATTAGTCAGAAATTTTTAGAAAGTATCAGAACAGTTTGATTTTTTTTAATGGAAAAATAAGTCTTTTTTATATTCAAAAACCCAAGTGAAGGCCACAATTTTGTTTCTATCATCAATGTTCCAGGCCATAGAAAATACTTCAAAGAATAATCTTTAGCGAATAAATAAATTTTGCTCGGTAAAAAAAGTTTCCCTTCATACTAAAATAAATTACTATTTCGAATATTATTTGATAAAACAAGAAAAAATTATAATCCACAATAAAAATTGACATGTAAATACTATAAATTGTATATAAAGAATGAATGAAATATAGATTCATTTATAGATAACTTCCAGTGTATACCTGGATAGGATAAAAAAGTCATTTGATGTGAAGGTGTAAAATAAATGACGGGTTGTAGCTGAATAAAAGCTAAAAAAAGACGAAAGCGGCTCATATGAAGATAGACTGAAATAATAACGTAATATAGAAATTGAACTAACAAAATCGGGAATAGCGTTCTGAAAAATTATATAATAAACAAGACAAATGTGTAAACAGAAAAGATGTATATGCGTATGTGTATGAACGGAAATATTAAATAAAACAGAAAACGTCACTGGAAATGATTGAATTATTGTATAGAGTCGTAAATAAAGACAATAATGTACGAGAACGTTCATAAAAAAATACCTTCTAAACAAATTTCAGTTTATTACATACTTAATAAATACATGGTGGAAATCAAACGTCTCTCCTATACGTTAATTATTGGAAACTGTGTTAATAAGTCTCCTTAAATTGTGTCATAACTTTAATATGTTCCATAATTGCTTCATCTTGTATATAAAATTGCTTTAGTGAATGTGTTTTAGGTGTAGAATATCATTTCCGTCTAATATATTAATCTAATTATGATTTTTTTTTAGTATTAGATATAGTATTTAATTTTTAGTAAAAAAATATCAAATAGATTTTCATTGATTTCACCCTTATTTTAAAAAAGCTATTTAATTTATTTTCAATACATTTTTATTTAACTGTTCAATCATGAAAGATTAACATAATTCATTTGATTTTGCCTACATATCTTCTCTTTAAGGATTAAACCATCACTTTTAACCGGTTTATTGGCTTATCGATAACATGAATTGAATAGCATTCTAAATATAGCCTTATTAATATGTCATGTAATTCTATTAATAAATCAGATAAAAAACTGTTTAATAACTTAGAGTTCAGAACTAAAACGTAACGGATATTACACTATGAAATAATGTGTATATTGAATATATGTTAATATTATTTAAGAATATATATATATATATATATATATATATATATATATATATATAAATATATATATATATATATATAAGTGTGAATTCCAAGTTTTGGCGAGTAGAAATGCCTTTATGGCATTAATCAATGGACAAAATAACTAACCGTCCTCTATTCATACCTTTAATCAATAAATAAATAGAATAATGTTAATTAAATTTCAGGGTTTCTGTGTCACATTTTAATAAATAAATTTCATTACAATAGTTTACCAAAGTTGTTAAATAGAGAATGAATGTTTAAATTTTTATTACACATAGTACACACATATATATTAGGTTGGTAGGAAACTAATTGCGGTATTTGTTTTTTGAATTCTAACTTTCTTTTTTTTTATGAGTGTCATTTCATTGTGTTCATATTAATATCATTTTGAACAGCATTTTTCGGTCTGTATTTAGGTAATATCGACTGATTTTATTATGAATTTTGTTTTAAATTGGGCTATTGAGTTAAAGGTGGAAAGAAGCAAATAAGAGCAATTTTTTTATGGCTTCAAAACGGATGGTAAAGCAGTAGAAACTGCTTGTAAACTAAACGATGTTTTTGGTGTGGGTACTGTTAAGGAATGTACGGTGAAATGGTGGTTCAAAAAATGTCGTACTTGAGACGAGAGCCTTGAAGGTGAAGAAAGTCGTGCGAATCATTTTTCAGTTCATAACTACCAACTGAAGGCGTTGGTTGAATCAGAACTACACATAATAATTTGAGAGCTTGCACAAAAGTTAGGCGTTAGTCATTCAATAGTTCTGGACCACTTAAAATAGTTAGAAAAATCAAAAAAGATAAAAATGTATATGAACTTGAAGGTCATAAACCGCAATTATTTTTCTAACAATCTAATATATATATATATATATATATATATATATATATATATATATATATATAAACATGCTCTGATTTTTTGATTTTATGGAAAAGGTTGTATTTTCAATCAAATTTTTAAATATACATTTTTTTTTTTTAAAAAAACTAGAATTAAAAAAGAAATATTTAAAATTTCATTAGTTAAATGTTTGACGTGTTCTATTTTATCAGATTAGAGCTATACATTGATTTTTTTATAAAACCCCAGACTAAAAAAAGAAACAGATTCTCGATAAGATTTAAACATAGTTTATGTTTGTTCGTTACATTTTACTCATTTTTTATGAATAATATATATCAAAAAATGTGTAAATTTCTAGGACAATAGAAAGATTTTTTTGAAATAAATAATCTCTCTTTTCAAGACGACAGCGATTCATAAATATAGTTAATATTATTAATACTAGAAGTATGTTGACATTAGAGTAGAGATATATATATATATGTTAATAATATGAAATACTTTATAATATTCTCTCTGCGTTTAAATAAAAATATCAAATTTTTTCATCAAATCATTTCAACATTGACATTTATATGTGATGTTTACAAAATAATCTATTGTAGTTTTGTCTCCTTTTTAAAGATAGATATCAATATCTTATTTAAATATAATATTTTATGTTGTTCGTTGAGGAAAAAAAGTTTAGTTGCTGTGAAGTTCATGGAAAGAAAAATATGAATAAACTTCAACAGTTTGTGTTTATAAAGAACGTAAAAACTATGAAAAGAACATTGATACTGCGATATTTTTGTAAATAAAAAACATCTATTTTTGTATATTAAAAGCTAGTTGTCATTCCATAAAATACTTTTTGAAGAATTGAATTTTTGAAAAGGCTAGTCAGATTGATAAATTATTTTAAAAATAATGAACAAAAATGAACACAAATATAGCTGTGAGTTTGGTCAACATTCAAGTATTATTTTTCACCATGAAAGGTTTACACATAACTGTGCGCGTATATGACGGAAAGTGTGTTTATTATCTGTACTCATGAATTTTCTAGAAGTAATATACTTTTATTTCCTACAAAATGACAGTCACTGACAATTACTTCTAAAATAAAACAAATATATATATATGTGTGTGTAACATATGATTGACGTTCTCGTGATCAACAGATTGCAAACTAAATATTTTACTGCTTACCTAAATCTGATTCTGACATGTACCCACAATAAAACCAATATTTTTACATTTGAAAATTATGTGACGAGTGAGTGAAAAAATATACATAATTTATATAGCCGGAATGGAAATGGATAATGCGCAATAAAATCCCAAGCTCGGGACAGAAAATGTTCAAACAAATGTTCCCCTCTGGAAATGTTCGTTCGCAGCGGGCATTATGACACCCACGCCACGCCCACACTGTTCCTGTTACTGAACACAACGAATGTGCCATTCCGTCAGTTATTTTACACACGATTGCATGTGGATATCTCGTAATGAATCGGTGTGCTTTTTGTCTGATAAAATTTTTTTACCAGTGCAATATATTCAAAGATACTGCATACCGTGTCATTTGAACACTTTTTCCGGTGCATCGTATCGGTAAAAGGTTGAAATGGAAGTGAAAAGTATCGACTTTTCCCCTCGTTTTCACACCGATTGTGTTATCTGCCGGAGAGAATTTTTTTTATAGATGCAATAACGAAATCGTATAATTTATTGAATTATTATGTTTTCCTGTATCGAAGATGTATTTCCATTGCAAGGAAACGAAAGCAAATAAGTTTATGAAGAATATTTATTTATGATAAATGTCTTGAATGAAATCATTTTCACCTCGTTTTGCAATGTTAATACACTCAGGGTTTTTTTTTATTGAATTTCCATGTGTTGACTTATTAACATACATAAATGTTTGTATAGAAGTTCATTGAAATTTAATTATTTATAATTTGTCTACAAATTTTTGATTTTTATTCTGGTTTCGTAGTTACAAATGCATACTACACATCACATTTAGGTTTGAATATTTAATTTTCTAACGAAAGAAATCTCATCAAGGACTAATTGCTCCATTTAATGAATAATTTTGATTACTGAATTATTTTAAACAGTTTATATTTTTTTTGTTTTTAATTTCTCCAACTTCTAGTTTTTGAAATAATTTGATCATTGACATTTGAAAATAAGAAAAAAAAATTATTTGAAGACGATTGAAGGATTAAAGTCGATTTCAGAAAAGAACAATAAAGAATTATAAAAAGTTAGAGATATACTGTGAAGACAGATGGAAAATTACATATGATCACGATTCTTTAATACTTTAACCCTTTTGTTAGATATATAATTATATCTAACAATATATATATATATAATAAAATTTGGATATATTGTTTTTGAAGTAATTAAAATTTAAAAAAAATATATTGTTTATGAAGTATAAACAATATATTATTATTAAATACTAGATTTTAGATAATATTCACGAAAAAAAATTAAAAAAAAAATTGTGTGGGTAGTAGCTTACAGAATTCGGACGTTTGGTGTAAGACTTCTTTCGTTTGCTAGTATTATGACTTAAATTTACTAGTGGTGGTATAATTTTGCGGTATTAAGAGCTTTTTCAGTATCAGATATATTTGAATTGCTATGTACCCTATACTTGTAAGAATCGTGAAATTCGAGCCATTTATCGAAAGAGCCATTGAATATAATTAATTCTAATTTCGGTAAACGCACGTTATTCTGTATGTAGTTGACTCTAACGCTATTATATACATTAAATTAATTCTCTTGCCTTAATGCTTCTAGTGAGGTATTCAATTCGATTTTTTTAAGAATAGGATGTGCGCTAGTGATGTTACTATAATATAAGTGGTCAAATTCGTTTAATTCGCTGCTAGTCTCCCCTGTTAATGAATCGATTTCGTCTAAGAATTTTACAAATCTCGTGAACTTGGACTTTAATCACGCCGCGTTCTCTCTTTAAGTTTGATACTTCTTCAGCAACTGAAGCCATTGTATATAAAGAATTTGTGTGGTTACTTAAATGATGTTGCAATGAGTGATATTGACCGTACCTTGTTGAATAACTCAATCGGTGTCTTGAACGTCACTGTTGTACACGTGCGTTGTCGCTGATAATGGATTTGCACTTATGAATGTTCATAGAACACTTATAATATTGAACGAATTGTATAATTACTGAATGATTTTCAACACTTTTTGTTATACTGTATATATCCGACACAAACTGGCACAGGCACAGGCCAGAACCGATGCGTTGTTCATATTCTACAGATGTTTGAAGCGAGCATCGTAGCAGTTGATGCAAAAATAGAAAAAAAAAACGAGCAGGCCTTTCTGTGTCGATCAGTCACCGTGGATGAAACATGGATCTACCAATACAGATCTGAGTCGAAGCAGCAGTTAAGCTGCCGTAATACACTGCACAAGCTGTAGATATACTGCAAACACTTATTAATTTAATGTTAAGTGTATTTGTTTGTTTGAATGAATAGCAAACAACTATCCACACATATCAATAACACGAATTATATTTTATTAACCATTTTTAAAATTGCAAATACGCGAACAACACAGTTTAATACATTTTCATTGTTTAAACATTTCGACTCAAGTATTTATTATTAAACATTAATAAGTCGTCGTCATGGCAGCGGTTGCTATGCAACAGTTATACATATATGTACATTTACTAATTATGATGTTATATATATATATATATATATATATATATATATATATCGAACAACAAAACGTTGTAAAGGACTTCTGTTGCACGATCATCACGAATGAAATTGCAGCCAGGTTTCGTGAGGCATACAGATTTAAGAAGAAGTTTCACTTCAAAACATATAATGTTACACTAATTATAAAAGAAATTATCAGTAACCAAAAGACTTTATGACTTTTATGTACCGGAACTGATGTTTAAAAAGGTTTATTTGTTAGTAAAATACAAATATTATCAAATCGGATAGAAAGAAACGGGACTATGATAATAAAACTGTCATAATTGAAAAATTACAGCATCGAAAGGTTGTCTTCTCCAAAGTATGAAAGGAACACTCTGACTAGTAATCTGTTTGATGGTGGAAATCTGTTTGATGGTTGGAATATTCCGTAAGATAATAATTCAATCCCGTTTCATTCTTCAACACCGTGTATATCGGTTTATATGAATGAAGTATTTTTAATTACGATTCTGAATAGTGTATAGTGGAGTCAATTTGATTATGCTTATTTAAAAGAAATGTGTTTCTAGCTAAATCATGTTTATTTTCGATACTTAATAATTAATTTTATATTGATTGTTGTAAAATTTTAATCCAGGGATTTAATCATTTAAATGATTTGCACATACATCAATATATTGCACATACATATTACATTTTCAAGCTCCATATTAAAGAATCTGTTTGTCAAAGAGATGTCACTTATAGAATTTTCTGTTATGCTTTCAATTTGTTATTAGTTTTTATTAAAACTGTAAGTAATATACACATACAGTACAATCGATAAAAACATAAATTTCATTGTTAAATATTGAATTTTGTTACAAACATCTAGACATATTTCTACGAACAGTCGTTATTACAAAATGAAATTTCTACGACATAGTTTCGAACAACACAAACATATACTTATTTCGAAAGAAACGTTTAAACATAATTTATGATCGATACCGTCAGAATCTTCATATCGAATGTACACAAATATAAATCTCGAATGTAGAACGCTGTTTATTCTTCAAGTGAACGAATTTCAATATGGATTCGGTAAAGATGATTACATTTCATATTCATTTGTTGAATAACTGAAATTTATATTATTACCAGATTCATTTCTATTATTGCTATCATAATCATGAAAACATAACAAAGGATATCGTTGCGGGAGGATGGGTTTTGCCCTCTTTTTAGAGAACAGATGCTAGATAAACACACACACAGACACACAGAGACGTTCCAGTGCGTCTGCATTGAAATATCGATTCGTTTCGTATCATTTTTGAAATGCAAACTTGGCATCTTTTCCAGTATTGTTCGTTCGAGTGATCACGAGTTATTGATTTCCATTAAATTGGATAATATAATAGTCTAACTGAAACAGCTATTTGCGTTCATGTTTAACTGAACATCTGTGTTTGAAGAAAACATTGTTTTGTTGTTGTTTATATGTATATGATAACGTTTAAAAGATATTTACTTGTACCGTTTGATCGATGTTTCAATGTCATCAGATATTCTGAGAAGCGGGAAGCTTCTTCTCCAAACGATTTATGTGTTTGTTTTTCTTTCCGAACAAGTTAATTTGTAGTTTTTTTTCCTATAACTATTCGAAAATATTCATATTTATGTTAAAAGCCGATTTTTCAATTTATGAAAACGAATTTCTGAATATTATGTTGGTAGAAAAATAATTGCGGTTTATGACCTACAAATTAATATACATTTTTTCTTTTTTGATTTTCCCAACTGTTTAAAGTGGTCCAAGTGGTTACATACATAAAAGTTTCATCAAAATTTTCCTAGAGATAAATATTTAATAACAATTGTACTCAGTGCTACATAAATTTTCTGATATTTATCTTCATAAGCATAATAAATGTAAACTGCAAACACTATAAATAATATGTTATTTTTAAATATATTAGGTTGGTAGAAAAATAATTGCGGTTTATGACCTACAAATTCATATACATTATTCTCTTTTTCGATTTTCCCAACTGTTGAAAGTGGTCGCAGATTATTGGATGGCTAACGATTAACTTTTGTGAAAGATCTCGAACTGTTGTGCGGGGTTCTGATTTAAATCACTTAAAATTTAAAATCTACCGCTTTAAAAAAACGTAATAAAATAGGATTCGTTGGTTTTGTACATACACACAAAGATATTTAGTTTTCGTAGTGTTATCGGCGACATCTCATTACCCATTCCGTTTGATGAATTTTATTATCTTGTATTACATATCATGCCACCTATCTAAATCAGAATTCAATCGTTAAAAATAATGTTCCTATAAAGTTATTGATAACAGTTGATTGTTTTTATATTACTATTCATATCTACTCATTTAAAAAGTCATATAATTATGGAGTCAGTGTCCGACAGTGTCAGTTATAAGCTTTGAGAATTGTTTATATACTTGGAAATTACAATTTTCTTCAAGATTACATCCACATCTAAATTGTTCATTTTCATCATATTAAAAATGATTCAGGAGGAAATCACCAAGAAACCAGTGTACAATATATTTTATTTTTTTTTTAGAAAAAAACATTAAGATGAGAAAATAAACAAATCAATGATTTGAGTTCAGTTTAATATAAGCGATTACGTTATGAATTCGGTATCGTAACTTTCAGGCGTTAAATATACTGCTCTTAGATATAAAAAAATAAATCACACTAAAAAAATAGTCTGCATTACTGTTGCAATATAATATAACGAGTATATAATGCTACAATTTTCCGCTTACTTAGAAAAGCACATGTTACCGATAGAATCGTTACGAGCACTCGATAAATTTTTTATGAGCTACCGATAACAATTTTTTTTATACCTCTTGCATAGATCACTTTATACTTTATTTGATTTGGTATTTAACAAAACGTTTCTGTATTGATAATGCCCGTAATGAATATACTGTATGATAACTGACTTTACAGACGTTAAACACATCTAATCTTGTATGTACGTACAAACAAACCGTAAAGAGACGTTACTGATAACATGATTTGATAAAGGGGTAACCACCACCCGATCACATACGATCCGTGCAGAATCTGTAACAGTAGCACGGTTCCATTCTGTATATACATAAACACACACACACACACACACACGTACATAAGTACGTGTGTGTGTGTGTGTACAGTACATGTGACAAGGACGCCACTGATTTCGATAAGGTGGTGGGACAATGTGAACTATATTGGGGCTGGCAACTAGGTCGGGCGGAGGCGCGAGATGACGGCAATCAATAGATATAACGCGGGCCGTTTTGCTCACTTCCAAGTTCAGAGCAGGTCTTCTGATTCAGTGGGACCATTTTCAATGAGTACACTTGTCTATATAAATTCATTAGTATATATTCGCGTTTCGCATAAATAAATATACTCTTCTTTCACAATCTCTCTCCTTCTTTCTCTCTCTCTCTCTCTCTCTCTATATGACTTTTTTTTAAATTCTTTCTACAACATACACATTTTTAACCATTACATTTATTCATGGCATTGTCACATTAAACCACTATTTATTTCTTATTGAACTTTCAGATAACAAAAATATATTTAGAATTATTTCTTATGGATACTAAAGATTAATTATCTTTTATTCAATTTTTTTTAATTATAAAAATCTGCAGATAAAATACAAAGATAAAAAAATGCATTTATTTACCTGTAATCTTTTAAATTGATAATATAAATGTTGTGAATTACTTCATATTCATTATACTTAATCAATCATCAATTATACTTAACTAATAGGTTAATTTCAATATCTTAATTAGAGAAAAATTATCATAATTTTCTATAGAGAAATGGAAATGTCTTGGAGACATGATTTTTCATCTATAGTATTAACGTTAGATGTGAAAAATTCTTTTATCAAAAAAAATACTTATGAAAACAATGATTTTCGAAGAAATTTCCTGCTAAAAGGATTTAAACCTTTTTGGTTCAGATATATTGAAGTGGTTGGACCAGATATTCAGAAACTCCTTAGATTATCGTAAGCACATGATAGAAAATGTTTATTTTGAATTCAACATTCGAAATATAGCCCGGTATCTTATGAGGAATCCGCAAAGGTACCCGTGTTCTCGATTCAGATCCAGTGTTTAATCAGAAAGAGGACTTTTACATTTTTCTAATTCAGCAAAGTATACTTTTGTGTTGTTTTTGCATTAAACAATTTTTATTTGAAATGAATATTAAATAAAAATAGATTGATTGAAATATATTACAAACATAATATATCTCAAATTGAAAAGTACAATGCACAACACTACAATACATGAAACAGAACGATTTTTAATAAACTGAAAAGAGATAAAAGAGGGTATTAATACAGTAAAAAAAAACCTATGTAATCATTCGAAAGAACCGACTTCTTAGCTAGATTAATTTCTCATTAGTAGCAAGCTAGCTAGTTCTCAAATAGAAAACAACGAGCACAATCGTTCGACTGAAGCATGTATTTACAGCACAAATATTTGAGTGCAATATCACTCTGTGATCTTAGGTATTCATTTATGTTCCGGAGCCGATATGCCTATGTTGTAAAAGCACTTCTCTAACGGAATCATTGCCGAGGTCTCCTTTACTACAGCGGAACCGTACTGTACTCTCTATATATTGCTAAACGCGTATTTGCTGCAGGATTGAATTTTCAATAGAAAAATATATCTGAACACCAGCCGTTCAGTATTGATTTTGAATTGAATTATCTATCTGTTTGCAGTCCGACTCAATGGTACAAGAATAGGTATGTAGTTAACCAGAAAACAGTCGATTTGTAAAATTACACACAAATGTATATATATATATATATAGTTTGATAATCTTCTCTGCAATGAAATAAAATACAAAGAAATTATCAACAAGAGTGTTTTTTTAAGTACAATTGGTATACAAGGTTTATTATCTTCGCATAAATTGAAAATAATACAATTATAAATGAATATTTAAATAATATTTTTCTATTAGTAGACAATATTTCAAAACGATGTAGTATGTATATAATTGACTTAACCGCAAAGACAAAGGGGGAGAGAAAAAAAAACGAATCTAAACACTTGAAATTCATTCCGTCGCGCATCTTCATCGCGACAAATAGAACATCAAATAATAATGAATGGTTATGACAAAACAACATCAGTCACTAGACTCAACCAAATTGCGTGCGCTATAAAAAACTCATAAAATTGTTCTTCGTTCCGTCGTTTTCCCACATCCCGTCAATTGTTCGAGCATATTTCTGCACTCGAAAAGCACGACCGATTCTGAAAGCCGTTGATCAAATTAAGCAATTTGTCAACGCACAATCATCATTCATTTGCCTTTTTTTTCAACGAAATAATTTCGATTTATTCGACTTCAATTAAAATTTCGTCGATGGTTTAAGAAGTATCTAAAATAGTTCATGTGAGTGCTTGAATACTCGTTAAAATCATTTAATGAGTTTTATAATTTTGTTGTGTATATGCTTTATATCCACTCGGTTTAAACTAATGAATATTTTTTAATCGATAAAACATGTTTTAAGGTAACTAAACACAAGATTCTACAATATAACTCCATGTATAAAAATGATAATTGTGTTTGAGTATCAGACACGAAATATAAGATGATTTTTTTTAAAAAATATGTAATTTTTTTTCTGTTTCTTAAAGAAATAAACATTGGATTTATTAATTTGTAGTTTCAAAATGTATTCAAAATCAACCATTTAGAAATGTTTTAAGTTATTACTTTTTACAGATCATTAAATTATTATTGCTGAAATTCAGATTTAAATTTAAAAGTATTCACTAATTAGATGTGTCAAGTCTCGTTATGTCGATTTTAAAACGTGTCTTAAATAAACATTTTTATGGCTGTCCCTAAATTCAGTTTCACAAATTCATTTTTCATTCACCTTACAAACCACAAAATTGTTCAATAACTGATTATTTTCATTTGTGGCTTAGGTTCATTTTGTTGACTATTAAGGTACATAAAAATCACAAAAAATGAAGGATTTCCCTAATTAAAAAACAAATATAGTGACAATTGTCAATATATTTGCTAGGAGAGAAAATCTGATCACTAGGCATTGCATACTTTTCGCATTCCAGTTGAAAAAATGATACCGAAGTCGAGGGAATGATTTGTTCAACTTTGGGGGAAAATGTTGTAACGCATAAATCATGAAAAAATACTAAAACAACTGAAGAGGTTCGAAAATGCATTACGACTTCATCGACTCAAATCCTCCATCTTTCTTTCGCGCAGGGTTTCGTCAGTTATCTAGTTATACAAAACAATGGAGGATATTTTGATGATTGAACTGTATTCCACTTTTTCCTAAATATTCATTTTCTATAAAAAGACACAGAATTATCTTGCACACCTTATATATATATATATATCTGAATTAGTATCTTCGTTTTCGATATCAAACATAATGAAAATGATTTCCATTATAAATTATTTTGTTTGTAATCCCACACCCTCTGCATAATTTCACCGTCCGTTAGTTAGTTTGTAATTGGAACATTACTCTCACACATCAAAACACCCTTTTGTCACTAAAACGCTACTTGAAAATTTCAATAACGACATAGAGATACATGAAATATTGTTCGTAGCAATAGCAATTATAAATTATATGAAAAATATACCATGCCAATAATTATAACGTGGCCTATTTCAAAACTTTACTATTTACACGAATCAGTTTGTGATGTGTGTGTTCTATTTTTAAAATTGTGCAAGTGTTATTACATTCAGATTTTATTCACTGGCAAATGTGTATAAATAGATGCAGTTTCTGTATAAATATTTAATCCAATATCGATTTATACACTGTAGTAGTTATTCATAGTAGTTTCTTGTAATAACACTATTTATATATATATATATATATATATATATATATATATATATATATGTTTTTAAAGTATTTTCGTATGTTGAGATTTTTATAAAAATATGAACAAAATAAAAATCATTAAGTAATAATCCAGTAACAAATGTATGTTTCAATAACTTGTTTGTAAGAGAATTGAAAAAATTGGTGTTAAAAGGTTTATCGATTTTAATAGGCCGCTAATTATTTTTGTTGGTTTCACAATTAAAAAATGAATATTCAAAATGTACTGTCAATCAACAATTTTTACGGACATAGATCAATAGACAATTAGTACAATAGCGTTAAATGCAAATATTGTTTTGTATATTAGGGGTGAATGGAAAAATGCAACTAAATTGCAAATTTATTCATTCATAGTTTGAATTGCCGGCATATAAATAAATTATATCATAAAGCTTGTTTACGAATTATTAATCAATTTATAAAACTATTTTTCGTACGAGAATCGATCGAATATGAAATTTCCATCAATTATTTTACTTGTAATGTGAATGTATTATTGAAACTCGTTAGTGTCAGGAATTATTAAGATTCAAGTGAATGAAAGTTTTATAATGTTTACCCGTTGAAACGGAAAACTATTTAAATTAATTGAAACGATCGATTAATAGAATTAATAACTTAATACATGAACGAAAGTTCCAGTTTCAATTCAGGCCCTGTTTCGCTGACATTTGTATTAAAGACAAACTTTATATATTCCTTTAATCGAATTTTCTGATGTTTACAAAACATTCATTCGATTTTCGAATCAATTCTGAACGTTACTTCGGTTTTTAATTTGTTATTATATATATATATATATATATATATATATATATATATATATATATATATATATTGCTATATTTTTAGTACAATTGATGATTTATTCAATGTTCAGCAAATTTCTTCACCAGTTATTTTCATATAATCTCTTTTTTATTTTATACAACCGTTAATATTTCATGTATTTTCTTCAGTGAACAGATTTGGAACACTTCGTGTATCATTTTCGTACACTTGGAGAACCGGACTATTTTTATTACAAACTCGGCAGAAAATAAAATATTTTGATCGAATTTAAAACAGTAGTGATATAAAATTCAATAAAAATAAAATTAAGATTTATTGTAGTGTCATGCAATAAAATGTGAGACGTTTTATTGCAGTGAGTCACATTTTTACTCGCAGTACTAGTAGAATATCAGGAAAGGTAAAGTGGTTAAGTGTGTTCCTCTGTGAACACTAAATCATCACACTTGTACACTGAAATCAGCTGGACTTGACGTTTTTTTTTGATATTTTATAACATAGTTTATGTGTTAGTTGGCCGTAATTAAACATAAAAATGAATGTAATGATTTTTACCCGTTTCCAGTGTAGAATATTATTTTTTTTATATAAAAAGGTGTTTTCATTATAAAACAAATCGAACACTCTTATTCAATTTCATGTAAAGTCACTAACAGAAAATGCATTTAATATGTTTTATCTGTCGAAAAAAAAATTAAAAATAGATCACTATATTCGATATTTATAAAAATAATACTTTAATTATCTATTTGTAATCTATTGATTAATATTAAGCATATAACTGATAACATCAGGTTTATGAGACGCTGTTGTTTTTCCAAATCACTTTTTATATTCTTAAGAAAATTTACACAACGTTATTAGATTATTTGGATGAACATAGCGTACGATAAAGTCTTATATATAAATGAAATAACGTCAGAATTGCAAAATTAACAATAATTAAGCCGTTCAGTGGATATAAATGTGAGATAAATGAGAGTGAAACATAAACGTCCTCGTAATCAGTATAAACAGTCCGGATAGCATTTCGGTGAACTTTTAAGAAAATCTGTACGTGTATCCCTTAATGGAACAGCATATTTTCATATTATTCGTATAAAATGTTAACAGAATAATATCACGTGTTAGTACGAAATTTTAAATTAAATTCGAAGTATAACTAACCGGATGATTTAATTTATATCCTGTTTAAGTAACAAATTAATGTTTACCATCTGCAATCTTTTCGCTTCTGATACTTTGATGAAAATTACGTTTATTATGTATTTTTTAATTCTTTAAATTATTGGTAGAATGATAATACAGAAAATAATAATGTGTCTGGATGTATTCTTTACATAATATCTAAAAAAAAAAACGTTTAGAAGTCATCTATTTTGAACGAATCACAAGTTAGTTTATTTCTAATAACTTTCAGTAAGTTCCTGGTATTAATTTTACACTGAGGTTTAGCAGCATGAGCTGATAAGTATGTGAGAGTTGAAATCCGAGCTTTTGACATGTGTCATCTTTCGTTATCTCAAACGCTTAATGAGCTTATATCTTGCTCAAGTTCTGAAAAGAGAAAGAAGAGGGAATATTATAAAAGCATTATCTATCAAAAAAACTTAATAATTTTATAGATTCATAATCAGAATTTAAAAACGAATGTGAAATCGACATCATCGTTAGAAGAATGTAGGGTAAAGAAAAAATGTGAGTGTAGAGAGTGAAAAATTTATTTGTGAAAGTGTAGTAAAATATATATTAAATCAATGTTACAATTAAAGATGAAACTGTATATATATATATATATATATATATAAGTTTCTAAATTTAAGCTATAAGAATTTTAAAATCGTACAGCAGACACGTTTTAAAACCTCTAATAAGACTTATTTGAAACTAGCTTCGTTTGCAAATCTGTAAACCCCTTTCATTTAGATCACTGTATTTTACAGTTTGTTTTGGTACGTCGTTTTAAACAGATTTCAAGTTCTTATTTTATTAAATCTGTATGTATTTTCGGACTGCAAGTCGGTATTTTTAAATCGAGTACTTTAAAGCTTCAGTATTTAAGATTTTCTCATTTAAATATATTTAAATATTTTTCGAATGTAAGACAGTTCAGAAATCAAGTGAAATAGCCAGAATTCTTTTTATTTCAGTACTCGTTCTTAGATGTTTTTTAATTATTTTATTTTCTCACGAGCGAGCGAACGACTATAGTTAACTTAAAATATTTCAGATCGTTATTTCAATCGAACACGTGTCGATTTTCTATAAGATTCGAATCATTTTTCAAACACACACACACACACACACATATGATAAGCGTACAGTACGAAACTCTGAATTGGTACGATGATGTATTTCCTGCGTGTCCTTATGCATTTATTATGTCTAGATGAATACATTACAGTCAAATTGAATACAAAGAACGTTCGGTATAAAATATTAAATAGAAAAAGTCGTCGGATCATGACTAATTTATTAAATATTCGATGAAAGTATAATCTCTATCACTAGAGCAGTACGTTTATGATCTAATGAAAAATTCAATGCATCAATTGTTTAATAATTAAACGCGGCGAATTGAAAATGTCACTGTTTTCTTCGAAAAGTTTCATTTTTCTTCGAAAAGTTTTTAATGCATAGCATGTATTTCTCAGAAGAAGATTTCGAATAAATTATGTGGTCTTTTCTGAATTATAATATCACTGCCAGTTGAATCTTTCTCTTTTTATACACATTTATAACTGGATTCTGATTTTATCTATTAAGATCAATCGACATATTCAACCAATCGGTGATTTCTTGAATTTTTTTTTATTTCACTATATAAATTAGTATTAATTTTTTAATTGCGACATACTGTACACTTTTACAATTAAATTATTGTATATATGAGTTTGAAAATAAATATTTAAACTTTAAATATAGTTACGACGGTCGTTTGATAAGTATGGTAAACAAGCAAGTTAAACACAGTTTTTTTTTTGAAAAAATATATAAAGTTACTTGTATCAAATAATTTTACAAATTCAATCAGTTTTAATTTAATTTTCAGTAAATAACTAAGAAAACTATGAAATAATAACATTAATACATGCTTCTTCATTCTCTACACGATTTCTCAACCCTTTAATTATGTAAATGGTGATTGTAACTACTATCGAAAATCTAAATCTTTGATATTATTTCTAACCTACCAGAATTTTTATCCACATTTCGCTTTTTTCAATTTATTAAGTCTTTATAAATTAAAGAAGTATGACAAGAACGTAACAGACATTCATAAAATTTTAATTTAATAATTGTGGTCTTGAAATTATTATCCTGTATGGAGTTGATTACTAATTTTCTTATACAAAAATAGTTTTATTTTGAATTACATTAGTTTTTTATATTCAAATATATATTTTAATTACGTTTAAATTTTTTGCTAGTTTCGGTATATGAGACATATTTAGATAATTGTAGGTAAATCAATTTTTTTTCATTTCTTTTAAGATGTCATATGGGCTGAAATTAATCATAGAAGAAAAAAATTGCTTGATTCAAAATAACAAAATATATCAGGATAATATATCAACGGGATAACAATTATACCGTTAAATAAATGTTATTTTGGTTAATTTCTCGCTTCTTATATATATATATATATATGTATGTAGTACATTGTTATATTACAATTTCAAAGCATGTACAATAAACTGATGAATTAACAGAGATCAATTTACTCGCCATATTACTATAAAAGAACGACAACTGCGTCGAATATCAACAGAGTTTATTTACATTAAACGTGTCTCAATTCGATTACATCTTTCCTAGGGGGAGGAATGTATCGAAATACAAATTACGACACTTTTTCTGCGCCGAAGGTCGTTCGTTCTTAATAGTTCATCAAATGTCAAATGCATTAATAAACAGTTCAACGAAAAACGAAGCGAATCTTATATAAATCGATCATAAGGTGACGGTGTCACGTGAAACGTATCAATCATAAGTGTCACGACGCTTTATGGAACATCTGAACTACAACGAATAAGAAGACCCACCTGCGTGGATTATTTAATGGAGCTTAATTGCCCATGATATGTATGTATGTAGATGGAATTGTACCAGTTTTTAGGGTAACGATTCGACATTGTATGAATTTCAGTTCAATTAGTCGTAATTTATTTTTTCCATATGGTCTATTGTCGAATTGCTTTTTAAACGGGTGTATTTTATTCTTTTTGTGCGATTTATATTCAAAAAAAATATCATTTAATAGAATTCTACGGAGAGAAAAAATTGAGAGTAATTTTATTGAAAACGATTCGAATTGATTAAAACATAATATTTTTTATATATCAGATTTTTGTATGACTCTGCATTTTTAGCTGCTAGGATATTCATAAAATATTTTTACTGAAATTGTCTTTTTGTTTTTAGTCTCATAATTTCTTTAAAACTCGAGAACATACAAAACGTATATTTTCGAACACTCAAGAAACAAAAAATGCGTTTGAATGTATTTGAATATTTTAAAAGATCGAAGAACTTTTCACATTATCCATTTTATTATTAATATATCAATAAATTTTAAAATCGATTCGAAAAAAGGAAAGTAAACTTTTATATCGACTATACGATTTGTATAAAACGAACTTTTTATAAATTTAGATCTCAATGTCGTTTTAAACAACCGTAGCGAACAATAAAGTAAGAATATAAATCTTAAATAGCGCTACTAAAGAGAAATACAGTGAATATATTACCTGAGCACATCGAATGAAACTCATGAATCACGTGTAAGGTTCGCGTGACGGCCGGTCACTGTTTAGAAGGTTTTCTAAGATGTTTTCGTAAGGGATGAGCTCACCACCCGAGTTCGAAGACACAACTGTTAGTTGTGTCGTCGTTTTGGTTCGTATCCACTTAACACAAGCAAACACAGATTGCAACATTGTCTGAGGTCAAAAGCCTCGGCCTTGTGCAAGTTCATCAGGTCATATTCACAACAGACATATTAAATTAATTGGCATTTTTATGAACTGGAGTTTAAACTGACGTGCTTTGTTTTCAAGGTTTTGTATTCTCGACAATAATTCTATATATTTCGATTTTCGACGATTAAAAACTGTTATACAGCATATTTCTGTAGTCTGACTGGTACTTCAAGTACAAAAGTTGTTTATTTCAAATTCTGCAGGAAATCAAAATTAAAGTTTGGTTTTTGTTTATTTTTGAAAAAAAAAATGTATATTTATAGAAAATTAAAATCATATAATTTTTGAATACTGAAATTAAATATTTTTTAATTGAAACATGAGTATTTCTTTTTTAAAAACTGAATTAAACGTTGAATCTGTATAAAAAATTCATTTGGTATAATAAGAAACTTAAAGATAACAATTGATGTCAGTTTTGTTAAATAATATATATATATATATATATATATATATATATATGCGTGTGTGTGTATATGTATTTAGAAACAACTGACAATTTAATTGGAGCTATATACGAAAATTCGTCCTGATAAAAGCACAAATTAAACAACCTGTCTATATTCATTGATCGGTATAACATGGCCTCGTTTCGTGGCCGCAACCCTTGTAGCAGATTTTACCTTACTTTGCAAGACGCGTATTCGTACTGATAAAAAAAACTGCTAGAGGGGACTGTGAGATTATACAGATAAAGAATATTCCATCATCGAATAGCAGCAGATGCTCGTGAACTGGAGTACCTACTCTTTATAATTCTATTGTCATGAGTACTTTGAAGAACAAGCTCTACAATAAGGTTTGGCTGTAGTTTCCGACTTCTTATACTCAATGGTATGGATCCATTTAGTTATTTCCATTTTGTATTCGGGAATTTATCACACACACACACACTCATATATATATATATATATATATATATATATATATATATAAAATAGATATTTAGCTTGTGTCATATTTATTAAATCGAATTATTTAAAAAAATATGTATTATATTTTAGTAGATTCACAGTTACTAGAATTATATTATAGAATCAATCAGCTAATCAACGAGTATAGTTTGGAAGGATTTTTTAAATCTTTTAATTGTTCAAATCAGAATACTAGTTTTTATGTACTAATATGCAGATGATCATAACTCACTTGTATGCAGGCTTGTGTTCAATTTGAAATTTATCTTTTTCAATCTAATTTAAATTTAATGCGACTTCATTCTGGATACATTTTTATTACAGTTATTTAGAAGATATTATTTTGATTCATTCAATTTTAATTTTTATTCCAGTTCACATCATTTATCCATTAATTAAATATAAATACCGCTTATAGAATCAAATCCGATTGTAGAGGTTTTAATAAGGAACAATTCTTCCGTTTCTCTGATCAATGTTCTTGATCAATTCTTAAAAGCATTTGATGAAAACTTCATTGCTTACAGTATGCAGAAATGCAGTCCATACAAATCACAAGCATGTCATTAAAATACTCAATATCTAGAAATCAGCTTTTTATAATCTTTTATTTTTATGTTTACTGGAACTAGAAATCGATGAGTACATATTCGAAACCTAACTTCAAATACAGGTATTAAACAAATTACATTTAAGTAGTTTAGGCTTAAACAAAAAAAGAATAATTAATCTATCGAATTGAAAATAAATACCACTGATTGAAAAAATGCGCAATCAGTATTTAATTAATGTATAAATAATTTACCTGTGAAAAAAACATAAATATTCTTTTAATATAAATACAGAAATTAAAAAATAAATAATATATATATATATATATACATATATATATATATATATATATATATATATATATATATATATATATATATTAAATTAATGAATACAGCAAGTAAAATAATTCTCAATTAACTTCTGAGAATCGTTCGAGGTAAAAATGAAACTGTATAACAGAATAATACTTAGGAAAGCCGTTTAAAGTATAAACTTTTTTAACAAACTAGTTAAAAGAGATTTACAGCTCCATTAAAATGTTTGAAACAATAGCAATGTGAAACAAACACAAATAGCATTTTAAAAATAAGGAACGAATGAATGAACATCGAATATTTATTTATTATTTCATGGCGGTCGCAGCGTTCCGTTCTGAAGTACCGTTCGTTGACAATTATTCTTTTCATTACCGAGTTTTTCATATACAGAATGATCTCATTTTTCGCACATTTTTTTAATTACTTAAGTTCCTTTAATTAAAAAAAGCGTTCAGTTGTAGTAATTTTTATGTACATTTTTTTTTTGATAAGTACTATGATTGGATTTCAAATCAGTATCACTTTTAAATAATTCTTTTCTCAAATTATTTACGATTATTAGGTTGGTAGAAAAAAAATTGCGGTTTGTGATTTTCAATTTCATATACATTTTTTAATGTAAGTGGTCGAGAACTGTTGGATGACTGACGCTTAACTTTTGTGTAAGCTCTCGAATTGTTGTGTGTGGATGTGATTGAACTAATGCCTTCAGTTGTTCGTTATGAATTGAAGAAGTACGGTCGCGAATTCTTCATCTTCAAGACTCTCGTCTCCAACACGAAATTTTTGGAACCACCATTGCACCTTAACAGTACCCACAACAAATATATCGTTTAGTTTACAATCAGTTTCTGTTGCTTTACCACCCGTTTTGAACTCATACAAAAAAAAATGTTTCTCTTTGCTTCTTTCTCATCTTCAATTCAATATCTCAATTTAAAGCAAAATTAATAATAAAACCAAAGTCGATGTTACTAAAATACAGACCAAAAATTGTACTTTAAAAAGATATTAACATGAACACGATGGAAGGACACTTTCATTGAAAAAAAATGAAGGTTAGAGTTCAGAAAACAAAAATCGCAATTATTTTCCCATCAACCTGACGAAAAATCAGAAGCACAGATCATTATATCTGAAATAAATCTCTATAAAAACGCGCGAATCGCGAAAAGTGTGCAAGGGAATCTATGAAAATAAATTAAAGGGTGTAAATATGTGAAAAGTGAACCGCGACTTGAAATTAAAATAAGGTGTAGCGCTCGTTTATTTATCGGAACAATGTGTGTGTGTATATATTTATTTTGATAAAAGAAACCCCGTCAGCGAGGTTCGTAAAACGAACAGAATCTAATAAAATTTAACTAACATAATTGAGTCTCAAGAGTCACACCTCGACCTTGTCTGAACAGAATAAAGTCGTTCGGTGAATTGCGTGCGAGTGCCGAGTTTCGTATAAAAAACTGCTCGTTTTACAAGCTGAAAATGGAACGTTTATATCCGGTTCGAACTTCGATACCGACGACGGATTTTACAATAAATGAAATGTAATTTATGGGGATTAATATCATACACACACATGTATACAAATATATATATATATTATAATATTGCATCGTATGAATTAATAGTAAGAACTTAAAGTGAAATTAAATAATAATAAAAAAGTATAACACTATTAATCTGTATCATTAAAATTAATACCAAATTAGTACAGTTTTACTGATTATTTTTTATATCAAAAAGTCAAACACTTTGAAATTTTAAAATTAGTTTCAGTCAACTCCATTGGACTAAATCAAAATGTTTCATGCTAATAATTGTATTCACGACATAATTTCGGTCCTGTACTTAAACTGTCTTTCACAAATGATTTTTACTTACTCCATAAATCAAAAGACTTTTTCTGATTAAAAATGTCCAATAAACGATTTTTGATCCTTACTTATTCATATTTTGACGACACTTGCATCATTCTCATAAGTATAGGAAACTCGTTTTTGTATTGTTTCTTATTTTATCTGTACTTTATCGGTCTGAACATGACAAGATCGTTATCGAAATGCCCATAAGCAACAATCAAAAATCAATCATTGTACATTTTCGATTAGAATAAGTCTTGTCATTTATGGGGCGAGTGGAAGATTTATTTGTAAAACATAATACTGAGTAACTGGATATTTTGATAAAAAGATATAGTGTTGGATGGGTTATTAACCCTTTGCACTCGGATTTTTTTCACCTCACTATTTTAACATTTTTTAACCGAATGGCATGTAACAAATACCTTCAAATAAAATGATATAGCACTGTAAATAAATTCTTTATACAAATGAAGCTTCAAAAATACATTTATTAATTTATGTTATATAAAAAAAATAATATTGTTATTTGTTCGATTTATGATGTCCCCTCAGAGAGGACGGTCGAGTGGAACGGGTCAATTTATTTGAAAAATTGATATTGTCCACAGTAATGACTATAATTGTGAATATAGATCTTTTCTTAAGATTGGTGTTCAAATCCATTCGGTGGAATTCTTGAAATTATAGATAAACAAGGTTTAAAAAAAGTATAGTCGAATGTACAGTTCGTCAGAATATTTTAATTGAAAAATAATTTCTTTGAAGTAATTACTGGGAAACCATTGCGTTTATAAAAAATAATTTATAGATTTGTACATATATATATATATATATATATATACATATTATGTATAAAATTATAGAAGTTCGAATAACTGTACATAATATTAAGTGATTATATAAACAATAATATTTATCTTAGTACATCAGTACATAAAAAAATAGAATTAAATAAAATTTACAGCACACATTTACTGAACATCATCAGTAAATTATGAAAAAAAAAATATAATAATTTTATGTTAAATAGAGTTAATTTGTATCTTGTACAAAGCATTATTAAAATTATTTTATTATCTTCCCGTATAAATTCAGTTGCCAGAATGTTAATTGCCGGAATTACTTCATAACAATTACGTCAGCTCTATTTATACTCTGAAGAAATTTTATGCAGTGCTTAAAAGATGTTGGTTTGCTGTTTAGAAATTTTGTGCTATACGAATTGTTTATGGTTGACAATTTTATATGTTCCAACTCGAATTTGTGGCATCCGTCAGATGTACATTGAAGATTTTATTTTTAACTAAGAAAATATCTTTCTGTCGAAAAGATAACTATCTTATTTCTCATATATAATTCCTAACAGACGAAGAGAATTAAAAATTAATTTTATTCCCTGTTTATTATTTCCTACGGACTTACTTTATGAAATAAAATAATTATCCATCTGTATTTATACATTTCTCTCTTTGGAATATTAAATGTGTCTGTAATATAAGTGTTTACAAATTAATTCCGTGCCTTTCTTAAACAGAAAATGAACGTTTATAAGAAAATGAAATATATTTCAATCCACAAAATATCTTCTATCTTTCGTGTAACTTCGTTCCATATGTCGGGTAGTTGACGAATCGCTTGTCAAAAAAAAAAAAAATAAGACGGATTTGAGTCGACGAAGCCGTAATGCATTTTCGAACCTGTTCCATTGTTTTGGAATTTTTTACACGTTTTATGCATCAGAACAGCTTCTTTCAAAGCTGAACAAATCATTTTCGCAGCCTCGGAAGTGTTTTTTTCCCTGAAATACGACAAGTATGCATGCTTAATATGCTGCTTTTCTGATGCCATCGTGTTCACTACAGTTTTTTGAGGTTACGTCGTGTGCTTGGTCAAGAGGTATAGTTTTTTAAATCTTGAGGATGACAGTTCAAGAGCCTAAAACGACGAGAAAATATTTTAATTTGAAACAGAGTTATTGATTGATTTAATTTAAAGGCAGGGAATTTATACACTTGATATATATATATATATATATATATATATATGTAATATAATATACTATACTATACTATTCTATGGAGCTTCACCCTCTGCTCACTTCACTCACTAACACTGGGTTCGATGTGCTCACCAACTTTTCAATTATATATATGTCTGTACATGCAGCCGAAAGAAACAAAAAACATATTTTTTAAAACTTACATTATGCCTATATAATTAGTATCAGATATATAGCAACGAAATCTCTCCCTCTCTCTCTCTCTTGTATATATATATATATGTGTGTGTGTGTGTGTGTGTTAGTATGTCTATACAAATATGGCAGTAGATTATTTTTTCGAACCTTTTGGCTTTTTGTGGCTAAATACTATTTTATATATATATATAGACATATATAAATATATATATATATATATATATATATATATATATATATATATATATGTAACACACACATACATGTATACTGAATGTTTTTATTCATCGTCGTGATTTCAATACGTTTTTTAATAACTGTTTTATTTCATTTAAATGTGTTTATTAAAGATTGAGTGTAACAAAATATATATATATATATATATATATATATATATATATATATATATATGTATATCAGTTTGATGTATTATATTACGGAAATTGAAAAATATCTGAAACCATTATATTATTAACTATATACACATCTATTGAATAAAAAAAAGGCACTGAAGAGTGAGAACATATTCATCCTTAACGGTTGACCCGTCCGCCCTTAAACCTCAAACAATCAATCAATCGTATATTATTTTTTATACTGTATACATTATCCTCAAATAATCTGTTCATACATTATGAATCTTTTTATAATATGATGAAGCTGGCCCCTTATAAACTCCATCAACACGCATTAAACGTCCGAATTGAAACATTTGTATTTTTGAACAGTTATCCATAGTTTTAATCGATAAATTACACATAAAATATTATTTTTAAATGTAATTGTCGTGTAAAATATTGATGTTCTTCAAAAATTTCAACTAATTAATTAATGATTAACATTTTTTTTCTCTATGCGAATTTATTGTATTTTTTTTAGAATGTATATTTATTTAAATAAAAACATATTATTTACATGAAAGAAAATGACAGCTTTTTTATGATATAAGTGAGAAATCTAAGTTAACAATTCATTTTTTTTGTCAGTTTTTCCAGATGTTTTTTTTAAAAAAAGGCAAGGGTTAAACTTTCGAATTAAATGTTTATTTTGTTGATTTTATGTTTTTATTTTGTATTTATATATATATATATATATATATATATATGTATATATATATATATATAATAAATAGAAAGAGTTTTGCAACAGCGATTGCAATGGCAAACAACATCTTCCAACCAATTGACGTACATCGTTCTAGTGTATTCCACTCCTGTTGAAATAAATGGAAGATTAACTTAATATAACAGCAGTAAAATACAAACAAAACATTGCCAACCGAGCGGTTTTTCATTATTTACATAAATCTGTTCGAGTTTTCGTCTAATTCGCAACTTTGCCGAGCATTTTCGCACCACAATGGCTACTGTAAAAATTACACAGATCCATAAACCTGAAGCCTAAGGTATCGCGCGGCACAGAAAAACCACAGTGGAGAATTTAGGTCAGTGCGGTAACACATTATTTTATTAAAATAATTTGGTTACTTACGAAAATTACCGTTCGAAATGCACTGCGTCGCGTTGTGTTCTCAAGATAGCTTCAAATTTAACGCGATTATATAATTGGTCGGTAGATTCTGTGGATATTAGCATTAGTAGTAAATTATTTTTTTGTCGTTACGTTTCGCTGTTAATTTGTATAAAAAATTAACCAGTATTTTGAATTTGTATAGACATATATATATATATATATATATATATATATATATATCTGCACAATATAAAATTTTATAAAGTGAAATATAAATCATTAAATAAAACCCATTTATTCTCAAATTTTTTAACATACAATTTATTTAAAAATATGCATCCTTACTTCATTGATAAATCATGACTTTTTTATGTTTAATGCTCTATCAAAGTTGGAAAGGTTTTTATTTATGTTCAAGTTTTGTATAACACTTTGAAGGACAACGTTTTATAACATTTTTTCTTTTTTTACCTCATATATATATATATATATATTTATTCATATATATATATATATATATATTTGTGTGTGTAGGTTTATTTATATATTTGTTTAATTCTTTTTTATTTTTTTTTAAAAATGAAAAAGGATTAATCCTTAAGACAATAAAAATAAAACACAGTAGTGAAATATAAAATGTTTTTCATACCTTTCTTGAAAAAAAAACACTGTGTAGAAAAATATATTTATTAATGGTTTCATATGGAAATTTTAGTTATAATATACACATTAATGTTCATATTTTAAAATGATTTGAAAATAACTATCAGTTAAAATACAGCAAGTATAAATATTTTCATTACTAATTTAGTTTGGATTCGAACTTTATTTCACAAAATCTTATTTCATGCGAATAAAATAATGGCATGCATTAATTTTATTTTAATTTACATTTGTTTGTTTAATATTATATACGTCGGTAGGAAAATAATTACGGTTTTTGTTTTCTGAATTTTAAGCTGCATTTTTTTCAATGAAAATGTCATTTCATGTTGTTCATGTTAATATCGTATTAAAGTGCATTTTTCGGTCTATATTTTGAGAAGATAGTCTTTGGTTTTATTATTAATTTTACTTAAAATTGGCCTATTGAATTAAAGATTGTGGGTACTTTTAAGGACCGTACGTCGCAATTATGATCCCAAAAATTTTGTGCTGGGGACGAGAGCCTTGAAGATGAAGGTCGCAGGCTCTAGAACTCCGAATTCCGGAATTATACACCACCAGAATAAAAAATGTGTCGATGCTAATGGTGCTTATTTCAATTATTAAAGTTAATTATTGGCTGAGAAAAATGTACATGAATTTGAAAGTTACAAACCGCAATTATTTTTCTACCGACCTAATATTAGCGTGTGTGACTTTTTTCATTAAATGGTAGACGATAATTATCAAATATATAAAGTTTTAATAGTTTGAAAGAATATATTATATGAAATTTTAAGAAATGAATCTTATCAATAAATATTTAATTATTAGATTTACGATTAAATTTAAATTATCAATCAAAACTAATAAAATTAAATTTTAAAAATATCAGACATTTCACACATACAAATCAGAATACTTATATTTCCAAAAAATATACAGGGAAGCCCTATTTTCATGAATAGATTTAGTTTGGGAAGACAGATTTATTTAGAAACGAATCAATAAAGTTTTAAGGTAAATGTGTATATATATATATATATATATATATATATATCATGTGTGTGTGTGTGTGTATAAAAAATGACTACAGGAATAAAATGAAACTTCCAAACACGTTGTCGACAAAATCATCATCAGTGAATTTAGTAGTATTATTCTAGATAGTAGGAATTGTGATCCTTCCACACACGTTTTAATATTTATTAATATTACTGTGTTTTGCTGTGTATCGTTCTCAAACGTACAGTTTGAAAGCCAAATTACACCTGCCCAGTCTTCATCTTCTATGTATATACAGACTACATTTATAAACAATATCATAAGCGTTCTCCCATGCGGTGTGCACAATGTGTAAACTTTCTTTTTTCGTCACATCGAGAAAACTGTAATGTACGTTACGTGTTCGTTAAAAGAGAAACCTCGTTAGTGTGTTAATGTTGACGAAATAATTGCTTTTTTAAAAAAATTGAACCTATGTTCGTTCCACCACACATCCATTTATTAAAAAAATTGTTAAAAGTTCTATTAAAAATATAGATGGCCGCGATATTATAAGTGAATAGATAGAAGGATTAAAGCTATTACATGTTAAAGCAGATATTTTTTTTCAACATGACAAGTTCTTTTATATAAAGAACCAGTTCTCTTTGAGATTCACTCAGAATTGAAATTCACTAAACACAGAACCGTTTACGTTAACGAAAATGAAATAGCGATTAATAAAATTCAGAGGATGATGCGTCACCCTATCCGAACTCAACAAACAGAAAATATAATTATATTTTACACATCACATATAATGGTGTTAAATTAACTACGTGCGAATTCCACAATTACGGCCGTACCCTCAAGATCTGCTTTAAATCTAATCATTTCTCAGCATCAATGACAACTTCACTTGTCGTGATTTCGGCAGTGCACTTCATGGTGTAATTAATTTTCCAGACTAAGAGACTTACAAACAGATGACAACAATTATTTATTGATTACTTGAATAATGAATTATTTCTGTTACCGTTTTGTTCGGAATAAGACTGCGATTTATACGATTGTTATATTGCTATATCGAAGGAGGATATTTTCAAGTTATTTTAAGAGGCTACACCTACCTAGAGACATGAAGAAAATGTGTAAATTCAGAATTTGTTTCCTATGAAAATATAAATGATTATGACACCATTTTTTTTAAATGTAAGATACATTTATTGAGAGAATTTTGTCAAAAAAAACATTCAAAAATATTTAAAATCAAAAGGGATTAAGGAGGTATGAGTGTGCTTAAGTGATGTCCGCCAACATGGGATGGCATTTTTTTTTTGAGAATTTCGGTTATGACCGTTGTCCAGCTGAAATCTACCATTCGGAATTAAAAAATAAAACAGGTTTTCAAAGTTAGTTACAAATATAATAGGTTACCGATTTTAAAAATCTTTATTTTAAAAAAATGGTACAGAACGAAACTTAAGCATGAAAAAATCTGTGAAACATGTGACCATTTTTATGTAAATATTACATTTTTTTTCTTATTTTAAAAAAATGAAAACCGTATTCGATTAAAAATGTTTCTTAGCGTATTTTCTGAAAATTTCAAAACAATCCATCGATCGGTTCTTGAAATATATGGGACTATTTATGTTTTCTTTTGGGAGATTCAGCTCGAACTAACAACAATGAATGTTACCCAGTTGAACAGTGACAGCAGTTTATTAATAGACGTTGGCGATTTGAACTGGTATAGAACAGCGAATGTTGCTCAGTTTAACAGCTACAGTAGTTTTCAGACCAGCAGATATTGGATCTTCCAAGTTTAAATGATGAAAATCAACCGGTATGTCTTCGAAAACAGTGTTTCAAGAGAAACGCGTTTAAAGTCAAGTATGATTCTGCTGTAGTTAATTAAGTTAAGACTCCTTAGCTTCTTATCTCTAGTCGGCGATTTCAGGTCCATTCACAATTTTACAGATATTAATATAATTTTCAGGATATATTTTTAAGACATTAAACTTTTAGAAAATGCAAAACGATTCGATTTTTTCAGTTATAGGTAGGTGTAACCCCGTAATCGATCAACTTTGAATGTATTTTTTTTATTAAAATACTATCTATGGTCAGTATCATCGAATAAACATATTATGGGCCGAGTTCAAATACATGTTATGTTCAATTGGGAAAGAATCCTCATATAAATGTTTCAGTTCGTTATAAAAAAAATATTTTTTGGTTTGAATTTATGTTATTTCGATTACATTTTTTTATTTTTAAAAAATTCAAATCATTTCAATTATAATATTTATATAATTAATCATATATATTTTTTAAAAACAAAACTTCAAATGAATGTGTGCATACAAAATGTTATATATTTCACAAAACTATTTTTAGATTAACAAGAGTGGTTTTATTACGAGTAGGTGCCGATTAAATAAAATATATGTTTTGACTTCACAGCGTCCACATTAATCATATAACTCATGCAGGCGTGGAACACATTAATGTTTGACACGTATTTATATCAATTATGCGATTTAAAATGTATTTGTTATTGTTGATTCTTTCTTTGACATATTGGCGTAGTTCTTTTTTAGTTAATTACGTCGTCTGTATTAATTATACGGCACGAACGTATTTTTCGCTGTACATAATAAATATTTCGTTATTTGCGCATTAACAGTATATGTAGTTATGTTAAAAAATTCAATTTCGGTTCAGATTACTGCCATATACATGTTTTGTATTTATTACAATATGTTAAATTTTCTGTTGGATGTTTTCATGTTTTTTTTCCCCATTTAATATCAGTATTATTACTTTAGATTACAAAAAAAAACAGAATGGCGGATTGTTTATATGCAAATGTTAAAAAAATAGCCATGAATTAGTAACACAATAGATTGTAAAATATAAAAAATATATTTTTTAATTCAGTAAAAAATTGTAATGACAAATGAAAAATAAAAATCAGAATGAATAGTATTATTTGTGAGGATAAATGTCGAATAATTCAATTTGTATGGGAAAATGAAAAATATTTTACAATCTTAACTACTAAGAAAAAGATACTTTATCAATTTGATAGAAAAATAATTGGTGTTTTATTTTCTGAATTCTAACCTTATTTTTTTCAATGAAAGTGTCATTCCATCGTGTTCATGTTAATATCATTTTAAAGTGGATTTTTCGGTCTGTATTCTGGTTATATCGACTTTTGTTTTATTATAAAATTTGCTTCAAATTGGGCCGTTGGATTAAAGATTGAAAAGAAACAAGTAAGAGTATTTTTTGTATGAGTTGAAAACGGGTGGTAAAGCAGCAGAAACTGCTCGTAAACCAAACTGTGTTCTTAGTGAAGGTACTGTTAAGGAAATTATAGTGCAATGGTAGTACTAAAAATTTCGTGCTGTGGTCGAGAGTCTTGAAGGTGAGGAAGGTCGTGAGCGTCCTTCTTCAGTTCATGACGACCAACTGAAGGCGTTAGTTGAATCTGAACCATGCACAACAATTCGAGAGCTTGCACAAAAGTTAGGCGTTAGTCATCCAACAATTCTTGATCACTTAAACAGCTAGAAAAATCAATAAATAGAAAAATGTATATGAACTTGAAGGTCATAAACCGCAGTTATTTTTATGACCACCTAATGACTTTTAGAAATAAATTTCAATTTAGTGCGTCAGCAACATTTCAGTTAGGTTTTAATAATTTTAACTGTGAGACGTCTGACAATTTCCAAAAGTTTAGTTGCTTGATGTCTATTCTGATACTATTTTTTTACGTTTAGATGAAAAAGCTAACTCAATAGTTTCGCACTTTAGCCTATCTGATGAGTATAAATTTTAATCTTCGTCTTTAGCTTCAGACTGTTCATCAGAATCATATTCGTTGTTATTTATTAATATTACTGTGTAATGAAAAGAAACATACAATATCCAATATCAAAATACAGTTCAGACGTGCTAATTCACATTCATAAATGGAAATATTTTTTCATTTACAAACCAACAAATGCTTTATTTCAATTAATAACTATTAATTTTGTTTTGATTCTGAGGTACTAAAAAATCTCTTTAATTTTCATAAGACTGTAATAGAGATTTTTCTGTACTTGGGGAGGATGGGAGGACGGAATTGTCATCGAAATGCGTATAAACAACAATCAAAAATGATCAATAACTATTTATTTATACAAATCATAAAAATATTTAATTGTTTGCGGGATGCAAAAATAATTAATTTGTGAAAATATCCAAAATATTTTCCTGAATATATATTCGAATAAATCAATAGACAAGCAGTGATCAAAGAATGAAGAAAAAAACGAAGCAGTGGAACTAAATTATTAAAAAAATATTTAGTGTTATTAAAATTAATTTTCATGATTAACTAGCTATTCAGTTTTCGTATTTCAATAATATTTCCGGGTTAAATAATACAAGAATGAGAATGAATAAACGGGACGAATTAACTGATTGTCGAATGCTAGAAAACTAATACAAATATTGTTTTATTTCAAATATAGATTAAAAATACTGAAAACTGTACATTCTTTTGTCGTTAATTTTTGATGTTAGTGTTTCTATTATTTGTTTTAAGACATTATTTTAATTTTCTAAATTGTGACTTTCTTTGATTTGAATTAAATCAATTCACTTTATAAATAATTGAAAAAAAAACATGTTAGATAAATATTTTATAAATATTTACTTTCATATTGCTGTTCCATTTGATTTTCTAGATTTAAATCTCTAACTATTACATTACTTGCTGTACTATTCCAGTTATCTAAATAGAGAAATCTGTGAAAATCTATATAGCACACAGCATTGTTTTTATAGCTGAAAGCGTGCACCATGTTTCTTTCGCGTTTCCCTTTTTCACACCGATATCAAAATGTCGAGTATACACACTCGTCTTACCCGAAATGTGAGTCTTACAGAAATAGTATAATCTCGGATTTTTCAATAATTAATCACTGGGAGACGCGCGACATGTCGCTGAAACGCTCGCACACCGATAGAAAAAAAAACCTGGACAACATTATGTACAGACGTTCACGCCGATCACAAACATACGGTTGAACATCTCGCTGTTCTTATTAACCAGCGTTGAAACCACAATGTGCGCCCGCAAAGCATACCGTAGGAAGCAATCAGATTCAAGACGAATACCACGACCCTTGGGAACTTCATTCGAGAGTACATTCCTGCACAGAACCGTTTGTTACAGTTCCCGTTGTCTCCACACATTGAACAAAGTGGTGACTATCAGTTACTGACAAGACGTGATACAACAATGAAATATTACCTTTTCGGGTTATCTACACTACGATGGATGTTTGTTTTAACTGTTCTCTTTTTTAAAAAATAAGTGTAAATAATTTAATTCGCACTACTTACTGAACTGGTAGTTTAATTTCAATTAGCTATAAAAATTGTAGAATCGATAATTATTGATCTGAATAATATTAAAAATTTCATACATTTTTTTATATTTTCCATGTTTCTATAAAAAGTGACGGTTTCATGATCTGAAAAAAAGGAAAGTACACATTTCTGAAATATGAATTCCCTTCAGCTAAATTTTCATAATCCATTGAGATTTTTGAAAACGTACTTAAACCGCTTTCAATTCCTCTTCTTTTACTTTCGATCAACGTACGAACACTGTGTCATCATATCAGTTATCGAATGACGACTGTGCGATTGTTGTGACTTCGAACACCGGCTCGACGAAACTTAAACCCATTTAAATAAATGATCAGAATGTCGGCGGGTCCTTCGTATGTGGGTCATTGAGTCGTGACTATCGACACGTTGTTGTTACCATGTAACTACTACACTCAGTTATCTAGTTTGTCGCTGTGGCTTCGTTGTTGAAATCGATTTCCATTTATGGAAATGCGGGTGCGCGAAAACCACTGATAAAAGTAGTGCACGTGCCGTTTTCGACGAAGAGCGGCGACGGGATAACATCCGTTATTCCCGATTAGTTATATAAAAATGGCCGGAAGGTGGACATCGTCCGTTTGAATGACCCTCCAAGTTTATCACTGATGTTCGCATTGAGACAAATATTCGATACGATTATATATACTTAAATGCGTCTACATACACACACAAACACATGCAATTATATATATGTATATATATATATATATATATATATATATATATGTATATAAATGCATGGGTATGTATGTAAATGGACTGTTACTTATATACATTTTATTTCAATTCTGTTAAACAAATAGAATTCTAAAATTTACACAATATGTGCATGAAACATAATTACTAATACAATTTTCTGAACTGTTGACTTTAACAAAGTTTACTTTGAATTAAAACAAAGACGGTAATGATAGTTGAAATAACAGAATGTAAATATAACGATCTTTATTCTTGTAATATGAAGTAAAAATAAAAAAATCGTTGATGTATCCTCGTATCTTAGATCAGCAAAAATTTGAAATCTAAAGATGTTGAAATAAAAGGGAACACAAAACATAAAATAAATAAATTTTTTTTTATCATTATGATCTTCAAGTTTGATGATCCGGTGCTGAAACAGGGTATCTTTGAGATTGTTCATGAATGAATGAAATTGTCATTTTAAAAACCACAAATTTTTTTCTAATCAATGTTCAATAAACGATTATTGATCATTTTTATTGCTTGCTTGTGCGAATTTAGATGGTATTGCTATATCATTTTCATAGCATTAAGTTAAATGATGAATTGTTATTTGTTTATGAAATCTTTGACTGGAAAAAGATTTATAAAAAATCAGTTGAATTTAAGTAAAGGCGATTTTGTAAGGAATTGAATTCGATCAGCTTACAAATTAATAAATTAAATTTGATTGTTTTTTTCCTATAGAGCGAAGAAGAGAATATTATACTGATTTTTTTACTATGCTGAATGTCTTAGATAATTTACTAAGGTTTTCTTTTTTCTAAACATATTTATTTGGCTGTTTTAGACTCGAATTTCGGACTTAAACTTATTTTTTATGAAGCTTTGTACATTTTAAATAAAACTTATTCGGGTTTCAGTTATTATAAACTATTTTTAATATAAATTTACACCAATTACAAAATAAAATAAAACATTTTTAATGCAAACGTACAAAAATGAAATGGTAATTTCTAATTTTTTTCTATATCTAAAGGCACGTAAGCAATAATTGAAACTGATAAATAATCAGTTAATTGAATATTTCTGTAGTTTGTGAGATAAGTGGGAAAAATTCATTTTTGAAAGTAAACTTTATAGTTTTTGAAAATTTATAAATTGGATTTTTATCCTTTTATTATAGAGCATGTAGTAGCCAAGGACTTGATAAAGAGTATAGTATTTTAATTCAAATACTGATAATACAGAAATAATGAACGTTAATGACAAGGAGGGGGCGTCAACGTGGGGATCTCGAATCGTTCGAGTTCCCCAGTTTATGTTACCTTAGATCTTTGATACGCTTCTGGGTCATTCGGGAGAAAACACGCCTCAAAGAGAGGGTGTTATGAGGTTACTTCATCGTACCTAGATATTTCCGGTTTAGTACTTTTCCGTTTTTGATTTTAAATTGAAAATTCAAACACATTCTTATTGTGTTCTAATCGAAGTTACAAATCAGAATATTTCCCAGTGATGTCTAATAAAATTAAAATAGTAGTAGATTCGTAAGATTGATTTTATTTACAACTAGCGGACGAACCTGCTCTTCACATGACAGATTTCATATTCAAACAAATAGTGTAAACGCCTATATCGAAACGCTTCGAAATTTTATTTTAAAGAGGATTAAATGTGATCCTATTTTAAACACAACGATACAGCAACCGATTATATGACTTTATCCAGAGAGAGACTTTCATTATATTTTCGAAAAGGAGATTAAATGAAATAAAAATATCAATTTTTCCATTTTATGATCGTTTTTGTAAACTATTAAGTCCCGCTTTATTTTTTTGATCTTTATATATATATATATATATATATATATATATATATATATATATATATATATATGTATGTATGTAATTTGCGCGTCATATAAATTTCCTACAACTTGTAAAATTGCAAAGAAACGGTCTTGAAAACCTTTTTAGTCATATATGAAAGAGATATAAGTGAAAACCTTATACATTACATTGCATTATTATCTGTGTACACCGAAAACTCTTTAGAATGAATGCTGACACTACCTTTGCCAAAAGATTTTGATAGGATTTTCTCAACATGAAGCCGTCAAAGATGAACACACCACATGATAGTTTTACAACCTCACGCGTATTTTATGTTATAACTTATAAAGGACGTTTCGCACGGACATAACTTGTATTTTCGTAACAAAAGTTCACTATGAATATTTTTTCTTCTTCAAGAAGAGACATTTTAATTGTTTCATGCGTCAGATACGCCTCGCAGACCACCAGTTGTTCTAGGACGTATTATGCTGGTACAAAAAGGATTGCAGTTTTTATCATTTTAAGTTTGGCGCCGATTTTTTCTAGTTATCGTTCTCTTTTGTTATATAGTCATGTGATACATCATTGTAAACAATAAAATTAGCACTACTGATTTCAGTTTATGTCTATTGTTTACATTCTTTAGTATTGTTGGATATAAACTCTTAAATTAGTTGCGGAACAAAGCAAATTCGCGCGATTTTGTTGTACGAGTTTAAATTGGGGCGTAGAGCAACAGAAACTGCTCGAAATATCAAATTTGTTTTTGATAAAGAGTCAATCAGTGAACGTATAGCTCAACACTGGTTCCAAAAATTTGGTAATTGAAACGAAAGCCTTGATGATGAGGAGGATCATGAACGTCCTTCAGATATAGTCAATAATGATTTAAAAAGCATTATTGAAGCGGACCCACGTCAAACAACTTTAGAGGTGGCAGAAGAACTCAAAGTTGATCATTCGACAGTTGTCTGACATCTGAACCTAATTGGAAAAATAAAAAAATCTGAATAAATGGATGTCGTATGAACTAAACGAACATCAAGCAATTCGCCGATACGAAGTCTGCCCTACGCTTCTTCTCAATAACAAAAATGATCCCTTTCTTTATCGAATCGTTACATGTGATGAAAATTGGGTTCTCTACGACAATCTGAAACGTTCATCCAAGTGGATAGACCGAGGAGAAGCACCAAAACAGTTTCCTAAACCGAAAATTCATGAAAAAATGATTTTGGTCGCTGTTTAGTGGTCGGCAAGTGGCATCATTAACTACAACTTCTTAAATCCTGCAAAACAATAACGACAGCAGAATATTGTCAGAAAATTGAAAAAATGCACGAGAAGTTGCATTGTTTTCGGCCTTCATCAGTCAATCGAAGAGGACCAATTATTCTTCATGACAATGCCCGACTGCACATCACACTAATGACTTTAAAAAAAATAAATGAACTGGGTTATGGAACCTTACTTCATCCACCTTATTCTCCGGAATTGCCTCCGATAAATTATCATTTTTGTTAAACGTTTGAGTAATTTCCTACGAGAGAAACTTTGCAAAGATCAAGCATCAACTCAAATCGATGAATTCGTTAATTCCAGGTCTCCAGAATTTTATCTTAGCATAGACATTTTATTTATGATGTTTAATCGAACTTTCAATATTCGATATATCTTTGAATGATTAATCTAATTCCCATTAGTCTTGAAAGGGTCCAATATTCGTTTTAGTTATCAATTTCGGCCGAATAAATTAAGTAATGAATAAACTTGTTTCCCGTTAGGAGAAATGTATGCAAGCCAATGGCCAATTTATTTTGATTAATAAATACGATTTTCAACTAATTCATGCGCCTTCACACTCAGTACAGTAAAAACTGCAATTATTTTTACACCAGTCTAATAAAAGTGAAATAATTCGGATGCACTTCGAACGAGTTACCACCCTGACATGTGCATACAATTTTAACACATTTCCTAATGTCTTAGAACGAATAAGCCAGTTCTAAATTCGATGAAAACTGAAGTATAATTAGACGAGTGAAGATTGTAAAGGAGAAACGTACATTCTGTGAAAATTACAAGGACGAATAACTTAAGTGGTGCAAGATTTGTATTTGATTAAATGTGTTAACCGTTCGTGCTGTATCGAAAGACAACGTAATTTGTTTGATAGTCACTAAGCGCACGCCGTTCATTCAAGGATGAACAATCAATTAATCTATTTATAAAATTGCGTGACCCAAGGTCCTGTTTCAGTGTTTTACAGGTGACACCTACGCGTCTGTCGCGTGGCTTTCGAACTTTCAACTCGTCGATAATAAAACAAAAAGGGAAATTATTGACTAGACATGTCTCTGCGAAGAACACATATGTAATCGTTAAATTTTATACATATACATATATGTATATATATATATATATATATATATATATATGTATGTATGTATGTATGTTCATGTGTGTGTGTGTGTGTGTATATGTTTGTATAAATGTCAATAGTTTTAACGGTTTTAGCGAGTACAAGGTCTAATACCTAAAGACGTGAACGTTGTTGATATTTCCCAGTAACATAAATACATCCACTGTAGACCGTTTAATGTCAACACGATGTTTAATCGCATTCTTACACATGCTACAGTGTCATTCAAACGCAAGAGTATACAATCAAAAGTGACAGAAAGTGGCACTGTACACGTTTTGATTGCGACTAATTACTTCTTTTGCTTTCGTTTATCTTTCTAGCGGATTTCGGTACGGTTCTTTTCCTGTTTGGAAATTTCGGCGAGATTTCTGTTACATTACTTAAGGTCGTACAGTTTAGATGACACTATTCAACAATTACTGTAAGAAAATAAACAAATATTCGAAATTAGTAAGATAAAGTGATATGTTTCACAGTATGAGAATATTCCTTTTTTAATTTTATTCGAAATTATAAAAACAGATATTTAATAACAAAGAAAAGTAAATTTTTAGTATCGAGTGTTTGTGTGATTTATAAGATTGGGCTTGAAGTCGATTTTTGATCAAATTTTCGTTTTGAGAAACATTTCGAGATGTAAATAATTTCTAAGATGTCATAACGATACATTTATTGATTAAAATTGTCCCAGTAAACAACAAATACAAACTAGAAAGCATAGACATTTTATTTATCGAACTTTCAATATTATCCTTGAATGATTAATCTATTTCTAATTAGTCTTGAAAGGGTTCAATATTCGTTTTAGTTAGCAATTTCGGCCGAACAAATTAAGTATGTTAATATTTTCATTTGTAATATACAAAGTTAGATTTTTTGTACTATATATGTTTTTTTTTAATTCGAGCCGTCTCCATAAAAATTTATCTCTACAATAATGAAAATCTTGACAAAAATATTTACAAACACTTCTGTCCGCATGAAACAATTAATTTAGTAATCCGATATGTGTCAACGCGTGCATGCTACACACTTGAGTAGCAGAATCAATATTCACATGAGTCGAATTAATAGAATTAGTATCTCGATCCTACTGACTCGGTCGAATATTAAACGCGTAACCCCGACTATGTAATGAGGTCTGCAAATTACCATTTTGATCAGTTTGTTGTAATCAAGTGCGGTGAAAGGAGAATTCGACACTGAAAGCCAGAGGTTAATTGTAATTTTATATCTCAATGGTATTTCGAACTACGGCTCGCTACTGGATTTTTAAATGTTCGATAATAGAGAAAAAAACTGATTCTGTTTAGATTTTAACGACTAAATTGTCTCCAGTCTATCGCAGTAACGCGATTCGAATTCAACGAGACTATAGGTGAAATGAACATCAGCACAGTTTGTAAACTGTATTGTCGCTTTCAATAATTTTATTGAATATATTGTGTAATTTTATTGCACCTAATTCTAAGAATAGAATTAATATATGAGAGATACATTTTGAAAAAATTAAAAATATTCATTGTTATTAGGCTGGTAGAAAAATAATTGCGGTCTATGACCTTAAAATTCATATACATTTTGCTTCAGCTTTTTTCCTAGCTGTTTTAAGAGGTCCAGGACTGTTGGATGACTAACGTTTAACTTTTGTGCAAGCTTTCGAATTGTTGTGTGTGATTATGATTCAACTAATACCTTCGGTTGGTCGTTATGAACTCAAGAAGGACACCTGAGAACTTTTTTACCTTCAAGACACCCGTCTCCAACATGAAATTTTCGGAATCACCACGTACCTCCCTTAACAGTGCTCACATCAAAAGAACTGTTTAGTTTACAGACAGTTTCTGCTGCTTCACAACCCGTTTTGAACTCATACAAAAATACTCGTGTTTGTTTCTTTTTCATCTTTAATTCAGTAGCCCGATTTAAAGTAAAATTAATAATAAAACCGAAGTAGATGTTACCAAAATTCAGACCGAAAAATGCACTTTAAAATGATATTAACAGGGACACGATGAAATGACAGTTTCGTTGAAAAAAAAATAAAGACAGAATTCAGAAAATAAAAACTACAATTATTTTCCTACCAACTTAATAGATTAACCTGTTTATACGATTCATTATTAAGGTTTTCTCTACTTAATTGTATAAGTATTTAGTAAGATTACCATTTTACAAAAATTGTATAAAATACTTCAATGCTAAAATGATACTAAAAAACAAAAACTGCAATTATTTTCCTACCAACCTAATTTAAAAAAAAATTATTAACAAAAGTGAGATGTTAATTGTGTAAAAAAAGGAATAGACGTTTCAGATATTATTTTTGAAATAATAACAAAGGAATTAAAATAGTTGAAGATTCATTTCCTTATATATATATATATATATATATATATATATATAAAAGAATCCATGTTCAAATAATATTCTTATCTATCATCAATATTTGTTTTCGTATAAGAGTTCTACATGTTTATTGTGAGAGCTAAATATGATGAGCTTTAGAAAAACACACATACACTCACACTCAGATCATTTATCTTTCAAGATTTCGTACCGCATCGCAAAGAAAATAAATGTGCTTGACCTACAAAATAAATAAGACAGGTATCGGAAGTTGGCAGAACTTCCGGAACGAAGCTAATTTCAGGGCCTCTCGGTGACAAATATGTTGAAAACAGTCTTAACCTTAATACGCATTTCGGACGGTCTCTCATTCGGTTCAGACGTGCGAATAGTTTGCTTTTAAAGAAAATCGGAAACGGAGTATGGATCGAATTAATAAATAAAAATTAATCTTTATTTCTATGAAACATAGGTTTCATTAATATGAATCTTATTATTTTTTTTTATGGGTCATATGAGGGTTGAACAAAGGATGGGGTGTATGCTTGTGTGAAACAGTTTTCAAACGACAAGGTATTTGCATATAAATGAGATCTTCTCGGTCTTTATACACATAATGATAGCAATAGATAACAGAACATACCTTACATTAACGTTGTTGATTTTACACGAACAGTCAGGCGGTGTTATTTAATTATAAATATAACAATATTCATTAATATCGTTCGAATGTTTTTGATGTATATACATACATACATATATATATATATATATATATATATATATATATATATGTATGTATATATTTTTTTTCTGTCGAGTTTAGGTAGTTGTTAAACTTTATTGTACGTTTATACACACGAATGTAAAGTACAGCTCCTATTCGAGTTTTTCGTTACAAGTATTGAGAATGTATAAAGTTTCGCGAGCAGTAGAAAAACTTTCTTTAGTTATATAAATGCATAAGCCGCATATAAAATATAGTCGCTTTTTTTATTTGCGGAACTGGGGATTCGAGGTATTTTTTTTTTTGTTCGGAATCGAGAGGAGTTTCTTATAAAATATGTTACTTTATTTATTTTATAGAAATCAATAAACACGCCGTTTATTTTTTCCTTACAATATTTGTGAAGACTTGTATACAGATTCAAGTTGAGTAACGGTTAGACGATTGGTACAAAGTGATTTTATAATATCTTCTTCAATCAATTTGATGTAATTATTTTTTATTGTCTCTTGTAGAATGAAATATATCGATCCTTTTCAACATTTAAAATAATTTATTGTAGTTTTTCTGTATTTATTTAGTTATATGATGAAAATGTTTAAATTAGAACAGAAGTAAATAAAATTGTAATCTTTTATAAACAAAAAAGATGAGATAAAATTAAATGAGATACTAAATGTTCTTAAGATATTAAGAAATATATATATATATATATATATATATATATATATTTGTTTTGAGGATGATAGAATCACAATCTAAACGCATATGAACAACAATCAAAAATTAATGACCTATAATCAATTATTGAAAATTTATAATTAGAAAAAGTGTTAGTGGAACGAGTTTAAAATTTATTTGAAAACTATAACAGCACATATTTTTACTGTTTATTATGATTATTATATATTTTTCAAATTCTAATAACAACGAACTTCTACTTCTTCGATAGTCTTACACCTCAAATCGAGCCTCGGTCTCCTCAATTTTCTACTTCCAGATATTCTTCTCTCTGGCAGTCCTTATCCAGTTCTTTATTCCTAACAGTTCCACTGCATCCTTCTCTACATTGTCTATCCATCTGAGCATTGGTGTTCCCACAGGTCTTTTTCCGCCTGGTTGTCCATCCAAGACCCTTGTTAGTAGTCTTGAAATAATAACGAACTAACATGTAGAATTTAATACGAAACATACTAAATTATTTATCAGGAAGTAGCTTTAAATGCGATTACACGAACTACAATAATATCAAAATAGGAGATTTTTTTAATAACATTCATACGACTTGCATTTACACAGAACTTGATTTCAGAATATTTTTTTATTGTATTTATTATAATAATTTATTTTTAATTATACAAATTTGTGCTTGAACCAAAATATCCGTCATTCCTTTCGTATTCAAAAAGTTACAATGTAAATGTGGAAAATAATTTCATATAAATATACGTGATTAGTTAATTAGGCTGCTAATCAATGTACGATACGTTCAACTATCTAAATCTGGCCGTGACACACATCACATTTGGTTTAGAAATCAAAACTATCTTTCAAATATAGTTTAAAGCGTATTTTACCCACCAGCGAGAATCAATAATTTCTTTGAGAATATATTACTTATTAGAAGCGACAAAACTATATTTGTTATTATTTAGATATTTTATTTAACTGGATATTATGTTTTGTTGAAGTGTAAAGGAATGACTTTCTGTATAAATACAAAATTAATTTATTCGTAAATGGAACATGAACAAATACAAATGTTGACAAAGAATTCCTTTTATTCTCTAATAATTCATTGTTGTTTCTTTACTCATTTACATTTTGTATCAAGAAATTAATATCGACTGAAATTATTTCTAAAATGAATACATCATTTCTTCAAAAAACAATTTTTTTTATCGAAAATGTTCAATAATTAATTATTTATTATTGATTATGCACATTTTAATAGCAATGTCATATCCAGAGTGCAAACGAATATAGAAAGAATTGTAAATTTTAATCAATTATTGAACATTTTTGACTTTTGATATTTTTTTATGGTTTATAGGAAGAATGAAAAAATCATTTATGAAATTTAACTATAAAATAAATGAAATATACATTTTAAAATGATTTAATACACTTAATGGATAAAAAACTATAAAAATGAATTAAGAGGATTAAATATGATATTCTAGTTTTTTGTTGAAAGATGATTGAAAAGAAATGAATTGTTTTAGGGTGAAATATTTCAATTCATTCCAGACTATTACAATTCTATTATATATCTTAAAAATTAAAATATTTATTTATGGTATTTTTATAATTTTATCTTACTTTAATTTCAAATATACGACTGTTTTTACTCGGGTAGAGAAATTATTATTTAGTGAAATTATTTATTCGACATGCTGAATTTCCATTAAACGATTACATATAGTTCATTGGATAAAGAAAATAAAATCCTGAATGCTTTATCAATGTTTATATAAACGGAAATAATAAAAAAAATAAATGCACGTTTCTCAAAGTGTTTCAATAATGAATACTAATGCTTATTTTTTTGTTAACGTCGCTTCGTCTTGCAGTTTTCAATTAAGATGAGAGTTCGTTCCGTTTGAACATCTACACCGTGTACAGTTTTGTATCCGTTTAATGTTTTCTTTTTCGTTAAATTTATTAAAACATTGTATCTCATTAATTATGCTCTCCATAAATAACGTCATAATACTTTTAATTATTAATAATGGCGTTGCATAAAGAAAATTTATGTAGCCTGTTTATGCCGTCGCCTAATTTTCGAGTACGTCGCGTACGTTTATCACCAGTAAAAATTGCAACAGTTTATAAATTTCGTCCCCAAGGACACTAAGATAACAGGAGAAGTGCTACTACGTTGTTGTGTACACTCGGTGTACTCGATTACGAAGAAGTGTGAGGCCTGTAACGGTGGACGGTTATCAGTCCCTTCTTTCATAATTAATGAATTCATTCGCCGGGTTGATTTCACTAGCAAGTCTATACAATGACACCGGCTGTCAAAAGATATGTTGATATAAAACGCCAATTACACGCTACACTTAACACTATGTTAATCTTTGACGCTTCGATTGATCGATATTTAATTCGACAATAATTACACGTGTGATTAATGTTATTTTGATGAAGAAATTAGTACTTTCTCGAGCATTAAATATTAGTGGAAAACTCGAAAGAATATACATACTTCTACATAAACAGAGTGATTCAGTTAAAACCATGCATTTTATAATAATGAAGACATTTACAATTAAATAATAGCTATTAATAATTTAACATCATTTACAAATATGTAAAACCAATCTACAATTCTGTTTACCAAAAAATAAAATAGTGCGATCGGTTAAATCGATTGATATATGAGTGCCGGATGAATAGTTTTGTACAGGGGTTCGAAACTGTTGAGCGGTATGAAATATATGATTAAAAAATGCTTAGAATATAGACTTTCAATTCGAGTATAAAATTATTTATCAATATAATCACACCCGCTGACAATAAATTTCTGTCATTGTGTGACATCCTTTTTCTTATTCGTCAGTGAAGAAATCTGGTGCGTGTTCCTCTCTTCAATCTGCTATAGAAATCTTCATTTAGAATAAAAATGCTTTCATTTATGATCACCCTTGAATGCTGAGAATAGGTGGAAGTTAGATGATATCAGATCAGGCTCTAAGAAGACAGTGAGATGACTTAAAATTAATACCATTTCTGGGCAATGAATGAGTTTTTGATTTGATCTCATATTTTTATAATAGAAGCATAGTTCGACCCTTTTTCTAATAAATTCACTAAATAAACACGTTGATTTTATAGGTTATATTTTACACTATCTGTCTTCAGGTACTAAAGCTTGACTCAAAGGAAAGTATTTATACTTTAATAACCGAGGTCCAATTTTTGTGAAAGATTAGATTGCATAAAAAACACTATATTTCTTCACTGATGAAATAAAGAAACTTGTAATACTTTGATAGAAATGTATTGGTAATAGTAGTGATTATACTGAAACATAAATCATTTTTAAGGTTTTATTTTAAAGGAAGATGGAATTGATTCATATGCATTTATAAATTTATATATATATATATAACTATTCGATTTTAATAATTTCTTCTGGTTTTCAGTATTCTTTCTTAAAATGATTTTATGAAAACTAAAAATGTTTATAAGAGAGACACTTATTATAAAGTATTCGAATAGAAATGAAATATATAAATCTATTTAAATATATATTTATTTGGTTATCATTTTCGAATGGTGAACAAAACATACTGATCACAAAAAGCAAATACTTTTTTCATTCATGCAGTGTATATAAATGTATTTATGCAATGTTTATGATGACAAATCTACAACACGAGCACTGAAATTGGTACGTGATATGAATACATTTAGCATGTCAAATTTTCAACAGCTAAAATCCGTATAGAACGACTGAATCAAATAAAGAGCAATTGATTATAATGACAGATACGTATTATATATATATATATATATATATATATATATATATATATATATATATATATTACTAAAAACAATGTACTGCACATATATGAATCTACGTTCTGTTCGAACATTTTTGATTCATATTAATTTATTTATTAGGTAGTTAGAAAAACTCTAGTCCGGTTATAGAAAGGAAAGAAGGATTTTCAATAATTCAACACTTTAATAGTCTAAGCGTTCGAAAAATTATCGATATTCTGGTTAATAGATAGGGAATTGACCGTATTGATAAACTAACGTGAACTTAAATTGATTCATATAATATTTACAACCTCTATAAATATCTAGTTTCTATGACCTTTCGAAAGGGATATCTTTAGAAGGATATCTTTTATCGACTTGTCAATATTAAGGTTATTTTTATATTAAACGATTTTTAGGGAACAAGAAGGCGTAAAGAGTGTTAAGTTTGGTATATTTTGAATTGTGGTAGTTATTAAATTCGGAATAAATTAGAACAATATTATATACATATATATATATATATATATATATAAGCCTTAGAATTATGAATACATTTTGAAAATATTTTGTTATAATATTATTATTTCTTATAATTATGTAAATTTTATTTTCAATTATTTAAATTTATCATTATTTGAAAATTAAATTTGACATTTCTATAGGGAATTAAAGAAAAATAATTTCTTTCTTTCGTAGTTTCATTATCATTTTACGAATTTTTCAGAAATCAGCCAATAAATAAAATCATCAAAATATGTTTTTTTTTCCAATTCATCCCTGATCATTTATTATACACGTTTAACATTTAATATAACCAAGGTGGAAAGATTATGAATTCTAAAAAAATAAATTACTCCCACGAGTTTCCATCTTTTCATGCAATATCTCAAATAAGACAGTACGTGTAGGTATGTTTTTTTTTACTAAAAATATATTAACTTTTTCTTTAAAAAAAGAATACGGAATTGTATAGATGTATGAGAATGAAAAATACAGTTAATTAAAAAGAAATATTAAAAGAAAAATTATATGACATAAAATAGTTCCATTGTAAAAGATGAAAGAAATGTAAATCTTAATAATAATTTTCAATTTTTGAGGAAACGTGCGAATTTTAATTATCTTCAATATCATTCCCTTATTAAAATGTTAATTTATATTTAAGCACTGTAAGTGATAATATTCAAACAGGTTCCGGAACAGACAACTATGAAAATTAGCATAATATTTCAAACTATTCGAGAACGCGATAATGATTCGAGAATGCGGAGAGAATGTGAGCGTCTTGAAAAATTATGATAATTCGGCGAATTTAAAATAACCTCATATATTAATTGTTTCATTAAGAAGTACATGAAACAAGTCGACAACGGCTTTTATTTTTATTTACGACGTCATTACGATTGAAATTGCCGACGGTACATTCAATTCAATTAAGTGAAAATATACAATTCCGTTCGGCCAGTGCTACAATCGAGACAAAAAAGCACTTTTCGAAATTTAACGGATCAGCCGTACCTAGATTCATGCTGGAAATAAAGAGAAAGGTCGTTATATTTTTCACTTGTCACCTCGATATGATAATAAACTTTATTATTAGATATTATTTTTGTGTTTTATAATAAAAAAAGTGTAGAAAAATCACACACAAAAATATCAATATGTATGTACAATATATATATATATATATATATAATGAAATATATATATATATTTCATTGGTGTTTATTAATATCTAATTTATTTTTACTGACTTAAAGATTCAGCAGGAATAAAAATTCTCCATTGAATTTATAAAAAAAACTGACTATTTAGTAAATTGAAAATTATGAAAATATTTAGTTTATTATAATTTCATTTTCTTAAGAAATAAAATATACTTTCATATTTAATATGCGCAGAGGAAAAAAAGTAATGAAATTATTTAAATTTTTATTTTATGAAATGTTAAAGTGCATAGAAGAAAAATAAAAATACTTGTTTTTTGTCAATTTGGTAAAATTTGTGAATGAAAACATTATTTAGGGATGTTTTGTTCACTCTTAAATAAAATTTAAAAAAATAATTTCTAGCTATGTGATTAAATTCACTTTAACAAATGGATTTTTCACGAAGCTCGCAAACGATAAATTCTTCTTCTGTTCAAAAAAAGCACAACACCTAATTATTGACGTTATCATTCACAAAGTATAAGAAAGATATAAGTTTCTTATATTTTATTCGTTATATATCTTTTTAAATTTTATATCTAGATTTTATTTTTAACGAATCTTCAACGGTTCATTGATATTTTTTCAAATTCCTGTTTTTTCTAAACCTGTACTGTTATTGTTTAGAAAATATGACAGTTGTTGCAGCCCTGTCTGAAATATTTAAAAATATTCTTCTAAATTTTTTTTAAAGATACTCTGTATGTTAATTTTTTTTTAAAAAAATGTGTTTGAAAATGCTTTTTAAAACCTTTTTAAAGCATCACATATTATTTATGAGGACGGACGAAGATGTGTTGTAGATTCACTTTTAAATTGTTTTTGTAAAAAAAAAATAGCTGTTAATATAAGTCAACATTCAGTGTATTGTCTATTTATAATTAAACAAAAAAATTCTGAGGTCTGTGAAATTCATTCGTGAAAATGAATTTAGTCAAAGTGCCAAAATTATATTTTGATTCTTTGTTAAGTTTGAACAAAATTCGTTAGATACTTTATTGAATTGATATATAAATTTATTTTTAAACATATTTGCATAAATCATTAAACGATTTATGTAAATATATTTTAAAAAGTCAATCATTCTACATAGTTTTAAAATAAATAAACATTGAATAAAATCTCAACGTACAATGAATGAAAGCTCGTTCGAATCGAACGAAAAGCAATTTGAAAAAAGAACGTTAACTTATTCTGAAATGCACTGTTACTATGCACTAGGCTACTTTTAATGAGTCTCATGTATGGGCTGTTCGCATGAAAGCTGCTCTTTTCACGTGCATAATTTCTTTCTTTTTTTTGTATTGACATCGTTTTATTCGCGGTGCAAAAAAAACATGAACGGAATGCATGCCGTTGTGTGTGCAGAATCGAACAGTAGATGGCGGAAGAGAAACCGGTGGCTTGTTTGTAAAACAGACGGTTCGCGTTGCGCTCGTTTGGCGGCGCATCAGTGGCAGCTTTGTACATATGAGAATCGATTGCAGAGCGTTCTGGCGGCGCGTGGGCAAGCTCGAACTGCGGTTGTTTGTATTGCTTACGTATATGTTCATTAACTTCTCTATTTCATTAATTACACTTTTTGCTTTTGTATTTAAAGTTGTTTTTGTAACAAAATCATTGTTGTCGTTGTATATTGCATGCCACTGAATAAATACGTAATTAGTTTAGAAATATATACATTGACGGCGGGTAAAAAGTATAACCATCAAAAATACTTCACTTTTTCTTCAAGTTTTTCGATTTTAATTTGTATAATTATTGATTGATTTATTATGATATAATCGACATCATATATAAAGAACAATTCACATATAAAGTATTAAGAGCTGAATTTAAATATAAACTTAATAATATATTTTAATATATAACAGAATCTAAAAATTGGATGACTCTATATAATTATTATGCAATTGAGCATTTTTCTATTGAATTTAATTATTAATAAAATTTTTATTGACTATACTCATAGTAAATTTAAATATAATTGATCGAATTCATTATTATCTCCATCGTCTGACGATCCAGTTGAATGAAGACATCATCTAAATTTCTCGAATTTGAATAATGCACCGTCTTCCACTTCTAATACTAATATTACTATCTCAGTGTGTATTTGTGTCTTTTTTTATTTTCTATTTCGTGATCTTGAGTTGATAATTCACACGAAATTTTTAACTGGAAACTCATAAATTAAATAAAATTTAGAAAGAGGTCTGTACATAGTTGGAATAAGGGTGTTAGTAGTTCTTCTTCGATTTTATTTTCTTATTGAAATATTTACTGTTCATTTTCAATTAAAATTATATTGTTTACAATTGAATTTTTCATTCACTGCACAAGCCACAAACATTTTTTTTATCAAAAATGTTAAATGAATGATTATCGATAATTTTTGATTGTTATTTATGTATATTTTGATAAATTCTATCTTTATTTTTATCTCCCTGTTAATTGTCTCAATCGATAAATTTATCAGTAATGGTTTATTCGTGTTCCATTAGATTTTTGGACTTTCCTTCCTTTTATTTCAATTTATTTGGGATAAATTTGCATACTAAGAACAAAATTATGTAAAAGTATCCACCTGATCCTATCAGAATAGACGAAACTGATAAATAAAAAGATAGAAAATGTAAAGACTTAAATTTTGATTAGTATAAATTTTCAGTTTTATACAGTTTTAAAATTTAATTTTTTTTATTTATCGCTTTTAAATTATTTCAAAATAGAAACAAACATATTTTAAAGCAATGAAATGAAACCACTGAAATATTTTTTTATACGAATTACTAAAAATGATTAATGTATTTAATTTCCGGATACATACTAATTTAATTAGTAAAGTTTTTTATTTATTTGATAACAGCTCCATTAATCTCATCAAACTATAAAATAGTTTCGGCGAGCTTTCATAAAATGTGTAAAACAAGTATAAAACAATAACTCGTATCTATAATTCCGCTTATCGCGTTAACGACCTCGTTTGCACGTAAACGTCCGCTAAACTAACAAAATTTTAATATTTATTAAGCCGCACGAAACTAGTCAGAACTGGTCGAACATCGCCGGTTGCTGCTCGTAATTATTTTAGAATTTGTTTGGCGAAACCGCGAAAAACCTGTCACGATGGTCGATTAAGTGGACATGAATGTGACACATTGAGTGAAGGATGGTCGTAGTTTAATTTGATAGCGCTCGACACTAGTGACCGATAGGCCGTGGGATGGATTCTTAATCAGACTGTCATTTTTCATTAGGATTAAGGCGAATTTCGAAAACAGGAACGACTGGACGTGCTATAAATCATACTTAGATGTGCTGAAACGAAAACTGTATTCGTGAGAACTAATACTTTTCATTAATTAGTAAATGAATATATTTATTCACTATATATATATATATATATTTAATAATAAATTCATTTACTCCACATTATTGTAATATGGTGCAGGAAAAATAAAATATCGGTATAAAGTGATTAAACTGAAAATGTATTAGAAATAAAAAAAATAGCATAAAATTTCCTCTTCGATTTCTTCGCCAGTCCATAGACTGTTCACCTCTTTAGATTATTTTTAAATTATTAAAAATTTGTAAATGAATTGAAATTAAATATAACCATATAAATTTCATATTAAGCTACCTGAAATGTTTTTCTACTCAGTATTTCAATTCGAAATGATTTTTTATCCGTCTTTTTCTTAACAGTGCGTGTTTTTTCCATTTTATTTCTTAGTAATTTATTTATGTATCTTTAATCGAATAAAAGTCAAGAACAATATAGAGTTTACGAAAGAACAACGTTAATTATCATCTATCAGCCATCACATTAGAACATCTGTCTTGAAATTGATAAAAATTACGAGCATTTAAAACGAATTGTTCCCAGAATACGAATGATCTTTAGAATAAGGAGCGCTCTTATTTCTTTTAGTTTCGTGTTTCGTACATGGACTTCTGTAACGATTTTCCTGTATAAATATATTCCAGCTCTGGATGAAGTAACAAATATCTCTTATAATAAAATATATGAATTAATTACATATTTTATTTAAAAAATGTGTATAGAAAAATATATTAAATATATGACAATTTTTATAAGTTATTATAATTTATATAACTTTAAATTATTATTGAACCGATCGGTTAATTAAAAAACACATAATTGAAATTTAATTCTGAAAAAGAGACTCTGTCCGTCAAGAAAATCTGAACACTGTTGTGTGTCTGAACGCGGAGAAAGTATAAAAATAATGAAAATTGTTCAGGTTAAGTTTACCGCAAACGTCAAGACCATTAATTAAAAAAAAGCTATTCATTTAATAAAGTGTCTGAACTTGACAGATCACAGTCTCGAGAACCTGCACTGTGCAATTTTAATTACCTGGTAAAGCATTTCGCGATGAAACTGTACAAGATAGAAGTGAATATCTCTAGTGAGATGAAGGATTTGTTCAGCGATAAAGGAATTAATATAACAAAACATAAACTCGCCGTGATCTTCTTATGATTAAAAATGTATGTACCTGTCTGAAGATGACAGATAATTTAAATGTTGGATAATACCGCACGCAAAATGAAATTAATTTATATACATACACACACAAATATATATATATATATATAAAGCTGTACGAGCTTAAGCCTTGTATATAAATGAGCAAAGTTGTGTAACTTCGAAAAGAGCAATCTTTTGTAAAATCAGAGCAGGTATTAATGAATTCTGTGCTGAGTTAGTTTAACAGTTGCTCAGTTCATTGTTTTAGTACAGAAATTCGTTAATTATGTATACGAAAATCCAGACAGTAGTAGTTTTAATCAAACTTGTTAATTTAGTTCAAACATGTATTGAATTTCTTCAATAAGGTGGATTAAATAGATGTCTTACAATCAATTAAGTATTTAATATAATTCAATCGAGTTTAAAAATAAATCCGTGAATAAAATAAAGATATAGAAATCTATCGATTCACACATGTTCGATTCGTGCAATAAAACTTTTAAATAAATGCTATTCTTACACTTTTTTCTCCTGCATTAATGTCGTCCAATCTCCAGATTTCAGTGCAAATTTTGTAAAAATTAGTTCTCTTGTAACTGTTCAATTATTTTCTAAATTTTCACTTTCTATGAATTCTTCAGAATGTAAAATATTTGTTTATATTTGTTTTATATAAAATCACTGAATTAACTAGACGATATGCATAAATACAATTTTTAAAGAATTTATAAATTTAAATTGAGATTAACTATTGTTTTGATGAAATCCATTTTCATCTTTACACATAAAATCTTTTTAACCTGTACAGTGATCATAACTGTGTACCATGTAAAAGTATTAGAAATTTCAAACAAGAAAATTATACATATTTCACAATTTACAACCTGTTCAGGGCTTCATAGACGTGTTGTTAAAGCAGTACGTGTGATTGTTCTGAGAAGAATTTAAAAAAAAATATAACAACATTTCTCACTTTAAATTTTCTTACAGTTTGAAAAAAAATTTGCGAAAGATAATTTAATATGCATGGTTCCGTCATCACATCCATATTATATTCTAGATCGAAATAATTAAAAAATGCATATTTCATCTTTCACTTCATTATAAAAAATTGGGTCAGAGTGAAGTATCTGATCTTTACAACATGAATTTATTATAAAATTGTGAATAACTAAGTATAACGAACGTTAATAATTTTATCACCATAAAGAAATGTACGAATATATATATATATATATATATATATAATTATCTTGTATACTATAAGAAATGTTTATTAATTATTAAGAATAACAGTAATTGTAAATCTACTTGTTTGGGACAATAATTTTCTTGATTTCTCTCTTTAATCTTAAGCATCAATATCATTACTTAGATGTTTATTTATCAAATTTGTTTCCTAGTATCAATAAAGTTGATTTATTTCTCATTGACTAATGCAGTTTTATAGATCAATAAAATTTTGTGTATGTTATTTTATATTTTACTAACCATTTATATTTTTGTTTCAGGTAAGTGTCGTCATTATGATAGATTTTATTCGGTAAGCATAAATGTAAAGGATGCAAACACACATAAGCACACACAAACATATATATATATATATATATATGGTAAAAAAATAAGTTTTTAAAATTGATCATAGTTTTATAAAAATCCTTTATAGAAAAATTACAAAATTATATTTCTTCAAACCATGTTCTTATTGATGTAAATTTTAACATTGTGTCTGTTAAAATAAGTGCCAATTTCATAATGAAGAGATAGTAATTGTCACTTATCTTTTTAATTATTGAAAGAACATAAAATTGTATTCTCATCGAAATAGAATACTTGAAGTGATGAAAGAATAAATGAAAGAAAATTATTTTTTTTTATGAAAGGCTCTACATATTTTATTAGTCAAATAATAAAATAAATCCCTCATGTATAAAATTTATACATTTAAGACAACTGCCTACAAGTTCGTTAATTATCAAGCTTAATATTACTTGTTTTAAAAAAGAATAGGAGACCAAACGAATAAATCATCTCAGACAATTCCCTCCTTCGTTTTCCGTTCAATATATAAAGCTATAAGTCTCTATAAAGTCTTAATATATTAAATATTTCTAATAATAATACACTATAAATCTTTTCATTCTCGCACGAGTTATTACTATCTGAAAACGTATTTCTCGTTTGTACTCATGGATGTCACTTAACACGGTTTTCGAACAAGTTCCAGTCGCCAAATTCATTAATTATTGACTGGTACTTACAGCGCATCGAACCTTTATATCGAAACTTTCTATTGACGAGTTCTCCTATAAATTTCTTACTTTTATTGAGTGCCTGATATGACTAGTTCCATTCCGCTGGCCAAGATTTATCAAGCACTTTCATTCTGGATAGTAAATCATTTTTTAAATTGATACTCGGACCAATATTTATGTCAATGCGTGTACAGTTTTAATTTAATAGTCTTGAAGGATATTTATTGCTATTCGATTAGGTTTAGTTCGTTTCGTGTGAAATTTTCTTTGAAATATTTTAAAAAAAAATATTAAACAGTGAAACTATATGTTGTTTAGGAGGATCATTTGAGTGTCTGTCTATCCAATACTAATTTTAAAACGTATGCATTCTTCTGGTAAATGTTTAAAATATAAAAATTGATTTTAAGTCTGATTTATGTCCATTTACATATATTTTTATGTAGACTCTGGTTCATACTTTTAGAGTTCAAAATATCCATTCACTATTTATGCTTATTTGTTTGTTTAATATATTTTTTTATATATATTTTAAGGTTTTCAGGCGTGTCTAATTTTATGGCTTCATTTTTAGTTTTTATTATTTACAGTCCATTATTTATATTTTTAATTCCGTGTCCAGTTTCTAATACGTGTTTGAAAAATGTTGAACCAGTTTTATTGTAATGCAATATTTAAAATAAAAATAAGATAGTAAACTAATAAATGAACACAAAAATCGATTTAATATTTTATACCTTAATGTTATAAATCACACTCCATCTAAATACAATGTAAATGAGCATAAATCATATTTAAAATCAATCTCTAACATGACGATGGAAGAAGTGCCGAATCTAGTAGTGAAGAAAAGATACAGATAATTTAAAAGGACGAATAGCACAATCAACAGGATCATAGGCATAAAAACACATAATTTCAGTGAAACTGTGTTTGAAATATGAATGTCTGATGGATTTTTTTATTGTTATTATTTTATGATGTGTTTATATGATATTATATAATATATATATATATATATATATATATATATATATATATAATATATATATATATTTATAAAATTCAAATATTTTAATATTTTATTTTGATAATGCCTTAAATAGTATTCTTTAATGAATACTTCTAATGAGTTAAGCATTAAGTAATTATTTTTTCAGCGAGAAAGCTGATTAATTCAAAAGTTTACGATTTGGTTTAGACTCATTATCTTTATATGTATATATATATATATATATATATATATATATAAAGAGAGAGAGAGAAAGAGGTATAAAGTCATATATGTAGGGTGATTCAATTGAGGGTTCTACACGAAAGTATTAAAAAAATTTGCAAAAATTAAAAATAAGGTGATTTTTTTTAATTTTTGAGAATTTTTTACATTTTTATGCGGAAGCCTAAATTGAAAAATTTTGTATATATATATATATATATATACATTTATATATATATATATACATATATATATATATATATATATATATATATATATATATATATATATATGTGTGTGTGTGTATAAGAATAGAAATAAAACTATCGACGACCGATGTTCGAAAACTATGTACACTGTGGGTACGTTTTTCGTACGAACTTTCGCGTTCTCATAGGGTCGGTTGAAAAGTTTTCAGCGGCGCACACTGAGACGACGCCGTCGCCATACAAATACCGTGGCCGACACGTTGATCTAGAGTGCTAATGAAAATTGTGAGAGGATTAGCTGATCCTGTACGGATCGCGGAGCAAACGTTTCATTTCGAGTGCTGTAAATTCCGCGTCTTTATTGTAATGTTAAAAGGCAAAATCAAACGCGGATTTAAGACAGTATTGTAATTTAATCTTGTTTTATTTATAAATCTGATTTCATTCGTCGCACTGTCATTTCGTTTACGACATTGATGCTATGCTATATTCAGTCAAGTAGTGTTGGATGTAAGGATGTTTTCAATCATTCAATCCTTATATATATACATATATACACTGAAAAAGTGTAACTGAATCTGATAATTTTTTATTATTATTTTAGAATACCTTAATTTCCAGACAATTATTCTACAATTGTACTAGAAGTTGGAATTCGTGTCTAATCTTACTGGAAAATATAGTTGACCTCCAGCATATTGACTAGAAAATTCATTTTATGTATGAGTAGTTTGTGTATATTCACACACACACACACACACACACACATATATATATATATATATATACACACACACACATATATATATATATATATAAAAATAAATAATATATTTGTATTTTAATACGGTATGATGCTTTTAAATACTAATTAAAATACTATGTTAATTTATTATTTATAATTATGTTCATATTTGGTATTAAAATATATTCATATTATATATATATATATATATATATATATATATACATATATATATATATATATATATATATAATATGTATACATTTTAATATCAAATATCAACATAATTATAAATAATAAATGATCATAGTATTTTTAATTAGTATTTAAAAGCATCATACCGTTTTATTAATGTATTTAAAAATTACAGTCTACACTTGTTACCGTGTATTATGCGACAATATTGTAACAGTTACACAAAGTTAACATATCATTTATACTTAAATAATAATGTTGATAATTACTTGAAAATATTCTTAACATCAACTCCGCGTCCTACTCTGTACAAATGAATATACTTATAGAACTATACACACTTATATACCTATCTATTAAGAGCGGAAATTTGTACCGAGAACGATTTTTAATTCATATCGTTACAAATCACATAAATCGTCAAGTATTGTTTTTAAAGTGACGTACAAGCGGTTTTACTTTTCTTGCGAACGTCAGTTTGGTATGGAAATATATACGGAGATTACTAAAAGCTTCTGCTTTATTCACTCGAAAAGAGACTGAGAATCGTAAAAAAACGAAGTCGAAAATATTGCACAGCAATCAAATTTAGAAACCGCAATGTGCTGAATAGAATTAGAATGAAGTGAACATATATATATATACATATACATATATATATACATATATATATACATATATATATATATATATATATATATATATATATATATATATATATATATAGTTGTATATTTTCAATAGAAAAAAATATTTTTTATAATCAAAATATACCAAAGATATATTTTCTTTTATGTAATTAAATGTTATTTTATTTCATATCAATCAATAGTGCCGAACAACACATATTTGTTATGCAATATCGTTAAATATATATTATAAATTTTCTTATATATATATATATATATATATATATATATATATATATATATATATGTGCGTGTGTGTGTGTGGTTATGTATGTATGTGTGTGCGTCAGTATGTAAATTAATGGACATACATATTCATTTTTGAATATTCCTTGTAAATTAAATAAAAACGTATAAAATCCGCCAGGAGGAGACTGTTTTTTTAATATTATTATTTTTACTAAATAAATGTTTTATTCAACAATTCTATTTATTGTTTGAAATATTTAAAAATAAATATGTACTTTGATTACGAGGCCGTTAATGTGCGACCTCTGACATTTATCTCCATATTTCTAGTTATTATTCTAAATAATATTTATCTTTAACATTTAACAAACACACATATGTGTGTATGTATGTGCCCATACGTGTGCGTCTGCATTGAAAATCGTAGAATATTTGTTCGAAACTATTGTACTGTTTCAACATTACAGTCAGAGCTTAAAGCGTCGAAATAGCGCTTTTTCGTTTAAAGAGAATTTCTAGACACGATTTATAGTTCAGCTATAAGTTTTCCCATTAATGTCTAGAAAATAATTGTACGTTAATTTATCAGCGCGAAAAAGTATTTCAGTCTGGTGTTATTTCAAAAAAAGAATTTTAATTTGTATCATTTTCGTTAAACGATTTTACATTTTTATATATTTGATGATCCGGAGAAGCATTCTGTAATTATTGGACAAAACTAATCGTAGAAAATCACAAAATATGAAACTTATTTACAAATGAAAATCTTTATAAATTATATTTAAAGTTCTCATGTGGTCTTGTAAAATAAATAATTGTTTTTTTTTTTAATTTTTTGTATATAATATCGGAAAATTGCTTTTTTATTTATATTCTTGTATAAAGCTTCGAGTCTAATTTTTTTAAAAATCTATTTTTATAATTTTAGATATTTATAGTCTAGGAAATTAAAAAAAATCATCCAAGAGTTTTTTCTTTGTCCTTAGCAAGTCCACTATTTCTGGGAATAATAATTGAATGTTTGAACTGGAATTGTTTTTAAAAATGTATTCGCAGACGGTTTAATATCTTACATCATCCAGAAATAGACTATTGTTCATTTAGAAGTGTGTGAGCAGCTGAGAATTGTTGAATTTCAGTTAACAGAAAATCTTTCTAACAATTCTACTTTAATGTAAATCGATTTCGACTAAATAACACATAAGTCGTGTAATTCTTTAAAACTTTAATAAATGTTTTTTTTCATTACCATACATTATAATATAAAAAAGCTCTAGACTGCAAATAAGAATTTCGTATGTCGAAGATCGTTCACGGGTTGCATTCAATGAATAAATATATTGTATTCCAAAATTTTAGAGGTAAAATATGAATATATTTTTATAGATTTTTACTTAAAGTAACCAAAATGTATATTATGTTGAAAATTATTTTTTTATTCGTTCAGAAGAGCTTTTTATCTGTTCATTATGATTGATCATATTGTTTGTTCAATATTTAAAAAATGGTTCATTATTTAGTTCTCTCACAGTCTGAATATTTGATTAGTATGAAACTCTTTATATCAGGAATTTGTATACATATTATATATATATATATATATATATATATATATATATATATTTGTACATGTGTATGTATATATTCATAAAGATAGTACATGATCATCATTGTCATTGTTCGAAATAAATACATTTCAGATAAAGGCAATGTAGAATTTCGTGAGATTTAATTAACAAAATACTGATAAATAGAAACAGAGACAATCCGTTCGGTACCTCCTTACAACTCTGTGTCGGATGTTCATGCAAGACGCGTCCAGCCACCTCCGCGAGTATCGATCAGCGTGTAGCTTCGTTGCTTGCGTCGCTCCTATCGCCCCCGACGAATCCGCCCCCGCATTAGCTCCCGCATCGTCGCCTACACTACACTGCCTCATTTACGGTCGGGTCCCGGCACTAAATTTCATATTTTTGCGAAACACATTCATGTAAACTTTTTACTAACATTTAATATTAATACGCGGATCGCAGCTGATGAATAAATAATAATTATGTTTTCATTTCGCACGCACTTACAGTTATTTATAATACAGCCGGACAGTTTTTTCGCGTCTTATTTCCTATTATGCTAATCCTTTTAGTATCAATTTTCATACAGTTTGACTTGGGAGTGGCTGCACATTAATTTACTAATGGACGAGCGGTATCGTTTTTATGTTAGAATCGTTCATTAAATATTTAAATATTTTTATAGAAGGATTCAAATCGTTTTCGATCGAAGTTTTCATTTATAAATAGATTTCAGTATTTGTTTAATCAATTTTTATGATGTACCTAAAATATCAGGTATCGCCAGATAACTAAGGACGACTCTTTTAAGAGGAACTTTTTAAAAAATCATTTTAATTGTCGAATCTCTTATTAACTTACATTGATCGTATCTGGATTTGAAAAATGTAATTAATTACAACAAAAGTATTATAAAAGAATGCATCAAAGAATTTTAATTTTATCTATTTTTTAAAAAAATGGAAAGAATAAAAGTCTACTTCAGTTATTTATGGAAAGTTTTTTTTATTAAAGAAACAAAATACATTCAATATAAAATATGAAACTGATATTATATCCATTAACAGACAAACATTAATGGTTGTGAAGTGATTAGCGTTTTAATTGATATTTTTTATTGATATTTCTATTATTTATTTTTCAAGGTATTGTAACGTTTTCATTTCATATATATATATATATATACAAAATATTTATTTATCAAATGAAATGTTTTCATTTTAATCAAAATGAAAGAAGGATCAGTGGTCCTCTAAGTAGATATATTGCTACGAACTAATTTTTTCTTTGGGCTAAAGTAGCATCTTGCTGTAAGTACTTCAACAATCGTAAAATGAATCCCTGTAGAATCAAAAGTATATATATATATATATATATATATATGTATATTTATATGTATATATATATATATATATATTTATATGTATATATATATCTATATATACATACAAGTATTTTTTCACTAGATTCCGTTTTTTTATAAACAGTTCTAAAGATTTCTTCCACTCCATTCGTCTTAAATATATTCAAACGGTAAAAGATTACACGACTTCAAAGAGAACCGAATTTTTTCTTGTTTTTCCTAGAAATAAAACGTATAAATAAATATATGAATATTCTCAAATATATATATATATATATATATATATATATATATATATATATATATATATATATATATATATAAACATGTATTAGTTAAAGGAGCATTAATGAAAAAGATGATGATAATTAATGGAAAAGCTTTTTAGATTTTCCGAAGTGCTAATAATATTTTCCTAGAAATAAAATTATATTTTTTTGCGAATTTTATAAAGCAAATAATATATTTATTCATGATTTGTTATTTATATCTACAATTTGAAGTAAGTTTTGGTGTTATTGGTCCAAATAATAATGAAAAATTGTTAAATATTTCAATCTTATTCTAATTGCAATTTGTAGGCATCTATTTTATTTATTTTAAAATCAGTAATAAAATAAGTATTTATTTAAATATTATTTACTCATATATATATATATATATATATATATATATATATATATATATATACATACATCAATGAATTGTGTGTATGTAGTATATAATTTGCATTATTGCATGAATGCATGTATTGTATTTAGAAATGAACCAAAAACACGAGTCATTGTCACCATCTATGCGGACGATACCGTCAATATTGTAATAATGTCTGTTGACTAACTGAAGCAGTGACATTTTTTTATGGAAAGGGTATTAAACAGAACATTTTACACGTATACATTCAAAATCGTAATCTCTATTAAACTTTATGATCCCATATGCAATGAAATGAATCAACCGTTTCACAACGAGAACGACTAATATATTATTAATAACAAGCTGGTTTGTGATACTTGCTCAGTGTTGCTTTATTTAAATTCGTTTCACTTTATCGTTTGTGTGACAAGGAACCGCTCGGTCTTTGTGTGATTCTAAATTTTTTCGTTATTATTCTATAATTTTATATCTGAGAAAAAATAGTGAATTTATTGAACTAATATTTTGTGTTGTTCCTTACTTAAATCCCCTGTTATTTATTTAATGGTCGAATATTTGAAAATGTAGTAAAAAAAAATGTTTCGAATCGAAAACTATCTACAGTAATATTATCTTTATTGTGCTTTTTTAATATATAAATATCTATTAAGAAAATAAACAAAAAATAATAAAAAACTGAATTTCTGTATTTTTTCTAAGTATTTTATAGATGGAAGAAAATTATTGTAAAATATGTTCAATGCTATGATTTTTTGATTGATTTAGTTGATGATTTTTGTCTATTAGATATTTGAGTTATCTTCTGAAAATTATTTCAAGAAATAAATTTTTGAATATTTTTTTCAAAAAAAACTACCCTTGTTTTAACAAACCTTCTTGTTGATTTCACTCAATTTTTTATATGCATAATGTAAATATTCTGAAAATATTTAAAGATCAATATCACATTTTTAATATTTCTCCGAAATAAACGTTCCACTGTTACACTGTTAAGCATTAATGATTCGAAAATGAACCATCCTTTTCAACTTCGTTTTACTGTAGCCTCGAATGATTTTATTGACAGGTATATTATAGGTTTAAAATGAATTATTATTTTAAAAGCGAATTTACGTCATAATCGATTAATAAGAGTGTTGAAAATAATTAATTCTCTTAATGCGATATACATGACATTCATTCCCCTAGAAATTGAATCGAAATTTTATAAAATATAAATATGTCAGTTTTTAGTGGATAATTAAAATTTGACATTTTTATTTATTTTTTAATAATGTCACTTCTTATCTATATATATACATCTACCCATTTCTCTCTTTCTCTCTCTCTCTCTCTCTCTATATATATATATATATATATATATATATATGAGTGTATATATGTGTGTACTTGTGTGTCTGCATGTATATGCATGTTTTTGAAATTTAATTTGAAAATAAATCAATTGAAGTAGCTTATTGTGTACTACTATTTATCCATATTATCCATTTCTCACAAAGAAAAATATTTATTATTAAGAATCCGTTATTGACCAATTGAAATTTTGTCACTGTGAGTAAATTTATTCCCATAAATGAATTTTTCACTCACCCCTGTAAACCGAAACTATTTCTAAATCAAAATGTTAAATAATTAATAATTCAATTTGATTATGATGTTTCTGTTTATGTTCCGTTTATATTCTGATATTATGTACATTTTTGTACATTTTTCTGTAAATTTTTATGATGATCTCATCGTTATTAACCCTTTCGCTGCGGGAAAATCTAATCCAGAACGCGCGTTTCAGACGGTAGACACGTAGCCGTGACTGACGCTATGAGCTGGTAGCCTTTGTCTTGTATTCATTCAACATGCTAGCTAATAAATATACGCATTTAGTCAACAGCACCATCTCGAAAGTGTCCATTAGGCGCTTAAACGCGCCTACAGTAGTGTACAGGCGACATGAGTTGAGCGCCTAAAGGCCGCTACAATAGCGAAAGGGTTAGAGAGCTCCGGTATAGAAAAAAATCATTTATGATTTTTTTAATATATAATTAAAAAAATCTTTCTAATTCTGCAATTCTTCTAAATATTGAGAAGACTGAAAAAGTTCACTGATTTATAAAGATAAAACATTGACATTTAAAGTCATTTTCTTCCAAAATATCAATACTAATTCTAAATTATTTTTCAAACCATTTAGGTTTCTGTGTATCTAGACACAAAAACGATCAAATACAAACGTTCATATATATATATATATATATATATATACACATATGTAGGTAAATATTTTATTGAGATTATGCTATGTTAAAATCAAAGTCCGTGACCTAAATATCAAATACTGGGAAAAATTCTAAGCTCGTACACTGCTTGTTTCTGAGATTGCAATTTTACGATCGTTGGTTTTGTGTATATGTACACATACATACATTCATATATGAATATTTAATAGCAGACAGTTATTTAAAAAAAAATAGTTTTTAGATATATTTGTTCTTTTAAACATATATAAATTATATTATTGTCTTAAATTGTTTTAAATTTTTTATAACAATCATACATTCTTAATTTTATATATATATATATCTATATATATATATATATATATATATATATATATATATATATATATATATATGAACTAGGATATACTATAATAATATCATGACTGAAAATTCAAAGCAATAGTTAAATAAGCAGAAGTCGTCTCGTTTTTATTTCGAATTGAATACACTTTAAAAATATATATCCAGAATATCGTAGCATAATAGGGTGATGTTTAATGGTCTGTGAGAATGAATCTAAGCATTTTTCTTTTTTTTAAAAAAAAACATTCCAAACTAATCACAGTAAGATTACAACTATTTATTATTGAAATCAGAGCCATAAATAACTTTAGTCGCTGTAGACTTTCTTGACTAATTTTTATATAAATATTTAAAATTGTAACGAGAGAGAAGCTTTAATCTTTTTTTTTAAGAAATATAATATTTCTTAAAGAAGTGTGTGCATGGAAACCTACCAAAATTTCAGTATCACTTGTGGAGTGTAAGCACAGTGATATAAACTGAAATATGTGTCAACCTTTTTTGTTTGGCCTCGAAGACGACCAGGCTCCGACAATAATAAAAAAAGTGTACCGATATCTACCCTACATACGTGCGAATAAACTCACAAGCAATAAAACTGAAACGTAAAAATGCGTCATAGATACGCGTGAGTAAGATTTGAGAAAGGAAATATTATTAAAAAAAATGTATAGATTTCCTTCAGTGGAAAATTGAATGGGGAAACATTACACGAAATCATGTTTGTATACATATTCGATATTACAAATAATAAATTTCTAATTGAAATTAATTAAAATGTTTATGATTAAAGTGATCTTAATATGAAAGCTATTTTTCAATCATTTGAATTTATGTCTCATACTAGTTTCAGCACATGTGCCAACTTCATGAAGATTCAAATAATTGATTTGAATAATGTTTTAGAATTGAGTTTTAATGGGGTTACAGAAACAAAAACAAACAATTATTTATAAGTTCATATAAGGAATTTATCATTTTTTTTTTCAAATTATCAATGTTTTAAAATTTGATCAGATACAGAGAAATGAGGGTTGATTTATTATTGGAAAACATTGCTACTTCACCATATTTATTCTCTCTCTATTTTTCTGCCTCTCTTCTCTCTTTCTCTCTCTCTCTCTCTCTCTCTATATATATATATATACATATCTTTTTTTTATATAATTTGTGGTACTATTAACCCAAATAATAATGGAACAATTGTCATAAGTTTCAATTTTATTCTAATTGCAATTTTTAGAAATATATTTTATTTATTTTAAAATCAGTAGTGAATTGGTATTTTTATAAATATTGTATACTCATACAATATATATATATATATATATATATCTTTTTTTATATGTAATTTGCGGTACTATTAGCCCAAATAAGAATGGAACAATTGTCATAAGTTTCAATTTTATTCTAATTGCAATTCTTAGAAATATATTTTATTTATTTTAAAATCAGCAGTGAAATGGTATTTTTATAAATATTTTATACTCATACAATATATATATATATATATATATCAACAAATTCTTTTCTTTTTAGATTTATTTATTCAGATGTTAAAATACAATTTATTAATGAATGAAACCGGAAATAAATTACATTTTTATAGAAACAAAATCACAGCATCGTACTTTTTTTCAACAAATATATAAATACATATAAAAATCGACTACATTTATAAAACTAGACATTTTGTAATATTAGAAGTACTATGGTATAATCACAAGTGAAACAAAATACATGCATTATGTTTTCATTCAAATAACTAGTCATATAGTTCATACACGTTCGTGTAATTGGAGTTCTACTTATAATATGGTTGATAAAATACGAAACGTTCATGAATCAGTAATAGCGCGTCAAACCGTCGTTTCTGCTCGAGGATGGGTGATTTAACGACATGCCGTCTTTTGACACGGGTAAAAGAAGTCTAGCAATAAATATGACATACTGACTTCAATCGTTTTTAAGGACGATATTGCAGAAAAAGTGCTATATAGTCGAATAGTGAATCTTCTATAGAAAATTTTACACATTTCTAATATATGCGTGTGTCGATATCAGGACGCGCGCGTGGAAATATAAAATTTATCGAGGTCTGATTTGTCTAATCACTTATCCGATTTGTGAAGTCAGCGCAATGAAAATTCAAAAATGAATAGATTTATCTGTGCGGTTTCTGATATGTCTCATTGTTATAAAAATATCTAATCTGATATTCATTGAAACTTTTAAGACGTGTTACACTGAAGCTTTTATTATATTAAAGAATTTGTATTATTTTCAGACGAGTGAAGTAAATTAATTTTAAGAAAGTGATCACGGACTTTAAGAAAAATTTTCAATAAAATCGGTAGATTCATTTATTTATAATTTATAAAATAACTATGAAGCAAACATAGATGAAATAAATATAGGTTTATAATTTCACTCTAAGAATTTCGAAATGAAAATATATTTTCCTTTAGATCTATCTCGTTTAGACTGTATACGAGTGAAACAAAAATAGAAATACGAAATGTGTTCTTTATTATTAATTAACTCTCTTTGCCAGAAGTTTGTTGAAAAGTTAGTTCATACATGCAAGATAGATGTGGACAGATTAAATATCATTTGGTGTGTTCAAGTAGTGACAAAATATAGCGGTATCAGAGAAAAAATACATTTCATGTTGATGAGAGAAATGGGGATTTGGCATTTAGTTGAAATTTAAATCTCACTTTCTGTTTTAAATTAATAATTTGTGTATGCAACGTGCATTTTGTTCAATTTTTTTGCTGATGAAAATATGTACATAAATAATACATTAAAATAGATGAAACTGTACTTATTTGTTTTGTATACATAATTAATAATTATATTTTAATATTAATAATTGTATTATATTTTTACTCGGTCTTCGATTTGGAAAAATGTTTTGGGTTGGTAGAAAAATAATTGCGGTGTCTGTATTCTGAATTCTAACCTTAATTTTTTTTCAATGAAAGTGTCATTACATCATGTTCATCTTAATATCATTTTAAAGTACATTTTTCGGTCTGTATTTTAATAACATTGACTTTGGTTTTATTATTAATTTTGCTTCAAATTGAGCTGTTGAATTAAAGATGTAAAAGAAGCCGACAGACTAGAGCTTTGAAGATGAAGATCGCGGGTGTCCTTCTTCAGTTCAACGATTAACTAATGATGTTATTTTAATCATAATCACGCACAACAATTTGAGAGCTTGCACGAAAGTTAGGCGTTAGTCATCCAAAAGTTCTGGACCACTTAAAACATCTAGATGACAAAAATGTATATGAATTTGAAGGTCATAAACCACAATTATTTTTCTACCAACCTAATAACTTTTAAAAATAAGTATGAATTCGGTGCGTTAGTAATATTTTCGGTTAGGTTTCGATAATTTTAATTCTGAGAAGTCTGACAATTTCTTAAATTTTACTCAGTTGTTTAATGTCTACTTAAAACAGGAAGAAAAATCAAAAAAGAGAAAAATATATATGGATTTGAGGGTTATAAACCGCAATTATTTTTCTACCAACCTAATATATTTAAAAATAATATATTATTTATACTGTTTGCAGTCTACATTTATTATGCCTATGAAGAGAAACATCAGAAAATTTATGTAGCACTGAGTACAATTGTTATTAAATATTTATCTCTAGGAAAATTTTGATGAAACTTTTATTTCACTTGTTTTCTTACACTCATACACACACACACACACACATATATATATATATATATACATATATATATATATATATATATATATATATATATATATATATATATATATATATTCATTTGTAACTCGTCAGTATTCAAGAAAACTATTTTTTATATTGTTGTTGGTCTTTATTAAAACTACAATTTCTTAAGCAATGTTATGGTTTTATACAGCATTTAGTTTTATCTTTACGGTTGTCCCGATGTGTAAGTGCGTGTTTTTTTATGAATGTTGTATATAATTCCTTGATGAAACAAGAACATTTAATTTCGTTGTTCAACTTATTCTTACAGATGTACCATAAATGTCTCAAACATTTTTTGGCTATTGTGTTATTGTTCTTTTCATTTATGGTTATGTGTATATGTATATATATATATATATGTTTTACAATTTATTTGATTAATAAGTTACATATTTTCCAAAACTGAATCCATGTATTTGAAATTATATCTTGTTAAATATTATTTTAAATTATAACTTGTTATTTTATATTGAATCCATATCTAGTGTTCAATTTAAAATAAATGAATGTCAGCTAGTTATTATTTTTTTTTAAAAAATTCTAAGTAATCTAAATTTCTTGTTTGATTTTATTGATAAGGCATAGAAAAAAATTATCAAATTCAAAAAAAATAAGTAATGCATATTTATAAACGAGTAACTAGAAAGTATTCATTAAATAATTTTTGAGAGTAACCCTCGAAACTGTCTCAGTCAGTTTCGAGTGCTACTTTTATATTAAATTGTAATATGAAAAGACTTTTTGAGAAATTGTCATGTATACCGTGACAAAAAGTTTAAGCACTGTACGCACGGTAACCACAACGGAATGTAACCCCACCTTTGCTGCGCCTTGTTTCATTACTGTAACGAAATCTTTTAACATTTTTGTATATAAAAAAGAGTGCTGTCTCCGCAGATGATAGGCTCCCCTGCGACCGACGAAAAACGAATTGTTGGACGAGTAATTTTACTTTAAAATTATTAATTAAACGTGTATTCACTTTAAACTCGGATCATCTTGAATACATGTTTCGTCATGTGGTATTTTATAAAATAGAGCCTGTGATGAAAAGAATCACGCAAGTTTTAATTAAAATTAGTCTCTTGTTATGATTTTAATTATTAACGGAAACTTTTCACAGCTATCGTATGTACCACAGAAATAATATAACTACTTCAGAAAGAATCATTTTTGTCTTTAACGGTAAATTAACTTTTATTCGACGAAAGTCAAAACGTTATTCTTTATAAACAGACACACATTACGCATAAAGAAGAGCGGATAGAGTTATTTGTCTTTCTGAATGTTAATGTAACTAAACGACATCATTAAACAGCTAACTAAACTTGTATTATGCCGTTCAAACAATGTATACTTTAGTTTTCGTCTCAATATATGAGTGTTTTTGTTATTACACAGTTGAACAACAAAAAATGAGGTTAACAGTCAACTTTTCGTTCTACATGTATAGATTTTTTTCTGAAAAGCTCGATTCACGTTTCGATGCATAAATACGTTTGAATGCTCTTAAAGTTTTTGACTTTTATATATAAATAATGTTTATAAGAAATTGGTAGTTCAGTGAAAATTTATAATTACTTATATTTAAATTTACTTTTATGATATCATTTCTGTGCATAATAATGATAACTTTATTCTATTTCAAAATTTAAAGTGTTTTCTTACTCTGTTTTCATCATTTTTGAGATCACATATAGATAATTTATTTTTTAAATAGGTTTTCTTAGATATTTTTAGACTTTTTAATTTCATTGTTTGCTTTTTGTGACTCTCAAAAATTCTAATATAAGTAATACAAGTTATATCAACTCGATTCAAGTGAAAAAACGAATTACAGAAAATAATAAAAAAATTAAAAGATAAAGATAGAAGATTAACCACAAATAGATCTAATATAGGTTAAAAAAATCAGTTACTACTCTGTCGATTTGTCATACAGCACGGAAACTCAGGCCTGTCGACATTTAATCGATTCTGTTTTCTCTTCGATTCTATTTTATATTTAGTTCATTTATATTTTGAAACATATCATTTATGATTTTATAAACATTTTTTTGGCATGGATCAAGTTCACAAGATGTTAGAAAGAACTGCTCGAACACTCTTCAACAATTCAGAGGCGTTAGTTGAATCAGAACCACGTACAGCACTTAGAGAGCTTGCACAAAAGTTAGGCATCAGTCATTCAACAGTTCTGGACCTCTTAAAGCGACTTAAATTAAAAAAAAGTTCACAAACCGCAATTATTTTCCTATCAACCTAATAACGTTCGTTATTTTAAAATACAGAATTTGAATTCAATCAAAAAATATGAAATGAAACTTTCTGTACTTGTTTATCGAGTTAGAACTATATTTAGATAGTTTTATAATTTCAAAAACTGAAATACTCTAATTATTTCAAAGCATCGCTCAGTTATCGATGAGTTTCTGCTGTTTTCTCAATAGTTTTGAACTCATATAAAAAATGCTCTTACTTACTTCTTTTCCATCCGTAATTCAATAGCTGAACTTGAAGCAAAATTAAAAATAAAACCAAAGTCGATGCCACCAAAATACAGACCGAAAAATCTACTTTAAAATGAAAATATTAACATGAACACGATGAAATGACAGTTTTATTGGAAAAAATTAAGCTTAGAATTCAGAATACAAAAACCTCAATTATTTTCCTACCAGTATAATAAAATGACGAATCCTAAATACAAAAGAAATCGTAGTCAAAATAATCATAATTATTCTTCGAACACAATATATAAAAAAATATTCCTCGACTGTATCCACTCTGTATATAAAGTTAAATATTAGAAATTGTTCAAAACGAATTATTTATGTTCGTGTGGTCTACTTCAACAAAAATAATTATCTCCACTGCTATTAAAATATTTAATGGAATATATTTGTAATCTGGAACAAATCCATCGATCCGATTAAAAATGTCGATATAAATTATTAATCAAACCAGTATTGAAAATCGTTTAAGTACCAATATATCAGACTGTCCGTTTTATAAAAATTAAAACGTTTGAATAATTAAATATCCGTAAACGTAAGAAGGATAAAAACGATTTATGCAAGTATATGAAGAATTTGAATTACGTTGAAAATCGGTTAATGCTCTCCAATTAAATTGAATTTTTTTAAATCAGTACTGATACTTTGTCTGACTTTAATTAAATTTAATACGTTATTATTGATATATAAGGAAGCAAGTATAAAAGAATTGTTAATTCAAATGTACATCGATTTATTTATTACTTTATTCATTTTATATATTGATGGCTAGAGTTGATGAACTTGTAAAAAAATGTAGACAATATGCCAGTCTGTTTCAAATGAGAAAATTTAAAAAATATTCCAATAATAAAAAAAATGTTCCAAAACATTTCCTTACAAGATTCACTTTCAATAATTCTTAGAAATCCGTGAAAGACAATGTTTACAAAAACAACTCATATGAAGAATTGAACGTAGTAAAAACTATAAAAAGTTCCACGTTCAAAAAACACTAGTTTAGTCAGAATTGGAATCGATATCGGCAAATATTGCTGGATGCAGATGAGTTACGAATCGAACATGTTTTTATGTAAATAAAATATTTGTGTTTTATTACAACTACTAAATTTTAGAGCCAATATTGCAGGCGTAATAAATCAACAAATAATGTTATTTAAAGTTATTACATCTTCTCTGAACGTTTTCATATTCCTTCTGATTGAAAATAACGTCGTTAAAAATTCAAATATAAGTTAGGGGTGGTGATCTTACAGGAAAAAACATTTTGATATTTTTTTCTGAACAAAAAATGTAAATTGAAAAACAATTTGAAACAAGATTTTTTCCATCCGAAATTATTTATCTAGCTTCGATGTAAAATGAAATGAGTATAAACGAAATCACATATTTTGAATTTATAAGTTATGATTTTCATTCATAATATTTTTTAAATGACTGATAAAATAGTAAACCATTTATATTCATCGGCAAACAGGAGATGGCTTAATCTTTCGCCCTTTATTTCGATTCCTTTGTCCTCCCAGTCGAGCGATTTGAATACTTCTTCCAAGGCCGCGGTAAACAATTTCGGAGAAATTGCATCTCCCTGTCTTACACCTTTCTTGATTTTTATCTTTCTTGTTTTTTCATGTAGCTTCACCGACATCGTTGCTTTTTCATAGATGTTATCTAGCAGCTCGATATATGTACCCTCTATGCCCTGGTTCTTCAATGCAGATATTACCGACGAGGTGGTGATGAAGTCGAAAACCTTTTCGTAGTCTATAAATCCAAGACACACTGGTATTTGGTATTCATTTGACCGGCTTATTACTTCTCTCACTACTTGAATATGATCCATTGTACTAAATCCGGTTCTAAATCCTGCTTGTTCCCTTGGTTGGGCGAAATCTAGTTGCACTTGTAGACGTTTCGAAATTATTTTTATAAAGATCTTATATATCGTAGGTAGTAAACTAATCGGCCGATAATTTTTCAAATCTTCTTTATCTCCTTTCTTGTGTAGAAGAATTACCGTGGCTTCGTTCCATTTATCTGGGATAGTTCTTTTTTGTATACAGGTAGTGAATATATCAGCGAGAACTTTTTCTGTTTTTTCTCCTACTAACTTGAAAATTTCTGTTATTAACCCATCATTTCCGGCTGCTCTTTCATTTTTCATATTCTTTATTGCATATGTAACCTCTTCCGGTAGCACGGGTGGGACACCTTGGTTGTATGTTTTCTATTCTCGTTCTCTTTGTTACATGTATTTTTGTATAGGTCTGTGTAGAATTCTTCTACTCTTTTAATGATTCCCTTTTTGTTGAAGATTCTGCTCCCATCATCTAATTTCAAGGCAGTTATATGTTCTTTGCCAATTATTAAGCTCTGTTTCATTTTTCGGTAGCTTTTATTTTCTTCGATAGTCTTCTTAATTAGTTTATTGTTTTACTTTCGAACGTCTTCTCTAATACACTTCCTCACTGTTTTTCCAAGTTCGATATATTCGATTCGGTCTTTCACATTATCTGTTAGTTTTATTTCTCTTCTCTTCTTCATTAGACATTTAGTTTTTTCTGATATTTTCTTATTTGATTATATATGTATATATATATATATATATATATATATATATATATATATATGTATATATATATATATATATATAATATGTATATATATATGTATATATATATATATATATATATATATATATATATATATAACATGAATACTCCATGTTTAGATTGATTGTGATTAATGAAATGGAAGGTAAATAATATTAGAAACTATGCTAAAATGTTAAAAATCAGCATCGGTTAACGTTTTATGTTCGCCGAAAGTGTTATTACACGATAACAACGTACAATTCAAAGAATAAAAAGATATGCTCCGGTGAAATGACTACACATGGGAATACTTACCGCAAATCCGCCGTGTGCGTTCCGTCCATTGCGATACAAGTTTCATGTCGTCTGCAACCGGAATCCGTACTATTTGCACGGCGGCCGCAAATATTAACCGTTCGCGTTCGAATTTCCAGCCGAACGTGCAGATATACACTCTGTATCGACGGACATACTTAGCGCAAAAGTGCTCGTTACGAGCGAATCTTGCGCGATGTTTAATATCGTGTAAAATGTTTTACTGTTGTATTAAACAGCGGAGTACTGCGTTGTTTCGTACACCGAACAAGTATTAATAATCGACGGGCACACAATGATAAGATTCGAATGTACCAACGTTTACGATTCAAATTTATTATCTCTGCGAACGGATTTCATTAAATGTGCTCATTATGAGCGACGTGCGTCTGACAATCAAACGATCCTTTTAACACAATTAATCATATCTATTATGCTTTATAAAATTTCATAAATGAAAGATATTATTGCGGTATTATTCGTATTACGTTCGCTTGTAAATATCATATTTAGTATTGAATTAATACACAAACATTCGTATATGTATTGTGTGTGTGTGTGTGTGTTTTAATAAAATACCGTTGATTCTGTTCTCACATCACGCTCAAATTACGATCTCGAAAAGCTAGCTTTATGTAAATCAGTTTTATATAAACTGTTTCACATGAAAGTAAAGCATTAAAAATATGTTACGTTTACAGCGAATTGCAAATCTTTTTTTTATTAAAAACGTTGGCTACAGTTATAAAAATGTTGGATTATTAATGATTTTAATTGCAGTGTTTGTTAAAATATCTTCTTTCGTAATCAAAACAAGTATCTATTATTTTAATTGAATAAAATATGTGTCTAGCAGATTAAATAATAATTTGAACAAAAAATATAATCAGTGAATAAAAGGAGTTTTTTTTATTTGTGGTAGATTGAGTAACAGTTTATCCTTTAAATTATGAAATTAATTGATCTTTCTATTAGGTTGGTAGAAAAATAATTGAGGTCTATGATCTTCAAATTCATACACATTTTTTATAAATTAAATGATTCAGGGCTGTTGGATGACTGACGTTTAACTTTTGTGCAAGCGCTCGAATTGTTGTGCGTGGTTTCGATTCAACTAACGCCCTGAGTTCGCCGTCTCAGAGTGCTAAAATAAAGATATATCTTCAGAAGAGTCTTCTGTACCTTAGCACATTATGAATAATGGCATTGCTATCGAAATGCTCTTAAACAAAAATCAAAATCAATCAATTATTGAACTTTTCTGATTATAAATCTTTCTGTGATTTTTGAGATGGGGGAATAATTAATTTGTAAAATCAATTTAAACACGGTGCATGCCGCGACCTTCATCATTAAGGTTTTCGTCCTCAGCACGAAATTTTTGGAACCACAATTGCACCGTATGTTCTTTAACGTAGCTTTTTTAAGTGGTTCAAAACTGTTGGACAACTAACGTTTATTTTTTGTGCAAGCTCCAAATTGTGAGCGGTTCTGATCCAACTAATGCATTCAGTCGGTCGTTATGCACTGAAGAAGGACGCCCGCGACTCTCGTCCCATGTACAAATTTTTTGGAACCACTATTGGATCGAAATTCCTTAATAGTACCCACACCAAAATCATTGTTTAGTTTACGAGCAGTTTCTTCTGATTTACCACCCGTTTTGAACTCATAAAAAATTTGTTATTTATTTTTCTTCCATCTTTGATTCAATAACCAAATTTGAATTAAAATTAATAATGGAACCAAAGTCAATGTTACCAAAATACAGACTGAAAAATGCACCTTAAAATTATATTAATATGAATACGATGAAAAGACACTTTAATTGAAAAAATTGATGTTAGAATTCAGAAAATAAAAACCGCAATTATTTCCTATCGAACTAATACAAGAAATGTAAGACAGTTCCCTATTTTCACATTTTCGGATTTAATTGTATTTTAATTACAGTGCTGTTTATTTTTACAAAATCATTCGATTATAAGTAAATGTAAAATAATTATTTTGAAAAAAAATCAATTTCTTTTAAATAATAAATTGTTCTCTAATAATAACAAGATACACGATTAATATTTATTAAAAATACTTACAAAATCACACTCAAAATCGACTTTCTCAATCTTAATCTATGTAAGAAAAAATTCTTTTGATTAAATTAAAAATTTATTCCAATAATGATTTATTTTTACTAATTTTCCTCTTCAATCTATTCATGAACGCTTTCATTCAAGAATTAAACACTATAATATTCAGGAATGTAGTTTATTTCATCCAAGAAAACCTTTATAGAAAATTCAACAACCACCAACCTATTTTAAAATTTTTTTTATTTGATTTTCAGTGCGTGATCTTTCATTCTTTCTATAAAAAATGAAAAGTTATTCTTTGATAAAATTAATTGATTTAAATATAAAAACTAATATTGAAATTATTCTTCTTTCTTCTAAGCTAACCTAATCTTGTTCTATTATTTTACTTGGACAAATCCACTACAAATATCTAAAATAAAACACACTATTTTTCTTTAACTTCATTCAGTACTATGGAATTATTAATGACATCTTAATAAAATATCGAACGATTTAACTCTGTAAATAAAAAAATACTGTTTACCTTTAAAAAAATGATTTAAATATATTGAAATGTGTTTTTAGAAAATATAATTATTATTATATTTATTAAATTCTTAAAAAATAAGGATTAATTGGTATTGCTTTATTCAAAGAAATCTTTTTATTTTTAATAATATTATAAATGTTTAAGAGATATATGTTTAAAATTTCAAATAATCAATGAATAGGGTGTGATGTTTTTTTGGCACCAAACCCTGACGCCAGTGTTTGATGTTTTTCTTATTCTGAACAATTGTATTTTTCATTTGGCATTTGTATAAAATATAAATTATAATATTTTCCACGCGAAATGCTTTAAAATGCACTTCATTAAAACTTATTGCATGCTGCACTTTAATCATAATTATTTCTATAAACATGAAGGCCGTTCTTTATCGTTTCACTAACATCTGCAATATAATAAAACCTTTTTTGAATTCCACCTGCAGTGTAATACTTTATATTTAAGTCTTTTATTTATATACACTTCATAGTTAGATTATTATCTTAGACTAGCATAAATTCTCATACACATTAATGAGCTTATAATTTTTAAATCTGAAAAATTCATTACTAATTTATGCAAAATTCAGCACTGCCGGTGATACTTGCACGCATCGAAGTATTCACATTCGATAAATATCGAAGTACGATATTTCACGTTCAAAAATACAAAACCGATATACAAATATACGAAAATATTGTGTTAATGTTTAATTAAAATTCGTGATTGTTTCCCTGATACCTTCAGATTGAATAATTATAAAGCTTTCATGTACTTTACCCAATATATTTCGATTGTTTACTGGCTTCACTGTTTTGATTTTTGTTTATTTTGTATGATTTTCCACTTATTGGAAATGAAAATGTGTTATTAATTTCGCACGCATTATATATATATATATATATACACACATACATATATTGAGTGTAATTAAATCGAACGCTAATAAGCAATTATAATTTACTACACGACATAATTGCAGTTCCTAACATAGATACCAATTTAGCTCGTTAATATCTGTTATAATTTCCTTTAATATTTCCTGTTCAATATGTAAATAGATGGTGTAGTATTTTCTTGATTGAAAATGTTAATGAAAAAATAATTTAAATAGTTTAACTATCGGAGACGATGATTCGTTTATTGGTTCTGTTTTAGTTGATGTTTTAAAGAATATATCAGTGTGATTTTTTAAAGAACACTGTTCTTAATAATTGTACGAAATATTGATTGTCGCTCTAATAAAATTCACCTAAATCATCGAATGAGAATTTTCTGTCACCCTAACAAGTATTGAAATTATTATTTATTTAAGAGAAAAATATTGCTGTCGAATATGAAAAAAATATGTTTATATCTGTTTTGAAAAATAGTAAAGAAATTATTATTATTATATATTTTTGTATCTCTGATCCTGTGGATACATTGTCTTGAGAGTGTTCATCTTTTTGGATCAATATATTCTTCTTGGACATTACTGAGTTCGACATGTGTACCATTTTCAGGTAAATGTTAACTCTCAGGTAGTTTAAGAATTCTCTGAACGCTACACATCTTTTGGCTTTTAGACAATCATTAATCATTCAATTTTTGAAGTAAATACAATTTTTCAATGGATTGAGAGTTGATTGTTAACCTGTTAGCTACGTAGCTCTATTTTAAAAGTATGTACCTACATTGTGTAGCAAAAATGAATAAATGACGAATATACATGTCAAACACAGAGTACATCCAGCTGCTGTAAAATTACATTAAATTGTAACGAAGTTACATTTGATTTTTTTAAAAAAAATCAATATCATTGTTAAAATTCTTTCATATTATTTACAAAACTAAAACATGCATGGTTTTCATATTAAAAACAAACAAGAAAAAGCAAATTCTTGAAAAAAATTGATTGCATCCTATTCTTGTCTCAAGATATTGTAAAAGTTTTGAAATTTACAAATATGTTTCAGTTTTCAGTAAAATTTTAATGTCAATATCAAATGGTAATTACTTTTTTGCCTGACGAGTATACACATCATAACATTAAAAAAATTGCAATGTCTTCATGATGAGTATACTCGCCATACACAGGTTAAACAGAGCATTTATAAAATAATTTATAACCAGTAATACATTAGTAACACGAGTTAAATAATTCATCCACTACCAAGTGAATAAAGTAAGTTTACCTGTTCAGAATACATTTATGACCCTGTGGTAAAATTGACTTTTACAAACGAATTATTCTCTCATTTCAGAACTTACAGAATGATTTACAATCAGAAAAGTTCAAAAATTGATTACTTTTGATTTTCGCTTGTCAGCATTTTGATAACAATGCACATTATTCATAGTGTTATTGTACAGAACACTCTTTTAACATATTTCTGTATTTTATCTCTCTGAAAATAATATCATCCAGATTTAAATCTGTATAAACAAGAATCAAAACTGATAAATAATCATTTATTGAACATTTATGATCAAAAAAAAACATCTGTGGTTTGTGCGGTGAGAGATTGATTCATTTATAAATATTTATGATTTGTTTAACATCCATTTTTTATTATAAGACAGAGTTGTTTATTTTAAATCGTCCACTTATGTATAAATAAGATTCATATTTGAAAGTAGAGAGAGCAGTAAAATCTTTGTTATAATTTGTTTGCATGCTTCTTTGATCGCATCATTCGATTACTAAAAGCTTCAAGATTATATTCCTTATATATATATATATATATATATATATATATATATATATGTGTGTGTGTGTATGTATTTATTCATATATTAGTGATAAAAGCGAATGTGACAAGTGTAAGTCTTAATAGTATAAAGTTCATTGTTACAAAGGCAGCGAACGCGACCGCATAATGATAATCATTAGCAGAGCAAACAATTCCTTGCAAGGACTTGATTCATGACTGAATCCACATGGTTGCATAATCTGAACCCGAAAGTGACATAAAACCAATGTGGGTGGATCGAGTCGAGCATTGTCACCAATGAATATATGACGTCGGGTCGGCTGTTCCAGCGTCACATTCCAACGTCACGCCGGGCGACAGTCAGATAATGATGATAATAATAGTCATTATTCTAAAGCATCTTGTAGGATGGCGAACTTACAGACACCACGCTGTGAATACGAAACGGAATTTCGTATATTTAGTCGTATATGCCTTTGTTAGAACACGAGATGTGTTCATACGTGTACTCTATTGCTGGCAAATAACGCTCGACGATTCACAACACACCTAGTATTACAAATGTACATGTGTCACACAATATATTGATATTAGTTATATTTAAATGTAGATATCGTTCATGAATGTGTAACAATATTCGATGAAAAAAAATACTATTACAACGTAATATATTAAAGACGGCCAATTTGAACGGAACGCATCTGAAAAATTAATTTCACGAAAAGAAAATTGATGCAAATATAATAACAGTGAATGGCATCAACCTAATTTCAACGCTGGATACTCTTCGCATATTACTGCGTCAGCGCTTTAAGTAAATTCGCTCTTTCTTATCTATTATTTTCTCAAGTGTCATTTTCCAGATGACTGGAAATTTCATTTTCATTTTCAGTTTTATTTGCGACGAATTAGTGAATTTCATAAAACTTAATTAGGAAATGCATCGTAGATTTATGCACCGTATCAATTTAATTTATGAAAAATGTAATGTGGATAAATCGATGTAAGGAATGAAGATTGAACATTTTATAAAAGTTGAAATTTATAATAAAATCATTACCGGCGGTCATTTTTATATGATTTACAAATTAATATATATATATATATATATATATATATAATTTTCTTTAGTGATATTACTTGATTTTTTTAAATAAAATATTAAACTAGAATATTTTACACTAAGAGAATTCAGGAAATTATTTACAATCTGTAGTAAAATATAATCATTTTTATCAATGTAAGGAATAAATATTGAACATTTTATAAATGTGAAAATTTATAATAAAATCATTACTGATGGTGATTTTTATATGACTTACAAATTAATATATATATATATATATATATATATATATATTTAATTTTCTTTAGAGATATAACTTGATTTTTTTAAAATAAAATATTGAGCTAGAATATTTTACACTAAGAGAATTCAGGAAATTATTTACAATCTGTAGTAAAATATAATCATTGTTTCTTTCTCTAGTATATGAGAAGGAGAATGATATTATATTTTTCATTTTCATACTTTTATTACTGCATGTCTATTTCAATTATATTATAAGGAACTGCTTTCGTAGAAATAAACATTTGAGTTTTGTTTCTCATACATGAAAATATATTAACTGTAAATTATTATCTACTTTCATACATTAACACACATTTCTATAGCAATTCAGTCATCTTCGGAGAACAAGCACAGCAAATGTAGAACATCAGTCTTCGCATCATTGTGTTGTCCTTCTACATAACTATTTTTTATTTCTTGGTCCGAAGCCATATATGTTTGAGTTTCTTGTTTTAACGATATTTTCTTGTCATCTCTAGATTGATTTTAAATACTGTTCAAAATGTACCAAGTATTAGTTCTTTTGGATTTTATGATATTTTTTAATACCTAGTCAATATTTTTCTATATTTATTAATTCACAGACAATTCAGTTGTATTCCAATTTATATGTCAAAATCATTACACTCGCTATTACATCTGTAATGTCTTCTTACTTTCATATTAATTGTATCTCTTTTTATTATTTCTTATGTCTATATTTAATGATTCTTTATAATTATTGAACACTATATTATTTTGAAATTTAAGACTGCATTTCAATTAACAAGTAAGAAAGTATATAGACATATTTATTAATATATATATATATATATATATATATATATAAGTTGTTGAAAATTATTCATAAGTACATTTTTTACAAAAAAAAATTATGAATCAATAAAGAACTTTTTATATGCCATTTAGGTGGCGAGGCTTACAAATTGCTAGCTGATATTTGAGCTAGTAGATATTTTAGAATTTTCGTTATAAGATATTCGAAAAATATCTGAAAATAAGAATAGTTTAGTACAAAAATAGAAAAAAAACCTGATGAAAAAATTCTAACAAATGTATTATCAAACTAGAGGGAAAAAATAAATATACATACATATATATATATATATATATGTATGTATATGTATAAGAAAGAGAAATACACAAATAAATAAATCTGCTTTTTAATATTAGAAGGGTGAATTTATTTTAAATTAAAAAAAAACTGTTACATAATACATTTGCATATTATTTATAAAAGAAACAATTTTTCGTATGAAATGAGATTCGACACAGCTGTTTCATCAATTTTATAAACTTGATTCATTTTGCAGTTGGTATTTTATATAAATAGCAAATTCGTTTTCTTTTTATAAATAGTCAGCACGGAATATCATTTTGAAAAGTTTAATATTTTAGTAATTATTACACTGCGATTTCGTTCGATGTAGGTACTCTTTTTAAAAAATAAAATCTCTCTTTTTTAAACATTTCTTTTGATCAATAACATTCTACGTTTTTGTATGTTTTATACACATTTCGAATAGTTCCAAAACATTCATAATATAGTCGATGAATGTGTTTATATTTTAAAAATATACTTTTTTAGTATTTGTTAGCAGGGTGTCTACTAAATCCAAACAAAAAATACAGTATTGTTAGATAAATTCCAGTCATACAAAGGAAAAAAATCGTACATTGTCTTCCAATCGCGAAAATATTTGATCGGAAAGTCGATACGGATCCTATATTAACATTTCGGTATCGTTTTGTACTGTTTGTAAAAATAAAATGTGTCCTGTAACTAATAAACGTGTACGTACCGAAAAATGTGTACGCCTGTCCAGTGCTAGAAACACAGTATTTTTGAGCAGAAACGAGATAGGCCAGCGTCGCCGGAAATGCGAGACTCGTAGTCTGATTGGATCAATATATTGAGTTACAATTGGTGCGCTTTTCAGACAGGTCGTTGCACTTGTTGTCAGGGTCTGTTTAATGTTGTGAGTCTGTCTGTTATACGCCAGACTTTGGCTACACATTGTAATTTTTATAGACGACGGAATGTGCAGTGTGGAAAATAGAAAAATCTATTATTGAACTGTGAATTTCCTATTCATATATGTACAAAAAGTTACATACATATTATAATATATATATATATATATATATATATATATATATATATATATATATATGCATGCATATAATATATAATTTATAACATACTTTTTATATGGGGTGGCTGAGAATTACAAATTATATAAAAATGAATGTTTAAAATCTCCCATCTATTTCAGTGAAACAATGATTAACAATTTAAATTTTATTGATGATAAAGCAGTTACCTTCACTGCTAACTACTCGGTCTATCATTCTACAGTTGATTTATTAGATTTAGTTCTAGACAACAGTCCAGAACTAAATCTAATTCTTTCTGTTTTCTTTTCTTTTACAAATCTCTTGAATGACTTCAGTCGTGATTATATTAATTTCTCTGTGTATATATATTAAATAGTGATTTTTTTCATTTTATTTTGGGGATACCAAAGCTTCTTGACTTCCTCCCTGAGTACGCCACTGATGAGGATCCATAAAATAATAATAAACTTTAAGAGATCATTTATAAAATTTATTATGAAAAACAGGTCCTAAATATTTCTATTTTTTAGTTAAAACACTCTCCTTTTATTAAGAATCAGGAGACTCTGCACCCTACTCGCAGACTTCCGGAGGCTTCGCCCTCTCTCGCTTCGCTCTCGTTAAGTGTTAAGAATTTCTGAATGAAAAACGAAATAAAGATTTTCTATAATGAAATTTATTTTTCGATTTTGAATGAAACCGTGAAAACAGCGAAACTGAAAAGAAAATTTATTGTAAACTTATTCTAAAACTTCTCTGTATTCGTAATTGATTTGTGTTCTTCTGTGCCCTGACATTTGATACCCTGCTTAAAGGTACATCTAGAAAGACCAACATATAACTGATCGTTTTCGAATACTGTTTCATTGGAATCAACAAACATAACGATTCTTGAATCATTGGAAATGATTAGGAAGGGAAATAGTTAATGTACTACTTGTAGAATGTAGCGGGGGAACGACATCACGAGGAGGTGGTTATACAGAAAACAAATTAGTATTATAGGAATGTTACGATTGAATTATTTTTTATGTATAGCAAGATAATAAATATTATTATCAATACGACTGTTTAGGATAAATCATTCGAATGACAGGCATTTAGGTAATTTATTCAGAACAAAACTGTAACCAATGCACATTCTACACTCTAGTGTTTTACTAAAAGGAGTTAAAAAAGATGGAATCGTTTCAGAATAAAAAAAATGATAATCCATTCTGATCGATTATCCAATATCTTTTCTTTAAAGTTCTAGTTTAATTTTAAACTTGAGAGATTGTTCTTACTGATATAAGATAAAGCAAGTAGTCTGATGAAATTTCCTCCCGTACTTGAAATCTATTAAATTACTTAAAAAGACAACCAAGTGTTACAAAATGTATTTTTACTGAAGTAATCCCTCTCAGTTCTTTTAGTATTTCACTAAAGTATCGGCTTATTATATTTATTAAACGGAATGGGCAGATTTACTCTATAGAGGGGCTTTAAAGATACTATTTAGATTCCACACACAGCTGCAGAATTCCAGTAAGAGTCTCGCTAGAGTAAAGTAAGCGGTTTTGTTTTTACACCCCAGCGTTTTATCTTCTTCGTTATAAAATTCAAGCAATTATGAGTTCAACTAGTAATTATACATGAATGATATTCTCAGGACAGATGAATTTAATGTTTGTGCAGATATTTAGATGAATTGCAAAAGTCATCAAAGAAAAAACAATATTTTAAGATTATTTCATATAAGGTAAATTATTCAAAAGAAAAATTTAACCTGAAAATACATACACTTGAAAATATCGAATATAATTTCTAATGTTGTGACTGATAGTTTAGAAAACTGTTTAATTAATTTTCATTCGGTAATTTGAAACATTACAAATTATAAATTAATATTTTTCGTATATAAAACGATTCGTTTTAAAAACTCTGACAAAAAAAGAATTTATAAACTAATACAAAAGTAAATCTCTTTATTTATTAATATATATTTATTATCTCTAAGTAATTACCATTCTTTATCAATATTAAAAAGAAACACAAAATTAAAACTTCTCACAGAATTTAAAATAGAATAAAAATTAAAAATAATTTTATATAAAACACTTTATATAAAAAAGCTCACCTGTCCTCTTTCAATATTTTCGTTTTATTTTGTTGATATTATCTTACGTTTTATAATTTTATTATTAATTCTGTTTACATTAAATTTACATACAAGATCTTGCAAATCGATTACGGTATTCAGTGTTGTAAGGAGATTAAGTTATTCTTATTTGTTTTGTTATCACCGTGACTACTTTTTACCCAAGTGTTTATTTTTTTTTTAAATATATCTTGCATATTCTCTTTAATCTACACGTACTGTTTCTCTTTTATACTTATTTAATTTTTTTTCATTATTTCTTTGCTCTATTCTGTAATACATTTTTTTATGATTGTAACAAGATTACAGTGTATTTCAATTTAAATTAAAAAAACATAGATATTTCTTTAATTTTTTCTATAGAATTAAGAATGTAATAAATATATTGCAATAAACGTAGTCAGTAAATGAAATAAACAACTCACTATAAATATTTTTACTGAATATAGTGTTGGTGTAATGTATATATATATATATATATATATATATAGACATACATTAATTTCCTTAAAGTATTGTGTATTGATTTATAGGTACGTGGGTTGAAAATATGAAATAATAGTGCCCAAGTAGATTCATTGCGTTGAAATTTATAGCTGGGATCTTAAAATAGATGTTGAAGTATATAATTAGTTTCTTGTGTATAAGAGTTGCAAAAAAATATATCGGTTACAAATAGTACTGAATAGAGACCAATATAGTTCGATTGTTTGATATATGTAATGATTTTTTATTCCACAAGAAAAGTTCTTTTATTATTATTTGTTGAAATTATAGTTAATTTATATATTTCAGATTTATGTTAAAGTCGTACAAAATGAAATAATTAGCAATTGATTTACACATGAAGAAAAATATTCATATTTTTTAAAACCAAGTTTCAAATTTTAGTAATTGATCAGTATGAGTGGATTAATTTTTGGCGGAATCAATGAATGAAAGATCTTTTCATGAATAAATTTCTCACTCACTCCAAACATCAGAAACGTTTTTCTGATCATAAATTTCCAGTTAATGATTATTGAATATTTTCGAGTGTTTCTTATGCATGTTTCGGATTCATCATCAAAATGCGCATAAGCAATAATCAGAAATGATCAATAATCATTTAATGAATATTTTTAATTAGCAAACGTTTGTGAAATAAATGAAAAAAATATTTGTGGAAGTGAATTTAGCCACAGTACTGGAACTATATTATGTATAGAAATAGAGATAAAAAGGTGTTTGTGCAGTAGTTATTCATTTATATTTTATTGTTGATTAAATATTTTTTAATTTTATTTTTAATCATATTTTGTATAAAAACATGCAGTTTATGTAATTGATATTTAACAAAAATCGTTAGAAGACATAATTATTCAAAAATATCATTTATTTATTATTTTGACAAAAATTTCAATTAAAGTTTTATTTACAATAATTTGCAGTGGTCATCTATTAATTTATAGATGTATATTTATTCTCAATGTTAATTTTTTTAAGATACGAGATGAAGTTACACAAACTCTTATTAATAGAATGGTTTTCGAATACGACTTTTATTTAATCATTGTTATTCGATATTTTTCTTAATTCTAAACTAAATTCTTTCTAAAAATTCTTTGAAGAGCATAGTTTCATTTTCGCACAAGTTTTCAAAACCCCTTTAGGTGTCGTTAAATATGTAATTAATGAGCTTTTTTTAAAATGTACAAAACTATTATGAATTTTATCAAATGAAATGGTTAGTGCATTCACTGCCATTATTAAATAAATATATATTAGTATTGTTAGTAGAACTCTTTATAGATGATACTTTTTAGATGTGTATTTTATATATATATATATATATATATATATATATATAAATAAATTTATTGTTAATGAAATTTATTCAACATATATATAGAAAAATAATCCGTTATTTCTGTATGTAATTGTCTTTCACTATGCTATTCTTTCAACATATGAACGGTGGCGAGACATTTGTTTCGGGGGCGCGGGGCGAAAAGAGAGCGTGCGCGCAAGTCTTTCCGAGAGACGGCTGCTGCGGCGCCATCATGAAGGTAGTCGCATGTCGTCACCGCTTCGTTATAACAGGCAGTCAGTCCGTTGATCGTATTTTGGTGGCGGGGCGAAACACCCGGAGCAACCCGGAGCACTGAGCGCAACGCTACTACTTTCAGTCAGTCAGTGTTAAAGCTAGCGGTGGTTCGTTGCTCGTCCGGTCCGAACAGAGCAACGACAGCGCCGAACGTCGGAAGCGACGAAGAATAAAAGCTGTCTACACGACGCTCCCACCATCAATTACCCAGCGCGTCCACCGGTTGTTGCTTTCACGCTAGTTCTGTCGTTGTTTAGTGCGTGCCTTTATCGTTTTTTTTCTCGAAAAAAGGAACATCCGAAAAGTCGGACTAATCATTTTTTACGATAAACTTTTGTGCATCTTTCTGTCGAAAAAAAATACATGACTTGTATTTTAATTTTAGTGTGTGATACAACACTGTACATGGTATCAAAACATATATCCGAGCGTCCAAAAGATTTAATTTCGAATAAATAAATAAATTAAAATACAATAAAGGCCATTCGGTATAAGCCGAAGTAAAAAATATGAACATATTTACAATGGGTTTTGATTGAATCAATCGTGCCTTTATCTTCTGAAGTCCAAGGGAGAAGACTGAGAATATTGTCCATCATTTTCTCCATATGCTATCGCCATAAAGAAGATATATGTCACAAAATCACTGAATACAAATTGCAGCCGAAAGTTAATAACATATCTGATATTCATTCATCGTTATATCATAGAAGTGTCAATATTTGATGAATGTCTGTATAATAGTGTAATAAAAAAAAAACTTGAACATAAAATGACACGATAAATTAAGTGTGTTGGTATATATATTAAATGAATATATGAAAAGTATTTTTTATAACAAATACTATCTCAATGATTGAATAAAGAGTGAATATTGAATTTTCTCCGTCCTCTTTGTTGAAAAAATCTACGTTGTTCGAACATTATCAACTTCTAGTACAATAATTGTCTCAATAATGGTTTAACAGTGTCTGTTACAACTTCCTAATCAATTTTAGTTTCATTATTAAATTTGAATAAATACAATTAGTACAGATTTTTTTTAAAAAAATAATCGTTGCTCAATTATATTTCATTTAATATTCGAAAAGAAGACGTTTGTTTCTCCTTGTACGGAACGAGACGTTTCTGTAAATCTGAAGATAAGAGAGATCTGAAAAACAATACGTAATGATCAATACATGACATATGCAAATAAATTTGGGTATTTCGGTGAACACGTTGTCCTTCCATTTTGACGTAATATGTTGCATTCGTCGATTACGCAATCTAATTTGAAAGCAAATCGTATTTTTAATACGAACGCCGGTTTAAAATAGAAGCCGAGTCTCAATTAAAGCGAAGATTAATGGCACTGAGATCTGAAGTAGCTAACAGCGCGGTAATAAATCCTGTAGAACATTTGTGACCGATCAAACTGAAAACTTAATGATTCAATAGTTTCGAACGCGTTTTACGATACAGTCATAATTTATGAACGGGTGTGCTCTTTGAGTGTTCAGCACGTGATTGAATATAAATCGAATAAAATAAGAGATATTTCTGACTGAGAAAATAAACCAAGAGGCTCGTATTGACGTGGATTGTATATTAAATATATATAGATATATTGTAGGCACGTTTGTATTTTTTTCTATAAATACCTGAAGCATATATTTTCTTCCGCGGGTCTTCCTTAATACCAGAAACACTGACACCGGGACTACGTATCTTCACTGTGGCGCGTCACGGTTTGGCGAGGCTCGTCGCGGCGCGCCACGCGCTCTGGCGCCTGCGCAGGGCAGCATCGCAGCCAGAATCAACTGAGCCAGATCATGATCCGGACCACCATTCATCCGAAAATGGCAGCGCAACAATGTATGTTCCCTGTCCATACTGCAAGTCCTTGTTCAGCTTCTGCATTTAAAGTTTACTAACTTACTTTACCTTCTACTGATACTAACATAACTAACCAAAAAAAATCAATACAAAAAGTAACAATAATATTTTTTACATAACCAGAACGTTTTCGAATATCTTTCTGTGCATTGTTCGCATTTTAAGAAAGACGGGAATGCGCTTTCACGCTCTGCCTTCATTTTAATTACGAAACGTGAATGAAACGTACATGATCGTGATGCTATTGTTATGAGCTTATTGGCTTTTTTTTTCTGTTACACTTGCACTATTCTTCGCTTGATCGGGAGTTTTTTCTAGTTCACTGTTGTTCGATTTATTTGCACACATTCGTTCATAAAACATTAAATGGACACTGTCTCGTTGAATCTTGAATAGTTTATGACATGTCCGACTGCTACATTTATTATTTAGATTTATAATACACATTGACTCTTTATATTATACTAATATGTTGTTCATAAGTTCTTTTGATGTTGTTTATACTGTACTCATTCTTTTATTTATTATTTGTTGTTAAACTTAACTTTATTTATATTGATTAGTGTTTATTGCATTCTGTAAATCAATTCTATTTTCTACAATAAAATGATTCAATAATTATATCGGCTTTAATTATTATCATTGCATTTTATTATGTAAGTTATTACCTTATATAAAAGATGTATATTATTTTAGTCGAATTATAATTTAATATATCTGTTAACACTAAACTCTATATACTTATATTATATATATATATATATATATATATATATATTTATATATATAATATTTAAAATTAAAATATTACAAAACATGTGAAAAATTTGATTTAAAAAACGCTTTTTTATGTCATGTATAACGTTTGCATATATTTTTATTTTGCCTTGAAATATGCTTTTATTTATACATACAAACATATATACGTATATATATATATATATATATATATATATATATATATATATTGTTTAGTATTTAAGACTTGCTTAGAATACAAGATCAGAAAATAATCAATTTCCTGATTCAGATTATACTAATTTTAGAATATTTTTCAAATGAAAAAATGAAGTGTCTAGAATCAAAATCCGCTATATTTGTTTTAGTTGTTTTGAGGAGTATAAAAAATTGTACGTGCTACAAGTTACTACTGAATATTTAATTTTTTTATTAGTCTACAAATCATAAATGTACACAATTTTGTATTAAATTGAGATAAATTGATTACAAAACGTTTCAATTATTAAGAGAATTCAACATATGGTGGGTTTTGAAGCTTAAATATGATTTAAATTAAGTTTATATTTAATTGTTATATTTGAAGCAGGTTTGAAACATAAATTTATAATTTATATTAATTATTGTTATTAGAAATTTTCAGAAGTATTAATAACATTTAATAATTTACTGTATACATAACAATATAAATATAATACAAAGAAACAGAAATTATGAATATATATATATATATATATGAAGTTTCTAAGAATGTAATTTCTTTTCGTTGTGGAGCGATAAACTAAACTTTTAAATATATTCTCTATGTTGTTTAAGAGCCATTTTTTTCAAATCAAATAAAAGAGAACAGTGGTACAGAAATTGATTACAACGGGTGCTGAAAATAAGACACTTTCAAAGAGATATACATTTAAAACGTTTCAATTAATCAGAAAACTGTGAAAGCATGAAATTATCAATTGTTGACCACTTTCCGACGCACACAGATAATTTTAAAGCGAGAGATAATTTTTCACAATACTCTCATTCTATACAATCGGGTGGATGTCGAGTCCGCCGCTCGCCGTTGAAGTGCGAGGCATCGAACACTGAAACTTACGACACGCGTCGCTGAAAAATTCTGATCGTATGTCGGGTCGGAGATTTTCTTTAAGTAGTGGAGCAATTTTTCGTCGCTTCCAGACCGGGCCGCCTCTCGCAGTTTAATCAACGACGTTCTAGAACGCCTACGAAGGCTCACTCTACTGACCTGCTTTATAATATTGTCTTACTGATTTCAATATCAAAAGATTCTTTCCATCGGATCTTGACGTTTATATATATATATATATATATATAATAATGTGTATGTGAGAGGGAGAGAGAAAAAAAGAGAAAGAGAGAGAGAGATTTTATGTAATTATTTAACAGTACATATATTATTCTTATTATTTATTTTAAATTTTTAATAATATTTTACATGATTTAGTTCCAAATAATTTTTAGTTTTAATAAATTATTAATCTGTAAGACAATTTGGTCTGTTTTGTTATATTACAAACATTAAATGAAAGGTATTTAATTCTTATATGTACTATATGCTCATTATAAATATTTTAAATCGAATTTATTTAAATATGTACTTTTTATTGATAATCAAATTATAAGAGAGTAAATATTCGATTTATATTCTTGACATTTAGAGAATGCTTCAAGTGGAATCTTCACTTGGGTATTATATATTAATTTATTAGTAAGAAACCTTTTTTTCGACCTAATTCGTTAAAAAGAGATTAATTAATATAAAAATGTATCAGAGAAACTAATGATAGATGATTAAATAATTACAATGATTTGTGTAAGATGGAAGAATCACAAACCTGCTTCAATGATTTTATTGTACATTTTTTTGACATTTAATAATATATTATTAAAAACTTAATAGCGATTATTTAAGAAATAATTGTCTGATCAAAAAAAAAAAAAACAATAACAATTCTAGTCTTGAAAATCTACTACTATTGCATTTATTTAAATATTAAAAGAAAAATCCATACATCGATAATGAACTCTGAAAGCACATTCAACGTTTATCAAACAAAAGCGCTGGAACCGTGTTCATGTTTCTTTTCTACTAGTACATAACATTCACATATAATTTTAGTAATGCTCTTGATTTGCAATAGCGTGACAACTTAACATACACCTTTCAGTATAAAGCCCGAATATATACTTGTCATTGCCTGTACGACGGAATCGTCAATAGTAGTAGGTCGATTGCCGTAGTACGTATTTAATAGCCAAATGAAACATAATTGTCTTAATGACTTAACGAGATCGCAATACACCGATAACGGTTTCTTTTTCGTTTTAGTCACACACTTTTTATTTGTGTCGTGTTTTTTTTTTCTAACACAACTAGCTTATTCTGCTATTCAAATATAAGTTACCAACGCGCACCCTTAAATCCAAAGTAATCAGTCAGTCAATAAATTTTTTTAAACAGGAATTTCAATTGAAATTATTATTTTATACTCTGTTACATATCAGTTATGTTTTAAAATAACGAATAAGAAATGATTTCATATTAAATTTTTCAAATTTTGATTCATTCCTTCGGATTATTTTCTAGATAGATTGATGTTTTTGAAATCTAAATAGTTATCAGTGTCGTTTAGATTGCATTATTGAAATTATACTCTCTCTCTCACTCTTTCTATATATATATATATATATATATATATATATGTATCGTAGGTGTATAAACTAGTTCGGTGCTTTTTTTTATAGAAAACGAATTTTTACAGAAAAATGGAAAAAAATTCAATTCTCAAAATACCACTCATTATTTTATATAACTTTGCTCCATTTTCCGGGTAACTGACGAATCCCTTGTATAAAAAAAGATGTTGGTTTTGAGTCGATGAAATCATAATGCATTTTATGACCTCTTCCAGTATTTTAGCATTTTTTATGCATCACAACACATTCATCTAGAGCTGAACAAATCATTCCTACGATTTCGGCAGCATTTTTTTCAACTGGAATGCGAAAAGTATGTAATTCCTAATATGCGGATTTTTGGACGCCATCGTGTTCACTACTGTTTTGAGAGGTTATGGTGACTGTATGGCTAAGATATATATGGTTATTAATTGTTAAAGTTGGCACTTTGTCATCCTAAAACAACGATAAAATATTTTAATCTAAAACAGAGTTATGGCTGATTGAATTTAAAGGCAGAGAATTAATTTTTACATCTAATATATATATATATATATATATATATATATATATTAATTCCAATAATAATTTTGAAAAATACTTCAATGTTAATACTTGAAGCATTTAACTAGATTTGAGTACCTTCTACTTAGAGATAATTTTATTTAAAAATACAAAAATAACTTATCTATGTTTATATATATATATATATATATATATATATATATATATATATATATAAACTTATCTTCTATTATTTAAAACATCCGTCGTTTGGTTTACTGTAGTTCTCTATTCTTCTCTTATTTCTGTTTTACTCTTATAACATTTGAATATTCTATTATCTGATTTTTATAAAAATCTTGGCATTCCTCTAAGGTTTTTCTCTCAATTATCCAGTCTAATATCATCTCTTACAACATTTTTTGACTTCAGGTGTGTCCCATAAAACTTGTTTTCTTCAGTTTTTCTTCTTATTTTTAATCTTGTTCTCCTTATTCCATAATATAATGATAAACATCTAATCAGTAATAGTAAATAAAAATTAAAAAATAATCATCGATAAGAAAAAAGAGTTTATTATAAAAAAACATCAATTTTGTATTTAAATGATGACTGTTATCAAATATATTTTATTCGAAAAAATATATCTTTTGCTATAAAGAATGAAAGTAAAATATTTTTTTCTAGTCAGTAAATTATTATTTTTTAAAAAACAAAATATTCAAATTCGTCCGTCCTATCATTCATACAAATCACATCAACAATCTACATTGTTATCAGTAAGTTAATAAATATTTCAAACATAATCACTTGATTAGCATAAAACGTTAAGATTACGAAAATTTATCGAGTTACTCTCAAACATATGGTAATGAAGAATTAAGGGTTGACAATTGAAACATTAGCAATTAGCACCCCGTAAATCCGTAATTACTTTTTAATTATTCAGTGAAATGGGTTGTACGTGATGCTGTTTCTATGTTACATACGAAAGTAAGTGGGTTTCGGTGTACTTAAAAAATATGTAAGTGAAACATGATGTTGTTCTGTACACACACACTGGAAATTATTTAATGTTGTCCATTCGGATAAAATATTATATATTTGATTTTCAAATTTACTTAGAAAACAAGAATCGGTTTATATTTTTGAATTTATATAATTATAATTATCTATATAAATATTAGTATTAATATAATAATAGCACTTTTGATTCAGGCATGGAATAAAATATATTTATATGTAAACGGAAATTTTATGTGTATTTATTATCTATCTATCTATCTATCTATCTATCTATCTATATATATATATATATATATAAATATATATATATATATATATATAATTGTATAAATAGACAGAGGTATCATTTTATTGAACCGGATAACCTTTGATACGCTGCGTTGCGACTAAAGAGTACAGAAGCTCACGATTCTGAGAAATTCTGATTATATTTTGGATAGGACATTTATGTTAAGATTCGGAGCAATTTTTCATAGACTTTTGACGGAATCGCTTCTTGAATGTTATCCAGTGGAGCTCCAGAGTGTCCGTGAAAGAACTGTCCTACTGATCAGAGAAAGAGAAAGCTTTCAGCACACAAGTGGACAAAGTCGATTATAATCACAAATCGTGTAACTGAAACTTAAATTTAATATACTATAATAAGAGAAAATGCAGGTTCTTATTTTTATTGTTATTAATATTAGATTAATGTAGATTTGGAAAGGAACAAAAAATAATTATAATAAAATCTCATGCTGCGAAAATTTCATGCTGCGGACGAGAGCCTTGAAGATGAAGGAGGACGTTGGCATCCTTCTACAATTCATAACGATCAACTGTAGGTGTTAATTGAATCAGAACCACCCACAATAAAATATATAAACTGTGATTCTGATATTAAATTACACCACTAGATTAATGAGAGTTAAGTAAATATATGCAGAAGATCATTGATTCGAATAAAATATAGTTGGAAGTACGAAAAAATCTGAAAATCTACAGAAAAATGTAATGATTTTCGATTAAGGACACAAAACTTATAATAAAAACAATCTGTCATCTCATAAAAATAGAATCTAACAAGTCATATTTGAGAACTGAAAACCGTTCGAGAGACAAAATGACGAATTTTCTTTATCGTCGTGTCAGTGTGAAGAAACCGTAAGTGTATGTGAACGTCCAACATCAATAAAGGCCGTCCGAAGGCTACTCTTTATTATGAGCCAAACGTGTGCAGTGCACACATTGCATCCGCAAACGGACCGACGTTGTCATCGTCATTAGCGACCCTTGTCAATTTGTTACTTGATTTTTGTTTGCAATTTCGCAATTTTTCTCCATCAGTTATGTCGGACATAGCACAACAATATATATATATATATATATATATATATATATATATATATATATGTATATATATATATATTTATATATATATATATATATATATATATATATATATATATGTAGTTCAATCTCTTAATGATCCATTTCTGGATATATTTTTCATTTAAATTGATTGGAATTAAAACATCCAGTAATCATCTTTTCCGCAAATTTCTTTGTTCAGAACGTTTTATCATAATTTTCAAAGATTTTTTTAGTTTTCTGTCAAGTCGACTTTATATTACATTACATGTCACTTAATTAACCTTCTTGTTATTTCCAGTAGTTTTTAATTTTTCTGAAATTCTATCAATATATTCATAACGAACCAACTGACGCTCTCTAATGTTCGGAAAACATATCAAGCGTATTTTTTTTTATCTCTTCATTGATCAGCAATAGTTCGGATTCATTTTACAAAAATAAAATAATCTTTTCAAACAACTCCGTTTAACTGAACCGTATTTCGAATAATATGTGAGAAAATATTCAATACTCAGTACTATGATCATGATGTCATGCCTACTGAACATATTTCTTTCAATATTCAATGCATTGAAGGTTAAAGAAGTGTAGAGTGAAAGAAATATACATTAAATGGTTAAAATGACATCCTCCTTCTAAAATAAAAATGTAAAAGAACAAAATATTTATTTTCATCATTTTGGATTCCTGAATCTCCAAATACTTCTAAGATTATGATAATCTTTCTCTCTCTCTCTTTTATTTATCTATCCACCTATATATATATTGAATGAATTGATAGAGATAAACTAATGGACAGATTCATTAATAAAAGTGTAGTTGAATCCCTTTACATGAAACCCATTTTAAAATTCAAGAAATGAAACAGGTACTCGTCAACGAAAAAAAAATAATAAATGCGGACATGTCGATCACGTAGAACAAAAATCATCTGTTACATCAAACATTAACGAAATCCAATTTCCCTTTCCATGCGAAAAAACTTTCACAGTTTACATTTTCATGTATGTTATCGATGACAGTTGTTAATTAACCGTGAAATTTTCATTTGGTTCTCTTTACACACAAAATGTGCTGAATTGAATTCTGAGCTGAATAAATATTTATACTGATATAGTTTACTATCACTGACGAACCCATTATTAATAATCAACTGTTATTGTATGTGCGGCACTGTAATTATTTGTTAATTACAAGTTGGAATAGTTTTCATGTTATACATGAAGCACATATTTGCAGTATTGTGTGAAATAATATGAACGTATATTTTTAAAAGTTTAATTTTTCTTGTCATTATTTGTCACTTCGTTTAAATTCGACATATATAGGGTGATTTAATTTAGTCTTCCGCATGGAAGTATTAAAATGGGGCGAAGAGGATAAGAGAAATCATATTATATTTTATTTGATATTTTAGTTCAATTCAGTACTGAAATAAAATTGAACTTAAACACTAAATGAGGGTTAATTTAATTCTTTTTTTAATTTTTACCCTTTTAAATACTTTCATGTGGAAGACTAAGTTGAATCTCTCTTTCTCTCTTTATATATATATATATATATATATATATATACTGAATTTAATAAGATTAAATATTTTAAATAATATTGATCATTCTGGATAAATATTGTACACATTTTAATATTAGGTAACATGAATTTTTCTACGATTTCATAATAAATTGAATTAAATATATTATTCAGATTAAGTTGTGATCAATTAAAAATGTTGATTAGAGTTTCTCTTTCATGTAAAGGATACTAGGGACGATTGAAAAGTTTTACACGCTGACTCATAACTTTTATGTGATTTGAGATATTGGGTTGAACCAGAAAAAAATTAAAGACTGCATAATATCCCATCACTGAATTTCTTACAAATGAACATGTGTCGCTCAGATACATTTATCAGCTATTAAATAATATTTATGATATTTGAATCGACACATCTACTATAAATCGTTCAGGAAACTGAAATTAAAAACTTTGATCTTGCGAACACCAACTTGCAAAACAAACCTAGTTCCTGCATATCTATCACGGAAACTGATTAAATTTATCAATAACTTGTTGATTTACTAACAAAGAGGTTCGATTAATAACTCAGTGTTATTGTTACAAAATTCCGATTTTTTTAAAGAAATAATATGCCGTATCATGGTCCATTTTACGTTACTGAAATATTTGTGTTCGTTGGAAGCAGTACTTTCTGTACAGACTAGATTTGGGATAATCTGATTGCCACTTATTCTCAGTATTGGATAATTGTCTTAAAAGAATGAATTATAAGTCTGACGATTAAGTTTATGATCAGTTGGCGAAATAAACAACAACTTTTGGCACTGACGGATTGAAGAAACTTTTAAACGTTGACATAAATGTATAGATAATCTGGTAATTATATTAAAAAATAAATAAAACATTTGGAAATGTTTTAATTTAAGATTTATTCCTTTTCTTATTCACATTCCATTATATTATACTATTAAAAAGTTACAGGCACCTGCACAAAACTCTTAAACCACCATATATATATATATATATATATATATATATATATATATATATATATATATATATATATATGTAGAGAGAGAGATATTGAAAAATAAAGAATTGAAATCTCATGAAAAATATTTTTATTTGTGAAGATTATACGAACAATGAATATTTTTGTGAATAATATATCTTTGTTTGTATATATATATATATATATATATATATATGTTTATATATATATATATATATATATATATATATATATAATTTATTTGAGATAATCCCCGATAAAATTTAGTTTTAATAAATCAAATAAAACTAACGTCAGATATTTACAACACAGCCGTTTGTTACGACCGACTACATTAAATGTATAATCCAGCGAATCCCACATATCAAAATGAGAAAATGAATCAAACGAGAGTAGAAGAGAATAAATCGAATTGATTCCAGGAAAATGTATCGGTCATGCGTGAACTCATCAATGAACTAGGGATTTATTATATTATCAGAAACAGTTGGACGATAAGCTTTTGTAAGACAACTCAGCAACGTAATATTTAAACGTCGATTGATACAAAGCGTTCCAGGAAAAACCCACATTAAATATTCTCACCCTCGAACGGAATAAAGCCTGAAAAGGTCATTGCTTCTGTATAATTAATCAAAAAAAAAAAAATTGAATCGTACGAGGACGGATATAATGGAATTTTATTAAATATTGTACAATGAAAGATCTGTATCATTGTACGATTTTTGATGTTATTCACGGTTGAAAATCGCAACTTCACATTGGATTCATGTTATGAATCGCCGTTGATTCTACATTATAAGAGTATGAAGTTTCTGAAAGATATTAATGAATCCGTAATAAAAAAATCTGTTTTTTTTAAAAAAAATGAAATAAAATTTTCGGTTTTTCAGCAGATTTTTATTCGGTTCGATAATCAAAAAACACTGAATGTCAACAGGTATTACAAAGGATAAGTACCTGAAAATTATACTGCTTCGAAATAATTTGTAGATACATTTAAAAAAATATATTTAATATATTTTAAATACAATATTCGTATTTAAAATGATTTCTAATTTGTTTTTTCTGAATTTTTCTTTATTATCTAAAGAAAGATTATAAAAATCGTAAGAATTATGGCACAGAAAATATGTTGGATGAATTGAAAACTTCTATTCAACTTTAACAACAATTTTAACTGTCCTTTTTTGAGCATTTTGTAGTATTAGATATTGTTTATGAATGTGCTTTTTAAATTTTCCAATTGTTAACACGTTGAATGCCGTGGAGTTCACCGGTGACCGACACTCAACTTACTTGTAGCACCGTGGATGTCATCGCTGACTGGCAATGCCAAGATTAGCAAAAACACATAATTCAAGTTAATAGAAACACTTCTAAAATTTTCATTATTATTATTATTATTACAATGATGTAAAAAAACTAATACACCATAAAACATAGAAGTTTCATTGAAAAAAATTACTCCAGCACTTTGGAGGTCACCGATGACCCCCACTAAGATAAATGTATAAAATATGATAAAACAGTTCAACTTAACTGTTGTATAATATATTTTAGCACAACATCCATCGCACAACAAAAAATTCGTTCCGGCTCCTTGGGCAAGTCATATAAAATTGATCCGGCAATCAACGTGTTAATAATACATTTTTGGTTATACTGATTCCTAGTTAAACCTGAAAACTTCAACTGAATACCTAAATATACTATTCTTCAGACATCTCACTACATTCATTACATATTTTTGATAGACATCTGTTTCTGTACTGAAATTTGATTATCGTCCACCCATTTCTCCCTTTGCATTGACGTGAAAACCACATGTTTTTATTTCTAGCCATGACTCAATCTAAAAATGGATCATTTTTATACCGATTTCGTAAATATATGCACATATAGATTTGATCATTAATGTTACTAACCCACAGTTTATGTGTCATCCATTTACCTGTATAATTTGCTTTTTTTTTCGATTTTTTCATGAATTTATTTAATTATGTTAATTCGATCAAAAAATGAGTGATGTAAAATATTTGTCAATTTTGTTCTTTAACATTCATTTGTAAAAGGAATATAATTTTTTAATAGAATAGAATTATTGAAAAATAATTATTAAAAATTATAGAAAAACTTTGTCGTTTTCCAAATGCAGTATTATGATGTTACAAAGTAGACAAAACGTGTAATTGTTTAATTATATATATATATATATATACTATATATTATATATAATTTGATAGAAAAAGTGATTTAAAATCAGATTAAATTCAATTCGAGTCCGTGACAGCATATTTTGCACGTGAATTCACATGCCAGCGTATCGAATATTGAAAGAAAAACGCGCACGTTTAGTGAAATTTTTCCCTCGGTCCGAAAATACAGCCGGTAATTATCAGAGGATCGTTATAAATACATCTGCCATCGTGTCCGCATTTACTATGTCGAACTACTACCGGGTACGTCCTTGACACGACGTAAGGACGAGATCCGTTCTGAAACCTGCGAGTTCGGGTACACGCGTACCTACACGTCTAGCGCTGTACAGAAAACGAAATGTGGGCGTCGTGGGACTAGTCAGACGTCGAGGCGCCGTTACGACAACGACGCAGTCGCCATTCAATACACAGAACGCGTTCGCCAGTTTCGCTTCCTGTCGAGTTACCGTCTTTTCGTTATCATTCCTCTTCCATACGCCCGTACGATATCTCACTAGGCCTGTCTCGTTTCAATATGAGCTGGTGTCGTCATTTCCCTGTGCATATTAAAATTTTAGGGGGTAATGTATATACGTCATCGCTGTACTCACATTTATGTATTTGTATATATATATATATATACATGTATGTATGTATATATTTACAGTTTGTCAAAAAATTTCCTGGATTGAGTGAATAAGACATAAAAAATCGTACAAAAAATTAATTTAATTAACTTCCTAGAGCACTTTCTCGTCTCTCTATATATTAGGTTGGTAGAAAAATAATTGCGGTTTATTAATTACGGTTTATTCTTCAAATTTATATAATTTTTCTCAGCTAGCTGTCTTAAGTGGTCCAGAACTGTTGGATGACTAACGCTTAACATTCGTGTAAGCTCTCGAATTGTTGTGCGTTGTTCTAATTCAACTCACGCCTTCAGTTGGTGACTAATAACGATCAGTAATAAATTGAATATAGTATTCAATACAAAATATAAAGTATTTGTTCGTCTCTGGGTCCATTGTCACATAATTTACTGTTCTAAGCATGTGTTTTTACATTTTCGTTCAGTTCGTGCGGCACCCATTTGTTAAACTTTTTTGATTTTTCCAGCTGTTTAAAGTAGTCCAAAAATGTTAGATGACTAACATTTATCTTTTGTGCAAGGTCTTGAATTGTTGTGTGCGGTTTTGATTTGTCTAACATCTTCAGTTGGTTGTTATGAACTGAAAAAAGTCGCCTACGACCTTCTTCATCTTCAAGGCTCTCGTCCACAGGATAAAAATTTTAAAATTACCATTACACTTTATTTTCTTTCACAGTATCCATACCAAAAGCATCGTTTAGTTTACGAGCAGTACTGCTGCTTTTTCTCCAGTTTTGAAATCATACAAAAATTGCTTTTATTTACTTCTTTTCCATATTTAATTCAATAGCCCAATTTGAATCAAAATTAATAATAAAACAAAAGTCGATGTTACCAAAATACAGGCAAGAAAATGCACTCTAAAATGATTTTAACATAAACATGATGAAATGACACTTTCATGGAAAAAAATTAAGCTCGGAATTCATAAAACAAAAACCGGAATTATTTTCCTACCAACCTAATACATATAATTCTCGCTAGTTACTTGTATCTGTATATTAAAACCATTTTATTACGATACAATGTTGTGTAAACGTCGACGAACGTCCCCACGAAACGTTGAAAATAAAATAAATAAAAAGTAATAACATAAAATTTGACGGATTAGTCTGAGCGTAATTGAAATTTATAATATGCTTGTCAAACATTCGACACGAAGAAAATACGATCCAAGAGACTAATTATTTATCACTATAGCAATGAACAGCACTCAGAGAATTTGAGAGGTATTTAACTATATAAGAGTTGTCGAGATAAGTGCTTTCGGCAAAAGTATTTTCTGCAGAATACACGTTTTCATTTAAAATGTGAAATGTGTGAAAAGTTTTTTCAACGGAATGTCATAAGTATTTGTGTTTTTTTGTATCTATTTAATGAATCTAAATGCATCCACATAAACACTTATCACTTTATATAGCATTTCAATATATATATATATATATATATATATATATATATATATATATATATATATATGGATTCCACTTACAAATTATATCCTTTGAAAAGGATTTGCGTGTTTTTCACAGTGAAATTATGACTAACGTTAATCAAATATGAATGAATTTTTACATGTTCAGTGTATTAATTCGAAAATAGAAGTGGTCATAGTCAAATCACTGGCACGTTAGGCATGACTAATGTGTCATGAGTTCGAGTTCAACCTTTTGACATATGTCATCTTTTATAAAAAAAAAATCGATTGGATGCCTATTAATAAAAATGCGTAGTTAACAAGAATTAAATCCAATTAAAAAAGTAAATAGTCGATAGAAGGACTTATCGAATTTTTACAAACACTTCAGTTCGTTCAGTTTTTATTTTTAAACTATATACAATTTAATTTGATTTTTTAATTATGTAGTCATCATATATGCATATATATATATATATATATATATATATACAGTTAAATATCTTTTTATACAGTAGATACGTTCTACAGAAAATCGAATATAAAAAAATCAGATAGAAAAGACATAACTTCAGTTGAAAAATTAGGAATACCATTCCATAATTTTCTAAGACTGCTTCAAACCAAAGCAATGAGTCAAATACACCCAATATCGCATAAAAAAAATTTATATAAATTCAGGAAAATAAGAAAGTTTAAAAATTCATTCAAAAATCTGAAAGAAATCGATATAAAACTTAAAATGAATTTTAAAACTTTATTCATTTAATTTGATTGAAAAGTAACGATTCTTTTTATATTTTTTCATCAGAATTATCGTCACTATCTGATAACGTTGCGCACCATTTGTGATCTGGTGCGAAATCACTTTTATCAGTAGAAGAATTAGCCAGTGTATCAGATCTGTATGGTAAAGACACTGGTTCTACACAAACAGAATTCGCATCAGCTTGGTTCCTGAAAAATATTCTTCCACTCGAATAGCCCATTCGGTTTTCACTGTCACTTTCGTACAAATTCAAAACAGATATGCTGCAGGGTTTGTTTCTATGGTTCACACTTTCACACTGAATATATATATATATATATATATAATTATTTCTTTCTAATATTTTCTTCATGGCTGCACTAAAGCGAATTAAATTTGCGTTAGTCTCAGAAACATCAATGATTAGAATCGAATAAGAAATGACACATCAGAGACGTCTCTGTATGTCCGGGGGTCAACAACTTTTGTGTCTTATTTCATGTTTACTACAAATCACAGAATGATATATATAGATATATATATATATATATATATATATATATATATATATGTTTTTTATTCCTTGTGCGTTTTTGTAATTAGGATTTTTCACTATCAAAGTTAATATATTTTCTTAAAATCAGTTACTACATTTTTAAAACTCACAACTTCTAGTGAATGAAATTTGATCTATTTTTTAATGAGCTTAAGGAAATAAATTCAAGCTTTGCTATATCTTTCTGTACATTGACACTCAACTTGTTTATACATTTAACGAAATTATTTTTAAAAATAAATACTTAAATATAACTTTTATAATATTATTAACTGTTCTATATTTAAATATAGAAAAGTAAATTTTTCATGATAATGGAATCTCATGAAAAATTCACTTTTTTTGAATTCCAGCTCTGGTGAACTAGGGTGTAATTAATTTAATTAAAAATCGAATATAGTTTGAAAGTATCGTTTAATTTCTTATTATTAATTTCCGATCCTTCATGTTGAATATACAATTCGTACCGATTTGAAAAAAAAAATTATCAAAGAAGCACTATAATAATAAAACTAATAAATTGTATTCGCATAGAAAAGGAAACAGTACAGGTGTTTCGATCATTGTTATAAGTTCGAAATGAACAATTCCGTGCGCTGTAAACTTTATTCCTCTCACAGTAATCCTTTTAACGGAAATACGTAGGCGGCACGTCACTCCGCGAAGAAACATTTCAGATTCGCGTCTGTTCATCCGAGCGACCATCTTGGATGAACCTTTACGTGTTTCGGTTATTACTGCGAGGCAAATTTCCGAACAAAGAATTATTCCCTCTCGTGTATTTATTTAACATATCCGTTGAAGTATTGATCATGAAAAACGCACAGCACATTTGCCAATAAACATTGTAATCCATTCTCTCTTCTGTAAAACAGTTGGCGTGCATTTTAATTTTATTCACCGCGCTCTACACATTTTATCTTCGATATTTTCTTGGAAGGAAGAGGAAGGCGAGCGTTTCTTATTATTATAATTCCAGTGATTAAATCAACGCGAAAGTTAATACAATGAAACATGTTTCTGTAATGTGAACTGCTTACCGCGCGGCCGTTCGTATCTCATATTCCGGGAAAAATATAGACGTCTGAGTGAGACACGACTTTAACGTTTAATTTTAATTAATTATTTTTTAATCGATTCATGTTTCAAATTTTTGTGTAAACATGTCGGACAACTCGGTATAATTTCATTCGCTTATTGTTTCTGTAATATCTTTTTACATTGTATATTTATCATTACATTTCTGATATTTTCTGTATAAAAAAAACATTAGGTTGATAGAAAAATAATTGCGCTTTATTACCTTCAAATTCATGTAGATTTTTTTAAATTTAAATGGTTTTAAGTGGTCCAGAACTGTTGGATGACTAATGCATAGCTTTTATGCAAGCTCTCGAATTGTTATGCGTGGTTTTGATTCAACTGACACCTTCAGTTGGTTGTTATGAATTGAAAAAGGATGCTAACGGCCTTCTTCATCTTCAAGGCTCTCGTCCCCCAGCACGAAATTTTTTGAACCACCATTGGTATCGTACGGTCCTTAACACCACTTACACCGAAAGCATCGTTTAGTTTACGAGCAGTTTCTGTTGCTTTACCATCCGTTTTGAACTCAGAAAAAAATGCTTCCATTTTCTTCTTTTTCATCTTTAATTCAACAGCCAAATTTGAAATAAATTTAATTATAAAATCAAAGTCAATATTACTAAAATACAGACTGAGAAATGCACTTTAAAATGATATTAAAATGAACACAATGGTCTTTTAATCATGTAATTATTTAATTTTTATCATTTTTAGAACACCACATTTATTAACGTTTATTTAATCAAATGGGGTCAAAAATATCTGAGCGCATCTATCCATAATAATTTTTTAATAATTCAAAATTTGAATACAGATGATTTTTTAATCATGTAATTATTTAATTTTTATCATTTTTAGAACACCGCATTTATTAACGTTTATTTAATCAAATAGAGCCAAAATATTTGAGCGATTCAATCCATAATTATTTTTTAATAATTCAAAATTTTAATACAGATGACTTTTTGATCATGCAATTATTTAATTTTTATCATTTTTGGAACGCCACATATATTAACGTTTATTTAATCAAATAGGGCCAAAAATATATGAGCGTATCAATCCATAATTATTTTTTAATAATTCAAAATTTTAATACAGATGAATTTTTAATCATGTAATTATTTAATTTTTATCATTTTTAGAACACTACATGTATTAACGTTTATTTAATCAAATAGGGCCAAAAATATTTGAGCGAATCGATCCATAAATCTAAGAGACTATTAATAAAATTATTTATAATATAAACGGATTTATAATTTTTAAATGTCTTCCTTCATTTACAAGAATCGAATGTTGAAATCTTCACATCTGAATAAAATCAAACACAAATATCTATTCAAAACTTCGAAGGTAGAGAAACTGTATCCGAATAATTTCGTCAGGTGATAATAAGATAATAACAAACCTAATTCAAACATGATGGGTCCGGGACGTGAAGAGGTCATAAGTGAGTGGCTAGTGTGTCGAGCAGTTGATTAATGTGTCTGAGTTCGTGTTCGAACTTCTGACATATGTCATTTTTCAACAAGAAAGTAACTATTTTGAATCTTTAATGAGTTTACATACCGATAACATTCCAAAGTAAAAAAAATAAATAAATTAAACTCATTTCAACACATATTATTATTGAAAAGTGATACGAATTATACAACAGTCTGTCTATATATATATATACATACATACATATATATATATATATATATACATATATATATATATATATATATATATACATATTTACATAAACCGACTTATATCAGATAATAATAATATTTGTATTAGCATTATTGACAAACTTATTTATAACCTGAATCAAAGTTTCTCATATCAAAATTTTATAAATAGTTACTTTATCGATTATAGACATACTAGCTATCATTTCATGAAAGCAAACTTAAATGACCTATACTGTGCTCGAGGTTGAAAACAGACAATACTGAGAACTTGAATCGATATTACGTTGTTCCGCTGCAAAATAAAACTTTATTGTTACTTTAATAGAATTCACCATATAAAAATTGTAACATAGTCTTTGTGTACACATTGTATAAAAAATTCAGTCTATCTGTCGTTCTGCGTCCGTCATTTATTGTCAACGAAGTATAATTATAACGAGTAACGATTTAATATCTTTTCATTTCATTTAATAATTGATGTTTATTGGTACGTCTTGACATATTTGTATAAAATTTAAGAATAACATCAAGATGAGAATTCATTTAGTATTGAAGGTAGTTGATTTATTACTGAAAGAGAATTAATTTATGAAATTCTTGATTGAATGAAGGTAGTTTTTTTTTTAATAATTAAATTTGTTAGTATTTTTATATATAGATGAAAACTTTAAACGTTTCTTAAATACTAATCACCTTTATTAATCAATATTCTACAGTGCAGCTAACATTGAGTATAATCCTATTAGATACACAAATTAACCCGATGCTCTTTTTTACAGAAAATGAATATTTATTTAAAGAAAAAGGAAATACATTTCAATCCTTAAAATATCCGACATTATTTTGTATAACTTTGTTCCATTTATCGCATGGCTCTCGTCGAATCTCTTGTCGAATAAAAATGGCGGCTTTATGTCGCTCTTAAAGTCTCGAAAAATACACAATTACACTTGTTTGGCATCAATATTTGGTTTCGGACTCGATTTCGATGATTCACCAGGCATAACCCATGATTTTTGTCGTTTAAGATTGTCGCACAAAATCCAATTTTCATCCTCGATTGTGATTTTATGTAGAAAATCTTTCCTCGCGAACGAGGACACAGCCATATCGCATGTTCTTTCTTTGTTTATCAAGCTGATCTCATACGAAATCGGCCTAGCTTTTGAATTTTTCCCAGCCGATGGAGACGATATGAAGGTGTTTGGTGGCTAACTTCGCACTGCCGATCGAGTTTCTGTTCAGTCTGAGAGGAGTTTTAACTTAACAGCTACTCATGCCTCTCGTCTTCAAAATTTTTCGGTTTTCCAAGATGGTCTCGATCGGAAAGATAAAAAATAAGATTCTGAAACCTTTGAAACCATTTTTTGCACGTTTCATACGCCACAAAACCTTCTCCTAAAGCTGAAAAAAAACATTCCAGCGGCTTCGGCAGCATTTTATTCAGTTGGAATGCGAAAAATATACAATGCCGAATATTTTTCTTTTCCGTTGACATCATGTTCGTTATTATTTTGAATGGAATTTAATTCATGAGGCCAAGCAATTGGCATAATCAACTGGATTATTCCAATCGCTTGGCCAAGATATACAGTGTTTTTAAATGTTAAGTTTGGCACTTTAGAATTCCATAACGACCAGAAAATATTTTAATTTAAAAGTGTTATGATTAATTCAGTTTAAATCCGCTGAATTAATTTGTACATTTAATATTTGAAATTAAAGTGATTGCTTAAAAAGCAAGTAATTATATTTTGTTGACATTTGATTCACTCCTTAGATTTAAAAAATTTATATAAAAAATTTGATTAGTGTTCTGAGAGTGATGATATCGCAATGAAATGTCCATAACTGTCAGTCAAAAAGCATGAATAAACAATTATTCAATATTTTTAATCAGGATTTTCTTACGGTTTGTAATGTGAGTGAAAATTTCAATTTTAAAAGTGAATGATGAAAGCTCTGTGCCAGAATTATATTATGTGAAGAACATTCGTATATAATAATGCTTTATCAGTAATGTATGACTTATTTATTGCACAATAATTTACATTTAGATCTTAGTAAAGACCCTTTATGGTAAATTTTGTGATTCCAAAATAATACGTATAACTAATAATAAACTAAAACATAAAATTAATAATAAATAATACTGTAAAACTAAGAATATCAAATATGTACTGAGAAAATCTGCTCATTTATTTATTTAACAGTTATAATAATAATGAAATGAGAACTGTCTGCTTATATAAGAGGTTTATAGCTTTAAGCTGTAGACCAAATATATTTTTTATTTATAAGAAAGGGTTGCTGTAATTTAATATTGAAAAAAATGAAAGGACGAAAATCAAGATATAAAATTAAGATGGTAATAATTTTTTTATAATAATAAATTTATAGATGCACTTGTTATAAATTACAATAAATCCAATGGCATGTTTATATAAAGGAAAATTTGAAAATCTTCTTGAAAATAATATTTTTTCAAAATGATTCCTAACTGAAACCAATTTGAAATAAATCAAGAAGTTGAAGAGAACGCAACATTATTTTCGACTATCTCGATACAACCGAATAAAATATACAGAAGAAGGTGAAAAAAAATTTAAACAGATTTATGAAATAAAGTGTATTCTGTATATTCGCAGTACGGTTATAAATCCGAACACTACATTTTTTCAGTGTTATCAATATTTTTCCTGACAATACTTTCGAAATTTATGATCGTTCCCCTATGAATATTTTTCCTGTTCATATATATTAAAATTTTCAAGAACAACAATAGTTGATATCCATTAAATATATGAAGTGTTTAACAAAAGGATTGTATACTAAATAGAAACCTTCTTCACAACACAAAGAGTATATCAAACCTATTTTGTGAATTGATTAAAGAATTTTTTTTGCAAGTATTTATATCGTTCATGTATTGATTTTATTCAGTTTCATTTTCGAAACGTACTGTACTTTATTCGAACATTGATGTTATCAGTTTCAGTTTCATCAATGTTGATCTTATCAAATGCGCTAATGTCAAACGTGACAATATTTATCTGTATCAATCTTCGAATATATCATAGGTTTAGTATTGGGAAAATATCATTTGAGATGAACAGATTCAGTTTAGAGAATTTGTTTAAAGAATATAATAATATTCTAGCTGCATCCATTTTAGAAAAATAATATAAATCTAATATGTTGATAGTTTTATATCATTGTAAATAAATAATTATATATTTTTTACGAGGGCCGTTTGATAAGTTTGGTAAATTTCTGAGATTGCGCCATCATCCATGTGGTAACGTCACGGATTTCAAGTGTCACTTTTCAAACTAGCATAAGCGAAATTTCAGCCAGAAGCGATGCGTTATTCAAGTTCTACAGATGTTTGAAGCGAGCATTGAAGCAGTTACTGCAAAAATTGAAAGAAACGAGCAGGTCTTTTTGCGTCGTTCATCACTGTGGATGAAAGATAAGTCCACTACTACACACTTGAGTCGATTGGTTAATTGGTTATTGGGGTTTTAGGGTGCTTAGGCAGCTCATTAGGGCCTGACCTAAGTCAAAGCAGTAGACAACGACTGGTAAAAATGCGCCGAAGAAGGCGAAAACCGTTTTGTCGGATGAAAAGGTGATGCCACTGTCTTTTTGTGATTCCCAACGAATCATCCTGATCGACTACTTAACGAACAGAAAAACGATAACACGTGCCTATTATGCAACACTACTGGACCGTTTGAAAAAAGAGCTGAAGCAGAAACAGCCTAGATTGGCGCACAAAAAAGTGCCGTTTCGCCAGGTCAGCTCGCCGTCCCACAAATCGACCGTCTCGATAGTAAAATTAGACGAATTCGGCTTTTAATTGATTCCTTATCCTCTATTTTCCTCATAATTTGACCCCGTGCGACTTCTCCCTATTCCCAAACTAGACAATTTGTCTCGGTGGAAAGAAATTCTCGTCGAATGAGGAGCAGTCAATGCGTATTTTGCAGATTCGCTGGACCAAGTGTACAGACCTTGATGAAGACTATTTTGAGAAATATTTTTTTTCAGAAAAACGGTTTTTAATTCGCTTTTTTACCATACATATCAAACTACCCTTGTATATATATATATATATATATATATATATATATATATATATATCAATATATAATACTTTCATTTAAATCAATACAAGAAAAAAATCTGTATACACATTATTATTTTATTTAAATTACCAGGAAACAGATTAAAGCTCGATAAAATGTCCTTACTGAAACAACAGAATTAAAATTAGGTACTATATCATCAAATATATTACTAAAAGTTGTCGACTCGATAAATTCAAGTAAGTAATCAATCATGAGAACAACGCGTCATTAAGCATAATATGATTTTAGTACTGAGATTATTATCAACGCCACAAGCTAGAATGTCATTTTGTACTCAAGCAAATTATGAAAATGAAAAAAACGTTCTTAATACTTTTACAATATTTTTTGCAATATTTTTCTAAGATACTTATAAATAAAAAAAACTCTTGTTGTAACATCTCTTCAGTTATATTTAATGGAGGAGACACTGCTTTAAGTGTATTGAAAAACACTAGAGATATGTTTTATCATTTTTTTCCACGGACAGTTTTTTTATTTTATAACTAATTATTTAATTTTCATTATTACTCTGAAAGAGGTCTAATATTTCGGTCAAAAATATTGCATCTCTCTCTCTCTCTCTCTCTATATATATATATGTATATATATATATATGTATGTTTATATATATATATATGTGTGTATATATACTCGTGTAAATATATATATATATATATATGTACGTATGTATGAACCTTTTTTGGAATTTTATGGAGTCTTCTCAGAAATTTACCAGTCTTATCAAATGACCATCATAAATATATATATATATATATATATATATATATATTCAAATGTTAAAATTATTTTTTATAAGTGTTACAGGGTTGATAAAGGATACAAAATGGATTTTCTGTTACATATTTTTAAGTTTAAACATTTTATAGGTAAAAAATATACGTATTTCAATAAAGAAGGATACTCTGTGATTGTAAAAGATTTCGCTGGAGTTGAAGTGACAGAACGATTTTAGAATGAAATCCACGTACTTACTTTCAGTGCTAGCGAACACGTGTGAAAGCAGGACGAAAATCGATACGTTCGCCATTATATCGGATCACGTTCGAAATATAGATTTTAAATATGGATGTGTCGTCAGACGAATCCCGTGCAACCATCATACGAATCCATTAGGCACACTGCAAAAGAAAGAACACCCGCCCGGTCTATTAAACGATCAATATTTTTATTTATATAAATAAAATCCTCCTCGTACGAATGTCCCACTCGATTTTATCGACGTGCTTTATTATGACAGTATCTTCTGTTACAGGATTTGTCATTATGGAACGAAATATCTACGTTCAGATGAACGTGATTATTGTTTTACCTAATGACCTAACTAAATCATTTATCGGGTGTAAGACTTTCAACTTTTCTCACTTTCTAAGATTTATTTTATTTCTGTTTTTATCCGTATTTCATTAACAATTACTGAATAATGATTTCTTCTTATTGTTGATTCTTTAACAAATTTCGAAACCGAATTTCCAAATTTTTTAAAAATGTCTGTCATTTTTTTATAGATTCCTTGAACTGAATCTCAATTAAACGTTTCTTGGGACAAGAAAAACGAATCCAGGTACAATCGATCTCTATTCATAAGTCATATAGAAAATATGTTTCTATTTATTTATCAATAGTCGATTTAAAAGTCTCGAATCGGATGAATCAACTTTTTCATATATCAAGAAAAGATTGTATACAGAATATAAAATGAAAAATAGTGGTTAATTCATATTCGCATAATATATTATTACGTCATTTTCGCAGAACACTCAGTCGCTGAGAATAAATAATATTGATTTTTTAATACAGACTAAAATTTTATAATATATTCTGATATTTAAATTTTATTTATTAGTTTTTCTAGCAGGAAAAAAAACTATTTATTCTCTCATAATGACTATTAATTTTTTCGAGTAACTCATGTAATTAAGAACATAATTATAGTTCCGTGTATGAGTTATTTTATAGCTTGTTTAAATATTTTAAAATTTCTGAAATGAATTGTTCACTTGTAATGGAAATATAAACTGTAATGAATTGTTCACGGCCGGCTTCAAAAGGTTGATTGAATTAAGCTTGGATTGAAGTATGTGATCTGACGTTTTCTTAATAAAAGACAAGAATTGACTTCTGATTTGGAAAAATCGGACGTTTTTCTTGTATTTCTTACATTATTTAGTTCGATTATCGATAAAACTATTTATAAAAAGATTAAATCAATGATTCATACGCTTGAATATTACATATCAAGCAGTAATTGTATTCAATTAATTAGTGAAACGAGATATTTATTAATACATGATGAGTTAGATTGATCACTTAATGCTCTGACATGTTAGTATTTTTGAATATTATTGGGTGTTGGAATTAATTCGTAGCATTTTCTTCATGAAAAAAGATCTTTTATTTTAAATGAAATTGAAAAAAAATATCATTCAAAGTATTGTCCATCGTTAGACACTACTTTTTCTCATCTTTCGGGCAGGAGACGAACACCACGTCGGAAGAACGTCTCGTCTTTAGATGCAATCCACGAATCGACCCATTTTTTGCAATCTTCATAAGAAGTGAACTTCTGCCCAGACAGGCCATGATTCATCGATCGAAACAAGTGGTAATCAGAAGGAGCAATATCTGGAGAATACAGTGGGTGGGGTAGGACTTCCCATTTGAGCGTTCCCAAGTATGTTTTGACCGATTTTGCGACGCGCGGACGAGCATTGTCGTGCTGCAAAATCACTTTGTCGTTACTTTCAAAGTGTTCCGGCCGTTGTTCCTTCAATGCACGGCTCAAGCGCATCAAGTGTAGTCAGTAGCGATCCCCAGTGATGGTTTCATTCAGTTTGAGCAGCTCATAGTAGATCACACCCTTATGATCCCACCAAATACAGAGCATCAGCTTGGATCCATGGATATTTGGCTTCGCCGCTGGTGTTGATGGTTGGCCGGGCTTAACCCATGCCTTTCTGCACTTGGGATTGTCGTAATTGATCCACTTTTCATCGTCCGTGACAATTCGATGGAAAAATCTCTTCCTTTTCTCCCGTTGAAGCAGCGGTTCACAGGTAGAAAAACGCCTTTCAATGTCTCTCGGTTTCAATTCGTACGGGACCCGATTTCCTTGCCCTTGGGTCATTCCCATGGCTTTAAGGCGTTTTCCTACCGTTGACAAGTCAACTCCCAACGATTCAGACAATTCTTGAAGTGTTTGACATAGGTCTTCATTAAGCAATGGCTCCAATTCTTCATCGTCGATCTTTTTCGGCTGTCCAGGTCGTTCCTTGTCTTCCGAGTCGAAATCACCACTTTTAAAACGTGCAAACCACTTCCGACACGTTTGCTCAGCTAGAGCATTGTCACCATAAACTTCCACTAAAATACGATGACTTTCGGCAGCACTTTTTTTCATGTTAAAGTAATGAAGTAAAACTCCCCGCAAAAACAATTTGTCCGGCACGAAATTCGACATATTCGATAAAGTACAAAGTGTTGTTATTTACGGTTCAACCAAATGACATATACTGAGACTGACGTCTAAGGACAGCTGTTTTACGGGGAATATTCGGTTAAAGGGAACAATGGAAGAATGTACTACCTACGCCATCTCTTGTAAAACGCTACGAATTAATTCCAACACCTAATATTATAGAATAAATTTATATCTAGATTCATAAAATATATTCAAATTGTTTTCATGTATAGGAAAACAAATATATGACGAATATTAACACAATTAATACACTCGTTTAGGAAGTGAAAAACGAACGAAATAAAATACACATTTGTTATAAGTCGTGTGGAAAAAAAACGTATGAATATTTATTTTTATGACCGAGAACGGTATTTCACGTTCTACGATATTAATTGAATCATTGTTCGGTTCAGTTTTTTCCACTCTAATATGCTGTTATTAAAATAAATACCCAGTAATGTGTTCTATACACTGAACATTACCGTACGGAAATAATTCCAAATCGATACTTTCTAGTAAATGTGTACAATACTTCATGAATATCGAGGCGTTAATCGATGCATCGTGTATAGGTCGTTGGATTTCTATGATACATGTATTTTTCAAAGTATTAATAGAATCATCTATTCGTCGACCGATTAATATATCCAAGTTGTATTGTAAAATTTTATATAAAATATATGTGTGTGATAAATATTTATAAATCACACCAAAAAGATTACACATTCAAACATTTTATAAAATTTACAGTCTATAGGATATTTTTTTTAAAAAAAAACGGCCATACCACTGTCGAAATATTCATAAACGAATTAATTAAAGAATTTTGTGCACATATTTTCGTTAAAATATGAATGTGGCACAAATGTAGAATGCCAGGATACACAATTTGATAAAATAATTCAATAGTTTATGTATTTATTACAGTAGTTTTTATTTAATATTTAATTAATACTCAACACTAATTGATTTAAACAATATTAAAAATTATTTTTGAAAAACATTCGTATAAATTCTCTATATAACTCTTGGATATATCTTTCATCACTTTTCTATACGTATATATCCTTTCTTTTAAGTCTATTATTTAATAGACTTAAAAGAATTATGGTAAACTTTAGATATTTTCATTTGACAAATTAATGTTTATCCGATATAAAAAAGTTGGAGTATAAGTTTTTGAATAAATTCTTTTTTCTTATGCCATAAGTTTTAAAAGTAGGTTTTTCCATGAAAACGAGAATTTAATTATGAAAAGAAGATGAAAAAACATTAAATTTCATAATACAATTATAAAAATGTGATGTACAAGTATTTGATTGTTAAAATTAAAGTACAAAGAGATTGATGAAATCCAATACTACTTAAATTATAATTTTGTATCTTTATACCTATAATCCTGAAAATGTGTTGTTCTAGTGTTGATAGCCCTTTTAGATCACTTGAGATTCGTTTTCTACTACTAGTTTCAGCACGTATGATATCTTCAGATACATTTTAGATGACTAGTTGTTCAACATCAAGCTGAATATGGTACATGTGCTGAAACTAATAGTGGAAACTAAAACACAAGTAACTTAAAATGATGAGTACATTTAAGGAATCAGGCAAACAATTATTTATCGAAACTAAGATATGTTAAATATTTTCTTATTTGTAAAAATATTGTTTTTCTGGTCAAGGGAAGCAGATATAAAACATACAGGCTGTCATAACACAGACAAATTTCGAGTAATTTTTATAAATCATATAGAATGTGTTTGGATAATGAAACGAATTAATAACTAATTAAAAAAGTATTCCATTTACAACCTATGTTAGTAAACAACTTAGATTCGTACAATATAATGTCCGTTCGAAAAACAAACCAAAGTATCCATAATAAATATTTAATAACAGTTCTGTTTCAACAAGGCCACGCATATTTTTAAACGTAAATGCATGCAGAGTTCAATTTCCTAGCCGGCCGGTCGACCAATCACGAGATTTTCGACTTTTAATTGGATAAAACTCAATATTGTTGTTCTCGAATACTGTAGAATTTTATTAATTGAATTTACATTAATTTGTATTCCGGTCACTGTTGACTAATTTGATATTTTATTAATATCAGTGTATATAAACTGTATATATTATCTATAAAAATCATTTTGGTACTATTTTAAGAATATCGTAAAACCGTACGGAGTGTTTTTGTATTTCAAATCAATTATTTACATAATAGCGATTATTCAAATTTTTATAGAATTTGAAACTTTTTTTTATATTTCAGTATCGGTATTAGTTGAAAACCGATAATGCTGAAGTGTCGATTTGACTTATCTACAATGGAAATATGTTGCATGTAATTGAACAATAATACTTAACATGTAATATTAAACGCAATTTGAGTAAGTTTTCAAATATTTGATGGAGTTACTCTCACGAGATTTGAATCTAATAGTTTTTTTTCTTAAAAAAAATAAATACTGGATATTATTTATAAAAATATTTCAAGATATAATTGAACTCAACAGAACAACATAAACTAATTGAAGATGAGTTTATAATTTTTTTCCGAGTATAATAAGTGTTTATTTCTACATTTCTACATTATACAAATAATGTGTTTTAATGGTATACAATTTTTAATAATTATATTTAAAAAAGACAGACAGAGTAATATTTTAGAAAAAATATTTTTAATTACATAACACATTATTATTCAATAACAGTGTTATATATATATATATATATATATATATATATATATATATATATATGATGTGCTAATAGAATGCAAGAGGATGATTTATCCTGGATGATAACCTGGAAGAAATACTGTTAAAAGAGTTTAAAATCAGTAAATGTTTATAAACCAAATGAATTATTTTTGAATCTAAATGAAATGATCGAAAAAACCTTTTATTAAGAAAGTATACAGTAAGAAGGAATTAATATTTCTATGAAAAAAAAATTCCGAAAAATATTTTCGAAATAGATGATAAAGAAGACAGATTCTACATCAGAGGTCAAAAAGTCAATATCTGAATATATTAATTCTTTTCACTGAGAATCAGCGAGTCATTTTCTAAGACAAAAGTTCAAATTTCAGTCAATGTTTGCTGTTATTTTTCCAGAAGATTATAAAGAAATAATTTTAAAAGAATATTTAAAATTCGATTCAGGTTCTCTATGAACGACTTGGTAGAGATATCAATATAAAAATTAGATGACTTCATAAGTACTACATTTAAAATGTAAGAGGTAAAAAAAAGATAGAGTTGAAATGTATAGAATTTGTTATAAAATAGAATTTTTGTGAATCTCTGCATAGCTTGGGATTATTTTTGATTAGATGTGTATCGATTTCTTCACATGAAATATTTTTCCCAAATTTAAATTCATAAAAAAATGACAAGTACGGTTTTACTATTTAATTTAAATACACAGTGACGATAAATTCTGATGGAGTAATTTAACAGTTTGCAGAAATAAAATATTTAATTTTCAGTCTATATTCTTCTTTGTTTCTCTATTGAACAGTAAACCGAGAATTAATGCTGGATTTTCAATATTTTTATAAAAAATACAGTCTCGTCTCTTAAATAAATTTCTAATATCCAGAATTTATCTTATTTCTAATCTGATTATGACATTATTATATTGTTTAAAAATATGCTAATAATTATAATATTTTTTCAAATATTAGAAATTTAAAATTTTTAATAAGGTAGGACGTTCTAAAAGACAGATCCTTTTTATGTGCTAAATACTTAGGTATTCATCTGATATATATATATATATATATATATATATATATGTATATATGTATGTATGTATGTATATGATAAAAGAAATTTTCATTTATATAAAAATGGAACATGTAATATATGCATATGACTATGTAATAAATAAATGTCTTTTTAAAAAATTGCAAATCATGCTAAATCGATGTATTCATGTATTTGGATATTTTTATATACTAATAAATCTTATTACTAGCCAAACCCAGGAAAAATGACACAATAATTAACATATTGTCACATAAAATTTAAATATTTTAATTTTAATTTATGAGCAAGACTACGTTACATGCTAAAATCGTTTTGCATGTCATCGACTCACATGAACATATGTTATTAGAAACAAGACTATAGGTCACATCATTTGATCGATATTGTAATCGGTTCTTGAAACGAACTTCAATAGAAACGATACGATTAAATAAAACAAACATTTGTGGAACAGCATAGAAGTTCGAGAGGGAATCGGTCGATGTGTTCGGATTTATGTACAAAAGATGTTATGTAGAGATGTAAAGAAAAATGTAGATATTTCTACAAGCAAATACGTTATTTGCAAACGGTCAGGTGTTTTAAAGTATGCTTACAATTGAACAGCTTGAGAATGTACTACATTTTAAATGAAACACTGAGAATTTCAAATAAGAAATATATTTTTAAACAATGCTTTTCCATGAAATCAATTTCTGCTAATCTGTTTTATGTCATCGATCGTCTCCACCTGTACTCATTTATTTACAAACAGTGAAGAAAAAGAACGACATTTTATTTTCTTTCATGAATACAAAGCAAAGTTTTTATGTGATATATTTTTTGTCGAACTACAAAGAGATCACGTTCTATCGTGCCTAACATTCTGCAGTCTGGTTGCCTTCCATCTTTGAAGTATAACGCCATTCCCAGCTAGGTCCAACGAAGCATGAGTCGTTGGAGTTCGTGCCTGACATACAGCAACGTTAACCCTGCATTCTTAGACGCAACGCAATGGCTTAGCCGTATTACAAATATTTTTTATTGTATGTGGGTTCATAGTATATATATATATATATATATATATATATATATACATACATATACATATATATATATATATATATATATATATATATATATATATGCGGGTCATTTGATAAATATTGCAAAAAAGGAAATTAAACACCATTTTTTGGAAAAAATCGATTTTATTGCTCAACATAGTCTCCATTGAGAGCTATACATTTGGTCTAGCGAGTCTGCAAAACATCATCATTCGACGAGAATGTCTTCCCATCGAGATACATTTTCAATTTTGAGAGTAGGAAGAACGAAGTAGGAACAACTAAATTTATTATTACTGCAAACAGTAATATCTATTGATGACATTACGCCTCCCTCTTCAGTACATTGACAAATTAATGTAATTGTTAATATTATTGTTAATGATTAATTGTTATTGTTAGATGTTTAAATCTTCTCCTGGAGAATGACATCGCTCTCATTTAGAACCATTAACTTAAAATGTCTGAAATAGTCAACATTGTTTCTTCTCCAATTACAAATTCGGCCAAATTTGAAAACTGTTTTCTTATTCAATTCGAACATTTCATTAAAGAAAAATATATAAACGGATCCACCGACTGGATTTATATTTTTTTCGATTTTCTAATTCTCAATTATTCTGTTAAGTACTTATGTTACTACAAAAATATCACCATACGAGTAAACCTGACAAATCTTTCAAATAGCTATGAAGTAATAATATTTATACAGCGATTAACGCATAAATAGAGAGACCTTTCAGGTGAAGTTATATAAAATGACTCATTTGTATGTATAATGCTATTTTAATTACATTTAAGGTTGTAACCATGTCGTTTACTAAGACACTGTAATACATTTATTGCATGTTCGTAGGTATAAAAGGTCATACCTTGGCAAAATCAGATAAATATATGACTTGTACAAATTATAACAGGCGAAAAGTGTTTTATGCAGAGAGAAAATATTACACTCGTTATTACATAAAACAATGTATTGAATAAATTATGTTTTAGAAAAGTACGGTTGAATTTTACGTGTTCATACATACATACATTTATATATATATGGTGAGGGGCTTCGCCCTCTGCTCGTATCGTTCACGAAACAACGGGCTCGCTGCGCTCACCCACTTCGGAGTTATAAGTCTGTACATGCAACTGAATGAAACAATAAACATATTTTTTAATACTCATTATGTCCATATAATTATTATCAGATATATAGCAACGTAATATATATATATGTATGTGTGCGTGTAGTATGTCTATATAAACATCGCAGTAGATTATTTTTTGCAACCTTTCAGTTTTTGTACCTTTTATATATATATATATATATATATATATATATATATATATAATACAATTCTAAATGTTAATGACCATGAATTTCAAACAAAAACATGACATGTTACAAAAATCTTAATATTCATTATTTCATTTGCTCTGTCTTAAATATTTGTTTGTCTATTATTATATTTATTTTACATAATATAAAAATCAGTTTCGATTACTTTAATTAATTCTTCTTTAAAAGATCTACATTAATGTTAATTTACTTGTTGTAGAATTGTATTTCTCATTTAAGACGGTTACTTATTTTATGTGGATATATTGAGGGTTTGTGCTTCTTCAAACTCGTTTGAAAAAGGATCAACTTCATTTTCAGTCAACTTCATTTTATATTGTGTTACTGAATTAATTTAGATTTATATTTTTGTATCAATATATATATATAATACAGTTTCAACAATACTCTATATATATATATACATATATTTATATATATATATATATATATGTATATATATATATATATATATATATATATATATATATATATATATATATATATATATATATATTGATCCATAATTCAGTCAGTTCTTTTCTCAATGTTAAAATCAACCGGAAGTCTGAGTGCAAATAAAAATGTGATAGAAGACGTGTTATGTCTTGACGTTTCTCTTAAGAACAACGAAGAGGTGGTCCTCAGAGGTGACCTCCACGGAGGACGACGGATGATGACGCGAGGCGCTCACCGATCAATAGTAGCCTGGTACCCGACTCGCGCGCCGTATGGCGCACCGCCTCCGCCAACAGACTACCAAAATCCACTCGTTGCAACTACCAGTTACCTTTTGGCGAACAGTGTCGTATCAAAGAATTTTTTTTATATCGGTCACTCTGTTTATTCGACTCTTAAAATACGTCCACAGATATATGAATAGATTTTTTTCCCAGTATTTCGTTTCAATACGAATAATTTTGGATATTTCGGTAAATAGAAATGTAAATTCTATTATATTTCAAAAACTGGTAAATTGGATAAATATAGGACCTTTATTTTTTGTATTGCTCTCTAATAATTGTGAATTTGTTATTTTATATTTCTAAGATTTTTTTATTGCCAGTAAAAAAGTGTTTCATAACATCGAATTCATTTTTATATATATGTTTTTAATTGCGAGAAAGATAATTCTTATATATGGTTAATTTTATCAATTAAACTTATAAAAACTATGTGGTAGTTGGAAAAAAAATAGGATGAAACATATTTTTTAATTAGAATGATTCTGCGTTTTTCAAATTCTGAGCTGTGACTGCTTAAATAATCTCCAGAAACGTGAAAGAGATTGTAATTTAATGCAGTTTATAGTTTGAGGAACCCAGAATTCAGATATTTTTTCTTTAACCTGTCGTTAAGATCGTAAAATTTAACAATAGATAGTATTACAAGCCAGATATTGCAATTGGAAATCGTTAAAAAAACATAAAATATTTATACACATTTTTATTTTCTATTTCGATACAATTTAGAGTTATGCATATTATGCAGAACCATAAATCCGGCTCCATCAAAATCGAATACGATAGGATTTCAAAACATGAAAAATCATCATCATTAATAATAAAAGTTCAGAATTTAATGTCATACATATATTTTATAAACAAGAACATTACTAACTAAATGGAAATTATATTCCTTTCTACATTCACAACAGAAGATCATTGAATTTAAAGTGTTTACCAGGGAAAGAATATTTAAAAATCAAAAAATAATATTGAAAAGAGATGAAAAGAAAATTTTTAATACATATTTTACATTCAAAGGAATGAAATTTATCTCATTGAAAAACATATTATTTTTTTGATTGTCTTGGTTTCCTATGTAACTATTATTCAGTGTTCTGTGTAAATTATTCGAGTTTGTTTCTTCTACAACTTTCATGATTTTCATGTAGATCTTGAATCCAAGATTTATCTAAAAGTGAAGAAAGTACACATTAGTTCTAGAAAAAATGAATTCGCACGAGGTTTGTTTGATGTACATATTAATTCGGTGCTTTTTTTATAGAAATTGAATGTAAGAAAAAATTGAACACAAAATATCCCCCATTTTTTATATCACTTTGATGTATCTTCCGGGTTGACTGGCGTAGCCCTTGTTGAAAAAAAGATGGCGGCATTGAGCCGATGAAGTCATAAAACATTTTCAGTCCTCTTTCACTGTTTTAACATTTTTTGTATATTTTATACATCACAAAATCTTCCCCAAAGCTGCACAAATTATTCTCTCGGCTTCGAGAGTATTCTTTTCAACTGGAATGTGAAAAATATGCAATTGTTAATATGCTGCATTTCGAACTCTATCCTATTTATTACTGTTTTTTGAGGTTATACCAACTGTTTGATCAAGATATATATATATATATATATATATATATATATATATATATAGTGTTATTAAATGTTAAGTTTGACACTTCAAATCCCAAAACGGCAAGAAAATATTTCAATTTAAAAAAAACTATTACTTAAAATAAATGTTGTTTTAAAGCTATTAAAAAAGCAATCTCATTATTTATTTATTACTACTGCCTTAAATGGTTTTTAAAAATTAAAAAAAGTATAGTTTGATGAGTTTACTTATTCACAGAACTTTTCATTTAAATTTAAAAAAAATAATTAATATTCTTTGTTATTTAATAAGCTGATTGATTGAAACTATTATATTGATATCAATTTCTGAAAAGCTATGCCTGCACAGAATTAAAGTATAACATTTTGAAATGCTTACGCCCTTTAGGAAACAACTGTATAATAGTCATTGCCTTTCCACCGAGCAACCATAAATTTCTTCATATTTCACTGAATCTCTTTGAATGTTCATTGTCAAGCATACAATGGAATATTATAGATGTTTATTATTCGAAATTTGTATCTAATTACTGTACTGTTTGTTAATTTTACACTTTTCATGTTTCAACTACGCAATGTTACTTTCATATTGTGCCTGGAGATGAATGGGAATCCGTTTTTGAAATATTTCATTTACGAAAATATCTTTTACAAAAATTTTAATTAAATACATTTTCAGTGTTAATATTATTCTATGTACACACAACACACGTATTTTATATGAAAATTCTATTTATGTCTATCTTAATTTTCTTTAAATTTCATAAACATCGGTGACTGTAGTAACGAAACACAAAAGATTACATTTATTTCCCTGTACATAATGAATTTTATGGATTATTTTATGGAATATAAATAGATATTCATTGTATTATTCTAATATTTTTTATGCGATGAAAGATGTTTGTAGTTCATTTGAAGTTTTTTTTTTACAAACTAATATGTTGTGTCATTTTTTATAAACGTTATTTCTACAAATAAGTTGTTGAAAATTATTACATTCGAAATACAAAAGTAAATACTTTTAATATACATACCTTTTTTTAAAAAAACGGTATATTTTTAATATACATATACATATATATATATATATATATATATATATATATATATATATATATATATATATGTGTGTACTAGTACTAGTTTTGATAATTTTTTTTTTTGACGTGGATATATTAATGTTTATCGATTTAAAATTCTGTACACATTAAGCACATGTTTCGAACAAGCTTTCTCAATTTTTTTACTAAAAAATTTGTACAAACTATGAAGATATTATAAATAAATTAAAAGACTGCATCTGCTGCACGACCAATCGGTGTATACGATTTCAGCAACTGCGTTATGACACCAAAAACGGAATAATGTATTTGTAGTATCATATAATAACTCTGGTATGACTAGATACTTTTTTGAAATTTTGAAAATTGCAAAATGGAGGCTGTTTTTTAAAAAAGATCGATTTTTAACACAAATAATTATTTATTATTACCAAATGGAAAATCATATCAAAAAACATCCAGTCGCCCGAAAGAGAATGTTATTGACAATGTTCAGTCAAATTGTCAAACCGATCGGATGAATATTTTTTGAGATATCATGTACACCGTTTTGAAAAGTATAGTTTCGAGAAAAACAAACAAACAGGCACGGGCTTAACTATGTCTCCACTAAAATAGCTGTATCTCAGGGAATTCTTGAAATTTCGATAAAATTTTCCTTGGTAATGAAACTTAATACTTTAAGCTTTAATAATATGCAAAAAAAAAAAAAACAAAAAACAAAAAAATCATATACATATACAAGACCCGTAATGGTTTTTTGACCTCTACCACTACTTTACCATTTTTTGCATGTTTTGCATGCATCACACAACCTTTTCCCAAAGTTGAAAAATTTATTTCCACAGCTTCGGCAGCATTTTTTTCAACTTCAATGCCTAATATACTGATCTTCGAATGCTATCGTGTTTATTATTGTTTTTTGAGGTTTATGCCAATTTCTTGGCCAAAATATATAGTGTTTTTAAATGTTAAAGCTGCTACTTCAAAATCTTAAAACGATTAAAAAATATTTTAATTTCTAACTGTTACGATCGATTTAATGTACAGGCACCGAATTAATTTCTACACTTTATATATGTGTACATGTATGTGTATTTTTAGAAGAACGTACATGTGTACAATAATTGATATAAAGTACCAATTGTTATTAAGAGCATTCATCATAAATTAACGAGCATTCAGATTTTAAGCACAATAACATTTTCGAGCAAGACGTGGGTCAAGATCGCATCAATAAAGGGAAAGTGCTCTAATGTACATAAACTTACACTCTTATCTCGTGTTAGCAAACAGCTTTGATGCATAATAAATGAGTATAAATTTCAAAGGATAAATTGCTTCAAAGGAATATAAGATCATTGTATGTAAGTAGATAAAGTGGTTCCTGGACGTTTCAATTAAATGAGAGGTAATTACGCATTTCATTATTAATGCACGTACTACTGAATATGTACATTCGTATTAAATGTTAATACATATCACTAGAAATATTTATTATTGCGTTTTTGTCCGTCTATGAATTCATTGGCGATATTTAAATTTGAATCGTTCAAATAAATGGAAATCAAATCGTTTCAGTCTCTCTTGACATTTTTGTTTTCATTCTACTGAGTTATATATATATATATATATATAGAGAGAGAGAGAGAGAGATGGTGAACACATGAAAGAGAGTAAATTTCGAAATGTTTTACAATTTATTTTTTTTTTATAACACACTAACGATCAATTCTATTCAAAAACAGAGTGAAAAATAATATCCAGACATTTTTGAGGATAAAATGAACTGTTTTTGATTTCTTTTATTTTAAATAGAATGATTCAACTTTGGCTCCCACACGAAAGTATAAAAAAACATAAAAATTAAAATAAATACATGTTATCCTCCATTTAGTATTTTAGTTCAATTGTACTTCAGTATTGAATTGAACTAAAATGCTAAATAAAAAATAACATGACTTTTCTTAACCGTTGCGCTCCCTTTTAATATGTTCATGTGGAAGCCTAAATTGAATCACACTATATATATATAAGTTGTCATAAAATGTCTAATTAATTTATATAGTAATTAAACAGTAATTTTCATAATTGTATATTTAAGTGAATCGCAGGTTAAATAATATATATTTTTTAATTTCAATCTTTTTCTAAAACAATACACACACTACTTTTAAAAGAAAATGCGTGTGTGCATGTCACAACAAAACTAACAGTGTTTTGTACTTATGTGGTAATTTAATGCACACGACACACCTCATCATTATTCTGCAATGCGTCAACATTACTACATGATAAACATATTTATGATTTAATTAAATGTACCATCAGCCATCACTTCACATTTCGCACGCTCGAATATTTAATAGGACTTCGTTTCATGTATGCAACTTGACTTTTCTTCATGTGCGATTTTACTGAACCGTTCTAAAAAATAAAATTTCTATTTAAATTTACTCAATGGTATGCTTTGAAGAGTGAATTATGATTGAAATTCGTATTAAGGTAATAAAATTAAGAGTAGTTTTATTCAGTATTTTGGTTAAAGTATTATTTTATTTTTAAAAATATGTTTAATTTTAATGTCAAATTACAATAATGTGATTGGCTGTTTATATCCAATAAAATAAATAAGTATTGATTGATAATTTTACTCTAAAAATAAGAAGAGAGGTCTAAAGAGAAATGTTAAATATTTTTTCCTATAGATCTATCTTTGTTATAATGTAAGCAAAGATATAAATTGAATTATCATGTATATGAAAACTAAATATTTTCATCAGCAGTTTGTTGAAAAGATTAATTCGAGCTAAACTGCTTCTGAAGCATCCAATGTTATAAAAAAAGAATTTCCATGTCTTGATTACTAAACTGAATCTAAAAACTTGCTTATTAAAAATTGAGCAGCTCAATCACTCTGTATCTATTGTTATTCAACTAAAAATCTTAAGCTGCGTTGATATTACTCAATTTAATTGCTCAATTCAAATGAATGAACTGAGCTGAATGATCGAGTGTCAACATGCAGTTCACATTTTATACAGATGGTTCAATTTAGACTTCCACATGAAAGTATTAGAAAAAATATCATGTTATTTTTTATTGAGTATTTTAGTTAAATTCAATACCAAAATACAACTGATCTAAAATACTAAAATAAAAATATGATTTGTTTTTAATTTGTCAGTTTTCTTTGTTGATTTCATCTGGAAGTCTAAATTGAATGACCCTAGATAGATTGATAGATTTAATTAAATCTATAAAATGGATTCTGAAGAAATTTAATGATTGCATGACAAAATTGGTCCAATTTTATAAAGTTAAAGTATTTTAATTAGAAAAAAATATACTAAATAATATTAATTATAACAATAAATATATTAAAATATATTATAACTATATTAATTATAAAAAAAGGAAAATGACTCCGAGAATGGGTAAAAACGGAACATTTAATTATATTTTCATGGAAATATACCTAGAACATAAATTAAATTACTGCCTTAAATTTATAATGGTCTAATTTTCGAAAAATACGTTCAAATTCAATGCGAATGTGGAATCACTTTTGATTTTCAGTACTCATTTAATACTAAAAAAGATAATATAGGTTTTTTTATATCAACCTGTGAGCATGTTCATGGAGTTATAATTTGATATTTTTATGTAATATCATATCGATTTGTATGAAATTGATTGAAAAATAGAGTTATATTCAGTGCGACCGAAGTAAAATTCACTTGAATCAATTTAATTAATACTACTGTTGACACGCTTAATTCGACAAACTTCAAGCTCAATTGATTCAGTTCAGTTGATTATTGTCAACGCAATTCTGTTGAGGACACTGAGTGCTTAGTCAGGTGAATGCAGTCAATATTTATTATTTAGATTTAGACTGATTTACAGAAGTAAAATGATTCTTCAAATATCACAAAAAAGTTCAAATCGAAATATATTCCGAAAATACAGTGTTTATTGAAATTTTCATAAACTAATGTGTATTTTGATGAACATAATCTACAATATCCATGGTGATTATTATTTTTTTCAGAACCTGTTCTATCCATAAATAGTATTGTACTCTTAGTTTTTTTTTTCTCATACAGAACTAATATTATATTTTGCTCGATTTTACTATATTTAGAATCATGAAACAATAAAAAAGATTTAATATCAAACTCCAAATATATTCTCTTGAACAATTTATGAAAATATATTTCACAAAATGTGTCTAAAAAAATGATATAAAGATTGTATAACAAATGATGTACAAAATTAATAATTTTCTGAATAACTCATTCGATTTCCTTTAAAGTTCCCCAAACAAATACCAGACTGTTACTAAATAATAGATTTTTATTTGCGGTTCAGTACGAACGAATCGTAAACATTCCTGTACTGTATATTTATTTGGAAATTAGTCGAACGTTCCGAACGTGAAATTCTAAATTTAAACCGGCGGAAAATTTAAATTCAGAACAAAAAAAAAACTTTCTTCAGTCACTGTTACAGGCGAGGATGTTAACTAAATATAGATGTATAAAGTTTAAGCAAAAATATTTACATTTGACACATTGAATAGGGATTGAAATTTAAATTGTTTGTCGAAGTCACCATGTTCACAGCACTGAATTATTATTCTGAATACTGTTTTTCCATTAAATTACATTCAAATTTTATTTTAACGATCGCTCAATTTTGGCAACATTCTTATCTCTTATTTTAGTCTGTGTAGGTTCGACGTTGCATTTCTTATTTTTCAATTGAAAAGTATATACACATACAATTTTATTATATATATATATATATATATATATGTATATATATATATGTATATATATATGTAAATATATATATATATATAAATATGTATATATACATATATATAAATATGTAAAATATATTCAAATATAAGGTTATGTTTGTAACAAATACAGCATAGTAAAGAATTACAAAAAAATAAAATAACTTCTACCAAAATTAGATTTGTATCTAAATTTTTAAATTTTTTTTAATATAATATTTTTTTGAATATATATATGTACACTCTTGGGTCTTTTTTATGCAGTATTTTTTACATGATTAAGAGTTACACATTTTTTTTAACACGATTTATTCACAGTTACACGATTTCTTAGCACATATTCACCTTTACATGTTTTTTGCACGACTTTTTTCACACGATTCCACGACTTGAACTTCTTTTCCGCTGCATAAAAATAGACACAAGTGTGTATATACAGTGAATTTATTTCGCGACAAGAATTTATATCCAGACATATTAAAGCAAAAAAAAATAAAAAAATGTTAATGTTCCTACAAAATATAGCTGGATATATGATGCGAAGAGAAACTAGATCACAATACTTTGGTATTAAAATAATTAAAAAAGTAGATAAGAACGAATATGCCTTAAGAGCTTAAAAATAAATTAGTCATCAGAAATAGACTATAATGAAACGTATAACTGGGTTGCATAGATGCAGAACATTCAAGATCAAGTGAATGATCAATATTTTAACAATAACGGATGTAACATCCATGTTTGATATAATAAATACATTTGAAATACTAGAAAAGTATATTAAATAGAGTCTAGTTAGCATAAGGTTGGTAGGAAAATAATTACGGTTTTATGATCTTTAAATTCATATACATTTTTCTCACCTAATAATCAAACTTATTAATCGAAATGAGCATCATTAAAATCGACACATTTTTGCCAATTACTCGTAAGTACAAGTTTATTTATTCTGGTGATGATATTTCTGAATAATAATCAGTAATAAATTGAAAAATGAATTCAATATAAAATATAATGTATTTATTCGTTTCTGGGTTCATTACCACATAATTGATTGTTCTAAGCATCTGTTCTTCTACAAATGAACACATTTTTTATGAAAAAAAATTATTGCTGAAAGAAAACTTATCCACAGTGGCAGAAATATATCGTGAAAAAATGATCATATAATTGTATATATTAGGTTGGTAGAAAAATAATTGCGGTTCATGATCTAAAAATTCATTCTGAACTAATAATTAACTTTATAAATCGAAATGAGCACCTTTAGAATCGGCACATTTTTGATAATTAATTACAAGGTTATTTATTCCGATGGTGAAAAATTCCGGAGCTCTCCATTTTGATAAAATCTTTTGCACTTTCGGCATCAGCTTGATTGTTGAAGACCTAACCATGCAATAAGTTGTCGAAATGCTTAAACAAGTGATGATCTGTTGGCGAGACGTCTGGTGAAGCCAATGTTTCAGTATCCCAATTCGTTCGACTTTTGGAGAGTCAACCGTGCGACGTGTGGTCGTGCATTGTTATCCAGCAGGATTCGACCTCTTCGATCGACCAATGCGCTGACTAGACGTCTCAGTCCTTGGTGTATTTTTCGATTTCTTGACAATAACTCTCAGATATAATAGTTTCGTCAGGATTTAAAAAATTGTAGTGGATTATACCGATCGTTGATCACTAAACAGTCGTCATAATTTTCTTTTGGTGTAATTTCGGTTTCGTGAAATGCTTTAGGGCTTCATTTTTGTCCACCCATTGTGCAGACCGCTTTCTAAGGATCCACTGTTCTTCACATGTTACAACAGGATCGATAAATGGATCGTTTCTGTTGCATAAAAGAAGCGTAGGACAGACTTTGTAACTGCGATTTTTTTGAATTTCATTCAGTTCGTGCGGCACCCATTTGTCAAGCTTTTCTGATTTTTCCAGCTGTTTTAAGTGATACATATATACTGTAAACCACATGGTACATACATGTACTGTACTGTAAACATGCATATATGTACTGTATTCATGTTTTAATAATGTAACGTTGATTCTGTTTTCACATAACGCTCAAATTACGATCGCGAAAAGCTAGCTTTATGTAAATCAGTTTCATATAAAGTGTTTCACATGAACGTAAAGCATTAAAAATATGTTACGTTTACAGTGAATTGCAAATCCTTTTTTTTATTAAAAAAGTTGGTCACAATCATAAAAGTGTCGGACTGTTAAAGATTTTAATTACAGTGTTTGTTAAAATATCTCCGTTCATAATCAAAACGAGTATCTCTTATTTTAATTGAATAAAATATGTGTCTAGCAGATGAAGTAATAATTTGAACAAAAATATAATCAGTGAATAAAAGGAGGTTTTCTTTTCTTTGTAGTAGATCGAGTAACGTTTTATCGTTTAAATTTCGAAATAAATTGATCTTTTTGTCAGGTTGGTATACAAATAATTACGGTTTATGGCCTTCAAATTCATATACATTTTTTAATTTAAGTGATTTTAAGTGGTCCAGAATTTTTGGATGACTAACGCCTACATTTTGTGCAAGCTCTTGAATTATTGTCGTGGTTTTCATTCAACTAACACATTCAGTTTGTTGTTAAGAATTGAAGAAGGATGCCAACGTCATCTTCAAAGGTCTCATCCCAAGCACGAAATTTTTGGAACCACCATTGCACCGTACGTTCTTTAACAGTACCCACACCAAAAGCATCGTTTAGTTTATAAACAGTTCTGCTGTTTTACTACCCTTTTTGAACTCATGCAAAGAAATGCTCTTATTTGCTTCTTTTCCATCTTTAATACAATATCCCAATTCGAAGCAAAATCAATAATAAAACTAAAGTCAATGTCAATAAAACACAGACCAAAAATGCACTTTAATATGATATTAACATGTCACTTTCAGTGAAAAAAATTAATGTCAGAATTCAGAAAACAACAACCGTAATTATTTTCCTACCAAACTAATAATTGACGGTTTAATCTATTTAAAATATCAGGAAAACAACTTGTTTTCAGTTGATGTTCGACATATGGAAATGATTTGAAATCAAAAAGACACGATCTGGACTGAACGAATTTCTTTTCGAATAATTACAGACTTCTTCCCAGATACTTGTTCGTAACATCAATTCGATGCGGTCGAGCGTTATTATAGTGGATGAATGAGGAAGCAATCAATTTAGTTTGATTTTGAACCGAAATTTATTAGCTAAAAATTCAATTATTTCATCTTTAATACATTTTCAGTGCAGATAAAATTAATATAGTGATGATAGAATCTAGATATTTGTCCTATTATATATATATATATATATATATATGTATATATATACATATATATATATATGTATATATATACATATATATATATATATATATACATATATATATATATATATGTGTGTGTGTGTGTGTGTGTACAAATATAAGAATCATAATTATTAAATATTGAAAATATTTTTCGGCGGTTACTTTTTCCGTTCATGTCATTTTACATTTTATCCAAACAAAAACAATATCGTTACATTTTGTACATATTTATTCGGATTACGACATTCCGTACAGTATTTTCCATGCACAATGAAACATATTTATGGGTTTATTTATATAGGAAAACTCTTGGGGTGAGTTTTTTTTACATATGTAATAAAATATTAATCTCTGTGTATGTTGATTTTTCTCTTTTTTATTTATTTACGTTCAGGTTCATTGTACACTGAGGAATAATAAATTTTGATCGTAATGGTCTCTGTGTACTAAATAACCGTTGCATGTCTCATATCTTCTATATTTTCTCTTGTATTTATATATATATATATATATATATATATATATATATATATATATAGATAGATAGATAGATAGATAGATAGATTGATGGTGTCCACATTTTTTAAGAAAATGTGTTTTTAATCAAGTGTTGCCTAAACTCTATTTTAAATTATGTATGTATAGTATAAAATAGACTCAAATTAATATAAAATAAAATTATCAAAATATAGATATAGATTTTATTAATATAAAATAAAATTACAATTACAATCTCAGCAAAAAATTGAAAAAATTCTATACATATTTTTTTATTCTTGTTATGAGAATTATAATTAAACTTATATATAGCTCGTCAAAAATGAGGGGAAAATAAAAAGAAACATAGAAAGAAAAAAAACTGTTTATTGGTCTTTACAACATAATATATTTAAACATAAATAATACTAAGACCAAAACTTAATGAATTAAACTTGAAACATATGAGCTGACAAAGCAAACACATTTCTCGTCACTTTGTCCTACGGACAAAGTGACGAAATATGTGAGTTTTTATTATATAGAAATGATTTAAAATCAATTTTTGTTAGAACAGCTTCTTGGGAAGTATAATTCATTGAAATCATTCTTCGAAACTGACCTGATCCCATCTGGCCTAATCTGATCGTACCGAACTGAATCTCACCAGGAGTAACCAGATTTAATTATACCTGATCAGGCATAATCAGGTCTGAATTATAAATACAGAAATTTTGTTCTCTGGAAATTATACTTTCAAAGAATCGTCTTTTGAAGATTTTTTACAAGAAATTTTTTATCATGTTTTATATTTGATTCTGAATCCCATGCCTATGAACTAACTATAGAGTTTACTTCTGCAGAATCTGCAGTTCTGCTTGTTTAAAAATACATTTCAGCAGAAATGAGCATCGTCGTTTATTATAAGATTACAATTGAATTCATTCTTTTTTCTAAACACTTATTGTAACGTTACAGCAAACTGGATACAGTTTACACGATCTGAAGGTTGTATTTGATGCACAATTTGAATTTTTATATTCAGTTAAATGCAAATCGTTCCTATTAATCCGCATTAAGAATGTTAGCAGCATTCTAAGTTGATTAAATGTTCTTCAAGTTGATATCGCAGGGAACTTTTGAATTATCTTCCATGCTTTTGCTAAATTTTTCTTAATATCACTGAAAAGAAGTCTTCTAATTCTTGATAACTCTAACACTGATCCCTGTTGGTCAAATATTCGAATAAGATTGTAATTAATGGATTCTTATTTTTAATCTATTGATGGATTCTATTGATGGATTAATCTATTGATGGATTATAGATTCTTATTTTATTCTAATTTTTAACTTACAATTACCTTTTTTAACAATTAACATCAATTTAATAGAGCATTGATTTTTGAAAAGTAACTAAATTATTAAATTAATTCTGAATATTAAATATGGCTTTAAACCTTAAAAAATAAATTCTATTTAAAAAAATCATTACTATTTTTCAAAATTCCCTTGCAACTTTTAAATCGCTGTATATTCACACACACACACACAGACACACATGTATATATATATATATATATATATATATATAATAAAGTTTCAACCTCTTTTAATTATAAAATGAATTCCAAATAATATTAATATTCAATTTATTGGCTAATTATTTATGTGTGTTTTTTTTTCTGTTACAGGTAAGTCTAGCGTCAAATTTCAACTGTATTATATAAATGGTATGACTGGAATCAGAACGATTTTGTTGCAGTATCAGGTATAAGTGTTCACTTCTTTAATTTAAATGATGAACTTATGTTCATATTCTTTCACGTTCGATAAATATTTAACCATACTGGATAGTACTTTTCTAACAATTCCAAAAGGTTAATATAAATGAAAATTTTCGTCGGCCGAGTTTTATCATAATATTTATCTTATAGAATTGTGTTCGAATTTAATTTACTGAAAATGAAGTAAGTTTAAAGGAAATCAAATGATGATTAGAACTAATGTTTTTCTCAGTCGTGTCTCGATTAATAAATCTATAAATCAAGCATAAAATATACGATTGTTTTATGATGAATTACAAACTTGAATCAACTATAGAAAAAAACATATGGCTTGCGTGCAAGTGAAATATTATCTATGAAAGCGTCAGGTTCATTGGTAGCATTCAATTGATTGTTTTCATTGGTTTAACTGTGTAGCTCTATAAAAAAATATTTTGATTCCGTTTACTAGTTGTTCCTTCCTTAAATTCCAGATTAATAATTGAAATTGTCTCCGTAACATTGTGTTTAAATTTAAGCTTACTTACCAAAAATACACATAAATTGGCTCTAATTCATTCTTTACTTCAGTTTATTAACTCATTGATAAAATGGCAAGTGTATTAATTTAATAATCTGATTTTTAATTAATGTGAACGTTAGGAACTAGTATTCAAGATTAAAACAAGTTATAAAACATTTATAGGACTTATTTTATGCATCAAATAAACGATATTCCAGATCACTCTAAAATATTAGCACCGTCTTGCTGATTTCTCATATTAAGGATATATGACCGAGCTATTAATCCTCATTATAATACAAAAACGACGAGGCAACAGATACCTGTCTCTCGAACAACACTTTTACATTATGCAAATCGATCTTTTCGTAAAAAAAGAAGTTAATAATAAAGTTATGACAATAAATCGTACTTAGGTAGCTTTTTGTTGTTCTTTATATATTTGATTTTTGCTCAGTGTATATAATTATTAGGGAGTGCATTTACCTACCATAAACAATTTCAGATTATTATTCGACAGCAACAACAAAATGTTTTTGTGAGATCGAAGGTCGACCTCCCCGGCACCGATTGTATAAAAAGGTCACCTAGATTTTGTCGTCATTGAGGCAAAAGGTTACAGTGTTTTTGGATCAATAGTTGTAAAAAGTAAGTTTACGACTGGCGTTTCTTGGTACCTATAGTTAATTCCGGTAACAAATTGATCTTTCATAGGTTTGCTCATGTCATTCGATGATACACATAAATTACCATTCAATGTTAAATCCGATTTGCTATCTGTAACAATAACAGTTATATATATATATATATATATATATATATATATATATATATATATATATATATATATATATATATATATATATATATACTGGTTAATATTAAATCAGTGTTTTTTTTTTTTAAAAAAAAATATATATATATATATAAAATTGTGAACATTTCAGAATTAAATTTCAATTAGAATAAAAAATATAATGTGTTTAAACTTAATGATCAGATTTCTAAGAAACGAAAACATCAGATCCGCGATTCTGAATTTTTTTTATATATGAAAATCACTAAGAGGTTTCTTTTTTGGGAGGGGGTCTAAATTTAAACAAATATGTTTATCTGAACAAATAAATTACAAATTTTTGTGCTATTCGTAACTAAATATCTGCCAATCCGTTTAAAAACTGATATAATTATTTATTGAAATCGATACAACAGAACAAATGACTTTTTCGCTATTTCTAAAATCACAAAAAAATAACGTTAAGGTATACATTTTCCTGTACTATATCACAACTGTTCCTTCGCTGTTTTAAATATCTAGAATATAATTTTTCTTTTACTCGAGAGGTTCTGATTGTCCTATCGTCTGATGCTTTCCATACTACTAAATTCGTTCGATACTGGTTTTATTTCATTTTCGTTTCTTATTACAGACACTATAAATTATAGATTTAATAACATTATACATTTTCGATACGAAAATTATCTCTTCTACCATGTGATATCAATTCAACTCTTTTACAGAAAAATCTGATTTTTCTGTAGCTTGGCGGTCTGAGAATGATGACATCGTCATATAAATGCGCATAAGGAACAATTCGAATTCGAATCGGTCGATAAAATAATTTATTAAAGATTTTTGATCGTAATTTCGTTTTATATTTTGTGAAATTGAAAAAAATCATTTATGAAAATGCATTTCATAAATACATGTTTTCGAAATTATCTTGTATTAGTATTGATGGAATATCAATTACAATGCATATATATATATATATATATATATATATATATATATATATATATATATATATATATATATATTTCAATCACTGATGGATACATTTAGTATTATTTTATAGAGTGAACCTTTTTTAAAGTCACACTACAATGTTCCTATTAAAAATCAAAAATCAAACATAAAAATCTCAAAAGTCTAACATTTAGAATAAGCGTTTACAAGTAGATAGTGTAAAACGCCAGTTTCATCCTTATTTTATTAATATTATTAATTTTGGTAGCGATAACACAGTCTTCCAATCTGTTTTTTATCTAATTAAATCATTCGTGGACATAGTTTGTTCTTTGATACATGATTATTCTAAAACTCTTTGTTAAGAGTTTTGGAATAAAACTGAATGACGAAAATACAAACTTTAAATCTATGTACATGTAATGTTTTACACTGTCATTAATTATTTAATAATTTTAATTTAATTTTGAATTTATACAAACACGCTCATATATATATATATCAGTGGAGCGATCAGGATTTAATCTTATAGGAGGGGGAGGGGGATTTGAATGAATAATTTTTTTTAATGCGAATTCAATAAAATTCATTAGATGATGATAAAAATTTATTTAAAGAATAAAACCAGTTGTCATTGATTTCCATATAATTCGTTTTATTATACTAATTTAAAGCTATCAAGTTATTTTTTCTTATCTACAAATGCACTCATGTGATATTAGTTCCATGTGTGATACAGTTCTTTCATCCTTGTTTTAGAATATCTTTTTTTATATATTTTGACTACAATCATTTCCTAGTAATCTATTTTCAGTTATTTGCAATTGAAAAATATTTATTTAAATATTATTCTCGTTAGTTAATAGCATTTTAAATTAGAATAATATGAAAAACAATTCAGTAATTCGTATTTAACTGTGTACAAGGTCAGTGCATGAATGTAAGTAAGACGGTTTTATCAGCTTATCGCTATAAATATAAATACAAAATGATTCATATTCAACTCAGCAGAAATGTGATTCATTATTAAATACATATAAAATTAATATTTATATTAATGGATAAACCTGATCTCGTCATTCAAACACATTTGTATATACCTTTCCAATACATGTGTCTGTTCTGAAAATATTGATTTCTTCATAGTGTGTTTCTTGTTGTACGGCCATCTATTGAAGTAAACACAAAACTGCGGTTACCGTATTGTGTACTAGACGGCAGTAGTCTATTAAACATTGGTTCTTATCCTGTATAAACGCTTTTTTTATATCGGATTCAATTTCTAAGTTTAGAAGCCATGCATATGTATTTAAAGTTGTTCATTGCTGTACGCGTGTGTCTTTCTCTTACTTTCAATACATATACTAATAAACTAATATCTATAAATAAATATAAAAATAAACTAATATCCATAATAGAAGATCTTTACATGTGATTCCCCGAATTAGTAACTTGATATAGTCTGTGTTTGAATGCATATCAAAACTAAACATATTGTCCAGGGAATCCCAACATCATTCTTACGAAATAATGATACAATACAATATGGACCAGAAGCTTAATAGCGGTGAAACTAATCGAAATGTATTTTGATATGTAACTAATGTTTATATATATGATGTGATTTTAAACTCCATCGCAATTCAATATTATTTTAAAAGAAATTCACTCCTTTCTACAAATAGAAACATTCTAACGTAGGAATAAATTTCATATAAATATAATTTTAACATTTACAACACACAATGCAATCATCAAAATACTTTTTGTCCGAGTATATATAAAGTTTTCCAATAAGGACGCAATTTTTTAATTCGAAGTGAAACAGAATTTGGGCTGAAATTTCAATTTTCTTTATTGTCAATAATAGTTGGGGGTGTGCCATTTATAAATGAAAAATAATATCGTGTAAGTGACCATCGCGTGCTTTCTTACAAGTAACCATTCTTTTGTAAAAAATTTTCAATAATATCCCTGAACAACTGGAGATCTCTCTCACCAGTTACTCTTCGGATTTCGTACTTTAGGTAGGAAATTGTTTTAGGATTATTGGCGTACACCTGTCCTTTAATTGTGACTCCAAGAAAGTAATCCAACGGTGTTAAACAATGTGGCAAATTAACGTTTCCATTTCTGGAAATAACGCCGCTAGGAAATTTCGTCCTTGATCAATCAATTGTTGTCACCAGCTGTGTGGCATGTTGCACCGTCCTGCTGGAACCACACGTCTTCTAGATCAATATCATCCAATCTGCTCACAAAAATCGGTTATCAAGTTTCAGTATCTTTCTCCATTCACAGTAACCGTGTTACCAGCCTGATTCTCAAAAAAGTAAGGACCAATGACTTCACTAGTCCAAAATGCGCATCAAACAGTCACTTTTCTGTATGCAGTGGAATCTCAACGATCACCCTTAGATTATCTTCACTCTAGATTCGGCAATTTTGCTTGTTAATACAACATTTTCATAAAGACACACACATAAAGACAACATTTTCATAAAAACCGTATTGTTCCAGTATCCAAATATCGAATCTCCGACTCAGCGATTGATCTGCTGGCTTCATTTCTTTTGTTAATTGAACCTTATTAGTCTTCAGCAATAAATCCTTCAGCAAAATACGCCATGCGGTCGTCTGTGAAAGGCCCAATTGCTGTCAACGTCGCGGAATTGACATTCTTGACCGTTCCGATACACTTTCACGAACCAAACGAATGTTTTCTTCCGAACAAGCATTACGAACACATATTGGGTGATGTTTCTTCATCGTTAACCGATCCAGTCTTGTCAAATTTGCTCATAAATCGAAGAATTGTTGATTCAAAAGGACAAGTATGTCGAGAATAAATATCGTGTAATTTACGAAATGTATTTTTTGTAGAGCGACCATTTTCGTAATACAATTGTATTATTTGAATGAGTTATTTGTTTTATACGAAGCCTTAACTAAAAAATGGAAATATCAAAACTTAACAAATATTAAAAAAATAAAATTGTCAGTTAGACTGTGAAATGTAACCCCCTAAAAATGCGTCCTTATTGGAAAACTCTTTATATATATATATATATATATATATATATATATATATATATATATATCATTATTTGTTTACAATTAGAAATTACGTTGGGAAGCCCCTGCCGATATGTTTAGTTTCGATGTACAAGCACACGCAGTGCTATGTCACATTATTAATTCGGGGAATCACATGTAACGAATTTATACAATAGATATTAGTTTATTCCTAGATAGGATTTATTTTATATTATTATATTTTTCTCAAGTTTATTTTAAATAATTGTGTATATAGGAACATTTTCGCGCGATGATTTTGTTTTGTTTTCTAATGTTTTTTCCCTTTTTTCTTTGGGGGGTGCCAGATCTCCCTGACCCTCTTCATGGGTGCTCCACACACACACACACACATATATATATATATATATATATGAATTTTAAATTGTTAGGCACTCAATATCTTAGGCAAAAGTAAAAGATTTTCATGTTATAGTACATTCATTAGGTTAACAGAATGTCTATTTTTCTTAAGATTCAAAAATTTAAAAATAAAGATTTGGTCGACTTCATATACAATAAATAACAAATGTATTCGTTTATCTATCACGCTTAACTGATATATGTAATAAATTAAGTTCAAATATTAAATTGCTATCATTAAAATTGAAGACACGCACACGTACGTATATATATATATATATATATATATATATATATATATATATATATATATATATATATATATATATATTTAGATGAGAGAAGTGAGAGAGAATAAATATTTGAAGTCAGTATATAAAATATAAATATATTGAAATATGTTTTTCTATATTTATTCCACATAGAAAAATTTTAATTTTCAAATAGTTTCTTAAAGTAAGGAAGAGATGCTAATGGAACATACATATATATATATATATATATATATATATATATATATATGTATAATTTATATATATATATATGTATGTATGTACACAAACGATTATTAAAAGAAATCAAAAACTGAATTAGTTAATCGAACAATCTGAAAAGTTATCATGTGTCTGGTCTTATAAAAGAACCGTAGATAAATAAATGAAATAGAACAAAGAAGTTCGAATTTCTTTCAAAAAGAATACGTGCATACTTCGAAAAAATTTAGAAAAGTTTTTTTTTTAGTGATGGGTGTGAATTTTAAATATTTTAGTCGTCCTCAAGAATACTGGTACAGGAAGCCAGACAATAAAGAAAACCAGCGATCAGCTGTGAAGTATAGAGGTGGCTGATGAACATGATGTGAGACTGTATGTTGAGGGTTGGTGCTGAATTTCATTGAAAGTAAAATGGATTAACATGATTACATTGATGTTCTAAAAAGTCATTTAAAGACGAATACAGAAAAGTTAAGAATAGATAGTAAGTGTGCTTTCGACAGGAGAATGGTACTAAGCATTGTAATGCAATAACTAAGAAACAGGATTTGTACAGTGTAACAGAACAGTTGGAGAAATTTTTTAATCACCAGATATGAACTATCCACGATATTTATAATTTGGGTGCAGATTTTTTAAAAAGTCATCACAGTTCTTATAAGGAGATATCAACATATTTTTGAGAGGAATGCAACGAAATTTACTTAGATTCACCAAGAAAACTGGCAAAATATGTGCTTAGTTGATCGAAATTTATTTCAAAATATATCCTACCAAATATTCACATACTTTTTTGAGTTACATTGTTATTGGCCGGATATTTAAATGAAATATCGAACTGGATGTTTTTTCTACCTGCATTTATTTGTTTGAAACTCAATTGAAATTAATAAATAATAATTAAAGTACTTTTTAATTTTTTTTTAGTTCAATTTATCGGATAAAATTGTGACTGAATCGTAAATCCGTTAATTTCAAGTACCACAAAATAAGAATTTAAAACATGTTTTGTGTCACTGATGAAACTGTTTTTTAATTATTCAGTTTTTTTTTAATTTCAAAACTTTAATGAATTTGTGAATTTATAAATATACAAGTAGACAACTGTGTACTGACCTGCAGATTATTTTTTTCTTAAATATTTTCTCATAATAGTGAAATGTGTTTTAAATTAGTACCACGATTTATTTATTTAAAACATTTTAAATTACAACCGGTATAATGAATTAGAATGATAATGGTGACAAAACGATTTGATTTTTATATTAGAATCATTATTTATTTTTAAAAAAATCATTCTTTAGAATATTTTTTCAAGCGGAGTACTTTTTTCTGAACACTTTTCGCATCTATTATTTGCGATTTATTAATTTGATAACATTGCACAAGGCGACGGTTTGTGAGTCACAGTATATATTCGCATATACAAAGAGGCACACTTGTGTCCTATACACTGGTCGATGTTGGACGTGTTTCAATCAGCATAGTTGTTTTTTGTTGCAAACAGGAAGGAGTGTTATATGTGACATTGATTCGTTTCTGCAATAGATACTTGTTTTTATCAATTATTGGAATATATTTAATTAAATATTAAGGTAATTGATTCAAAAGTGATATATTTGTCACGTGTATATACAATAAAATATTCAAGTTTCAGTATT
>CM068321.1:25553859-25588859 GCA_034766995.1 Acanthacorydalis orientalis | reverse complement strand
CGTTATGATGATTAAAAATATACAATAATTACAGAAGTTGGTAAAAATATACGATGTATGAAATATAGTCGACTCCATAAATAATGATCAAGTGTAACTATTCTTGCAAAGTATAAAAATTTCATTTAAATCAGCGAATTGAGAAAAATATTTAACACTAAGTAAAATTATGAACGAATGTGTAAGCAATATAAAGTGGGTTCAGTTTGACCTAATATAGTTTACTCTAGCCGAAAGAGCGGAGAATTCGTGAAAATAAATCAGTAATTCTCAAATATTTTAATACTTTTCTATAAGAAATGAATATTAACTACCATGTTTTTAAAATCACGCCATCTCATTCGTTTATTTTGGAATTAACAATTGAGATTAATATTTAACTTGAAAAATTAAATGTTGACGAGTAGTATATTTAATATTTTTACACGACTTCAAATAATGCATATAAGTCAGGGTTCATGAAAGAAGCTTCTGATATCAATAAAAAGAGAAAAATGTTACAATTTTTTAAATTCTCTTAAGACTGTTTTTTTTTATATGTAATATTCATAATGATCTAGAATAATGGAGCATGGAGGGCAATTGATTGAAAAGAAATGATTCAATATTTTTCATATCTACCATATTTTTTTTATTTATATATACATATACATAATTATGCATCAGAAACATTGTTATGTAGAAAAATGTTTTCCTATACACGTATTACTATGTTAACTCTGCAAGTCACGTACGAATTATACGACCGGCTTTCGATCTGTTATTTTCATGCAAATATTGTACTGTTGGATTCGTAATCTACCGGAAGAGACGATCTTCCACGTGATATCTATATGATCGACACAAAAAATATGTAAAAGTTTGTTAAGAATAGTCGTTTAAAAAAATATTTCTTTTTAATTATCATTAAGTTTACAGGATTACCTATAAACACTTGTAGCTTTTAACTCATACATTTTACTGTTATTGTTGTCTTATCAGTATATCACACTGCTATAATTTCCACTTATAGTTTGCACGTCAAATGAGCTTAATGGAATTTATTCATTTAAAACATGAGAGAGCTGTTTCTTCAAAGTACAATAGTAGAAACTAATATAAAATAAAAAAATAATATAAAAAAAACTAAATGTTATTGTCATGAAACAAGATTGTGTATTCATGAAATTATAAGTGTGATAATGTAAGTGTCAGTACAAATACTTTATATATTTTTTTTTTACTCTTGTTGAATGTTTATAAAGCGTAAAATTATAGTCTAATTAAACAAAATGTAAGTTATTTAATACCTACATCCTTTTAAAAAAATAAGTCCCGAAATCTCACAAATAGAAACTTACAAATAAATTCAAACGTAAGGTAATTATGAATTTATATATTTTTTTTCATGTTAATATTAATTGAATTTATTAACAATGTCGATATTATTAAATCATTGAGACTTTGATAATGAGTTGTACTTTATAATGGAATTGTTTTTAATAATTGTTGCTTTGAAAATTATCTTGCGTGAAAGATGCGACTAGTATGTAATTGATTTTTTGATTAGCATCAGGTTTGTTTCTTTTTTTATTAGACAAGGGTTATTATTACATTGAACTGCAGTTGTAAGGTAACAGAAATTCATAAATTGGAAAAGTTTAGTTGTTTTTTTTTCAGAATCAAGTAACCCCTTGTTAAAATACATTCTACTGTTTGATAGCAATTGAATTTCCAATTGGAAAAAATTTAATATTAATTTTGAAAGACATCTTCATATTTTAAACTTCATTTGTGCCTATCGAATACTAAAAGTACTACGATCAGAAATAAATTTTGTAGATGAATTACGGTATTAACGGTACGTTTATACGTTTGCTAGTGCACTGATTAACATATTTCTTTTTTAACAACGTTGATCTTCAGGTAAACGCTCGTTGAACAAAGCGAGAATACCTTTCCTGTAATATATTTGTCTTTAATTCTTCAATCTTATATTTTGCTTTATTTAATATTAAGTTCCATGACTGAATCCGTGTATTTCGTATTAAATATTTATATAACGTGTACAAATTAATTCGGTGCCTTTTTTAATAGAAAATGAAAAAAAAATGAAATATCTTTCAATCGTCGATCCCCATCCACATTATTTTAAATAACTATTTCATCTGTCTAGAAAAAAATATTGCGATTTTGAATCTATGAAGCCTTAATACATTTTCGAATCTTCCACTCTTTTTTTACACGTTTTGTGCATCACGGCTCCCCTCTCAAAGCTGAACATATCGTTCTCACGTCTTTAGCGGCATTTTTTTTCGATTTGAATCCGAAAAGTATACAATGTCTAACATACTGGCTTTCGGACGCTATCGTGTTCACTACTGTTTTGTAACATGCCAATTTCTTGACGGATATATATATATATATATATATATATATATATATATATATATATATATATATATATATATAAGAATTCGTTTTTCATCAGTGGGTATTTATATTTTATAGTGTCTACTGAAAGACAATTAATCAATCAAAGAGAATAAGGATTTATTTTTCATGATATATGAATGATACACGGAACAATGCTTCATTTACAACCATGTCCACTTGTTTCCATGTATTTGTGTATTATTAATATTTTACACTCATTTTCAATTTAACATACGATTAATAGATTGAGATATCAGTCGAATTTAGTTTTTTTTTGACAGTTAAAAAATTTCAAACTAAGCTATATGTAGAGACTATGTATGTGATATATAGATAACAAACATATTTCCAACATGGCGTCAAATTCGAATTAATGTTTAAACGATCACGTTCTTTATACAACTAAATATACACAAACAATACTAACTTTAATGTAACATAAGTAGGACTCAGAGAAATTTTTCATTTTTATAAACTTTTTATTTCAGTTCATGTCTGTACGATGTAAAATAAAATTCTCTAAAAAGATTTTTTTAGTATTATTCTTTGTATTTGTTTTCATTCAAATCTTTTATTTCATTAATATAATTAAAATGTATGTAAGTAGACACTGATGAAGTATTCATTAAGCAATATATGTTGTTTTTATTTTATTCGGATATTAATGCTAGAAAAGTCACTTGAGTCGTAAACGAACTTCATGAGGAAGTGCTCAGAGTGAAGACACGAGTGCTTGTTTTTAAAGTTTTAACTCTATAATAGAAACTTTAAGAATACTCAAGTCAACAAGACTATTAAAAATAAATGACCTAAAATCATCTGTTGAAGCAATTCATTCACAAATAAATGAATTTGTTTTTTTTCTATGGCCTAAATAATTTCTTTTCGCAATACGATTATGTTTTACTTCTCATACCTTTCTTTAAATCGATGTCTCACATTAAAAAATTCAACATTTATTCGATTATATTTAAATAATACGCCATAATATATGATTATTGAGACAATTTCCATCTTGTATCCACTCCTCAACTCTCCGGTTCCGATGCAGTAAACTCAGTTTATAGACTTTTTTTATTTGTGAATATCTGTTATGATATATTTAATTATATTTATTTAATTGATACTAATAGCTAATGTGAAGAGTGACCTTGATATTCAACTAATTAAAAATCCTTTTATTCTTTTAAAAAAACTAACTTTCATGCAAAACATTAGCGGTAGACTGAATTTACTGCACCGGCACTGAGAGTCTTAAAAAGGCACCGGGTTCGAAACGGTAAAATTGAATAGTCACTTTATTTCAAACAACACTCTTTTTAAGTGTTGATCTGTAAGACATTATTATGTATATGGAATTGATAAAACCAACTCCTGGTGTAATGAAATATTTTTTATGAGAACTTTTTCGGATGTATTCATTTTCAATTGTAGTATTGGGCCCGTTAGTGATTCACTTTTCATTTCAGCGTTTGTAATCATTTAAGAAGAACCTCTTATACATCTTGGTGCCAACTAAATTCAGCATTACGAATAATGAGTCATAGTTAGATCAGAAATTTTTCATTACTTGAGTAGACAAGTCATGAAACAAATAGACACCAACACAATGTAAGCATCCATGTACTATGATTCACTAACTTTTACATTAGTTCTGAATAATATGTTTTTATGTTTATCTCGTTATACTCTTAATTCAGCTACTAAATTTTTCTTGTAGTTAAAACCTTAAGATATGTTGTTAGAATAGAATTCGTTGATATGTTTTAATTCCATATATCCGAACGAATATCTTATTTATGTCTTTATAAATAAAATATAGCCATAATTGAGATTATTGAAAATAAATTTTCACTATTCTTGAAAATGAAATATCGAAAAAGGAATTCCTTAATTGAATGTACGAATATATTTCAGTGTATAACTTTTAGGATAAATTACATTCAATCACGACTGAGAAAATATTCTCTGTTAAATTGATTATAGGATTTATTTGCTATCTAAAGAGGTTAACTAGAATTATGAGTGTCTACTAATGCAAACGTGAAAGGAGTACTCGTCATATAAAAGTTTAATTATATATTTGTGAACATTTCGTATATTATTTGTAATTTTTGATTATATTTTTTATATTAACACTACGGTTCGCGCTGTTTGCGCGAAAACTGATGCGTGTAGCCGACATATTTTAAGATTTTCGACCAAGTTGCATCGCTTTACAAAAATGGTTATAACTTTTAAAATATTGAACACATTTTTATAAAATTCGAAGTGAAACTTTTTACCTGACTGCGGCGAAGCCAAAAAGAGACCGGTTATGTTTTTCATATGCATGTATGTTACTTTTTCGCATGTGTGTATGTATGTATGTAACCATGTCCATTTGTTCCGACCTAGAGCCCAAACGGTTGGACCGATTTTGATAACCAAGGTGTCAAACGATTTGTCTTAATCTCTTGATCGAGAACAGGCGTATAGTTTTTCAAAATAATCAAGATAGTGGCTGTACAACGTCATTTCGTCAGGAACGAGAAAAGCACTCTTGTAACTTCAAAACAACTCGACCAATTTTGATAAATGAGTTGTTAAAATACTCGTCTCATTCACGCAAGTGACGCTGGGTACATACAAATTGAGAATTCAATTACACAAAAAAGAGTAGAGACCATTTTTAGTCTAACATGCACTGCAGACAAAAATTTTAACACTGCCCCCCCACAAATAAAAAGAATGACTGAATTTCTTGTAACTGTGGGTATTTTTTTTAAATTTTTGAAATCCTTTTTAACTATGGTAATTAAGGAAGGATTCCAACTGTACCTAGATTTCGTCATTAACAAGTAAAAGCAATAATAAATGTGTGGATTTACCCATTCGAGTGACTTTTCCTATTTTAAAGTTAATAAAAGAAATCTTTGAATGTTGGGAGGTTGTAGGTTGAAGTTTGCTGTTGGTTGGTTGGTTTGAATATGATCAAAGAACGCGGTATTAGTCTAGTCGATAAGAAATATCAACTTTAGCATATATATTGTAACAAATATTTATATGTCGCTAGCATTTAATGTACAGTGCGTAAGACCCTATTTATATGTCTCCGGCAGTTCAGGAGCAGTCAGCAAAAACCATATTTATATGGCTCCGGCCGCTAACGTGTTAATATTTCTTTTAGATTTTTCTATATCCTTTGAAACGGACCACCGTTATAAAATTTAAAACGACAAATATTATATTTTTTTGTATTTTTTTCGCACGTGCGAATGTCTTATCGATGAACGTAACCTCATTTTCGGTCCGTGCACCACGTGCTAATATATCTGTATGTGTGCGTGTGCAAGTGCGTTTATGTTGTTCAACAATATTTTAACACGGTGTTGTGTAACGTGGAACTGATGTACTTTGTGCGCGTGCTCTTTACTTGTTGTAGGGGCGGCGGCGGCGGCGGCGGCGGCGGTGGTGGAGGTGCTGGTGGTGGGGGCGGCGGTGCGAGGCGTGCGCCCAGCCTGCGCTTGGCGAACGGGCGCGCCGTGGCCGGCAGCGGCGGTGCGGCCGTGGTGGCCTCCGCGCAGTCCGAGGAGGAGATCCGCCACCATACGACGCCAAGACTCGCCAAGGATGACTCGATCAAAATCAGCATCGAGAACACAAACACGTGCACCGACTCGCTGGTGACCGCGCTCGACGACGAGACGCTGTTGATCGCCGATTTCTTATCCAACGACAACATGAATTACAAAGGTAGCAGCGGCAAAGTGCATTTCGGTGTGGACGATGTGTCACTTTATGGCACACCAAAAGAAGAACCCGGGCCGACGCCGCTCGGGTCGGCCGAGGTCGGGAAACAAAGTTTCATAAAAAACCAACTGCAGGCGCTTTTTCAGCCGACCGATAATAAGCTCGCTATGAAATTATTCGGATCCAAAAAAGCGCTCATGAAAGAACGGATTCGACAGAAAGCTGCCGGTCATTGGGTCATACATCCCTGCTCCAGCTTCCGGTGAGTGTTTTTATTTAAATTTATTCATTCATGAACACTTTTGCCTATTGACTGCTTTGTTTACTTGAAACGAGCTTTTATAGGATCTTCTTAAACCGGAGAAAATGGAATCATTTAGAATTTACTATATTTACTTTTATTAATCCGCAATATAACCGATTCGAATTTATGTTATTTTTTTGGAGTAAATGTACTCTCAGTATTTTTACATTCATTCATTCGTTCATTCATTCATTCATTCATTCACACACACACGCACACACACACACACACACACACACACATATATATATATATATATATATATATATATATATATATATATATACAACTAGATAAATCACAGGTGGCTTAAATGACCGTATTACAATTTATTCAAATTTTATGTACTAAAATCAAATTTTTAATCGTCACTCGATGATAACGTTCTAATTTGCTATTAATCTTCATGTAAAAACTTATATAAAATTCTTTTAAACTTTGATATGAGACAAAAACACTGTATTTTAATAAGAAAATGTTCGATCAGTAATTCGCGAAAAACATACATAAATAAAATGTAAATTAAAGAAATTTAAACTGAAACGTAACTAAAAACTGTTGAAGAAAACATTACATTCCTCTGCAAATCTAAATAATATTATTTTAAGTCGCCGAAAGTTTAAAAATATATAAATAGATATCTGTTAGAAGCAATCACTATTTATTTTATTCGCACATTTAGGAAGTATCGCAATAAATATTTATATAAAACTATACTTTTCGTTATAGATTCTATATTTCTTCAGCATTCTTAGAGTTATATACATAAAATTAACCACTCTCATACAACATACACAAGTACACAGAAAATAATAGTTAGCATTGTTAATGAAACCGTTTGAAGGAATGGAATGTTCATTTTTTCTGTTAATACCTCAAACATTAATTAATAAATTGTGAACTGATTTCGAAAATCATTGTTAGAACTTCTTTAATACAAATTATTAAAATCATAACTTAGTTATTCTATATATCAGTTGATAATTTTATAAAACATTAGATCTTATGCATGATTTTCTCTTTCAATGCTATGATATATATATATATATATATATATATATATATATATATATATATATAAATAATATTAAAAAATAATTTAAACAAGTGATACAAGGAATCGTTATTTTTCGAGTGAATGAAATTAAATTTCAAGTGCTACAATCAATAAAAACAGATCAAGTGATATCATAAACAGTAAAATCAAAACCGAAAAAAATGTGTTTTCCGTAACAGAGCTCCTATCCTTTATCGAATAATAAATAATTACCATAAAAAGCGTATAATGATTAAATTATCCATCAAATTTTATGAAACGGACTGTCTTCATAAATCATAATATATAAATATCAACGTATAAACGTCATATTAATCATTTTTATTAAATGTAAAGATAATAGGAGAGGTTTTAACATTTGACTCCATCAAAAAGAGTTTATTTTAAACACGTTTTCGATAATATAATGAGGTAGATGATTTATTTTTCGGTGTAATGGACATTTTTTTTAAAAAAAACTTGACTGTAATTTAGACAGAAATTTAAAATAATGTGAAATTTATGTGTACTCGTATGTGAGTTGACATAATTTGACTGAGATGATTAAAATAACAGTTAATAAAGTATGGATGTGTGATAAAATTCAAGTGAACTCGATACAAAATAGAGTGACTTAATAATATACTAAATATTTTAATAGTTTTGGAAACAAGTTAGTGCAATTCGATACATATTTTTTTTATAAAAAGTGATATTTAACTGACTTTAAAAGAATTTAAAAAAGTTGTACAATTGCAGTAATTAAATTATAAAAAATTAAATCAAAATCAGAAGAACATGTGTACATGTGGCGTTTATATTAAATGTTTGTCAAGTGTAATATAACAGAAAATAATTAATATTTATTATCTAAAACTGGATAAATGCTGGAATTGAGAACAACTTGGAAGTGGACATTGTGATTAACTTTATTTTTAATCAATGGATCAATCAAAATACTTATAGTATATATAATAAGAATATTTAATAAAAAGTTATTATATCTGAATTCTATAAAGAAATTAATAGTGATGTGTTAATTATTTGTGTAAAGTCGATTGGAATTTATTAATATTTGATTCGAAGAGTGTTTCATACTGATGAATTTGAAAAGAAAAATCATAATACTTCGATTAATTAGTTCTAATTAGTAATAATCGACGTGCGACATTCTAAATATCTTTTATACTTTTTAATTAATAAACACTAAATTTTACTCAGAAGTCATGCTTTTATATACGTTTTTAATTCTATGATAAATTCGCACATACTTTATTATTGAAATAAATAACAGTATTTTCACAAATAAATGTTTACCATTCGCAAACTATACAAAAAACTTTTTAAAAGTCTTTTGTAAAAGTGAATATAGTCACAGTACCTAAAATTATTTACATTGCAATGGTTTTATAATACAATCATATGGACTATTTCACACACACACAACGTGCTCGTTTTTAAATCAACTTTAAAAATCTTATACGATTTCTTCTATCAGTTTTAGGTTTGTTTAATCGCAAGAGAGATAAGACATATAATGAATGTGTTACTCTGGACATATTGTACAAAATATTATAAACTGAAAGGATCCAGTATTAATTTACTAACAGATTTTTTAAGAAAAAAGAACTGAAAATTGTATTTTATGAATGAATTTTCATTCTCTACAAGTCATGTACACATTTTTCTTGCTAGAATGTTTAATTATTAATTATTAGTTGTTTTGATTATTGTTTATGCGTTATTCCTATGCTGAAGTAAAATCTAAATAACCATTTAAACTGAGACTAAAACAGGACTGACATCAATAATATATGCTACAAAAAATGAAAAAGAGACAAATGTGTTGTACTATTAATCAGGGAGAATGTATTTAATTCTTAAATAAAGTATGGTCTTAATATATTTGTTAATTAATTTTTTTTAAAAAATATACTTATTAAATATATATATATATATATATATATACTTAAAATCTACTTAAAATAAACTAATGTATTATTTGGAATCAATGCCAAATATAAACATAAAAAAGAGATTTTTTTGGTTTGTTTAATGACATTTTTCACTCGTTGCTGAAAATAAATATTTGCATTTACGATAAATTGATTTGTTAATGTTTTAAAAGATCTTGATAAAGTTTAGAAACATTCTTATTCATGTTTTAGAAGGTTTAAAGGTTTCAAACTGTACGTTATTATATATAGAGCGATTCAATTTAGGCTTTCACATGAAAGTATTTAAAAAAATCGTAAAAATGACATGATTTTTGAATTTTTTCGATTTTTTTTTAATACTTTCATGTGGAAGTCTAAATAGAAACACCCTATATATATATATATATGTATGGTATAAATGATGAAATTAACACAGAAATGTCTATTAACTAGGATGTACTTTAGATGTTAAAAATGCACTTACTCAAAAAGTTCTGAGATATTATTTATCTTATAAATAGTTTTAAAATTTATATTTTCAAGTAAATAAATATATAAAAGCTATAAGTTCTACTGTTTTTTTTTAATTGCAATTACATGAAATTTTCTGTGAACTTGATACATGATGGTATTTTATACAAATCATTTTTCATGAAGCATAAATTGCTGTAGACAGATGAAAAATTTTCTGTACATTAAAGCACTGTAATAAATGATTCGATATGAAAAAAAATCAATTGTACCTGTTACACATAATCCGATATCTGAACAGACTAAGGTAAATACTGAACATAAAAAACTAGAACCTGATCTAAGATATTACAGATGCAATGAGAGTTATTCATAATTTAGATGTACAGCCAGTAAAGAAATATTCTCGGATGCCATTAATGTATATTCAAGGCCACGCTGTGAATTAAAATGAGACAAACAATGCATTTCTTAATATTTTAATTTGTTGTATGAACTAGTCCATTAGTTCTGTTTTAAATACCGAGGACAATGAGTAAGAAACAGTGATTGGTACAGTGATTTTATAAAGAACGTTTATATTACAAAACTACATTAATTTATGCTGTGCATATGCTAGATGGAAAAAGTGCATATTCACATATTGTTCACGCTTACTGTACTATTTGTTAATAACTATTTGTTTGGTCATCGCTGATGTATCATTTTTGACTTCCTTTCAATAGTTTTTTTTTGTGGGAGTGTAAAATGAGATTAAAATGTATATGATTTTTTTTCCTTTCATAACGTTTATTCAGTATTGTATTTTTTGAATAGTTAAAGATTTAATTGCACGAAAAATGACATTTAAAATAAAATATATTTAAATTTTCATACACTGATCGTTCAGTGCAACGTTCTACAGCAATCGCTCATAGAGAACAATAGATTGAAACCTATTAAACGAGAGAGAATTACAGAGAAACAAATTCAACAGCTTTAAATTGCCAGCTAATTTTTTCCATAATATAATGTTAACGTTACTGAAATTCATACCAAAATCAAAATATAGATGTAACTCCTATTTAGATCAATATTTCATACGTTGATAATAGTCTATGAAATTATTAAAAGATAGATAAAAGGATTTTATTTGAATGCTGATATATTTGATGTACATCATCTATAATGGGGCCGTTGCATTTCTATAAAGTAAATATATGCAAATATAATAAAAATGATAAACGTAATTACGGGGATGTATTCCTCAAATGCACTCATTGAATATATTTTCTAATTTTGTTTCCTTACAAGGTAACTGACGATCAATTTATGTGTTGTGTGTAATTTCTGTCCTTGATTTTATTAAAGTATAATTTCATATATATGTGTATATATATATATATATATATATATATATATATATATATTAATACACTATTCTGTATCACATACTACTATGCTGTATCCAAAATTCAAATATATATTAATTTGATAAGAAAAAGATTTTCTCAGTCAGATATTGATATAAACTTCAACATATTTTAAGCCAATACTGAGACTGTTACAAACACTTATTCCTGCACGTGTATCAACAACATATATATGTTTACAATTATTACAGTGAAGAAATTATGAAAGATTTTGTCGTTAATTTTAAACTGTAAACCGGAAATATAATCTATTATTATAAAGAAGAAAATTAACTCGCCGTTAACTAAGTACCTTTGTTCATATCTAAAGCAAAAACTTACAAACTACTTGACCGACTTTCATATGATTTTTAGTAAAAAATTCGTTATTATTTCTAGATAGATGCTGAAGTAAATTGGATTTGTATAAAGTGTAAGAGAAAAGCCGGTTCAATGAATTAACTATTGATTCTACAGATGTAAAATAAAGTAGAATAGTAGATGTAATGTAAAGTAATAGTAAATGTAAAATAAAGTATTTGTAACTTTTAATGAGATGCCCATTGAAATTATAAACGACAGTGTAGTATTTTTCGATTAAAAAAAATGCAGAAAATATTGCTCACTTTCAGGAAAACTTCAATTTGTTATACAGAATAGTCATAAACATTTTAATTTTTTTTATAATTGGATTATTTGTTTAATATTTTTCGACTTGATTTGTAGAAATAATAAGAATGTTGTTAATATTAAGAAAAAACATGTTTTTTTTTGTACAGCGTACTTCAGAAAGGTGCTATAGGATATGAACACACACACATACACACACACACATATATATATATATATAAAATTTTAATGGAAATCTGAAAATATGTATTTTGACATGAGAAGCTTAAAATGAATTCATGTTTTTAACAATCTGAATCTAAAAATGTAAGACTGTTTTTTAATAAATTTATATTGTTGTATAATAAGACAATGTCCTTAAAATTCTATTAGGCTGGTAGAAAATAATTGCGGTTTATGATCTTCAAATTAATATACATTTTTCTCTTTTTCGATTTTCCTACCTGTTTTAAGTGGTATTTTAGAGATATTTTATTTATTAAAATTAACATGTTTATTAAAATAAGAAAATGTTTGAAGAACTTCCATTCTGGTCAGTTTGAATTATAATATTTGCTATACATAATAATCTTTATTATTATAGTGTTCGTTTCGTGAAATATTTCAAATAAAAGTTATAAAATTGCAGTATTCACATTGTTCGAGGATTTCGGTGTTTTCTTTTTTTGTATTTACAGCTAATATATTTCTGGTATATTGTCTGTAAATAAAAAAAACAACCGAAATCCTCGAACAAGGTAAATACTGAAATTTTATAACTTTTATTTGAAATATTTCAATTTGAGAATCTCAGGATGTTCTGATACTCTGGCTGCAGACTGATGTTTCAAATAAATATTTTGTTTATCACATTTTTGAAACATCTCTATAAGATCACTTTTATTAAGTATATAAAAAAATATTTATCTGTAATTTTGACTTAGCACACAAATTGCTTGCTTGTAATTCAAATTTTACTTTCACGAATGTTCAGATCGAATTTAAAAATATACTAGTTCGATTCTGAACATCATTATTCCGTCTATAATAATTCGTACTTTTCTTACTATTTTCTTCTTCTTTTTACTCTCTGTAAAGTTAAATTTACATAGGACGATGGGTCTGAATAACGAATGATTAATATTAAACGAGTTTATGTTCACAGTTAGATATTCGCGAGGCTTATAATAAATATGACAACAGCAAACCCTGAACAGATATAAACATGTTTTATTAACTAGTTCACTGTCAAGATCTCTTCTTTGGATAGACATTGATTATTCTGTTTAACATAAACATACAGAACTTCACAATGAATATGCATCAAGATCTTATATACATAGTTATAAGGTACTAATTAGAATGCAGGTGGATTTTAATATTTATTTATTATAAATATACATACATATATATATATATATATCATAAGAAAAATGTCTTGTACCATGAAAAAGGTCATATTTGCATCCATTAATGTGTTAATAAAGACCATTATTTTTGTCTAGATATCATGTGCAGGAAAAGCATCACTCTTTATCTATAGTCATATTTTTAGATTTACTAATTTTTCTTGGATGCCGACGACATGTTTTTTTCATCAGATAATTGGTCTCTCTGTGAAGTTTTTCGATATTTTTTTGTTCTTATTTAATTAGTTCTGCTGCTTGTTGAATCTCTTTCTTTTTATTTCGCCGATGTCCGTTTTAAATTATTTTTTATGTATTCAATTCTTATTTTATCCCTTCTTGTTATTTATAACATACACATTTTCATGCTTTGTTGCGTTAACTAAATTCACTGACTTATTTTCGCATTCAGAACCTTTTTCCATTTCTCGAACGAATTTCAGTTTCTAAACGAAAACATACTGTATAAAAATACTTTATTCTTCTGATTACATTTATAATTTTTACTCTGTTTTCGTACCCATTATAATTTTCTTCTAATCATTATTTTTATTTCTAAAAAGAAGTTCCATATTTAAAATGGAAGCGTTTTTCGTATCAATTCATTCAGTCATATTTGCATTATTCTGTTAAATCAGTGTATATAGGCTGATTCAATTTTGGCTTCCACGTGAAAGTATTAAAAAAAAAACGCAAAAATTGTTAAAAAATATGTAACTTTTGCGTTTTTTCAATACTTTCATGTAGAAGCCTAAATTGAATCAGCCTGTATAATCCATTCTTAATAATAAGTTAACTTAAATAAACACATTTCATAACCGTATTTATTCTTTTTTTAATCAATTCTTTTCATGGAATCAAACATGCTTTGTTGTGTTCATATTTTAACCGATTTTTCAACAGTCTTATTATACAATCATTTCTTTTAACTTCTCATTCATTTATGTTTATTCATATGATATTTAAAAATTATCGAAATCAGCACCAGGTCCGTATGCAATACAAATAATTTTTTTTCAATTACTTTTTGAATTTCCCCAAGTGTAAACCTACAAGAGATCCGTTCATTACATAATAATACAACCGCAAATCAGTAGTTTTGTAGATATTAAAAATATTTTCTTACACAGTTTCATGTAAGTCTCCTTCTTGTATTTAAATTAATAAATATGGCAACAGTAGAGGACTCGTTGAGTGTGGTTTGGACTATTGTTTAGGAAAAAATAGTTCGTTTTTAGTTCTATTTTTGATAAAATTGTACCAAGTTCTTTGTAATTGGTCTTTTAAACGTAACGTAAAGATAGCTTAATAAGTGAAAAGTAAACATAAGTATCTTTTTTTTTAAAATAAAATAAAAGATGTATTTAGTAAATGACTCTTATTGATTTTAAGATACAGTTATAAATCTTATTCATGCCATTTTTCGTTCTAGTTCGTGCCTTTGTACATTGAAAAATGACATGAACTCGATTTATATCTGTGTCTTAAAATCAATAAGAGTCATTTACTATATACATTTTTTATTTTATTTAAAAAAATACACTTCTGTTTATTTTCAGTTATTAATCATTCTCTACGTTATTCTTTTTTTGCACTTAGGTAAGAACCTCATAGTTCTCTGTTTCAATGACAGTTTTACCCATGCAGTCTTCAACTGTACAATTTTCACTGAATTATTTTCTTTTTTTTATACATTTCTATTTTAACACCGTACTGTTTTATCCTAACATACATGTACTGTAAAGTTATGAGAGATGTCACACAAGTTTAATCGCGGAAAATCGAAATCAAGCTGGTTTTATTATTCTAGTCTTTCTGATTGATTTCCGTCCATATACTCTCATGTTTACCTTATTAGTTCGTGATATTTTATACACATGTAAACATGCATCCGGTATAACATTTCTTTATATAGAACACACACATAAATATACTGGGAAACTGCTTACCTTTTTCTATTTTACATTCTTCTAGGAACTATTATTGAATTTTTAATTTCAAAAGGGGTTTCCTTGTAATACCACTTTAAAAAAATATCAAATTAAATGCTTATATCTTTCTTTGAGTGTTTATGCAACATTTTGTAAAATAAAATGATCTTTTTTAGATTTTTTGCATTTCAAACCACAGTAACTTTTACCTATTGATTAAAAAAAGACGTTAGTTTAGCTATTTCATTTCTTTCTAAGAATTCACTATTTAAAATAATCGATTAAGTCTGTTCAGACGTTTTGAACTTCAAATAATATTTAACTTCTTAACTTATTTACATAACTAAATTATGTGTATATATATATGTATATATATATATATATATATATATATATATATATATATATATGTATATATATATAAGTGGTATTGGAAATATTTAAAAATATTTTCAATTATAATAAAGTTGTATCTGCTGCAATCCAGTGTTAAGTAACCGCAGTGTAAAATCGATGACAGTATAAACTAGTTTCATACTGAATTTTTCTGCAAACTGTAAATACACATATTTACACACTGACCTTATTAAATATGCAAATATTCAAACGATCTATCGTCTAAAAACCCTCATATCGTTTTATATTATTATTTATACAAGTTGCATGTATTTTGGTTTTATATATATGTATATATATATATATATATATATATATATATATATATATATATATTCTATGTGTATATATATATATATATATATATATATATATATATATATATATTATATATATATATATATTATATATATATATATATATATGTATATATATATATATATTATATGTGTGTGTGTATATATATATATACGCGAGGGTCATTTGATAAGTATGGTAAAAAAGCAAATTGAACATCTTTTTTGGAAAAAAATCGATTTTATTTCTCAACATAGTGACTCTATTGAGGGTTTCCATTTTTGCGGGAACTGCTACAATGCTCGCTTCAAACATCTGTAGAACATAAACAACTTGTCGCTTCTGGCTGAAATTTCACCTGTGCTAGTTTGAAAAGCGACACTTTTCCCAAATGAGTGGTGGCGTCATATCATAGAAATTGACCTAACTTATTAAATGATCCTCATGTATTTTAGAAGATATACAAATTTAGTTTAATTATAAATAGTTAATCACATTCGATATAAAATTTAAAAAAATCGTTTCAGTCGATTTACAAATATAAATATTTCAAATATTGATTTAAGCACTTGTGAACATATTGGCAAAGGAAGATATATTATTTAAAATTTATATTGTATCATTATATATATATATATATATATATATATATATATATATATATATCTGTCCATGTATGCATGTATTTGTATGTTTGTTTGCAAGATTGTAATAAATGTCTATGAATTTGATAAAAAAATATTAGCTTAAAATATATGATTTGTGGTTCAAATGAACATGTCCTACGTTTGATCTTTGTCAGTAAGTAGAAATTAACTGTTTCTAACTATTTATAAAGTGAAATATTTTGCATACATTGAATAGTTGTATAAAAATAATATTGTACTCTTTTGTTCAAAGTCTATTTCGAAGCGAATAGGAGGTTATCTGTCTACATTATTGAATTGGTACATTACAACAATTTATCATGATTTATGTACAGCAAAGTGTTTACAGATTTACAATTTATTACAAATTTATGTGTTTACTACTTACTGTTTAATACACTACAAATCATCTATTTGAAATGTTTTTTTTTATAAATCATATTTAAAAATGATACCGATTGTTTAGCATTTCACGTATTGAAATGTGGCACAGAAACGTGACGATTTCTGATAAAAACAAATTAAATTTACCGCCGGTGATATAAAAAAAAAACCGGAGAGACGTGTATTATGAAGACTTTAGCGAAGTGGAAAACCAGATAATGGGGTAAAACCAACCAAAAAAAAAACACACGAACGTGTGACCTATCTGAATGTGTAAAGAAATTAAAATAGCTGTTGGCTGTTCGTTATGACGAGAAACGATGGAAAAACGAACAATAATGCGTTTATCCATTAGCTCGTTGATAATGATAAATGTGGGAACACTTTGATTTGCTCATGACTTAAATTAAAATCGTTTTTTTAGTATATCCAAAGGTATTCATTGTCTTTATTGTATTTTCCGGTTGGAATATATAAAAAGGTTTTAGTTCATGTCTGAAATTTATACTTTGAATTATATGTTTTTAAAATATATGATTCTGTGTAAAGAACTGTAACATATGATAAATAATACACTCTTTTTAATGTATGAAAGTATATAAAAAATATTCAGTAGTTTAGCAATCATTTATGTAAAATATATTACTGTAATGTTTTTTGAAAAATATTAAATGTGTTCTGTAAAAAAAAACTATTTCAGAAAATATAATTTTCACAAATGAACTTATAAACCATAAAATATGTTTACAGTAAAATTATTTAGTAATTGATTATTGAAGTTTTGAAAGAGTATTTATATTTTTTTTAAGTTATTTCAATTCCATTTCATCATGCTCACAAAATTAACCTTTTACACTTTTTTTTTCCACCTCACCTACCAGCAACAAACATATTTCTTGACAAAATAGCAAGTAACAAATAACTTCATTGATATAGCATTGTAAAAATTTTTATAATTCAAATGAAACTTCAAAAATACATTTATATTAATTCATGTTTCATAAAAAAATATTGTTATTTGTTAAATTTATGATGTCCTCTCAGTGAGGACAGTCGAATGGAAAGGGTTAAAGTACAGAAAATTCTTATTTTTCTTATCAAATCAGTTTTTTTGGTGCCTTAGGGATTTAAAGATGATGGAATTGATTTTTATATTCGCATAAACAATCAAAAGTGATCAATTATTGAATATTTCTGATCAGAAAAATGGTTTGTATTTTCTAAAAAAGTGAAAATTTCATTTGTGAAACTGAATTTCGCACAGTTAAAAATGATATTTCGAGAAGACGTGCTATTATTTTTAATAAAAACTTATAATATCTAATAGTGCAATAATTAATCAAATATTAAAATACTATAATAACATGGTAGAGTAACTGAAGATATTTGTTATTCTATTGAAGATATTTTCACTGATTTTCGAACGAAACAATGTACTCTATTTTACAGTACAACGTATTCAATATTTAATTAGGTTGTCACATGTGAAATGTCAGATTTCGTATTAAAAATTTAAACAAGCAACTTCGAAATAAATTTTATTGAATTAAAGCAATCTCTTGTGCTTTGAAACTGTAATACCTGAACAAAGTTTATTTATTCCATTCCGGAAGATTTTTAGAATAAAAAAAAACTTTTTGTAAATCCTTTACAAACAGTTTGTTAAAGTGAAAATTCTCACTTATGAAATTCCTATTCTTTAATAATATTATATATTTCTCATATTTTTTTTTTTTGATATTGATGAAACTTTATAAATATTAATATATAATTTGATGAACTCTATTTGATTACAGTTTAGAAACATTTAATAATTAAATTAATATTTTATAATACTGTGTATGTCTTAAAATTTTCTTAGTAATGAATTCTTCTTTATTTTGATTAATAATTTAAGCATTTCGATTAAGAAACTCGTCAATAAATTGAAAATATTCATAAAAACTAACTCGTCCTCACCTGAGGTCTTTAACGTATATAGAAAAATATATAGATACTTTTCAAAATAAATACTTTTAAAAATATATACATTCTTTTTAAATAACAAAATAGATTATTGCATATTTAAATAAATGTAATAACTTAAATTTTGAATCATGCGAAAATGAAAAAAAATTTTATTTGTAAATCCTTTCAAAGAGAAATCATATATAAAGTGTTATGTATAATATATATATATATATATATATATATATATATATATATATGAATTAACAAGCTGAGCTACATTGATTACACTTTGTATATAAGCATACTTTAAGTTGAATCCGTATAGAAATAAAAGAAACGATGAAGAAACTCGGAGTTAAATAAATAAATGCTTATTCAATTTTGTGATGAAAACGTTCGTTAAATCAAATAGTCGGAATGAATGTTAAGAAATTCAAGTATATTAGATCAGAGATGTGTAAACTTTTTAAGCCGCGCCCTTTTCGTTTCGTTGAATGTTGTTCGTTCGGTAGTACGCATGTTCGGTGCCCTTTGAAGACATGATTTCTGATTTTGCATACCTTTGTATTCTATTCTGTTTTATACTAAATTGATTTCATGTATATATATATATATATATATATATATAATATGTATATATATATATCATTATGTATGTATATATATATATATATATATATATATATATATATATATAATGTGTGTGTAATTAATGAAATGTACACTTTTTCATTGGATCTTCTTTTAAAAATAATGATTGGATAATAATTTTTATAACTTAATACTCATACAATTGTTTTTTCTTAAAACCATATATCTATTCTCAAAATTAATTTATATTATGTAAACGAATGTATGTACAAAATATATTATAAAAATGAATTTTATTAATATAAATATATTATTGAATAAGTCATGGTAAATCTTGTTGAATTATAAAAGAAAGTATTTCAATAAATAATTTTATTTTCATTTTCTTTTCTACCATAGGCTGATCAGAAACACCATTAATTCGTGCAAAAAAAAAAAAGTTTTGTTTGAAAATGTTCATTAGACCAGACACATTAACTAGTGCGATGACTTTGTGAATTAATGTAGTGATATGAAACTGATCTTCATCTTTAAATGAATTACCACTCACCACAATTCTATAGCTTGTACAAAAGTAGGGCGTTAGTCACCCGACAGTTCTGGACTGTCGGACAACTATAAAAATCAAAAAAGCTGTAAATGTATATGAATTTGAAAATCATAAACCGCAATTATTTTTCGACCCACCTAATATAATTTCTCTTATAATTCAACAGAATTTACCATGATTTATTTAATAATATATTTATACTATTAAAATTATTTTTTATTATATATATATATATATATATATATATATATATATATATATATATATATATATATATATTTGTATACATAACATAAATTAATTTTGAGAATAGATATATGACCTTAAGACAAAAAATAAATTGTATTTGTTCAAAATATTCACAAGAACATATATAAGTTCAATACTGGATATGAATTCAACATAATAATTTATTCCTCCACTAACTGTTTGTAAAACAAACATATTCTTACCTATTACATATAAGCTAAATGAATGATATTCCTTGAATGCAAATGAATCGATTATCAGTAAGATAACATTTACATATAAACCATATGTTCAAGAAGGTTATTATAACTTAGCTGGCAACATAATGAAATGAATAATTCGTCCTTTTAATAAAATAATAAGTCGTCTCCATTGACACAATTAATATTATAAAATAAAAGTTCAGACAATATTTAAATATAAATTGATTTATTTGTACAACGTGAATCGTTTGATAGAATTATGGAAAAGTTTCTCGCGAGGGATAAGTAATGTTTTAAATATAATGAATAAACATCGATTAACATAATCCTAAGTACGTATTTAAATTATGTTCTAATTATATTGTACGTTAAGTAAATCACTTCGAATTTATGTGTAGGCAGTAATAATGTCAAGAAAACATTACTGTAATCATACTAATTTAATTGTTTATCGTGCGTTTTTAATCAAGCAGTAATTAGTAAGTAGTTTTAATGTTCGAAGTTATTTTCAAATTTACTGAAACGATTATATTTGAAACGTACGTATAATCGTTTATCTTTTGTGTTTGACGATTAATAAATTCAGTTGGTAAACACAACAATTACTATTAACATAAATTCTTGTATGATAGAAATCTACTCGACAAAAAATGTATTTTTGGATGTAAGTAGTGCGAGTAAAAGATAATTAATGAGTTTTTTGTTATTATTTTATTTAGCTTTTCGAAATCTCATTTCATATTTTTCTGATTAAAGACATTATGCTATTTTCATAAGCGAATTTTCACTTCTCACAACTCAAAATGAATTATATTCATATACAGTCATGTTTTTATGCATATCTTTTTAATGCAGTTTATGTAGGGCATATTACATGCAAATACCCCTTGAATTTTTGCCGAAAATTTTTTTGAATTCGATTTTCGTTTTTTTGCCACGAATCTGATCTTTTATGAACAAAAAGACGTGAAACGAGCATTAAACCAATTTTTAATCCCTAGAAAGTATTTTTTGTGACCGGAATAAGCTTAGAACTGGACATAAAATTGAATATCCACTAAAATATCGCACAATTCTCATCCCATGCTTCGATTTTTGTGTGAAACATATTTGTTACGTCTATTAGATTCGATCTATACAGAAAAAATTCAGTTTTCAGACTTTCGATTTTTGGTCAAAAAAAACATCAAGGTATACCCCTTGAATTTTTGCCGAAAATTTTTTTGAATTCGATTTTCGTTTTTTTGCCACGAATCTGATCTTTGATGAACAAAAAGACGTGAAACGAGCATTAAACCAATTTTTAATCCCTAGAAAGTATTTTTTGTGAACGAAGTTTTATATCAAGTTCTTTCTGATTTTCGAAGAAATTTTTAGGCATTCACATTTTCCTGAATTGTTATAAACTTTTTTTATATGATTTTGGATGTATTTTAACTAATTGCTTTGATTTTAAAAAAGATGGAATGTATTCCTAATTTTTTAACGTAAATTATATCCTTTTTGTGAGATTTTTTTATATGCGATTTGCTGTGGAACGTATCTAGCGCATAAAAAGAGACTTGACTCTATTTTTTTTTGGTACTTTACCACCCTGAAGATTAAAGGGATTGCTATTGTAATGCTATAATTTGTTGAAGATTCGTATCTGATATATATATATATATATATATATATATAGAGAGAGAGAGAGAGGGAGGGAGAAAGAGAAAGAGAGAAATAAAAAGAAATGTGTATTTACATATGTAACATACTTTTTTATAGAGAAAAGCAACAGTTTATCACAAAAATACAAAGCCCCGTACAATTCATTAAACTCAATGATTTTTTTCCTGTGCAAAACCCAATTACTAGGCGAGTACACGTTTGACAAGTGATGTATGACAATATGGAAAGCGATTTAACAACATTTATGTGCTTGTATGAAAAAAAAGAACTAAGTATTGTCGAGCACGGTGCAATCATAAATCTAATTATGTCTGTCTGGCGTTGACTATTGTTACCATCCGTGACGTCAAATTGTATAAAACTTTCCAATGCTTGCGGCTGAACTATTATATGCATGTCTGTGCAATGTTCAATTCGTTTATCTTCCAATATTGACATTAGAAGTACGTGCACGTTCGAAATATTCGATTTTCGAATTATTTTTTTTTTTGTATTATGGATCCGGTTATGAAATATAAAGGTATGGGAATGCGATGTGAAAAAAACCGTGTCTGATTTTTTGGTATTTCCTACTTTTTTTATTCGATTTGATGATATTTGTGTACTAAGAATCATTTGATTCTGTGGTTTAATATACAAAAAAAATATGTCAGTTCTTGACCTTTTTAAATACTTGAACACAGTATTTCTTAATGTGGTCAGTTGATCTTCAAGTTTCTACAAAAAAAAATTAACAATGTATGTTCTTTTCAGTAATAATAATAACAAAAATACTTGAAAATTAATAAAGTTATTCGGTAATGATATGACGAATATTAGGTTGGTAGAAAAATAGTTGCGGTTTATGATCTTCAATTTCTTATACATTTTTTTAATGTAAGTGGTCCAGAACTGTTGGACGACTAATGCCTAGCTTTTATGCAAGTACTCGAATTGTGCGTTGTTCTGATTCAACTAACACCTTCAGTAGGTTATTATGAACTGAAGAAGGATGTGCGCGACCTTCTCTATGATTAAGGCTCTCGTCCTCAGCATGAAATTTTCGAAACCACTATTGTATCATACTTAAACCTTTCAGTACAACTTTTTTTGTTTTGATAAATGGTAATTAATTGCATTTAGGAGTAGTTAAAATTGGCCAAAATTATTGTCTAAGAATATTTCGACATCTTGGATAAAAAAAATATAATCTTGGGAAGTTTGTCCCATCAGTATGTTATAGTGGGTTCACTTTGTAAATTATTTCCCGGACAAGAATTTTTGAAAATCTGCGAGACATGTATCCCGTTAATAATGAAAGGGTTAAAGCACCCATACCAAAAGCATCGTTTATTTTAGGAGGAGTTTCTACTACTTTATTACCTGTTTTGAACTCATAGAAAAAATTTACTTCTATTTGCTTTTTTTCATGTTAAATTCAATAGCCCAATTTGAACCGAAATTAGTAACAAAACCAAAATCGATGTTACCAAAATACAGACCGAAAAATACATTTTAAAATGATATTAACATGAATCCGATGAAATGACACTTTCGTTGAAAAAAATTAAGGTTAGAATTCAGAAAACAAAAACTATTTTCTTACCACTTAATATTAAATTTTCCTTTCCTTTTTTAAAACATAAATTATTCAATAACTGAGAATTTCCTATAAGAAAAAAACCAGGAAAGATCTTTGCTCTGGATATAAATTATATAAAAACCGCACTTTAAAAAAATGTGTATTTTAGCACAGACTTAACAAAAAAATATTATTGTTACGATCATTATTAAAAAAAAAACATCAAATAAAATTAAAATAATTTATATAATATATTTTTCATATTAAATATAACATCTGGTTAACAAGAATCATACTTTATTGATTTCCTGGAGTGCCGCATTTATTATTGATTTGAAAAATGATCATGTGCGTCCGCCGTTTGAAAAAAATGTACACATTTCCGATGGATCTTTTTGTCAACACACCCATCATTTGACGTATCTGACAAAGATCTTTTTGTGTTCAAATCTATATCAAATGTCAATTTATCTGTGACGTGTTCAATTACACTGCATTGATCAAAAAACTTCGAACGTAGTGTGTTTTTTATTAGGATTATATTTGAAATTATGTAATATATATTTGTGTCCGTATTATATATATATATATATATATATATATATATATATATATATATATATACTCACACACACACACACACACACACACAAGAGATAACCAAATATAAAATTTAGAAATGAAACTGTTTTATGTGAAATAAGATTAGATTTAGGTAAATGTTTCCATTACTGAATGTTATAATTATCAAGTGTATTATAAACACACATACACACACACAAACAAACACACACACATACACATATATATATATATATATATATTTATATATATATTTATATATATATATATTTATTTATTTATATATATATATACATATATATATATATATATATATATATATATATATATATATATATATATATATGTATAATTTCATATTGAATATAGTATTTACCAATCTTATGTAAACCAATCATATTCTGTATATGTTCAATACATCTATCTCAATTATAATTGATTAGAAATAGAAAACGGTCGCTACATTGAACATTATTGCGAAATAAACATTGCAATATTAGTAGACAAGACATTAGGTAGAAATGTTATCGATGGAAGAACGTGCGGTGTGAATGTAAACATTTAAACAGATGAATTTACTTGGCGATGAATGTGTAAACATTGATTCACAACGACAATACGGAATACGTGATTCTATTTGCGGCAATTGGGATAATTACCGTTTAATGAAGCGATCTCGAATGGCAGTACTGCGCGATTAATTAAAGTATGAAAATGATATACGATTGAGTCAGGTTCGGCACCGATCGGAAACTGAATTTGTGAATTATGCGAGCGATTGGAGTTGCACGTTTAGTTACACGAATTTTAACTGTTTTTTGTTTAAAATAATTATCGAAAATGTAAATGAAATTTTCACAAGCGAATTAATATCTTAAAACATAAGATTTTAAATAATTCGTTTCCATTTTTTAAGAGCTTTTGTATGAAAATGTCATCTTCTTCATAAATAATCTTTGACTTTAGAGTTGAGAAAATATTACTATAGAACTAAAGACAAACAATGAGAATAAACTACAAATAGTTGTTGAAAATTTCGATAAAGATATTTGACGATCTATCTCAGATTTTTCTCTACCTGTAGGATGATGAATATTATAATTTATAAAATTGACTTTAATCTACGCAGTGTTGTTTAGTCACTGTACATTAATTATTTTAAAAACTCTCTGAGCGCCGGGTACAGCAACAAAACTGCTTTGATTTTTCTCTACTGCAGCGTTCTGAAAATGATGGCATCGCTACAGAAATGCGCACAAGCAACATTAAAAAATGATCAATAATAATTTATTGGAATATTTTTGAAGAGAATTTCTTCTAAGTCTTCGACATGCAAAAATAATCCAATTTGAAAAGTGAATGTAGTCATACTGTCAGAACTGTATTGTTGATTTTTTATTTCCCATCCGTTTTCAACAATTCATTCAGGTAATAGTGGCGCGTGCAAATTCTTCAATAATAAGAGCCACATATAGTACTTTTCATACATTTTTGAATATAAGAAAATATTATTTTAAAATTGTATTTATTGAAAGTTGGTAGAAAAATAATTACGGTTTATGACCTTCAAATTCATATACAAAACAGTAAATATTTTCTTATCGACCTAATATAAATATTAAAAAATACAACTATATAGTAGTCCTGCTAACCAAAGCAGAATATGTTTAATTTCTACTCGTTGGAGACTTTGATTGAGTCTTCATTTTTGCAGTTGCTGAGACGGTGTTAAAAATTGCATTTTAAAGATATTTTTCTCAAAAACTTATACGGTAACCCGCCTCGAATTTGGTTTTATTGCATTCAGCAAATCTTAATTAACGAAATTGTTTAGTTTCATATATTTTTTAAGGGTAGTCCATAACCGTAGAACCACCTGAAACAGCAATTTAGACTCATAATGCATATAGATGTTTGAAAGGATAATGTGAATTACACGTTTATACATAAAATATTCTAATATTGATACATACTATCCTACTGTAGATTATTAATATAAAAAATTAGGAAAATGTCAATGAATCGCAATATTGTCTCCGAAACCGCACAGAGTAGCTTTGAGAGCCCCAGTTTGCCCACCCTTGTAATAGCATATAACATAAAATTAAAATTTAACTTTCTTGTTTACAAAACAGTTTCTATATTCATTAAAAATATGAAATAAATAATCAAAGAATACTATCAATAAATGAATATTATTAATAATGTTTTAAATTCTGAAATGAAAATACTATTCACATTAATTTTCTCTCCTGTACTTTCCTGTAGTTTTCTCAAAGTTTAAGTGTAAGATTTATTCCAGTTTTTATTTTTTTAACTATATTTTTAAATACTCTTATAATTAATATTAAATTTTCTTATAATTTGTTTTTTTATTTTTCTTTCTTATAACTTATTAAATATTCTTATACTTTGTTTAGATTTTTACTCTTTAAAATATAAATAAAACAGTCTTCTTATCAATTAAATACAAATTATTTAATACAAATAACGGTATTGAATGTAAATGGACAGATACAGGTTAAAAAGTAATATTTTAAAATGCTGACACTGACAACAGTTTTTTTTTTATAAATATATCTCTATGTAGGGAAAATCATCATTCTAGTGAATATATTACACATAAAAAGGAATATGGCAGAGTGCCAAGTATCTTCTCGGAATTGTTTATGGATATTTCAATGCTTGTAGAATCTGAATTTGTATATTACATATATATATATATATATATATATATATATATATATATATATATATATATATATGTATATATATACATACATATATGGTTATTAAAAAGATCGAGACTGAGTAATAGTCAAAATAGAATTTTATTCATTAATACTTTGTTAAGTAATAAAAATGATTTTCATCTGACATAGATCTTTTTAAAGACTGAACAGTTCTATTAAACAATTTAATATTATTAGTTGAAAATGAATGTGAAATCGATTGAAAATCAAGTATTATATTCAAAATTCAGTTTACTAGTGAGCTGAAGCTGGTTTTTCCAGAAAAAAACCGCAATTATTTTCCTACCAACGTAGTATTGTATATATTTAATTCTTTTTTAAGCTTTTTTTTGCTGATATTAAAATGGAGATAAAATTAGAATATAAATGAACACATACGTATATACATATATATATATATATATATATATATATATATATATATATATATGCATATAAATTGTTGTAACGTTATAACATAATCTCGTTCGCAGACACAGCTCCGTCGGTGTGTTTTCAGCATTTTTCGTAACGTTTTAAAGAATCTAAAATATGTTCTAGCCCGTTACTCGTAATATGTTTATTCAGGTAAAACAGTTTCAAAAGCTTAATACATATACAAACTTTGTCGCTTGTTTCCGAAACGTTGTATATTTGTTTAACAAGTTCAAGGTAAACTGTTGCTTCGAAATGTTTGTTCAATAAATATTGTACGGTTATGACTAAATAAATGTGAGAATATCAAAGACAGGAGACATAAACTGCTTAGGATGTATTTATTTTTATAAAAGTATTGAATCAACTACGCCCGTGAATCGATGTACAAGAAATGTTTTCAGATACTAATACTTTATATAAAAAATATGGCTGTCAGACACACACGTGTATATATATATATATATATATATATATATATATATATATATATATATATATATATGACATTGACTTTATAATTCGTGTGTAAAAAGAAATAAATAGTGTTAAATGTGTAACAACTCTCTCGAATTACAATTCTGTTTATAATAAAAGCAAATAATTGTTCATTAACTTTTATTTAAGGAAAGTTTCAAATTAAACAACCATTGTTTATAATTCCAATTCTTTATTGAATAATTAAAACTTTTAACCTTTGATATCTTCATTGAGATGTAAATATTTTTAGAAATCTGTATATAGGGTTTTTTGTATACGATGTATACCAGTTGAGAAATTTATCAGAACAAAGAATCGACGAATAAATATTATTATTCATTTTTTTTTCTATTCAGTTTATATTATTTCAGTTAATTTGATTAGTTTCAGATATATTTTTTATATGAAAACAGGCCGATTTTCGAGCTTTACCGGATTTTATGCACCCTGTTTTACTGTTCAGTTTTTAAGTGTTTGCATAGAATAAATATTTATTTATAATTATTTATTTAATTTAATGATTCTTTGTTAACATCGAATAAAAAATAATTGATTTATATTCATTTTGATATAAAAATGGGTTTAAACTTTAAATAAGTTATCATTTTTAATGGAGTTGAATACTATTTCTCTTTCTCATGAATGATAATAGAATAGATATATACTTTTTCGCATATTTTTTTTTACAAAAAGAAAGAATGAAGTAAATTGCATACTAAAAAAATGTGTTTATATTTTATCTTTAATAATTATTTTTACTATATGCCCCTTTCTTCATGATTTATCAGTAGAATCCTGAAGACTACTCTCAAATAAAACAAAAAAAGTTATCCTCAAGGAGTCTAGTAGACTAACTATTTTATATTTTAAATTTTAATCACATAACTGACAATTGTTGTATGTTAAAACTTATAAACTTGTTGTTTGTATTTATGTGTGTGTTTACTTTTATATATTCATCATTTGCTGTGCAGTAAGCAAAAAAATAAAACTTGTAAAAAAGCTCCTCGGAAAGTTTAACAAGCACTCGAATATATTCGACGGAACATACAATACGAGCCGAACTTGCAGTTATTTGAACACTTGTAATGGTTATTTCTTTTTAAATTGAATTCTCAAGTGATAAAACTTTATTTCAGAATGCAATGTAACCGACAGACGAGCATATGCCAAAAAGTCGGAAGAAATCAATTTTCTTGATGAATCTCTCGTAAGTGGTTATTGACAGACAAATATATACAAAACAGCATTAAAATATTTGCTAGTGACGATATGAGAAAAAAAAAGAAACCGCTTTTATATATTTACAAGTCAGAATGTGCACTGACTGACTACATTAATTTGCCGCATACGCTTTATTTATCGTTTATTCGCACACTTGTTTACATCTATTACATTCTGAGAATGTTTCTTCTTGCGTTCTGATGATTGTTTCGTATTTTCGTAAACGGATTGAGCATTTCGTTTTACAATTCCATCTTTTACAGTTTATGTGATAGTTGTTTCAAATAATTCATGAAAGTTTCAGTTTACACATCAATGTACATATATATAATATAATTTTCTTCAATATTTGAAGCATTTATCACACTTTACCACTAAAAGTGTCTTTTTAAAAAAACATCTATTAAATAAACTATTAACATACAAATTATTTGAAATTTGGTAAGATAGCAGATTAACAAGATTGCTATTTGAACAAATTTCTATATCGTTCCTGAAATATAGTTCTAAAACATTAAGTACAACAATCCTTGTTTGTTAATATAAAAATCGAATATTGAATCAGTTGAATATCTTTTTTTAACAATTTTTTTTTGATTTTATTTCATTCAATTGATTTGTTTTTAGAAGTATAAGTATTCAATTCAGTCTAGATTTATTGCAAACCAATTTACGACAGATTTTATAAAAGAAAGGTGTTATATTTTCACAATCAATTTTTTCACTGTTCTACAAGCCGCAATAAAAATTTTGATCAAAAATGAACTATAATTGAATATAAATCATTTTGATTTTTACTTATGGACATTTCGATGGCGATACCATTATCTACAGATACAAAAAAAATAATTTTTAGGTATGTAAAATAGAGTGATAAAAATGAAATTATTTTGTATCTTATCACTTTTTAAAATATTGAGATTCTCATCGAAATGCATATAAGAAAGAACCAAAACGATTGATAATCAATTATCGGCCATTGATCAGAAACATTGCACGGATTGTGTAGGAGTGAAGCATTTAATTGTGAAAGTGAAATCACCCACTGTATCAGCTATTATTTATGATACATTTCTCATGAAAAAAACTTGTAAATATGATAATAGTATATGAATTATTCATAAATTAAAATTTAAAATCCGTCTAACGCAACGTAACACCAAAACCATTACCTGTCACATAAAAATACTAATTTTTTATTTATTTAAAATTTATTTTGCATGCGCAAAATAAAATATAAATAAATGAAACTATTATTGAAATTTGTTTTGTAGTGATTTTTCTACCACTTGTCAAATATTAAAGTACATTTTTTCTCACAGATTTTTAGTATTATAATTTTATTTCAATTGATTTTTTAATATTTTTGTAGTCATATTTTTTTATAGAAATGTTCATAATATATATATATATATATATATATATATATATATATATATACAAAAAAAGCACTTATTCACCAAATAACTTAAAACGATTTCGATTAAATTTCTGTATTATATTTTATTCTTCCAACTTGACTTAATATTAATTGTGCAATAAAATATTCAGATTTTTATTATATATTACAACATACCGTACAATAACGATTTACTTTCCTAATCAACACATTGAAAATAAATCAAATATATATTTTATTTCTACTAATCAATTGAACTGAAAATACTTATTAATTTATTAGCATATTTCTGCTATACAAAAAAGATCAATTGTTTCAATAGTCTCATCTTTCTTTTAAATATTCTTCTTCGTAATAAAAATGTCTAGTTTATTGGAAACTGCTCTTCGTGGATTACTTTATTGAAGAATGATGAGTAGTTTCTATATAAAAATATATAAAGTTATTTAATACATTTTTTAATTGTTTCTGATTGAAGTTGCATGTTGTTGAAAGGTTAACATTTTTTTGAATGGTTCAGTACGGAGTCATTGATCTGAGTGCATGTTTTTTTTGAATGATCAGTATCATTGAACAACCGTCTTATATTTAAAAATGTTTTAATTATTTTTTGAATTTTATTAGGAATTGGAGTTGAACAGTATATTTAAAATTACCTTTTTTTTTAAAAAAAATAACTTAAATGGTTAATTGGTACGATGAATCACTCGAGTAGTTGTCTTTTGAGATTAGTTCAGACAGTCTAGCCATCTTCAGATATCTTGCTGATATTGATATTAATATATCAAGAAATTGAGAATGGCTCATGAGTCGAAAGTAACCATTGTAGATAACTATTTACATGATTTATCAAGACTCAGATCACCAAGATAATACACCAACAGGATTACAGGTATAAATACAGACAATTATAAATTCTTATATAAAGTATTACAAATTTCTTTGTATTTTCGTGCCGAATAAATTTAAGTAGACGCAGGTTAAGTGTAAAGTTAATATATATATATATATATATATATATATATATATATATAAACAAAGATAAATGAAATAAAAACTTACTCTTTTCGTTTTCATTAAATTATCATTTTTCAATTGGGCGTGGAATTGAATGAAGCAAGTAAACATTGTAGTTTATTTAAATTTTTATTATATACTCGTATATAAAAACAAACGAGTAATTTTAACAATTTTTCCCACAAACCACAAACATTTTTTATCAGCAAAAATGTTCAATAATCGATTATCGATCATACTTTGATCAGTAACATGTTTTTGTGGTTTGTGGCCGAATGAACAATTCATTTGTGAAAGCGAGTTTAGCCGCAGCGCCAAAAATTATATTGTGGAGCATTTTTTTTTTTGGCATTAATTAATTTTTAATAACTTATTATTCATAAAACTGTTTTTTGTATGCGTTGATGTGTGTACAATGTTGTAAAAAGAATGACTAAGAATCAAATTTGCATTATTAGAATATGAAAAATGTGTTAGGTTGGTAGGAAAATAATTGCTGTTTTCGTTTTTTTTGAATTCTGACCTTAAGTTTTTTCAATGAAAGTGTTATTTCATCGTTTTTATGTATATATCATTTTAAAGTTCATTTTCCGGTCTGTGTTTTGGTAATATCGACTTTGATGTTATTATGAATTGTGCTTCAAATTGGGATGTTGAATTAAAGATAGAATAGAATCAAATAAGAGCAATTTTTTGTATGAATTCAAAACGGGTGGTAAAGAAGCGGAAACTGCTCGTTCTAAACGATGCTTTTGGTATGGATACTGTTAAGGAACGTACGGTGGAATAGTGGTTCCAAAAATTTGGTACTAGGGACGAGATACTTGAAGATTAAGTTCATAACGATCAACTGAAAGCGTTAGTTGAATCAGAACCACGCACTACAATTCGAGAGCTTGCACGAAAGTTAGGCGTTAGTCATCCAACAGTTCTGGATCACTTAAAGCAGCTAGGAAAATTAAAAAAGGGAAAAATGTATATGAATTTGAAGATCATGAACAGCATTTATTTCCCTACCAACCTAATAATAAATAATTATTACTGCTGTATTTAACCTGTCGAGTGTCTATTTATGAGGACATCAATGTGGTGTAAAATTGATGAAAATTCTTTTTGAAGACCGATACACTTAATTTTATAAAAAACTGTTCGTTTTTAATTACTTCTTGACCTTTATAATTTTCGTATTTCTAAAATTATAATTAAATTAATTGAAACAGGACATTTTATTTAGGAAATATCCTAAATACATATCGATTTTTCATAGAAAAATAGATCTTTATTAAAATCGTCAGAACTTTTAGTCGTTATAAATATAAACAAAACTAAATATATTATATAAATGGTCAGTCACTTTGAAAATCTGTTATGGAAATGGGAACAGGCCTTGAACAACAGGGAAAATGACAATCGTTTATCATAATTTAAAAGTCGTAAACATATTTTAGATAAGACTGAAGATGATATTTTTTCCAACTGTAATGCGAATATGATTATTGACTTCTTTCAAATGGTTTTCTTACAATGATAGTTTCCCATATATATATATATATATATATATATTACTCATAGTTCAATAATATAAATACAATAAAGAATATTTTAATAATAAATTATCTTGAATTCGAAGCTGAATGAATATTTGAATAATTTAAGTAACTAAAAAATATTTTGATTCATAAAAACGTATTTGAATGATTTATAATATTAAAATGCTCAATTCAAAAAACCATGCAAGGTAAGCGAATTCGCAAATTAAATTTTCAATGTTAATGTTGTTAAAAACAAGGACATCAGATTATTGCAAATACACATATGTGTATTAATCGATTTTGATCTGATATTGAGAGTAAGGACTAGAAAAGTAGTTATATTGATTATTGGTGTTTATTACCGTATTCAATAGGTGCAGTAATTAAAATTAATTAGAAAATGTTAACAACTAATCTATGTAATACGTCTCATGGTTATTATTTTCACTAAGCAATCTTAATAATTATAGGGTTTAGTTCAAAATGAATGTTAATGATATTTAATAAAGATATTTTTTTCCCAATTAAATTTATTTTCTGAAAGAAATGTAGTTAAAAGAAACAGTAAAAAGATTCACACGAAAACAATCAATCGAATTAATAAACTATTTATATAGAAAGAATTGAATATCTGATACTAAATTCCAGTTATAATACAGAATCGCACTTGAATTTATTTGCATTTTTCGTTATTTTTTTATTAAAGTATTCCCGTATACTATAAAATATGTTTCCATTTGTTTAATACTCTGAAACTTTCAGTAATCAAATATTACAAATCTATAACATATTATAATTTATTTTATTGTAAATAATACCTATGAATAATGCATAAACAAGAAAATGAATCGAATCAATCAATTATAAATGACAAATTGAGTAAATAAATCAATATATCGTTATTAGACACATAAAGTTCAGTTCTCTTCGATACACTTGTAAATTATCATTATTTATAATTGAATAAAACATCGAAGATTGTTTCAGTTTATAAAAACTAGTTTTTGTGTAATGTGAGAGAACAGGAAAATGCCTTCAGATAGCAACCCATCAACGAATGAAATATAACACCGTTTAGATTCCACTCTATTCTATATATATATATATTTGTCATAACAGGTAATAATTTATTAAACTGAATCGACTACTATGTATATAGACGATTGAGTTTCAACAAAAGATCAGAATAAAACCAACGCACAAAGTAAACACGATTTCATTGGCGATTGCATACCTGTGTTTAGCACGCAATAACACATTGTTCGTTGTTGTTTATTTATGTTCGTTTATAGGTCGTTCATTATAAACATAACGAACATTTTATGACTACATTTTATTGACGGTGTTAAAAAAAAACGAAAAATTCACACGTTTTAACTTTAATGAGTTTTCAGATAGTTGGAAGTCGTTGCACTGGTCTGTATGTTTCGAATCTATTTCGAATGAGGTATTTAAGAAAATATTCGAATTAAATCGTGTTTAAGTTTTTGTTTTTTTTTAAATAACATGTACAATGTTTTCAATCATTAGGCATGCCGTTTTATTCTTTTTTAATAATTGCGATTGGTATCTAAGAAATGAAGGATGTATGTGAAGTCAAAGGAGTGCCGTGCTATATAGAAATCCTGATGAGCGAAACTTAGAAATAATACAAAGTCCGAAAACAATATAATGTAAAATAATATAGATCCGAGGAAATTCAAGTATGACTTTACTTAATGACTAAAATTATTAAAATCATCAAAGTTTTTATTTGATGAGTTCTTACATTAAACCAAACATAAAATAAATAATAATTCAACCATTTTTGTAAAACTAAAAAATACAAATTCAAGCAATAATAACGGCTTGTTAGAAATCAAACATTTTAT
>CM068321.1:25471525-25553759 GCA_034766995.1 Acanthacorydalis orientalis | reverse complement strand
ATTTTTATCATCACTGTCTTCTAAGATCACCATTCGTCTAACCTTTTTTTCTTTTAATAGGACGAAGGTCCTGTCATCACTTGTTATAATCTTCATTATTAAGTCTAACTATATTGATTTAAATAATTGAATTGAACTGATATCGATGCTTCCTTTGTAATTCGCCAAAATTTCTTGATAACGAGCTAAGCAGCTTTGCAGTTCTCTTTTAAACTTTCCATTACGCACAACTGAAGCATCGTTTTCAATGAAATTAAGTTCTAATTATTAACAGGAATTCCCTGGTTATGACAACCGAAACAGTATGATGGAAACATTCGTACTATATGAGGGTTGTCCAAGTTTATTAAGTCATGCTATATGGAAACAGTGTTATATGAATATCGTGTTATAGAATTGCTGTCGAAATTTTTATACTGTGTTATATCAGTACTTTGTTTTCAAAGTATCATGTGATAAGAGAGTACACACACATACACACAGACATACATACATATATATATATATATATATATATATATATATGTGTGTGTGTGTGTTTGTGTGCTGAATGTACTGTTTACAACACGTACCATGTATTAAAATATTCATTGACTTAGAATTAAACGTATAATTAATTTACATAAAAATGTATTTTCCTTCATGAGAGATAATATAAGGTGTTTGCTGCGAACACGTTTGCAAAATGATTAAAATCTTGACACTGATATGACATTGACACCCGAACGCCAGCCAATATCGGCTACTGAGTCACTTATGACATAATCTGCATATGGAAAAAAAACGAGTTCACTGTAGCAAGGTGAAAAGTAGCTTTGACTGTGCCGCGAGACCGTGACCGAGATACAAGGCACTGGATGTTGTGAAAAATTTATCGCACTAACCTTGCCGTCTCGCACAGCTCGCGGCCGATTGAGATCGGCTACGATACACTGCGGACGCATCCGAGATGTATCTGTCTATCTATCCGCAAGTTCCGATCACGTTCGACCCGCTTTATTCGTTCGATTCGCACACTTTTACCCGCCACAACTAGACATTCGTGATCGAAGTGTTCGTTTCAGTGTACCGTACCGTATTTTCGAATCGTCGTCCCTTATGATGATGATTTTTTCGATATTCAAAAATAAATACGAGTTATGGAGTTTATGATTTCCATCGACGGTTCGATTCGATTATTGTGTTTTATTCGTTTCAGTTTGAAAATGAAAACAAGAATTGGAACGGTTTTTTTTTGATAATTTCAAACAGAATATCGATCTTGGTTCTTTTTCTAACTTGAAACTGTTTACAGATAGTCTTTTATATTAAATCAATGAAGCGAATTTATAGAAAATCAATAAAGCGTTTTCTAATATATTTTTTCTTGTTTTTTTTTTTTTTTTTAAAAAAAAAAGATAGACTAATGAATTTGTGATATCAAACTATTTCCGACAATCTATATTTTTAAATTCATATATAGGGACAGATAAATATAAAATAAGCACATATATATATATATATATATATATATATATATATATTCATATATATATATATATTCATATATATTACATATATATGAAAATGAATGAATGAAGAAATGAACTAAAATAGATTACACGAAATGACCCGTCCATTAATCATGCTATTCTTTAGATGAGAAAAATTTAAACATTGTATAAAAAAATAACTATTTTCTAATTTAAAAGCATATTAAAAATTAAAAAAAGATTAAAACATTGTTATGAATAAACTATTTTTTTAAGATTTTTCAATATTACAAATTCAAACAGTTTATGAATATATATTAAGCTCTATACTTATGAAAATTTTCAAATACAATTCATTGATTTACAATCAAATACTACACGTGAACTTTTCTGTACCAGGAACAAAATAGTTTTGGTACATAATTTAAAATTTCTTGTTATATATATATATATATATATAATATATATATATATACATATATATATATATAATATATATATATATACATATATATATAGAGAGAGAGATAGAGATTATTCTTTGCTGATCCATTTCTCTATAAAGTTCTTTTTTTAATAATGTGTGCAGTAATATTTTCCTTACAGTCATATCTTGCTTTTCGTTATTGTTGAGTAAACTGTAGGATTCTTTTTAGGAATTTCGATTTTTGGAGATTTAAAAATGAGAAGGAGGAGGATGAAAAGGAGATTTAAAAATATATATATGTATAAATATATGTGTATAGAAAGAAAGAGAGAAAGAGAGAGAAGTAAGACAAAGAAATGAACTCTTTCGAAAATATAGTTTTGTTAATAACTACAAAGAATTTTTTATTTCTATTATCCAAACGAATATAATAACCATGTCGGTTAAAAGGCAGTTATTTTTACTGGAATATATATATATATATATATATATATATATATATGTGTGTGTGTTATTTATTGTGTGTCCAGTGATCATCAAGAAGCTGAATCCTCTTCATAAAAAACCTCTTAATATCCACGATCAGAGTCAAACTCTGCTGCCCAAACTGAGATAACTGGTTAATAATGTCGGTTATTAGACAGATATTTCTATTGAAACAATATTAAGTCAGTTGATGTTTATTAAGACGTAGCGGCTAATCCACGAAAATCCTTTTGATAATTTAACGTTCGAATTTAGCGACTGAATTAAGCATTCGGGCTTAACGTTCACGATCTGCAGGAAACGAATGGGCGTCTTATTAACTCTGACATAAACATCAGTTGATTTTGATTTAATTTATAAAATGTAAGTTTTATTTAAATTTAATTAATCCGACGTATGCGTTTGATCTGCCTTACTGTATTGTCTTATTCGCAAACGGAATATAAACTGCCGGTAAATACTACTTAATTTGTTTAGAATTTGAATGTATTTTTAAATTACCTCTTTGTTATATTCGAACTTAAACATTTAAAAAAAATCCGTGTGTATGATTATATAAATTTTGAAACAATACTGTTTATAGTTCTCGTCTGTTTCAATCATTTTCTTGTACTGTGTAGAACATTTATAATGCGGATATTTTTAAAGAAATGATTCTAATAGATTTTGGCAATTGTAAGGGTTATAGAAAAATAAAAACTCAATTCATATAAAGTAAGTTTCATGAACTTTAATACAATTTAATACTATTGTACGATATTATTAGTGTTTCTATAACTGTTCAATCGAAAGCACGGCTGTTGCAGAAATAAATTATATCAATTTTATGTATTCAATTGACATCCAATTGACATGTCATACAATAACCTCGCATTAACAAAACAACAATCAATCTAATTGCTTGTTATCTTTATAAACAGGACGTGTATATATATATATATATATATATATATATATATATATATATATATATATTTATATATATTAAACGTATATATATATATACATATACATAATTTATATTTATGTATAAAATTTATTTCATATTTTAAAAATCGATTTTTAATTTTTTCTATTTTAATTGATTTGAAAGTAATCGAGAAACATTCTCTCTAACTTAATACAAAAGTGAGAGATTGTAGTGCTCAATCATTTTACTTGTTGAAGAGAATCTTCCTCTTTACTTTTTTGACTTTTTCCATTCATGGAAGCGTCCACATTTTTCATTTTGATCCAGTTTGTACTACAAACCCATATCTAGGTATCACTCAATCTTCAAGTGTATATTTTTTTAGAATTATGTATAAAAGAGTTCTATATAGAGTTACATGTAAGTTATATATATATATATATATACATATATGAACACAGTTATATATTTGTTTTATTCTTAAGTGTACAGAAAGATATTTTATAGTTCCATCCAAATAAACGAAATTATAATAAAGCAGAATTGATTCAATGAAATTGAATTGAATGGAAAATCAAACTGCAGTGGCAAATCTCTTTTAAAAGAAGAAATAATTTTTTATTCGATAATTGAAACATTTCATTTTAAATCTTACATTTAATAATTATAACAATAGTAAAATTGATTCTAATTATACTTCCATAAAATCTTGTTAATCATAAGAGTTTCATTAAAAATTCAAATTGATTTTTTTTATTACCTCGTCGTTCCAATCTATTTTTGTATTTATAATGAAAAAAACAGTACATAAAATATGAATATTCTATCCACATAATATATGAAAGTACACATTTATCATACAGTCGTATTTTTTAAAAAATACAATAAATTTTGATAATTTCACAATATTTTATTGTTAAATTGTAACACATTTAAGAATGGAAATATACACGACGTACTTTCATCTTTCTAAGAGGATTTTCTTACTCACAAATATATTTATGAAAAATTATGTAAAAGATGTATCACGACAGGTTTTGTGAACACAAAGAAAATATTTTTTTTTGTTCTTTCGAATTGAATTGATGCTGTTTTTAGTACCTTTGTTGTGCTGTTACAAGCGTCACACTATATATATATATATATATATATATATGTGTGTGTGTGTGTATGTTTTTTACATATTTGAAGAAATATTATTTATAAAATAAAATATTCTTTTATAACTAAGTAATTACTGTTTTCAAATGGAACTAATATTCAAATTGTAACAATGTGCTTTCTTAAAATATTCCAAAATGATTTCAGAATTTATTTCTTTCTAACCAATTATGATATTTGATGATATGTAAGAAATTAATTCGTCATTTTCGGATTTGTTTTCGAATTGATTTTATATTCAGTCCGATTTGTTAATTTATATAGACAGCTTGATATTTTAACATGTTGTGTCGACATACAAGTGAAGCACTCGGGCTTGTTTTAATGTATTCTCCACGAAAAACCCAGCGATCTCTTATATCAGATCACGGTATTTTCAATATTTCACTGTCCTCAAGAATTTCGTCTCTTTTTATTATATTTATACGTATTGTCGAATTCAGATTAAGTATTTTACCAGTTCAGTTCTTTGATTAGTGTTTTCATCTCTCACTGAGATTATTGTTTTAATGGAATACTTTTAAACGTTTATCAATTAGCGTTCGAATTAAAGGGGCGATCCGAACGCAAGTGCGCGATTTTTAATTATATTTGTGTTCGGGTTACAGCTAATGATCTTAGCTGTATAAACGCCCTAAAACTCCAACAACGAACCTTAAATCTACATACAGATGACTAATAACATGAAACTAGTTGATTCAAATTACAAAAACGAAAACCGTTTTAAGAAACATTACCAAAATAATACAATCGATAGAATTCCAGAAAAACATGTATTTTATACATTTTTATTTACTTCTTATAATATTCTAGGGATTGAAATTGATTCGATTTTTGAAATAATCATTTTATTTTCACAAATGAATTACTCTGTGCAAACTATAAAAAAAATCATATCTAATTGTTGAACAGTAGATTATTGTTTATTTGAAATAAAAAGTTAGACTGTAGAATTTTAATAAAAAATTATTTTGTATTAAACAAATACTATTTCTCTCTCTCTCTCTCTATATATATATAAATTAATATTTTCCTATTACAGAATATTTTAATACTGAAACCAGATTACATTCCTATCACACTGTTCTAAATATAAATTTTATTATCCGCCACTAAACGCATAATTGTCATAATCGATTACGGAAAATGAACTTTAAAAATATTCCTTAATAAATTATCAATAAAGGTGAAAGCGAGTTTTATGATTTTAAATACTTTATACGAACGAGAAAAAATAGGAAATAATTAGAATAATAAAGTGATTTGTATTTAAATAGGGTCAATGATTTCTTGCGATAAATATTATGAACATATATATATATATATATATATATATATATGTATGTAAACTTCTAGAATCAAAGAAGTTGTCCTCAAATCTAATTAAATATTTATATACAGAGATTTTTATTTCAAATTTCGATTTACTTATGAATAAGTATTTTATTTATGTCAAGGTGTTCTTGTTTAATAAATTATTATTGACGTGCGAAATATTAGACATCCTAAATATGAAATTTCACACACACACAGATACATACATATATATATATACATATATATATACATATATAAATATACATATATATATATATATATATATATATATGTATACTAAACATTATTTTAAAATTGATTGGCGTTTGCTTATGTTAAATTGATTTGAATTTTATTTTAAAATAAAAACTATCGATGAATGAACTATAAGTAAACAATTGGAACAGAACTTTTGAAATATTTACAGCGTGTTGTTTGAAAGCGCCGATTAAAATTAGATCAAAAAGATTTATTTTTATCCAACTGTTATCGATGTATTCATTAATTTATTATTGTACACCGTACGGTCTCTTTAAATTGCTCGTAGTATGTTAAAATCAGATTAAGTATAATTTGTGTGAAATATATTTAATGTTTTAATTGGTTTCGAAAGGTGGGCTAACGAAAATAAAGGTCGTGTGTGTCAATTTTATGAGTGAGAGACGATGTTTGGATTTTATGTCAGGTATTTTCAATGTAGGATTTTTTTTAAAAATTCATATATACAAGCATTATATATATATATATATATGACTTCCATTTATTTCCAACACAAAACTGTGATTTTAAAAGTAATTTAATAATGATGACCAAATTAATAATTATTTTTTTGAGTATTGATTATTATATAACTATCAAGTCTAATAATTGATTGTCGATATTTTAATTATAATCAATAATAATTGATCCTCCGTTGCTTACCTGCTTTTTGATAGCAATGCCATCATTTTCATATTGTCTAGATACAGAAAAATTGGAAAAATTGTAGATCAGTAATCAGTAATAGAACATTTTTGATTAGAAATCATTTTGTGAAGGAATGAAAAATTTATGTGTGAAATCAAATTTATTCAGCGTTATTGGATATTTTTTAAAGAAAAAAATTGATGAGGCTTGTGGTATTCATTTATTTATGTAAGAATAATAGTTATTTTGTTGATTTTTCTAAATTTTAATAATAGATGTATTTGATCAGTTTCAATTAAAGTTTTTATTTTAATTTTAAAAACGATCTGCATTTATTAACTTGAAAAATATCCTGTGCGATGGAATTAAAATAATAACTAGAGAGAGTTTAAAACGTTTGGCTTAATGATTCTTCTTCGACATTCACTGTACACTTTTATGGTATCAGTTACTAAAATATTCCAATTTAAAAATTGAAATACTTTATTCAGAAAATACTGTTATCTACAAAACGGCATCGTTGAAAAATCACAAAAACTTTACGTGTTTGCAGCTCGTAGTCAAGTGTCTCTAGAGTACCGAACACCGAGACTTATAACTCTCCTAGCTCAAAACTAGGAGGGTATTCGTGGATCGATTGTTGTAACACAAGACTGAAGCATTTTTCAAGATCTCAATAGAGTCATTTCCATATCTTTGACCAGTGAAACACGAAGAAACTGTGCAACTGGGGATGTTGTTTTACTAGTCTATACATATTTCATTGAAATTTATCCAATTTCATTTATTTTACCAAGATTATTAGATAATATAATTATTAGTATTAATCAGTTTTGTATGTAAGATTACGGATTCATATAGGGTATTAAAATTTACTCACTTATATTATTTTATACCGAAATTATTATTTCATATATAACTAATTCTTATTTTTGTTGCTGTAATAAATTTTTATCTGTGATTTTTTTTGCATCTCAAAATTTGAAAACCTTTTGGTTTTTATAAATGGAACTTCTACCAGGATTCAAGACAGGATTAGATATTATTTTTATAAATATTTTTTAAATAACTAGATAGCTCTGCCCTCTACTCGCTGCGTTAACCCTCTTTTCTCTAGGAGGAGGGTACTTTTCCCCTCACTCGTTAACTCTCGCTTCCATCTGACAAATAACAGAAATTAACAAATTATATCATAATCAGAACATAGATCACGTGATTATGAGTTACCAAATAGAACACTGATTATATTAGTGATATTAACCAATCAGAACAGAAATCACTTAATTGATATCAACCAATCAGAGAACGAATAAAACGCACGCACAGCGACGGGACCATTTTTTAGTGATAGAGAGATGTTTTCTGTATCATTGACCTTAAATAAATCCTGTAAAAATAATATCAGAAAGCAACAATATCGATTTAAAGTATGAAAATATTATAATTCTGAATAATGAACAGTTGGTAATGTGTTAGAACTGAGTCATGAAATCTAAATAGAGAATTCAATTTATTTTCATTATAAATGAACTTCCTGATATTAAAATCATATATTTTTGCTCTCAATAGTGTTGTTGGTACATATTAATTAATTTCCAATCAAAAAATTCACTTTTAGAAATTTTCAATTTTTTGCCAAAATTCGCATACTATATAATAAGTATATAAGTTTATATAAGTTTATATATATAAGTTTAGAGCTATGGATTTATAGCTCGTGGTAATTTTTTCACTAAAAAATGAAAATTGAAAATATTTAAACTTTTTGCTATAAATCCATCCTTAGTAACAAAATAAATAAATAACTGTTAAAATTTACCTTCGATTCGTGAAAATGTAGAATTATTCAACGTTAGTTGTTTTTCAGACATGGTGTTTATTTCTCAAGCATAATAATTTTTCTGCTGGAAGTTAAAATTTAAAACCGAGACGAAAACAATATTTTTATAAGTATTTTCAACAGAGCAATCCTGTAATAAATCCTGTGTTTTGATTTTTATGTAATTTAGAACTATTTATAGACAATGACTATAAAAAAGTGGATTTTCCAACACATTTAGCTCATCCTAAATATTTAGTTTCATTTTATGAATATTTATTAATATATATATATATATATATATATATATATATATATATATAAAGAGAGAGAGAGAGAAAGAGAGATATGGAGTTCAATTCTGGTTTGAATTTAGATAGTAGAATTAATACGAAATAACACCTCAACTGAAATGTAAACAGTATTGATTTTAAATATATTAACTGAATGAAATTCCGTGTATCAGTCTTCATATAAAATCTATATATGCACATATGTATATATAAACTATAGAGATATCATGAGCTACGAAGAACAAACTCATATCTCGTGAGACACGGATTCGTCCATGAAAATTAAAGCGGGCGCGTAGAAAATCTATGTAAATGACCAAAGTTCTGGGCATATGATCCCGTGGGATCTGTGCACGTTATACAGTCAGGGATTTGTCAAGAAAAGCTAACAGATGCGAAAAACATGAGTACGTAACTTACTTGTAATGTATTTGACCGGAATCAAGCGTAATGAATGTGATTGAGTGATTTATAATGACTTATTAGATAAGGCTCGTTTCCTTGAATATTTTATCATTTAATCTGTTTAATTATATCCTTTAATAGATGTATTTGTATGTGAGATTCCGTTTATTTACTTCGTGCGAGATTCAACCATTTGACAGATGTGTAGATTAAACAAGATTCGTTTAAGTTCTGAACGATTGTTCATATATTTTATTTTTCTATTTTTTTTTAGTACCAAACATACTTTTATTATCCTTACAGTAAAATAACTTTTCAATTTATATTTATAGTTATTGAATATTAGTTGCTGAGCTTGTTTACTCTTTGAAACTTTTATAATATATTTACTAAAAATGGGAATAATTCTAATATATTCAAAGATATGAATTTTTCACTTCTTAGTGAACAACACTGATGAGTTTTGATTGCTTTTAAATCACATTTGGATGTCAGTGAAATCTTACTCAAAGTTTAATACCGTGAATTTACAGGAAAATTGTTATATTTCTATTAATTTTATTTTTTAACTTTTAATTTTTATATTATTATTTTATAAAGTGTAATTAAAATAAATGAAATTGTACATCAATTAATTAATATTAACTTTTAATATGATTTGTACCATTTTCAAGACGAAAAATATTTGTAATTCTTATATTATTTCCATAGCTTATTATATATCCACATTAACATCTATATTATTGAGTTCAAAGAGCATTAATGACTTTTTAATTTCATAGAAATATTATTCTTTCTTAAGGACATGAAAAAAAAATTTTAAACTAAAAAACAAACTGTATATTCCTTAACAATACCCTTACCAAAAGCATCATTTAATTAACGAACAGTTTCTGGTGCTTTACCGCCTGTTTTGAAGCCATACAAAAAATTGCTCTTTTTTTCTTCGTTTCCGTCTTTAATTCAATAGCTCAATTTGTAGCAAAACTAATAATGAAACCAAAATCGATGTTAACAAAATACAGACCGAAAATCCACTTCAAAATGATGTTAACATGGACACGATGAAATTACACTTTCATTGAGATAGTTAAAGTTAAAATTCAGAAAACAAAAACTGCAATTATTTTCTTATCAAACTAATATTTGTCTATCCAGTCTATCTAAGTGAATAACAGATAATAAAAGTGTTTAAATCTTCTAAAAAAAATCATTTGAAATTTAGTTGAAGCTTTGAAAGACATGTTGAGAGAAAAAAAAATAAAGCTAGAATTCAGAAAATAAAAACCACAATTATTTTCCTACCAGTCTAATATATAAAGAATTAACAGACACTAAAATAAAAGAAAAATACCATAAATGAATAAATTAGAAGTGGAAATATGATAAATTATATTTTTAGAAAATAACCGTGTCGGTGGCATTTTACAAAAAAATCGACTAAACTGAAAACTGATCCACAGGTATGTTCATATGCATGCTTGTGAATCGTTTGGCTTTTTTGTTCGGGGGAAAAAATAAATGTATTCTTTGACGTGCTGAATTACGTGGAATTTGAAGTGAATGGGATGAAATGTTGTGTATATATCATAACATCCAGGTGTGATATGCAAAACAAAGATTATGTTTATGTCCTTTAACGGCCTATGTTTCTGCGCGTCTGCGTCATACTGGGTGAAAAGGGTATTACATATGCAAAACAATATGTAGCTCACACAGTGGTAGACATTCGGCTATTCCGCGCTACTGAAATATACAATAAGCAGTACATAGCAATCCATACCGTGTATGTTTTGTATTTAGGTTTACCATGTCTAGCATAATATACATACATGTACAATACAATACACAGGGTATTGTATTCTAATATTGCGAATGTGTACATGCTTTTTATTCAGTTTGTTAATTGTGTTGTACGTACAAATATTGCTTGTTTTTTATATGTCGAAGGAAGAGATATTTGAAACATATATTCTAGCTGTTTTCTTTTCTTTTTGCAAAATGGAAGAATTTACAAAAAGAAAAAACAGCAATGGAAGAATTTACAGAAAAAAAATAAGAAGTATTCTATATATTTTAGAATCAAATCGTAGAGATTGAAAATATTCAAATTCAATATTATTGCAATTGCCAGTAAAAAAATATTTAAAAAAACCGAGTTTTACTTTAAATTTGTATCAATTTCCAACTTTAAAAGGATAAATCCATATTACATTCTTTGATTTTATCGTTAAAACAAGTTTAATTTTCAACATTGTTTATATAAAAATAGGTAGGAAAATAATTACAGTTTTTGTTGTCTGAATACTAGTCTTATTTTTTTTAAGTGAAAGTGTTATTTCATTGTGTTCATGTTAATATTATTTTAAAGTGCATTATTCAGTCTGTATTTTGGTAAAATCGACTTTCGTTTTATTGCTAATTTTTTATTAATTGGAGAAGAAGAAAATAAGACCATTTTCTGTATGGGTTCAAAACGGGAGTTAAAGCAGCAGAAACTGCTTGTAAACTAAACGATGCTTTTGGTGTGGGTATTGTTAAGGAATGTACAGTGTAGTAGTGTTTCCAAAAAATTCGTACCGAAAATGAGAGCCTTGAAGATGAAGAATGTCACGGGCATACTTCTTCAGTTCATAACGACCAACTGAAGGCGTTAATTAAATCAGAACCGTGCACAACAATTCTAGAGCTTGCACAAAAGTTAGGCGTTAGTCATCTAACAGTTCTGGACCAGTGAAAACACCTATCTGAGAAAAATGTACATGATTTTGAAGGTCACAGACCACGGTTATTTTTCTACCAACCTAACAAAATCATAAATTATGTTAAATTTTTTTCAAACGATATAAATAATGTAGTGATTGCATATAAAAATAATTATAACTAATTCGAATCGTAGAGTATCTAATATGGTTTGATACTTTTCGTACACTTATTCCAAACCCACCGCCGTAAATGTATACAGTATACATAGAGATACATATACATATAAGCATCCCTTATTGATCCGCAGCTTGATGAAGGTCGCTCCATGAACTCTATCCATTTTTGTCAATAGCAATTCTTTTCATGTTATTCTCGTAATCGGCCGGATTTCGTTCTCCCATCTCTTGTACGGTCTATTTTTCGAACATTTTACATTTTCAGGATATCAATTGGGTATTTCTCTTGTTCAAACTCATCGATTCGTCTTACTACATGGCCATTTTATTGCCACTTAAATGTCTCCGGCCTCGCGATAATGTCGTCTGTTGTCTTATCCAGATGGTTTTTTTTTCTTGCGATGACTGCTTTGTGTAAAGCGGACATAGTTATAGAACTTCCTTATATCGTTAGTTTTTGTTTGAAATTTGTTTGTTTCATTATATATATATATATATATATATATATATATTTATATATATGTATGTATGTATGTATGTTTGTATGTATAGGATGTTTCAAATTAGGCTCCCACATGAAAGTATTAAAAAAAATCGCAAAAATTAAAAGATCATGTTATTTTCTATTTAGTATTTTAGTTCAATTCAATACTAAAATATAATGCAATCGAACTAAAGTATTAAATAAAAAATAACATAATCTTTTAATTTTTGAGATTTTTTTTAATACTTTCATGTGGAAGCCTAATTTCAAATACTCTCTGTATACAAAAAAATCATTTTTTATTTAAAAAATGACAAGTTATCATAGAAAAGTACCGGTTAGTTATTATATTATCATTGTTTTCGTTCTACAGTTCTAGTTGTTTTAGCTTAATTTTTCCTGTGCAAACGGTGTACAATTCCGGAATGATATTGTTTATTTAATGTATTTTGAAATGAAAATATAATAGAAATCAGTGAGTATCGTCTCGAAACGATCAAAAAACTCATAACATGAAGAAATGTAAATATGGAATACCGTAAATCTCAGAAAATACTAAACCAAAACGGCTGAACCTTTAAACAGAAATAGAATAAAGACTAATTATTACAATTCTCTTAAGACGAGTCTAAAAAAATACCGTACTTCGTGAGATTAATGTACAGTCCGGTGACTTTTTGATCAGATCTTATATATTACATAATATTAGGCCGAGAAATAATCATTTTGTTTTATTAACTACCAGCATTTATATTCCAATCCGTTACAATGCTGATGCATATTTTTTGTTTCATAAAAATCCCATTCAGCTGCTAACCAACAGGCTATAAATTCGTATCAATTTTTGAACGTATGTTATTTTGCAGTTTTTATTCAATTGTAAAAACAAACGTAATGAATGTAAATCTTGACAGTGCTGTTAAATGAATCGAATAAAAAATATACACATAAGGACATACCATATAAAGACATATATGTCTGCTTCAATTTATTTTACTTATAGGTATTTTCACAGTTACATAAATCTTTGTTTACAGACTGTCTACCCATTATCCTCTAAATTTTTCTCGTTTCTTTTTCTTTACTTTTATCTTATATCTTAAAGTTGTTCTCACTATCTTAAATCTTGAATATGGTATGTCTTTACATTTTAACGAATAACAAGTAATACTCGTATTAATGTTTATATTACATATTTTCTTTTACAAATACATCTTATTATTAATTTATATAAATTCTAGAGGGCTACATCTCCTTCTCTCTACGCTCACCAACCTCTGGGCTTGCTGCGTTCGCCCGTTTGTCAATTATAAGCAAGTACATCAACCGAATAAAACAATGAACATATTTATTAAATCTCTACATAATTATTATCACAGATATATCGTAACGTAGTCAATATATTTATATATATATATATATATATATATATATATATATATATATGTGTGTGTGTGTGTTAGTATGTCTATATAAACATCACAGGTAGATTATTTTTTGGAACGTTGTAGATTTTTGTGGATAAATTTGATTTTATATTATGTATATATATATATATATATATATATATATGTATTTATATATACATATATATATATATATATATATATATATATATATATATATATATATATATAGAAAGATTAAACATTTTTAAAATTAAAAAAATCTTTCATTCACTTTATTGATTCAATATTTATTCCCTTTTTTCATTATAGAATCTTAATAAAGTCTTTTTTCAATTGATAAATATTTAAGAATGGTTTATTTTTTAATTAATTTACTGTATATGGTATGATATAATTTTTTTTATCTTTCATTTTAAATAAAAATTGAATTAATAAATTTTCATTCCATTATATATATATATATATATATATATATATATATATATACAGTAATAAATATTATAGTTTTAGTTTCTTAAAATTGAAATGAGATGGTCTAAAAAGATAAATGTTTTTGAAAAGATTTTCATATTCTGAATCGTACACTATATGTACACATACATTCCAGTTAATGCCTTCTATAAGAATCTATAAACAAAACGATTCACATTTTAAAATAAAGAAAGAATTTTATGTAGACTAATATATTTGTCGAATGGTGTACAGACATATAAAACAAATTTCTCGATATTTCTCTTTTTAGCAATCTGTTTAGAATGAGAATAAAGTCAATCGGTGATTTGTTTTATTTTTTAGTGAAATGTTGGACAGCTTATAAATGCAGATTTGTGATTCATTGTATGTTAGTTTTGTATATATTTTATACATCGAACTGCAGTACATTTTCTTTTATTTTAAACAGTTTTACATTACAACATACTTGTTTAACATTAATGATGAATTTTTGTTACGAATTCATTGCCATTTTTTTTCAAATACTGTAGCAGAAGAGTTCGACAGTGTTGATATGGATTTATAAAATAAACGTTGGTTCATTTATAAATCTTTATTAAATATTAAGAGAAAAAAATATAAAAATATAATCTAAATTTATAATTTCAAAATATTCATAGTGCTAAGGTACAGAAAAATTAGATTTTTCTGTACCAATTTCAACATATTTTACTCTATCTTAAATTACATTAAATTCATAAAAATATATCATTTTCTTTTTAAGTATATTTAATAAATAAGAAGAATTTATGAGTAGAAACGACTTTATGATATTATATTTAATAGTTTTTTAATAGCTTTATCTACTTTGTTTATATTTCTCCTAATGTACAGTTACAGAACTAGTAGTAAAGCTTCATGAAGAATCTAAAAATCATATTTTCAAGAATATCATTTTTTAAAAAAATGGAAAAGTACTTTTCTTATAAATCTCTATCTATCTATCTATCTATCTATATATATATATATAAAGAGAGAGAGAGAGAATGGACAGAAAGAATTTTCAAAATTCAAACACAATAATTTATGATAATTTTCTGTACCTCAAAGCTCTGAAAATGATAATATCGTTATCGAAATGCGCATAAGAAACAATCACAAATAGTTAATAATGAATTATTGGACATTTCTGATTTAAAAAAATGATTTCTCTGGTCAGTGCGTTCAAAAATAAACTTGTAAATTTATTATATAGTATAAGCTACTCTAACTACAAACGATTTATCTATAGAAACTGTGCATTAGTTTTTTTTTCTTAATTATTTTTCTTATTTTCTTTATCATTTCATTATCACCTATTTGTTCTTAGAAATCAAATTCCGAATTTAAACCTTTTTCATGCCTCTAGGTAGGTGCATCCCGTTAATAAATTTATATTCAATATCTATACATTTGAACTTTCTATCAACTAGATTAGAAAAATATTTTATATAAATAAATTTTATATAGTCACTTACTTTTAAATCTCGAGATTTTTCTATAAAATCCATTTCATTTTCAAACAGGTTCTGCTACGATTAAATATCCATACACGAATGACTTACATATTAAAATTTTATCTAATAAGCCTGCATTCAATCTTTTCAATGTATTCAATCTTTTCCATCAATTTTTTCATTCAATAAGACATCAACTATCTGAAATGATTAATACGTTTTAACCTTTTCATTTCTTTTCATATATTTCTTTATTTATCTTTATTACAAAGATCATGCCCGTTCATTAATTTCTAAAAATTTATAATGAACGAATTTTATTAAACCAATTTTCGGGAAACATTGATTTAAATGATAAAAACGTCCTCTACAACCGACCATGCATTAAAGACGTACATCTCATTTTTATTGTAGAATACGAGCAATTTTTATATTTTGACATGTTTCCAAGATGAAAGAACATGATATAATATTCAACTCCATCTCTCAAAATACAATTTTCATGATTACTTGCAACTATCGCGTCTTGAAAATTGTATTATCAATAAGTATAAAAGTATTTATTCGTCGTCTTCTTGTACAGTGCCTTGAGCTTTCTGCCACGCGAAGAATATAAAATTCAATCATTTATGTGTATTGAGATTGTAGAATGTCGTTTCATTTATTTACTGGTGAAGTAAAACTAATGATAGCTAAATTTCTCTGCAATGTACTTTTTTAAGTTTAAATATATTTTATTTTTAAGAAGTTGCGGTTTGATTATAAAATTTAATCATTTAAAAATCAAATTAAAAATAACACCATTTTCAGTTAGTTAGTAAATTTTGTTTATAATTTAACTCAGATAATCCAAACGGATGAATACTTCCAAGACTAGGTATTTTTTTCATTTATGTGTATTTGTTTAATCTTCTTATATTCTTTATCTTATATTTTTATTTTCAAATATTATTTTGTTTTCAATTACAAAATGATATGTCCATATTTTTCTGAAATAAAACAATTTAAATAATTAAAAAAAATATTAATTAAAAGTCTTGTTTGTAAAAATCATAAGTTATTAAACAAAAACATTTTTATCACTTAACTCAATTATATATCAGTTATAGATTCATATGATCAATTTTAATTTGCCATGAATTTCAATCCTACATTATAGTAAATGTCACATACGACTAAAAGCGATGATTGATGATTATGGTTTTCAGTTCACTCGCGTTCAAAATCAGAACAATTTCACAGAAAATTCAAAAAACTGAAAAGGTATTTTGTTAGTTTTTAAAAGTAACACGACGTGTATAATTTTCAATAATTGACTTCGAATGTAAATCACCGAAAAAATAAACTAATGGAACATTAATATTTCTAATTTGTCAGTGATAAAAGGTTTGGTTCTATTTGTAGAATTTACAGTTATGGATATCGGTGTTCTTTCAAACGCACTTCTTTTCTTCTGTCGAGGAACATTTATCGAGAGTTGACGAATTTTCGTAGGAAGAATTATGTGTTATATCTCATCATCGCTAAAGCTTAAAATACATTTCAGATTACAACGCATAAATTTAAAGTACTGATCATAATCATTATTTCTGTAAAATATCATCTTATAAATTGCCTTCCGTATTTCACGATTAACAAAAAATAGTGTCATTTTTACCTGTAATTTTCTTACATAGAAGATGGTGAGAACGAAAGTAAGTTGGTACTTAAGAATATATATATATATATATAATGCTATGTACTATAAAAATGAAAATGGATTAGTTTATTAAACATATAGATATCTTACTAAACAAATCTGTCTCAAAAAATTATTTAATGGATTGTTGTTGATTAATATTTTATTTATTAACGACATTTGTAAGTTTAAAGATGAGCATATTTTTTTAAACCGAGAATCAAGACAAATTATAGACAAAAATAAAATCGTACAAAATCTGGATAAAAATCATTAAAACTTTTATAATAAAAAATAATCGTTGAAATGAATAACATCTTAATTTTTTAGATGGATAATCTTTTAAATCCCTTATCATACGTTTTCCCTACATGAATATAAAACTTAATGAACGTTTTCTAAACATACGAGCACATAAAAAGCTTTAAAAATTCTTATTATACATGATTTAATGTTATATGAATGTGCTTGCTTCACGAATCGATAGAACCTTATCAGTAATTCATAACGTACTGGCAATAATGCAGCATATATTGTTTGTTCACGTTAATAAAATAACTAGGTTAATATGATGGTAAATGTTTGCAAATATATTTCAATGTCAAATCGAAAATGAAATGATTGATTGATGAATTATTTTAGGATCCTTTAAAAATAATTGTTGAATAATCAATACAAGTCGTCTTATTTATATTTATATATATATATATATATTATTTTTATTTATATATATATATATATATATATTTCGTCATATTTTATTTTTATTTGCATATATGAAATGTATATAATAAAAGTTTTTGGAACCGTGCAAACAAAATCACTTTAATATTTTAAAAATGATTAATAATTTATTATCGATACTTATGTATTTTTGGATGGTGATACAATTATACTCAAAACATAAAAAAAATATCTAAGATATAAAAACGATTTTCTGTATCATAGAGCTATGAAGATGATAGAATATCTACCGAAATAGATATTTTATTATTGTTCTTAACGGATAAGTTTATTGATCCCTTTTAAATATTTTAATAATCGTATTACGCTTATTGTTAAACCTTTTACACACACATTTCTTTATCATGTATGAGACTTTTATAAATAATTCAATAGGAAGAAGTATAGTAAATTTCAACCTAATGATTGAATGTAGTTCAATGTTAAGGTCTAGTTTATGCGATTGAAAATTTGAAAAATCACAATAATAAATTTAATGGATATTTATTTGACAAAATAATTGTGATATATAGTACATCAATCTTTTCTCTTGATTGCTAGAATATTATAAAAAAAAAATCATCTATTTTTATCGGCGTGTACTCTTTTCAAAAATATTTAAAATCGAAATAAAACAGTTTCATTTTTAAATTATTATAAATGAATTCAGTAATCATTTATCGATTAAAAATATATTAATATTTTATATTATAGGTGACTTACAGTATTTAAATAATATTGGCTTAAAGAAAATAAATTATTAATACGTTTAAATCTCGGTATAGGCGAACTCGATATAAGCAACATTTTTTGTAAATGACTTTTGATATAAGCCACCCAGGTGGCTTATATCAGAAGCAGCACAAAAAAGAACTGAATATCAATTTTTCCGAAATCAATATACTTTTTTCTTTATTTACATTAAATTAAAGCTTAGTACTATGTTTTGTTCAGTTCATGTTTTTTTTTATATTTTAAGTGTATCTATATGAGAATTTGAATAGTCACAATTGTAAATAGTCACAAAAATGTATTAAAAAATTTCTGTATTCCCTATCGGTTTCGTTAAAATGTGATACTAATCATTAACAGTTTCTTATAATTATCCAGTCCCAAGTCTTTTCATAAATTCAAACAAAATTTAGTCCCATTTCTCGTTACAGTTGACCTTTTCCATATAATCTGCTTTTTGGAGAAACCCGATTCGGCTTGTGTCGCTTATAACGAAAATTCACTGTATTTGTAAAAAGTATATTGTACAAAAATGCATTTCTCTTCATTTTATTTATTACACGGATCGTTTACAAAAAGTACATGATTTGTAAATTGTCAAATTCTATTTGATACAATGAATACATGACAAATTATCTGTTGTTTTTGATCTACTGTGGGTGGAAGTCCATGTACAATGCAAGTTGATTACTGTAGCTGTATCATCAACACATGAATTATTAAATTGAAAGCGACTTAAAAATTTACAACATGAATTTCAAATTAAATTACAATTTAAATTTGAAGGTGCAAATAATTATATATATATATATATATACATACATATATATATATATACTTTAAATTGGTTAAAAATTAATTCTTCCTGGTTTCAAATCGAAAATAAATATTACAGGAATGTAAATAGAAACGTATAGTTTAATTGTATTTCGCAACGAACAGAAACTACAAACATCTATAAATAAATAAATAAATTCCAGTTGACAAACATTGATTCCCGCAACATTATTTCCATTCGTGTAAAACGGTCTGAGCCGTTCTGCTAATAAAATACAGCACAAGTATACTTGTACAACAAAATGTCTAAATTTATAATTTTCATATTTCAAATTAACCACTTGAAAATCCACTTTGAACTGACGTCATGTAACTCATGAACAGGCAGTGTTCATTTCAGATTTTAACTTATTTACGTATCTTTTATAGTAACGAAGTTTTATGTGTCTCGTCCGAGCGCCAACCATACAATTAACTGACACATACTTTTATAAACAACATTATGTTTTCAACAAATATTTGTTTTATTTTCGTATTTATACGTGCACGATAACTATCTGTGTAAATGTAAACGACGGACCCCCATTCGCTGCGTTCAGATAAATTGGAAAAAAGTATTTTAATTGCGGTTCGAAAATAGATTTACGAATCATTTTTCAAATAAGATTGAACGTATTGATGATTAGAAACTAATTATAACTGTATTTTATGTATTTCTTTCAATGAATAGAATCACATTAAGAACTGATATTACCGAGAGTAATTTTATAAATATATAAAGTAATTTATTTCACAATTATTCAAGAAAACAGACAAACATTTTCTCAATATTTTATGCAGATATTGGTAGGATGTTTTCAGTATTATTCTGCAATGAGTTATGAAATTCTTCTGATGAAACCGAAAAAGTTGCATGAACTTTTAATCTTTTATAAATATTAAAATGTAAAATTTTGATTATATATATATATATATATATATATTGAATTTAATTTTAAAAACAAATTAGTAATAAAAACTTAAGGGGCTACACATATCTAGAAGCATGAAAAAAAGGTTTAAATTCGGAATTTGTTTTCTCTGAAAATATAAATAATAATGGAACGGGTTTTTAAAAAATTAAAGGTATATTTATTTCAGAGCATTTTGTCGAAAAACATTCATTTAAAAAAATTAAAAAAGAAATATGTTCACCAACAAAGGATGGTATTTTTTTGAGAAATTCGGTTATGACCGTTGTTCATATGAAACCGGCATCTGAAATCAAAAATTAAACAGGGTCTTAAAGTTAGTCACAAATTTAATAGATTAGCGTTCACTGATTTTAAAAATCCTTATTTTAAAAAATGGCATCGAGTGAAACTTTAGCATGAAAGAATCTGTGGAAAAATTTTATGTAGATATCACATATTTTGTTTAAAAAAAAATAAGAACGACATTCGATTAATAATGTTTCGTAGCGTATTTTTTGAAAATTTCAAAATAGTCCATCGATCGGTTCTTGAAATATACTGGACAATGTCTTCGGAAAAAGTGTTTCAAGAGAAACGCGTTTGACCTTTTGGTTACTAACGTGGGGGTACATATGTCTCGCCGATTTAAAAAAAAAATTCTGTCGGATCAACTATAAAATACTGATGGGACTATACTTCCTAGGACTCTATCTTTTATCCAAGATGTCGGAAAATTCTTAAAAAATAATTTTAGCCAATTTTAACTACCTCTTAATGAAATTAATTACCATTTACTCAAATTTATCAAAAAAAAGTTGCATTGAAAGAGCTAAGCCACAAGTATGATTCTTCTGTAGTTAAGAATTTTTATCTTTACCTCTAGTCGACGATTTCCAGGCTCATACAGAGTCTGTAAAATAACTTAATCAATTTTACAGATATCAATATGAAATTTTCAGAACATATTTTTAAGACATTAAACCTTTATAAAATGCAAAAAAAATCGATTTCTTCAAAGTTATAGGTAGATGTATCGCCTTAAAAGACAAATCTTGAAGGTAATTTAATGATATTCAGTGGCATATTTTTTAATATGATAAACAAAAATTTCTTTGATGAATTGAAAAAAAACTCAGTTTAGTCTGTTCAATCGCTTTTATACAAGAGTTTCAGATTCTGTGTGTGTGTTAGTATATTTACATAAACATGGCACTAGATTATTTTTTAAAACCTTTTTTTGTGTCAAAATACTATTTATATATATATATATATATATATATATATAAAAGTATATATGTGCATGTATATATGCATGTGTGTACGTTTTATTTATGTTTTTCGTTTTTTACTTGTCTCAACTGTCAGTAAAAATTATAAAAGTTATGTCTTATTATCAACAAAATATACATTTTTTTGAAACTCTATTTTGAAGTTTCAAAGTAATTCAAAATAGTATTTATAAGAATATATATATATATATATATATATATATATATATATATATATATATATATTCGAAACATGTTTCAATCATTTAAAATATATACTATTTGCATATTGACATCTTTATTAAAATAAGGCGCAATATCATTATTGTACACATTGAAATATACTAAAATAGATTCAGAAGCTAGTGCTGTTGCAAAGCACTGGTAAAATTTAAATTTTCTGTTGTAATTACTTCACTGTACCAGCTGAGATAATCCCACACATATTCCAGTAGTAAAGTATTTATATAATTGTATATTTTTAGTTTATATATATATATATACATACAAAACCTGTCATTTTTGATTTAAAATCACAGTTACTATAAAATTACAATATTAACTAATAACTGTCAATTTAGAAAACGTCATCGATATTAATTATTTGTCACATTTCAGTGTACGTTTCAAATGTGTGAGTTTGAAATTTGTCAGAAGTAAGTTAATTGGAAGAGTATTGACAAGGGAACATGAAGTGATTTTGTAACGTTCGATTACTAATCCATCATAAATTAAATTATTTATGTTTATACTCTTTTTATGCGTATAAATGTTGATACAGACTTAATATATTTTTCGCGTGATCACTCAATATTTATATTTGAATGATTTCTTTAGATATTTACCGCATGCTTTTTATTAACTTCTTCAGAAAATAAATCCTGTAAAGAAAACGTTAACAATCACGGAAGAAATTGAAGAGGAAATTATATATATATATATATATATAATATATATATATATAATATATATATATGAAAAATTCTCGGAATTAGTTCGAATAAAATGATAAAACCTGGAAAAATATCATTCCAGATGATCAGTGGAGCGTACATGAAAAACTTTCAGTAGTAACGGACGAGCACTGCATCACATATTTTTAATAAAATAACTTGACCTTTTTTGTTATTCTTCATATCTTTGATATATTTCAGATTTTCACTGAAACGATTCGTACTTTTCGTAGAAAAATATCTGCTTTTTATCGTTCATGCTCCTTAGCCCACACATTACCAAAGATTGGATGTACAGTTATAAAAAAGTATACATCGGTTTTGTACTCATTTGAATATTGTTCAGAGTTCTACGAAACTGTTTAAATTCAAATAAAATTTAATATCATTTATATATATATATATATATATATATATATATATATATACACACATATATATATATATTTAAATTTAAAATATTTGATCGTTATTATCATATATTTAACTATTATTAACTTATTGAAGCAGGCCCAACTCACCCCATCATATTAGAGGGGGCAAACACAATTATTGAAGAGGTAAATTTTTTCATGTAAAAATTGTTTAACCTCATACCTAGAACCAAATCTATATGAAAAAAATATCTGTTGGAAAATTTTATTATTAAAAAAGAAGTTACATAATTCATATTCTGTAGTTAGTCAAGTTATTAAAACAAATTACAAGTTTTTAAAATAACAAAGAAGTTTTTTACTATTTAACATAAAAATTTTATATAATTGTAATTTTCGTGTTGTCGATGGGAAGACACTCACCGAAACGATTTTTTGGGCATAGAAACGCGTTTAATCAAGGTAATCCCATTATGGAAGATTCTCCCAATGATTCTTCATGATTTTCAAATCTCTCGAAGATCGGAGATTTTGTTAGGCGGGTAGGGAGAATGCTACCTCGCTCCCCTTGACTTGGGCCTGTATTGAAGGATGAATTTAAATGAAATTTATATAATTTTCATATTATTTTTTTGTGAGTGATAAAGTTATATACCAAATAGATTTTTATTTTCACAAATAGAAAAAAAAAACATAAAGTGATGAAAAAATCCTTAAAATATATAATAAATATGTCTTATTTGTCTTCAAGTTATACTACATAATCTATGGATATCTGATGCTAATACATATAAAATAGAGAAAGTCAACGAATGGAATGAATTTTCTATCCTTGTTATCCTTACAAAGCAATTAGAATATAAGTTATCTGTTATTATCAACAGCAAGATTAGATAGAGATAAAAATAAATACAAAACATTAAAAATAAAGATGACTGAAAACTTTTAAAATAAAATTATAATTTTATGTTCTTATATCACTGATCCTATTGATACTTTACCATGATGGTGTTCGTCCTTTTGGATCAGCTAAGTGTCTGTACTTCACGACTAGTTTCAACACATGTGCCATCTTCAGATAGATGTTGAACACTGATACTAAATTCCGATTTTTGGTTCAATTTGTATATCTTTTAGATGGGGTGTTATAATATTAGGTCAGTGGTATCAAACTCATATATATGTATTATCCACCGAGTTCAGTTTAAGAGTCTGTGGGGTGCAGACAACAAAAGTCATCCAAAAAAAATTTAACGAGTAAAGAAAGGTCTTTTATTTATATATTCGAAAGTAATTCATTTGAATTTTACATTTATTTTTTCTTTAATGAATTTATAAAAATTAAAAAAAAATACAATAATTTTAGATATTATTTTTAAATGTTAAAGCAAAATTTTAAATTAGAGAAATTAGAAAAAAACGAATGTATAAAAACTAGAAACTTGACATCTTTTGACAGAAACTATTCTATTAATGTAGGGTGTATTTTTTTTGTGATAATGATATTTTTACTATGGACGTTAAATGTTCATTTGTCAATCTTAGCCTGTGTGAAATATTATTAGTGCTTAAAAGGAAACATAATTGTTCACATAGGTATGCACTACCAAACATTCTACCAGGATTCTTGCTGTAAAGATAAGCATTTCAATAAAATGTTCTGGCAAAATCTGGAATAGCAATTTCATTATAATTTTCTTTTAGCACTGTTTTACACTGACTTTCAATCATTTCCATTTTAGATGTTATTTTTTATTAACATTTTAATTATTTTATTATTTTAATAAAATCAACTTCAAGCTTTGGGACGTGGGTCGTGTGTTTGATATCACTTATTATATATATATATATATATATATATATATATATATATATATATATATAATATTGAACATCACTTATTATAGATTTATATTAGGGTATAAAATATCGCTTCGACATTCGTGTCTATTTGTTCATTTAATGTGTTAGTTTTATTTGTATATATTACAAGGTTTTCAAGAATATTAAATTTTATTCCTTTATTCTAGATTTTTATTATTTCCATTTTATTATTTACTTGTTTAATTTCCACATCACGTTTATTAATGAGACATAAAATTACAAAAAAAAAAAAACGTAAATTCAAATTAAATACACTGTACAATTCTTTCGGGTATATTCGAATAATCGGATAAAATATAATACATGCCCGATTGAAACTATACATTTTCAGTATCTATCCTTTTCCCTTTAAAGATAAACTTATATATTATTTCATAAATATCGTTTTTGGTGTGAATGTGTTGTCATACACTTTATATGGAACTTTCTAGAAATTAAATTTTACTGTTAGCCTTTGCAGTTATGTAACTCTTCAATAGATGTTCAGTTTCGTTAGTGAATTGTCCACGTTTAATACACGAACTTTCTGTGTATTGAATGTAGTTGTACGTTAAAAGTGGACAATTTGTCTAGTGAAATTTATAAATAAAATTAAGAATTTCTAGTTTAACATTTGATTTTATTAATTCGCGTGTAGTTGTGTATCTTATGTTCGGATTGTAATAGATTATTACTGACTGAGTGCTAAATAAAATTGTGTGTTTATGAAATATTTTTATAACCGAACGAATAAAGTGTAATGAAATGAAGGTATTTATTAGAATTTTGTTAACATTTGCAAGTACTTGATTTAGAACTGATTTTAATATATGAGTGTTAATCAGTATTGAAAAGTATTTATATACACATACATTGTTTATTTATATTTTATATATTCCTATAATATTTGATATAAGTTTTGTATCATTCTCTAATTTATAGACGATAGTAAAATAAGAGAGTTTCAAATATAGAATTTATTTCGAGAGAACTATCGACACATAAACAGTCTTTTCGAGGTGAAACCGGCATTGATCTATCATAACTGTATTTATTGTCTTAAAAATTGTTTTCATCTGTAGTATTTCTATACTATTCTTGTATTTCTTTATCTAATTTACATTTTATTCTAACAGAGTAGTTTTTAATCTTTTCTGTATCCGACATTACTCAGAGCTTCTAGTAATTATTATCAAAAATTATTAAATATTCATAAATAGTTATGAAAAGTATATCAAACAGTCTTATCGGAAATTCATAATTTTTTCACTCACATAACGTAACACTAGATTTATAATATTTGATGATTGACTATTATTGAGCATTTGAGATCAGAATGTTGTGAGTGAAAAAAATATCAGTCAATTCGGTTACAGTACTGAAACTATGTTATATAAAAAAATACTGAATTTGTTGTACACTGTAATCGTGAATGTGTGAAAATATCAACGTATGAACAATTCTATATTATGTAACAAAACTATATGATAAAAAAAATATTGAATTTATTGTGCACTCTAATCGTGCAAGTGTGAATATATCAACGTATGAACAATTCAGAATGTATAAACATATTTATATATATATATATACATATACATATATATGTATATATATATATATATATATATATACACATATATGTGTGTATGTATGTTTCTTAGATTATCACAAAATTTTAAATAGTAATAAAAATAAATATAAATTGTGACGAAGCATAATGTTATAAATTAATCTGATTAGTTGCTTGGTATTAAATTTTTTGGCTAATTTCTAATTCTTTACTATGAAAATACTCTTTTAACGATTTCTTTGAATCAAATACATTAAATCGTATTTTCTATATAATAAAAATCTACATTTTTCGTCACTTTGTCCGCAGAACAGTCCATGCTGACGAGGAATGTTTGCTTTGTCAGCTTATATGTTTCAAGTTTAATTCATCGAGTTTCGCTTTTAGGTATTTTTTATGTTTTAATAGATTATGTTCTAAAAACCAATAAACAGTTTTTTTCTTTCTATTTTTTTGTCAATTTTGACGGGCTGTATACTAATTTTTTTAATAATCTTCCAGCCATTACATTACATATATACATTTAAGTATGTATTAGGACTATTATCTATAATATTAAACAATGTTCTTTTCTATAATTCAGTGTTCACATTCCGGAATACTTCCTCGAGTTTTTTTTGAAATACTTCTTAATCATTGAAACGCGGCTGAAATTGCTTTCAGAATACGACACGTCTGCATAAGTAGATCGTTTTCGTATGAAACATTCGCGGCAGTGTATGCTATCCTTCATACATAAAAGAAAATTGTTTTATTTATTGTTCTATGCATAACTAGTAAGATATAAACTATAACTTATATCTGTGATGTATAACTACTGTCTACGTATTTTCTGAATACAAGACGAGGCTAGTAGGTTTTTACAAGCAGCGAGGGAGAATGCAAAGCATATAAGTTCATGGCAATAAGCCGCTTAATGTAGCGTCAAGTGGCCGATAACTCACCACAAAATGGTGGCGTACGCTAGAACGCGGTGACCGCACCACGGCACTGCTATGGTGTTAAATATAAAATCTTACACTCATTATACAGTCATGCACTGTCGTGCTCGGAGCTGTAAGATGTTTTAATGAGCGAGAATTTTCAACTGTGTGTACACCAACAAACATACTTCCATATCATTATATATATATATATATATATATATATATATATATATATATATATATATATATATATATATATAATTGGATTCTTATGCTTGATGAAATTTCTCGTTAAAATAATCATATGAGTATGACCCGTATTAAAGAAAACTTGGAACGATTTTCACATTTATTAGTGAAAAGATTCAAATAAAAGTAAAATAAAGATTAAATCGAATAATTTCAGAATAAAATAAAATATACACATTTGCAGAATTAATTACAGTTCGTGGTTGTTTTTTCTTGTGTTAATTTCGATAGTTCCTATGTAATTCTTTCAGATATGCGCGGAATGGTTTTAATTAAAATTATTCAGTTTCATATGTATGTCAAACTTTTTATGGTCTCTTGTTGGATAAAATCCAACTGTACAGTGTTTGTATTGCAAGTTTATGTCGGAAGACATTTAATGTTTATTATCGAAATTTGTAGACATATATTTATTGTCGAATATTAAACAGACTTTTTATATTGAAAATACTTTTCGGTGGATGGTTCTTTTTTTCTTTGTAACTTTTATGGAAAGTTTTTCCGGAATGATATCGAAAATGGAACATGTTTTTATATTATTTAATATACGGGATAGTAAACGAATAATAAACTATTTTTGACAGTTTTCTGTCATAGAAGGAAAGAACTCGTACGCGGCCTGCAAGATTCTAATAATCCTGTCATTTTGAAATCTGCAAAGGTGTTTATACTTCATTATTTTAAAATGAAAAAGAGAATTTTATCGAACACTGACTTAATTTACCACTCAACAGTATATAAATTATAAGCAAGTTTCTGATAAATGAACGAATTGTATAAAAAATAACTATCTCATTTATTATACTCACATACATATTAGGTTGGTATGAAAATAATTACGTTTTTTTTTTATTTGAATTCTAACCTTATTTTTTTGTCAGTGAAAGTGTCATTTAATCATATTCGTGATAATATCATTTTAAAGCGATTTTTCCTTTCTGTATTTTGATAACATCGACTTTGATTTTATTATTGATTTTGCTTCAAATTTGGGGTAATGAAAAAAATGAAAAAAAAATGGAAAACAATCAAATAAGAGAACATTTTTGTGTGAGCTCAAAAAGGGTGGTAAAGCAGCAGAAACTGTTCGTTAACTAAATGATTCTTTTGGTAAGGGTAGATGAATAGCCTGGAAGATGAATAGTCATGAATGTCCTTCCTCAGTTCGTAAAGACAAACTGAAGGCGTTAGTTGATTCAGAACCACACACAACAATTCGAGAGCTGGCACAAAAATTAGTCCTTAGTCATCAAATAGTTCTGGACCACTTAAGATCACTTAAATTAAAAAATGTATACGAATTTGCAAGTAATAAACCGCAATTATTTTTCTACCAACCTAATATTTGTAGATGTACATAAAATTAAAACCGAAAAAATATGCCATTCACAAAAACAACTATTTTCAGCACACAAAAGTGTGATGCAACGAAGTATGAAATCGTCTTGTTTAAATTTAAAATCCACATACATGTTTGAACATTATCAATAAAATATCGAAACCGTGCTGTTAAAGAATAATGTTTTGCTTCGGAATTCGTAATGCGAGACTAGTGCAATATTGAAATATATGTTTAGACACTGTAAAGTATCATTGTACACACTATTTCGTTTTAAACCGTGTTTTCTTTGTGTGTGTGTATGTATATTTCCGTGCTCTGTACACGTTCGGTGAGTTAATTTATATTCAGTACCATAAACGTAGAATGATTTAAAATATCTAACGGTAAGAATTTTTTCGTCACATTTATCACAATGGTCCACTCGCTGTACATTTATTTTTACTAAATGTATAGTTTTATTCTTATTTATCGGATCCGTTGTAACATTTCGTGCATACATGTGTTTTTAAATGAAAATTGTTAGATTTAGGTCTCTTTCACATAGTTATTTTGTAATTATTCTTTATATTTCAATGTGATTTAAAATGCTATTATAATTTTCTCATAAAATAAAGATTAATATATTACTGTTTAATAGATTTAATGTTTGTACTAAAATAGAATACAGTCAATTGTAAGATCAAACTAATCTCAATCTAAAGTACTGCAAAGTAGTATTGTTGGTAGTATACCGTTTATTATATGGATTAATGATGGTTCACATTAATTTAATGTGAATATTAACTGTTCAAGAACAGATTTTAGGATACAATTATGTCGGTATATATATATATATATATATATATATATATATATATATATATATATATACTTTTAATACTTAAGTATGAATAATCAATAATTGATTAAAATTTTTAACTGTAAAATGTATGAGTTGATCGAAATTCCACATATAGTTTTTCTTTTATACGATTTATTATTATTATTAGGTCGGTAGAAAAATAATTGCGCTCTATGCACTCGTTTCTCAATCTTTTTTGATTTTCATACCTGTTTCAAGTGGTCCCCAGAACTGTTTGATGACTAACTGATAACTTTTCTGCAAGCTCTTGTTGTGCGTTGTTCTGATTCAACTAATGTCTTCAGTTGGTCGTTATGAACTGAAAATGGGTGCCAGAGACAGTCTTCATGTTTAAGGCTCTCGTTCCCAGCACGAAATTTTTAGAATCACTGTTGCACTGTACGTTCTTTAACAGTACTCACACCGAAAGCATCGTTTAATTAAAATGAAGTTTATTTTGTTGCAAAAAAAAATGTCTGTCGAAGACTTTTCGTACTTTCTTGAAATTTAAGTAGCCATTTTGTTTGCATTTTTTTTAAAAAAGTACAAACAAGGAGTTAAACTAGTTTTATCGCGCCTCTTAGAATTTTTGAACATTGAATTAAAAGAGCGCTACCGCGCTAACTGGCAATTTTGGAAATTGTACCAGTCAAGCGCTATCGCGCCGCATGGTACTATTCGGTAAGATTTTTGTGATGATCCCTGGCACTCAAACGGTTAAACAGTTAGTAAATATCAAACATATTAAGTTAAACGAACAGTTCGGAGACAAAAAAGAGATATGAATGTAATATAAAGGTACCAGTAAGTAGACAGACTTTTTATGTTGATAGACAGATGAACAGACTTGTTATGGAAAATATTTTCTTATTCGAATAAGAAATTCGCCCCTCTAACATAATACATATTTTATGTAGTTGTCGAATATTTAATGTTTTTTTTATAAAAAAAAATAATTGTAGTTTATTTTCATTTTAATAAGTGTAAACTTAAAGTGTTAATATCCAACGAATGTTTCATTCGTATTGAAACAGTTAATTAACGTCCCACTCGTTTTTCGGTATTCTTTATAAACGCATTCACTTCATTTATTCATTTTGAAATTCGATAGCGAACGGCAGTTAGAATAAATTGTAAGAAATTAAATAACAGCGTTAATGTGTTGTAAACGTCCTACTTATAACGAATTTCGTCGATATTAAGAAAAGTGATACGTCCGCACGTATTGAATTTCATCGTACATGTTTGTATGATTTTGCGTCTTACATAAATTGTCTCTCTAATTGCATAACAGAAACAAAACGAACGCAAAGTAATACTGTTTGTGTCAAAGATCAAATAATTGTGTGTCGTCGTCGTCTGTACGTTTTTATGCGACGTCGTCGATCGTATTGTGCGTGACATATCAGTGTTCCGCAAGTGTTTTCGCAAGGAGTCTCGCCACTTAAATGGAATGTATCTTAATTAAAATTGTTGCAGTTTGCTTTTTCTCGTCTGTTTTTTAGAAGGAAAAAAACTACGATGAGAGAATGTATGTATGTGCATAATTGGAACAGAGATTGTCTAGTAGAATAATGTTGAGTTGGGTTGGTTGGTAATCAGTCATAGTGTAATAATATATTTTTAAAATTTTCAATGTTTATACTCAATATTTTATAACATACTTTTATATTAACAACATTTTATAACATGCTTTTATATCTGTTTCAATGATATACATTCAAATGATTTAATTTTTTTAATAACAATCTCAATCAATTATTTCATTCCGGTTTGTTTTCTATGATTGTTTTTATAATATATATTTTGGTGCCATGTGATTGTCTGGAAATAAATATGCATTTTTACTAGAATAATTAAAACATTGTTTTTACAATTTTTAATTTTTGAAATTATTAAACATGATATGAACATATAGTATAGATTTGGAATTTATTAACCATGATAGAATCCAAAAAAATCCAATACGTGGATCGTTTGGGAAGTATGGTAAAAAAACTAGTTAAACACCGTTTTTTTTTTTTTTGAAAAAATCGATTTTATTTCTCAGAATAGTTTCCATTAAGGGCTATAAATTTGGTCCAGTGAATCTGCAAAATATGCGTTAACTTCGGCGATGATATCCCTCATTCGATGAAAATTTCTTTCCACCGAGACAAATTTTTAAGTCTGAGAAGTGGAAGCAGTCGCACGGTGTCATGTCCGTAGAATGAGGTGGATGAGGAATTAATTCGAAGCGTAATTCGTGCAATTTTGCCATTGAGACGATTGATTTGTGGGACGACGCGGTGTCCTGATGAAAGAGCACTTTTTTGTGCCCCAATCTTGGTCGTTTTTGTTCCATCTCTTTTTTCCATAATACGTTCCTGTTATATTTTTTCTCTTCGTCAAGTAGTCTATCGGGATGCTTCATTGGGAATCCCAAAAAACAGTGACCATCACCTTCCTAGCCGAAAAAACGGTCTTCGCCTTCTTCGGCACACTTTCACGAGCCATTGTCAACTTCTTTGACTACTGCTTCGAATCATGTGTGTAGTGGTGGATCCATGTTTCATCCACGATAACGAATCTACCCAAAATAACTGCTCGTTTTCATTTTTGCGGTAACTGCCACAATGCTCGCCTCAAACATCTGTAAAACGTGAACAACGCGTCGCTTCTTTTTGAAATTTCGCCTATGCTAGTTTAAAAAGTAACACTTGATAGCCATGAAGTTACCAAATGATTTATGGCACAATCTGATTGAAATTTACCGAACTTTATCAAACAACCCTCGTACTTATATCTATGACATTAAAAAAATATATAACTTTTATAAAATGTAGAAATGATAGGTAAATGTCAATTTTTAAACAAAAAGATTGAAATTAATTTTTCCACGCTTGTAATCGCCACAGAATTCATTTTATAGAACTTTTCAGCAGGTGATTATTATTTATTTTGATTATTTATGCGCACATCGATGGCAATGAGATTATTATATGGAAAAAGGATAAAAAAATATCATAAAAAATAATAAAATCGTCATCAGAACACGCATAAACAATTTAAATAAATAATAATAAATCGTTATTTTTTTTGTGATAAATGTTACAGTACTTGCTCCAAACGTCTGTAAAACGTGACAGTGTCTCTTCTGCCTGAGTTTTCACCTGTGATAGTTTGAAAAGTGACATTTGATAACCGTGACGTTACCAAATGTGTTGGCGTCACAACTTAGAAATTTACCAAACTTATCAAACGACCCTCGCATGTGATTGAAGTATTGATTTACTATTAATAAATAAATGAGTTTTAAGGACACTTTTTTGATAGAATCCGTAATATAAAAAGAAATCGAGCTTCGTGCAAAAAAATAAACTTTAAGTGAAGAATCAATTTTCAAAAATAATATCTGAATACATAAATAATTATTTTTCTTAGTTAAAAATATCGTCGAGATAAATCAATGAATGGAATGTATACATTCTGATAATCAAAGAAAAAGAGACCTTATAAAAAACCGTATTAAAACAAATATTTTCGTAAATAGTAGATTTGTAAAAAACGGATCGATTCAATTAAACCGACATCCAGGACAATTAGTCATCCGGTAAAACAATATAACGAAGAAGTCATAAATTGTCTAATAAAATCGTTCATCGAATTATCGATTACTTTTTTTCATACAGGACAATAGACTTGACAAATTATTTTCGAGTTACTACGAGTATTTCTATTCCATTCCGTGACAATAAGCTGATAGTCTATAATATTTCACATATGGAGAGCGAGAACATTTATTTTCGTATGAACTTTTTTGATCAAACAAATCTATATTTATGGTTTTTTAAAAAGCAAAGTTTTAATTAGAATTTATTTTGTTATTTAATTCGATGTTCTATATTTTTTTATTTGGAAAATTGTAATTATTTACCTGATTTTAATTAAATAAATGTTTTTTAGAATATTATGCAAATAATATTAAGAATTAACTTTCTTCTTTTTAAATACATGTTTATTAAATATTCATTTTTACAAGTCTATAGAAAATATGAAATAAATAAAAAAAACAAATATATAAAACTGTTCATAGTTTCTGTTTCCTTAGATTTTTGCTTCTTAGTTTTAATTTTATATTTACTTAATCTGATATCTCTTAATATTAATTTATTTCAAATAAAATTTGAATAACTAGTTGGAATAAAAGTTGTTTTTATTAAAAATATAAGATTAATTATGAACATACTTACTTAAAATAGTAAAATTGATGGTAAAGGTTTCAATAAATAACAAGGATTATTTGTTTACTCACTTTATTTACTCACTCTTGATAGCCACCTAAGAGGAAAGATGGTTTAACATACAGAAATGCTATTTTCATCTTAAGAATAAAAACTGTAATTAAACTGATTATTTTTTTCAATGAAAAATTGAATTTTTATAAACTATTAGGTTGGTTGAAAAAATAATTGCGGGTTATGATCTTCAAATTCATGTAAATTTTTCTCTTTTTTGATTTTTAAGTGGTCCAGAACTGTTACATGATTTATGCCTGATTTTTGTGCAAGCTGTTGAATTATTGAGCGTGGATTTGATTCAACTAACACCTTCAATTAGTCGCTATGAACTGAAGATGGGCGTCCGGAACTTTTTCATTTTCAAAACTCTCATCCTCAGCACCAAATTTTTTGGAATCACCATTACACCGTACGTTCTATAACAGTATATACACCAAAAGTATCGTTTTGTTTAATATCAGTATCTACTTCTTTATCGCCCGTTTTGAACTCATGAAAAATTTGCTCTTATTTTGTTCTTTTCCATCTTTAATTCAATAGCCCGATTTGAAGAAAAATTAGTAATAAAACCAATACAGACCGAAAAATTCACTTTGAAATGATAACATAAACACGAGGAAATCACAGTTTATTCAAAAAAATTAAGGTTGGAATTCATAAAATACAAACGCAATTATTTGCCTACCAACCTAATATTTTTTTTATTCTTTCCTCAGTTATTTTTTTCATTGAAATACATTTATATTTAAATCTATTTAAACGTTTCTTCGGAATAAAAAAACACACATTCAAAAAATATATTTGGTACAATTATAATTATTAAATTATAAATCAAATTTACTAACCGATTTTTTAACATAATTAAGGAATTTAAAAACTATTTTCTTAATAATGAAAAAATATATGTATATAAATATATGATTAAACAGTATATAATTTTAATACTTTATATATTATTAAATAAATAATTCTTATCGATTAACCTTTAGAATGAATATACATATATAGATACTTTTAACTCAGAATCATTGATCCATCTCATTTTATTTGTTATTCGATTAATTCAAAGAGTACGTGAAACGTCACAGAAAATCATATTGAATAAAAGTAACAAGCTAAAAAAATTCAACTCAATTATTTATAATTATATTAAATTAAATGCTATCGGATCATTATTAAAAAACGAACAATTATGTTAATAAACTTAATGTGATGTTACAGTAGATTAAACATTTTTCCATCACTTCGAACAAGTGTTAAGTGTTAAATTGTAGTAGTATAAGAAAACGACTACCAAAAAAAACCCACATCTGCACAGTGTTCCACTTCAAGTAGATTGATTGCAAATCTTTATCATCGTAGCTTATCTCATCCATTGCAGACGTACGTTTTCATCAAGGATTTTTTTCAGTCTGTTCTATTTTATTTCTTCTACCCATCCGACATATTTTACGGAAATACTTTTAAGTTAGTGCCTTTCTATGTTCATTTTTATGTTACAAGACATCAATTTATTTGACAAAAAATGCATATACTTTTAAATTTTATGACGGAATAGTATAAAAAAAATATTGGCAACATATTTATCAGAATGATTTATTATGAAAATTTTCTAGCTAATAGATAAAAGTATTTAAGTAAAAAAGTGTATTTTTGTACTTTTCAGCCATAAAACAAACGAAATATCTTAGGAAAAGCTATTTAAGTCAATGAAAAGTACTTCGAATCTAAAATAGATATGGTATGGGATATTCTTTCTTTAGAAATTCTAAGTTTTGCAATCTGTGATTACTTTTGATGAATAAATTAACATATTTCTGATTAACTTCATCTTTTTCCATAACATGTGAGAGAAGAGAGATTTATTATTTAAATTAACCTTGTTAAGATCAAAGTTTTTAATTCTTCTGTCCATGTCTGTCCATGCAATTATTTTACCATAAATATTTTTTAATCACTGATAAATACCTGCGGATGCCAGGTTTTTAGTTGTAAGAAATGGTTCAAACACACTGGTCTTTCATATACACATCTTCGCATTTACTCCCTACGTCCTCTCCACCTGAACTGATACAACGGAGCAGAGTTGTACGCGAATACTCAAGGCCGTTTTCTTTTTTATTTCGTCTCGATATCTCAAACCGTTCAAGCGTTATGAACTCGTGTGCAAAATCTTCCAAACGTCCCTCGTAATAATCTTTTTTTTATGACCACTTGTGTTCAAATACCATGTAATAGTGTCTTGAAAGTTTTCTGTATCCTGGCAGTATTTATTTCAGTATTGGATGGCTGTTTTGAAATATTTCAGTACACTTCAGACATTGAACTTTTCTACTTTACTTTCATATGAAATTGTAAACACGGTGTACACTTACAATGAAAGTTTCCGCGAATAGTTTCAATATTTCATCCCGATATTTAAGATCTTCGAATGTATTGTACTTGTGAAATATTGAAAGTCAAGTATTTAGTTACGTGTCTTTTATTTGTACGAAATTCAATCGGATGGCATTCTTGAATATTATATTTTTAAGAAAACGTTTTGTACAAAGACTGTTACAAGTCAATATTTTTTTTTAAATCTATATTATTCTCTATTAAAAATATGCATACGTTGAATATAATTTACTTAAATATATTTCTCTTTTCATTCCTGTTATCATTGTAAACTTAATATTAAATATTTACCATGTGAAAATTTATCTTAAACACTCTATTTGAGTAAAAACGTCATATTCGAGTTAATTATTTACAGAGCATATTAATTAACAATGTTAGTCATCGACATGTTTAGTAAATTGCTTCTGAATATGTTATTGAGCTCTTTAAAACGATCCAACATAGTTGCGGTCTTGACCTTATGCAGTTAATTTTTTTCCTTGTATTATTTGATCCTTCATCTGAGTAATTATTTTATTTTCAAACACGTGACTGAATATTTAATTATATATTTAACAAATCAATACATACATACATACATATATATATATATATACATATGCAGTATTTTATGACATTTAATTATGTAAAGAAAAAGAAAACTGCGATGAATCTTGATAATAAAAATATATGACTGCAACGTTTTCTTGCATTAAAAATTCTCAAAGCACGTTGAACTACTCTAGTTATCAGTAAAACGATTTATAATATATTTCAGTTAGATCGTTTTTGTATATAAATATGTATATTTCATTTAATTCATTTTTCAGTCGTAAATATTAAACGGTGAACCGAGTCTTGTAATAAAAAAATATTAGAATTGTCATGGTATGTGCCGGTAATTATGACACTGGACAAAGTCTTATATTTTTCGTATCGAGATATTTAAACCTTTGCGTTTGTGTGCAATAAAAAATATTTTTTCGTTATGTAACAAAAAATATTTTCCAAAGTACTTACTGTTTTAATGTAAATATTTTATGTAATTATGGATTTTTATAAAATCATGAAAAAATGTGTGTTTTTTGATACTTTATATGATTTAGATTATTTTTAAAATTATTCAGATATCTTAAAAATCACTTATAACAAGAAATATTTCGATTTTATTCAAAACAGGAAGATATGAACAGGATTATTCACTTACATTTTGAAATTATAATCATGTTAACTTAATTCAGAATAATACTAGACATGTCTTCTTCAATAACGGTATTTTCTTTTTGTGATGCTTTGAGAGTACAAATATTCATGGAAAATTGACGAAATGGACGGTAACAGATCCGTTATGGCCTTATGTTTTTCTTTTGTAAGTGGTCTGATACATAAAATGGAAATAATTGAACATTTTGTATATTTTCGCCCTTCATTTTTTAGGTGAAAGATCTAAAATCTGAAGTTCTGTATTATCATCTAAACGTGTTTTATAAAACATCCAATAAGGGGTATCTTTTAGAAATCTGATCCATTGTACTTTTAACCGATGAACAGATTTTCCCTTAATATTTTTCGTTTTCTTTCTAATTGTTTTCTCTAGAGATTTTGTTGTAAAATGTTTTTGTTGTACCTTATCAAATAGCTATATAATGTTCTTTTGAGAGCTTTAAGCAAATAAGTTGATTTGACGGTTATTTAACTTGAAAAGAAATATAGTTTTATACGGAAATCAGATAAGTCCATTCATTTTTCCAGAAAAACAAAGTATGTCGAAAAATAAATGATTGACTGAAAAATCATTTAACGGTACATTTTTAATTTTTTTTCTATGTTTTTCTAGATTATTAAAATATAAATAATTGTAATATAAAATAAATCATAAAATCATTTTTTTCAATTTTTTACTTAGTCCACTGTCATAATTACTGGCACATATTACAATAAATTTTAATATTAATCTTAATCATTTACATAACGTTATTGTTTTATTTATTTAAATATTATATATATATATATATATATATATATATATATATATATATATATATATATATATATATATATATATATATATATATATTATATATATATGTGTTATATATGTATGTACATAATCAAATTGTAAATTTTTTTAACGAAATATTCGCACTCATATTTTTCCAGCAAAAAAAAACTTTTAAATTACAAAAATATTTCCTGCGTTCACCTACCGAGAAAGTTTAATGGGTTTTGAATTTAAGTATTCTTGCATCAGTTTAAATTAAATTAACTTTTTATCCAGTTTCGCATCTTTATTTAATTTCGAGTGTATTTTATTTCATTTAGATTTGTTTTCTGCATCAGACTTTAACCAATGTGCATCGGAAAAATATTTAAGAAAATGTATGTAAATTTGAAACTTGTATACATGCTGTAATATAATACTAGATTTTAAAATTGACTCTTTATTTAGAAAATATGTTTGACTGGGTTTTTTTTATATGGTTGATTTCTTAAATATGCTTTTTTCAACAATTTCTCTTCTTTAGAGTTTTAATTAGATGTATTTTTATTTTTTTATTATTGTTTTTCAGCATGAATTTTCCTTATAATCTATATTTTCTATTTTTGTACCAGTGTCGTTCTTGGCTAGATTTTAAATTAATATTCATTTTTTACAATATATTTGGAAGTCAATAACCTAAGATATCAACGTGCCTTTAAACCCCAAATATCTATCTAGTTTTTGACACTCTGATTCAAGTTCCTTTTAGAAATTCATTTTTAAATCACCTCTAAGTCTCACTATCCTGCATTTTTCTTATCGTACAAAAATTAATTATTGATTATTTTAAATTGATTTTTATGGATATTTCAATCCTCAGTGCACTAAAGTATTGAATAATCATTTTTTTTTTGTACATCAGCATTCTAATGATGCCATCGTCATGGAAAAACGAATAAGCAACAGTTAAAAACATGTTTGATCATACATTTCTTTCTGGTTTATGAGTGGAGTGAAACATTTATTAAAAAAATCAATTTCTTTCCTTAATCATAAAAGACAAAAATAATATTGTTACAGCTATAGACTTTTATATCCAAAAAATACTTTATATTAAATCTTAGACACGATTTCTATTTTCAAAACAATCCATCCTTATATACAATGTAAAATATTTGTAAATGTTCAAGTATTTTTTCTACTTTCCCGTTTTTATGTCTCTTAAAGATTTTCTTTCTATAAATCATTAAAAATCATATAATTCGATTTAATCTCTGCTCATTTCTCTGCTTTTCAAAAAGTCACAACTCTTATCTGTGTGATACTGTTTTGAGTATTATTGTAAATTATAAAGTATAAAAAATATCAAAGAATATAAAATTTATATATATATATATATATATATGTATATAATTTCTTATAAACCACTACTATGAGTTCTTTTTCGTACGCATTCTTTTTAATTGCCTTACCTATACGAAATTTTCGTTCAATAATACGACGTGCGTGATATTACACACTTTATAAAAATCTTTCTGGTTCGCAGATCTTCAAACACACGCTAACCTATAGATTTTCAAATAAATTATCTCTTTCAAACTGATATATTGCTTTTAATGTTTGTGGTCAATAGTGTAACCACCTTGTATTCTGCAGTAATATTATACTGTACAATATTAAAATGAAATAATGCAATGGAAAGTAAAAATAGGTATATATAATAGAGATATATATATATATATAGAGAGAGAGAGAGAGAAAGAGTGTGTATACAATTTCTAACAAAGAACAATAAAACATGCTATGATTTTATCAATAACATGAAATATAAACTATTTTTTTTTGTACGGAGAATAAAAAATGTGATAAATGAGCTCGACGGTAATCGATTAAGTATTTTTTGGTAAATGAATTATTTGTGGAGAAACAGTAGGTTTTTTTAATTGATTCTGTTTTTTGTTCGTTAAGAGTTTGAATTCTAAATAAGGAGCATAATTAGTTTATGAAATTATATTGTATTTGGGTGGTAAGAAAATAATTACGGTTCTCGTTTTTTGAATTCTTATTACTTATAATTTTTTCAATGAGTGCCATTTCATCTTGTTCATGTTATCATCATTTTAAAGTGTGTATTTCGGTCTGTATTTTGATAACATCGATTTTGATTCTATTATTAATTTTGATTCAAATTGGAGTATTGAATTAAAGATTGAAATTCAGCAAATAATTTGTAAATTTCTGTTATTTTTTAAAGAGGAGTGAAGCCCTCCTTTAAGGGGGTTACGAATGCACTTTTCTAGTTTATTTAATATTTATTGAGTTAAAAAATATACTTAAAGAAATATACATATATATATATATATATATATATATATATATATATATTGTATGCATTACTTTATTTCATTTTCAAAAAAAAAATATCCAGTACATGTGAAAAACTACTGATAAGGAAATTTTATATGCATACAATCGATTTTTCAATTATAAAAATAGCTTTATTCTGAAATATGCATACAATTCACTGAGAACATTAAAGCTACTTATTTTTTTCAAGTTCAGTTCGAATTCGTTTCGTTTGAAAGATTTGAATTTCTTATCAAAGAAATATTGATTATTTTCTAAACTTCATTTTAAAAAAAAACCTTAACAAATAGAAGACAAGGTTTAGAAATTTTCAAATCAGTAAAATGAAATGAATTTTCTTATTATGTATTATTTTACCTGATTCTTGATTAGTGTTCAAATAATTTATTTTTAACGTTTTTTTTACTCTAAACTTGTTCAAATTCTTTAATTCCAATTCTCTAATTCTATTAAATTTCTTTAACGACAATGTAATGGATAAAAGAGGCAGATTTTCCTCCAGACCATTCTATTCTTTCTAAAAGTCTCGTATCTGTTCGTTTGAAGAGCTGTTACTAATCTTGCATTATGTATTACGGTGTGTTCGTCTCGAAAGATGAAATCTAAATTAGCAATGCGTACGGCGTGTTGTGAAATCCGTCAGGAGATTCTATATTAAGGTTTTAACATCAGAAAAATGAACATTTTTTTATTTTCTTTCATAATACAAATATTTATTTACTGTTGTATTGTTTTTCTTTAGGATTCTTATAAATTTTCCATATATATTATAGATTTTGTATGTTTTATGGCTTTTGACATTAGTACTTGCTTTTTATTTTCTGAATTTAATAATATTTAATTTAATAAACATTTATGGTTTATAATTTATTTGCAGTATTAGAATTGATATAAAATTTTTAGTTTCTCTCTCTCTATATATATATATATATATTTACTACTGTTAATTTTTTAGGATTTTTCTAAATTTTTATTACATATTATAGATTTTGTATTTTATTTGTGTATTGACATTAGTATTTACTTTTTTATTTCCTAAATTTGATAATATTTAATTTAAAAAAAAATATGGTTTATAATTTAATTGTATCATCATAAATGATATAAAAATATTAGTTTCTCTCTCTCTCTTTCTATATATATATATATATATATATGTATACTAACTGTTATATTATTTTTTTTAGGGTTTTTCTAAATTTTTATTATAGATTTCGTCTATTATTTGTGTACTGACATTTGCTTTTTATTTCCTAAATTTGATAATATTTAATTTAATATACATTATGATTTATAATTTATTTGTAGTATTAGAAATGGTATAAAATTTTAAGCTCTCTCTCTCGTTCCCTCTCTCTCTCTCTCTCTATATATATATATATATATATATATATATATATATATATTTATTTGAAAAGATGTGAGTGATCGTTAAATTTCATATGAAAGAGTGTAGCTCTGTAGAATATCTCAAACTGAAATCAACATATTTCCACATATATTGTTTAATCCGAGATAAATTAAATATAAATATTTTTCTAAAAATAAAAGTAATTGAAAATCGTGGACAACGAAAATAAACGTTTGTGCAAAAAAGCAGCATTTAATTCGATCAGCTGTTGGGGATACAGAACGTAACGTGGCAGCATTGAGAAAGAAAATGGTTTTAGCCAATACGGCCTCAACATTGCGTGTAACACGAAAGTGCTTTAGATACGTATCATAGTGATTTGTGAATTAACATGAGCTCGAGTTGTATTCAAGCGCACGCCATATATATTTGTGTACGCCATCTTTTTTCCGCCGTGCAGCGATGGAATTCTGTGAAGTAGGTTATGGTTCTATTTTCAGCACGTTTTCATTACCATCGTTTTATTGTTCGAACTTTGGTTACGATATCGGTGAACGTGTCGTAGATTAATAAAAAAATATTCAAGTATATTTGTTCGTACTGAACGGTCGTAGAATTGAATCGTTTGTATTTAAAATTAAATGAATTTTTAAACTTACAGTCTAATTTATCAGTAATAATAAACGGAAATCTTAGCATAAATCAGAAATTAAATAAACCTATAATAAATAATTCTCATATTAGATTGGTAGGAAGATAATTGCGGTTTTTGTTTTCTGAATTCTAACCTTATTTTTTTTCAATGAAAGAGTCTTTTCATCCAGTCCATGTTAAAATCATTTTAAAGTGTATTTTTCGGTCTTTATTTTGGTAAGATAGATTTTGATTTAATTATCAATTTTGCTTAGAACTGGACATTTGAATTAAAGATGGAAAAGAAGCAAATAAGAGGATTTTTTGTATGTGTTGAAAAAGGGTGGTAAAGCAGTAGAAACTGCTTGTAAACTAAACGATGCTTTTACTGTGGGTACTGTTAAGGAAAGTACGGTGCAATGTTAGTTCCAAAAATGTTATATTGGGGACAAGGGCCTTGAAGATGAAGAAGGTTTCGGGCGTCCTTCTTCAGGTCATAACGACCTACTGAAGGTGTTAGTTGATTCAGAACCATACACAACAATTCGAGAGCTTGCACACAAGTTAGGTGTCAGTCATCTAATAGTTCTGGACCACTTAAAACAGCTAGGAAAATCAAAAAATAGAAAACTGTATATTAATTTGAAGATCATAAACCGCAATTATTTGTCTACCAACATCCTTCATATTTTTTTTTTTGAGATTTCACATTCTTTAAAAGATCATCAGTGTAATGAACATTAACATTTTCAAACTGATTAATATGATTTATTACACTATTCTTAATTATATACACCAACGATCAGTAATAATAAACAACTACACTGTTTATACTCATTCATATTGAATAAAAATCGACATTTTTTTTTCAAACAAAAAAATCGAACCTAAACGTACGTACTACATGTATCGATTCCATATCAGAAATGCAATAATATTTTTCGTACAACTGGGAGGAACATTTCGAATAAAATACAAAAACTATTTGAACCGTTATAACAGGAAAAAAACGTACGAAAAGCTTCCGTTAAAGCGGTCAGTCCCGTGAGATTCTTTTCCTGATCTTTTTGAATAGCAAAACGTTTGTAGTTCGATCGATTGTGCATTTGACCTTGTTGATATATTTAGAAATAGGAAGGATGTTCCTTCAATTATAATTTTTAGCTAGTTTATTTCTACCCTCGATTTGAATATAACCGTAAACGTTTCTTTGCCTGTTTGATTCTTTTATTATTGGTTGTGTTATATGATTGTATGTATATATATATATATATATATATATATATATATATATAGTATATGCTATAAATATATTTATGACATTATTTTAAAATATCGATTTAAATATAAATTTTATTGTAACATTTCCATGTTGTATGTGCATTGTTTTCCAGTTTACTATTACAGTAATAAACTTATAATAATATCAAATAATTCTACTATTACAAATCGATTTGTAATTTATTTCGATGCTTCCTGCGACCTGGTTCCCATTTTATTTGTTCTTCTACTGAGCTTTCATAAAATTCATTGAGTTCATATTTTTTCATATTCATTCTAATCATTCATTCTCTTTAATCTTCTCTCTTTTCTGCCGACACTATCAATTTTCTATTCAGGTAGTCAAAAAAACTGTATTATACATCTATACAATATTGTAAATTAACGATTTAACTTATAATGATATAAGATTATAACTTATAATGATATAACTGATAATTCTTTAACTCTTGACAAATAGAATTTATGTGTGATAAATATAATCAGTTTTCTTGCATGCAATTTTATTTTAAAAAGAGATAATACATTTATAAATAAAATTCTACTTATATATTTTTTCATAAATATTTAATTGTATTAAAAATAAAATTGTTGATATAAGTTTGTGAATCAGTTTTTAAAAATTTAAATAGAGTTTAAAAAATAATTCTTACAGTACTAGTACAAATCCTAATATTAAAATTTTTAAACAAACAAAATGAATTCTATTCAAAGCAGTTTTAAAAAATGACCCATTGAATGATTTTTTAAAAAAAACTGTTTATAAAAAAGAATAGATACTCGAACAGATCCTTTTTGAAATTTTCTAACTGATTCAACCATTTCTTAGAGAAATGCATGCGAGAGAAGCATTTTCTCTCTACTAGAAGGAAGTGCACGTGTTGAAACTAATAGTGGAAGATAGACAATCATGTGTTATCAAAAAAGAATACCAGCAAGAACATTTACAATCAAATACTTGAATTTTCTTGAAAAATTATTTGACTGCTACAAGTCGTCACAAAAAATGTATACACACTTTGAATGATTATAAATATAGTATTTATTAAGATATAAATAAGGTGAAAACACCAAATTGAAGAAGACAGATATAGATTCTTTTTAGTTATCACAAGTGTTCAAATTGATGACTGTTCTGGTCCAAGTACTTCTGATAACGTGGAGCAAGAGAACGAATTGTTTGGTATTTGGGCGGATTTCCTTTCAAAAGCTGCTCTCAATTCATTAATTGTTGCCTGTTTTGTACCATAAACTTTATCTTTGATGAGTCTCTATAAAAAAAATGTCCGGGAGGGAGTATTCAATGCTATCTCTACTTCCGATCCATCCTTCAAATTCTTAACTATTGTCATACATAATTTCGCCTCAAACGTGTCAGTGTAAAATTGTTTTACAGGAGAATATCGAAAAACGTGTGAAATAATAATATCTATTGCCAACATGGGAAATGAATTAAAGTACCTGTGTCAAGGCAAATGTGTTCGGAAAATTTTCATCAAGATAGGCCCTCGCATCACGATGGTTGTGGGGTGGTGTGCCATCATGTTGGAAATAAACACCTCACGAATGCGTGGTATGACAAATTCTTGCAAAAGGTTCAAGTAAATTATCAACAAAAAAAATAATCCAATTAAACCCATCGATGGTAATCCACACCACACTGTAACTCTTAGTAATTTAACATGATGTTCCTCTCCGTAACATGCGGATGCTCGGATGTCCAGTGGCTGAAATTGTGGCGATTAATTGAAACGTTTAATTTAAATGACGCTTTCTGAACTGTCTTTCCACTTCAATTACGTTCTCGCGCTTCCAGTAGCACTTCACGACAAATTCGAAGTTTAATCTAAGATCGAACATTATTTTAAATCAATTTTACTTGAAAAAAAAAGAAAATTAAAATGGTTATGGACTGTTAAAATGTGTATACATTTTTTGGGACACTATTCTTGATATTTTCTTAAAAGCAATCATGAGTAAGAAAATATGTGTGGAACAGAGAAATTCAAAAAGTCTTATTTTCTCTGATTTCTAATTATTATTTTATTATTGAGAAAACATGTTTTTTTTTGTCATAAGGGGGGTATACTTATTATATGACTGATGATAATAAGGTTCATTTAATAGTCATTTGATTTCGTCCATTGTTGAGGAAGAAAAATGTTTTCACCGTTTCGAAAACATAAATTTAAATCGAAACCAAATAAAATGTTATACTACTATCAACATTCTGTATGAAAAAAAAAATATCAAACAACATCTATATACGTATAATACCTGTTTGAAATCGATATAAATGCTGAACTCTCAATTTACCTTTATGTACGTTTCTGGGTCTTTGTGAATACAATAAATTATTCATCAATTTATTTATTATTGACGTGTCCTGTGGCATTTGCAAATATTTTTGAACGAGGAAAACGTATGTACTCACTCAGCGGGCGAACAACGATTTCGATGATGTATGTAAACACGTGGCGCGTATATACTTGAAAGGAAATCCATTTTTAAATAGCACTACATGATTACTTGTTCTATGGATTTGTACAGTGGATCGTATAGAATGTTTTCTCTCATATATTCATATATGCACATTGAAATGTATTGTTGGTGTTATAGAGTATTTATTTATTTGGCAAATTAAAGGAAAAATGTCAATTTGTTAATAAAAAAATGTTAGAATTTATATACATGTATATATATATATAGAATAAAGATATTATACCTGCTTTATTTACTTAAAAAAATGTCCTGATCTAAAGCAATTCAGGAATTTCAAAAATAGAGAAAAACATGAAAGAATATTAATTAAGAATAATAAGAAAAAAATAAATAAATCAATATTCTTATAAAAACGAATATGTTCGAGCATAAATTCTTTTTAATAAAACTGCTGATTTTCATTTTCACTCTGTAACAAAACTATAGATGTGTTAAGAATGAGCAGAAGTGTCACAAAGTCAGTGAGTGCAGATGTAAATGCTCTCTTGTTATATCTCGCTTTGGAATAATACTTGTGAGTTGAGACAATTAACAATAACTTAACTATAAATTGGATTACACACTATAAACAAATTTAATTATGACAAACATACCAATCCGCTTATTTGAATTCGAACAGAGTGCTTATAAAACATGCAGCTAAAAGAGAGTAATAATTTATAAACAGCTATTTGTTCTGTAGTAATATAATATTTATTCTTCTGAATAAGAAAAAATAATACACAAGTTTCACTTACATAAAATAGTATGAAAATTATTAAAGAATGTAAAATGTTTTCAAGTGAATACATTTTAGAATTTATGCCATGTCAATAGAGAAAATGTATTGTTTTACAAATTGTATACTATATGAAATATTAAAGTGCTACTTTAATTCATTATATATAAAATTCGGTAATGTTTAGATACAGTAATACTTCTAGGTACTATTCTTTTCTATTTTGGTCATGTATGGGAAAAAAAAGTTATTGATTATTGTATCAGTTATGAATTTTCGACAGAATCCATCAAGCAGAAATGTGATATAAATGTACTGATGCTTACGGAAAAGGAGTGTATAATTATTCATATCTCACTGAAAATATCAAATATGCAAATGGGTTCGTAATTAAAACTTGAAATTTTAAATTGTTATTTTATTATATTTTAATTCGTTTTATTAATATTACATGATTAATATGGAATCTCGAAGAAAGTTCACTTCTTATACCGTTGATACTATCAATGTCGGTATGTAATTAGAACTATTTCCTTCAACCGTGTTAAACCGAAACCGTGCGATTAGAGTACCGGGTAAATCGAGGGTTATATATATATATTTATATTTATTTATATATATATATATATATATATATATATATTATTTTATGTTTTTATAAAAGCATTCTGTATTAAAAGTAATACAGCGAATTACGGAGTGAAGCAATCATGAAAGACATGTATTTAATTTTATTTCCGTATATTTTTTTATGAGCCAGAATTAACGACTTCATTACTTGATAATACAATAAACACGCGGTTCCATGCGTGATAAGCATGCTCATTACCAAGTTGTATAAAAAATTAATAGAGGTCAAGAATTTATTTTTAAGGGCAATTGATGTTTAAATGTATTATTGAAAATGTTATTTCTTACGTGTCCTTCTCAGAAACAGTTAAATAAGTTAGAACGTTTCAAGAAGGATCTGTTCGGACATTTATTCATTTTCCACGAAGTGTCTCTTTTAAATCAAACAACGGGCTGTTTTTTTTTTTTTAAAAAAAAAAGGAATTGTTTAAATAGAATTATTTTTTTGTTTAAATAATTTTAATGCAAGGATTTGTACTAGTAGTATAAGTATGTTATTTTATCAAATTTATATCAACAATTCTGTTTTTAATACAGTTAAATATTTCTGAAACGAATAAGTCGAATCTTATTTACAAATGTATTGTCTCTTTTCTGTTATTCATAAAATTTTGTGTATGAAAACTGAAATATTATTATATTTTTTCATACATAAAACCTATTTGCGCAGAGTTATATTTCAGTTATGTTAATTTTTGAACATAAAAAATAATATTTTTTATATTGATATCTGTTACAATATACAACAGTTTCTAGTATGGTGGTTGAATTCAGTTTCATGTATGAATTTTTCACTCTTCCACAGACCATAGTAATGTTTAAGTGAATCTTCACGACAATACTATTGATTTAAATGAGTTACAGTACAGAAAAATGAGATTTATTATCTATAAGATGTTTTCTTACATCTGTTTAAAAGTTGAAACTTCAATTTTAAAATATCATTTTTGTTGTTTTGTAAATACTAGTTAAAATTATAAGAAGATACTTATATTCTTGATATTATAGCTAAATTTCATTTTTTAAAGAGTGAATATAAGATTTTTCTTTAGAATGATGGACTTTCGAATTCACATGAACAATTGTCAAAAGTGATTAATCATCAATAAAAAAAAGTTCAATCGAAAGAAAATAAAGTATGTGAAGATTGAACATTCTTATGAGAAAAATATATCAAATGTTTTATAAAATTCAGTTGGTGTTCATTTTTAAATAACGTTTGTTGTATAGAACGGTCTCCGGTACACACATTTGTGTGCATGCGTGTTACAGAAATAAATTCTAATATTTATCATAACGATAATAATAGTCTCCTCGTTCAAATATTAAAATGAGAAATCACGTACACCGTCTCCTTCACGTATTCCCTGGCACTGGCGCGTTTTCCGTGTGCGTTCAAGCAACTTAATAATCTCACCTGGATGGCGCGTGACTTCGGCTCCCTCTTCTTTACATCGTGGGCTTTTTGCGAACGGCCGTGTTGGCGGTATGTTTGTATTGATCCGACGAAACTAGTAAGATTGTCAGAATGTATAGTTCATCGAAATATACGTACACGTTTTGTGGTAGCAGCGCAGTTCGAAATATGGAAGCGGAATCGACCTGTGACCTTTCAGACGAAAATCCGGTCACCAGGTGTTCACATAACCTTAATTTACCGCTGTCTCTGTTAGGAATTTCGGAAGAGTTTTCCGTACTTGACTTTGATATTAACATTTTGTGATATAAAACGGAAGTACTGATTTCAATATTTATGTGTATTTGGCACGATAGTCTACCGAGTACTTTGTTGCAAATTGAATTTCAGCAAATCATCTAAACGGTATCTGAAATATGAGAATACTCTATTTGAAAATATCCAGTACGATACAGAACTCAACAGTGATCGGACAAATAGATGTAAAGAATTTAAAAAAAATTTTTATCGACTTTGTCTTCGAATTTATATTTTTACCATTTGTTAAATTAATTAGAATTTGTTTAAAAAAATAGATTGTTGACCGATTTATGATCGTTAATATTGTATAATGTAGTATTAAATAATCGTAAGTTAATCACTTGTATTACAGAATGAAAGAAAAATATATCCTTAATATTTATTTAAAACTTCTTAAAAATGAGAAACACTACAACAAAGCACATTAATAGAAATGTCTGTCGTAAATTTAAACCCTTCAGATGATAACATCAGCGCTGTTTTAATAAAATAACAGATATATTTAGTCATTTTTAAATTTAACTTTGATATTAATTAATTAATTATTTGTTTTTGACACTTATTATTGTTGTAAAAATTACCAATATTTTCTTTAAACCTTTATGAAAAATAAACAAAAACAACATTCACTCTTTATTAAAAAATTCTAATTTCTCACTTATTGATTCACCAACCACTTTGAATTTTTTTGTTTGATACAATTTTGGTCCATTCTTAGATCTGTATTTGATTATTCAAATATTAGCATGATAATTTTTAACAATACACTATACTGCTAATATTGAAATATCATTCTCTAGAATTGTTCATATTTGTCGAGATGTTAACTATGGATGACTATTATGAACATTACATGCCATAGAACATATTTTTTCTTTATTTGTATCTATTTCCATATCATAGTCAGTCCTAGTACCTCCTCTTATCTACTAGTAAGAGAAAATAAAAAAATATATAATCAGTACCTACAAAAAAAGAGAAGGGAATCGAATGAGATTGAGTGAGAAAAATAATCAATACTTATATAAAATATAAAATCAATCCTTATAAAATCGTACCAGCAATACAGTTTTAAATTATTTACTAAAAAAGAACGCAATGTCTTAATGGTTGAAAAATGTATTCGCACTCTTTGAAAAATAAATTTGTTTCCTCGTACATTAATATCTATTTATAGTTGCGGACGTATCTTTAAGCTCCAGATAATTCATAAACCAAAGACTGTTTCGCTCGTTGTCCGTAAGCCTTGTGGATATCCTGTTACTTTTTTTTATCGTTCCTGAAACATAAATAAGAATAAATTTCAAGGTTTTTTTTTTGTCCGTAACATTCCGGTAGTTGAATTTTCAAGCACATTTTCACATTTCAGTTAAAAGAATAAACTCGATTCAGTATCGGAATCCGTGAGAACTTTCATTCTTGTACAAGAAACAATTTTATTATTCTAAAAAAAAACCTTCCATTAATATATCTATCTGTGTTTATAATTAATATATTTACAGGATAGACTAGTTCTTTTATGATTGTATAAACGAGCACGGTGTTTATTTTAAAAATAATTTCAAGTACATTATAGAACATTGATCGTTTAATTATTGAAATGTTCGTTTTGAATCGACATTTGTTCGTCCAAATAGTGTTTTTCCAATAATTAACATTATCTCTGAACATTCGTGTAACATTTATAAGCCAAACATTAAGGTCTACAGATTTTCTTCCGAAGTTAACTAGTTTTATCTAATTTGTTTTCTCATTTCAAGACACTTAATCGTTACTTGTATCTGAAAACTTTCACGGAACAGTTCTTAGACAGAATAAAGTTTTCGTTTATATTAACAATATTATCTGTGTATTACGATAATATCCTATTCTAATTAGTCTATCTTTTTAAGAGAATAACAATATTATAATGTCTTCCTAATTGTATTCTATATATATATTGAAACATTTGACAATTTTCTCATTATAAAAATAATTTTTAAAGATTATAATATTAGAATATATTTTTCATTAAATTTGAGATTTAATATATTTTATTGTAATTTTTATTTTTTTATGTTTAAACATTAAAATGTTATAATAAAACGCCTTATATTTATTTTTTTTAACGAAAATTAAAGGAAGTATGTATATTTGTAGTATTTTTTTTATTGAATCGTACTTCGTTAAAATTGCTTTTCACAAAAAAATAATAAAGTAAAAATCAAATAGGTAGCACGTTATGACCAACATTAAATGAATTCATAACTGAAAATTAGAACAATGATCTCTCATTTATTTTGAGTACCTTGTTTATTAATATGGATTGTGGTTAGTTCATCATTCAATTAATTTCTTAGAAGATTGAAGAAAGATGGGTTTTTCTTCAATCTTCTTAAATCAGTTGGTCACTGTAATAAAATATGAATACGATATAATATGATTTCAAAAAAGAATTAGAGATTATTTAGTGAAATCTATGGAGGAATATCAAAGATTCATTTGCATTCTCAAAAGATATTATTACTTCTTGTATGGTGGAACTTCAAGGAATAATCTTTTTTAGAAGCTGATGCAATATCAAAAAAACAGTAACATTAGAAAATTATTGATAGAAATTTGAACCCTTTCTACTTACATATTTTTATTGATACTCCATGATCTCCAGATATAGACTATCATATGGGATCATCATTTCAGTTATTATAAAATTATAAATCAATGGAAAAACTGTGTTTTTTAAACATTGAAAATCATATATATTTAATATTCAATACTAAAAGTATCAGTTTTTTTGTACAGATATAAAAATACTGCTGGAATGCTGAAAAATATGATAGAAGCCAGTAGAAATTATTTAATTAGTCGAATAAACCATTCTGTGTACAAATAAACAATAGTTTAATTAAGAAGGAAAAATCCAATAACACACACTTTTTTTTGTAATCACATAATGTATAAAAATAATTATTCAAATTAGAATACGGTAATAAAAATAATAGTTTTGATGCTAATAGGATTTTTGTACGCTGTTATGTTTTCATTCTTTTTTCTATCTAAAAAAAATATCACTACTGATTTCTGTGTCTCAATTCGGATTAATACTGTTAAGTATTAGGTTGATAGAAAAATAATTGCTGTTTATGACCTTCAGATTCATTGTTCTAGCTGTTTTAAGTACTTTAGAAGTGTTTGATGATGAACGCCTAACTTTTGTGCAAGCTCAGCTTTTTCACTCACCCTACAAACCATAAAACTTTTGAGTCAAAACTACTCAATAATTAATCATTAACGGTTTATAATTGCGGTTTACATGCATTTCAATGATGATATCGTCATATGCAGAGCGATGAGGTACAGAAAAACCGAATTTTATTCTACCGAATGTTTTTTTATTCCTAATTACTTTGATGACGATGATCGAATAAGTAACAATCAAATAAATTTATATTAAAAAGTGTTATTTGTAATTAAATCATATAAAAATGAATAAATAAAAATATGTGCTCAAATCCTGTTAATACTAATAAACATATTCAATCGAATGTCATATTGAAATTATCAAACTGTAAACAATACTTGTATAAAATACATGAACAATTCCTTGCAACATATTGACAACTACAACGTTTTTTTCACATTAATTCTGTCGCTAATTAATTAAAATGCCCTTTCAAGATGTCACAATTGATGTAATGCTTGCGTGTATCGTTTAACTTGTATTATATTCAAATGATATTTGAAGGATATTGTACAAAAAAATTCTATGAAACATGTTATGTCAGTTTATGTACGACTTTCCGTTCCTTGTTAAGGAAAAAAATGGCAAGATTTAAAAAGAGAATTTAGTTTATGATCCAATATTTGCATTTATAAGAAATGCATTCATCTAAATTCTTAAATAAATATATTTATTAAAAGGAATCTCAAGTGTAATAAACACATTTATTTTTAATTTTCAACAGTGTATCTCTAGAACTTTGTTCAACTTCCCTTACAGACCGTCTTATCAGATACAATATTGAATTAATTGCTGAAAGTTTTCGATATACTCTCTCACTTCCGTTCGTTTCACTAGTTTACTGCTGGAAAAACTTTTCATTACGTTCTATACACAAGAGTTCATTACAGTGTATTACTGCATGGATGTGTCAAATTTTCTTATACGCTTTAAACATATTAATTAACATTATTTCATTTTAAACACGTGCGTGTGATATATTATGATTACATCGATTTGAAGGGAAAAAAAACGATTTTTTTTATTGCTGATAAAATAGTTCTACTTCATTTAAACAATCTTGATTAAAATCGATAACATTTTATTTGTTGCTGGGTGTAATTTTAATCACAGTTACACGAAAGACATATCGAATTATTTTCAATATATAAAAACATGTTACAGTGATGGTTTTAAACGTATAAAATCAAGATATTGTCTAATATAGACATGAGTCAACTATCTGGCCCATAGTTCATATCTAACCTGCCTCGTTTATCTATTTAATCAGTTTTGAAGTAATTACATTGGTCAACAAATTGATTTTTTTCGGATTTTCGAAATTACTTGAACTGATTTTGAAAGAGGTCCTCCTTAGAATAATTTCTATCGTACTCGTGAGTCAAAGTTGGTTCAGGTTTCATAGATACTAATAAATATTTTTTTTTGTAATTTTTAAGTACAAAACACTTTAAAATCAACACAAATTCTCTAAGAATATTGATTGTAATTAATTTTCTCCAGAAATATCTTAAGATTTTTCTATGAAATGCGAAGCAGCTGGGAATTTTTAATATTAGTAAAATAAATCACGCTATTTTATCCTATTGTTGTTATTTCAGGATTAAAATGTGTGTTGACCAGTGTTATTTGAATAATAACACTGAAAATAATACCTAGCACGGCCAATAATTACAGATAAATACAGCTAGCAAATCTTGATTTCTGTAATGTTGATAGAAAAATTAATTTCTGAACTCTTTCTATTCGCACTTTCATAAAAAATAATTTAATATCGAAATCAATTCATCTTAAATGACTTTTTTTCGTAAGATCATATTTTAAGATTATAATTACAATAAATTCTTACAATTAAAGTTAATAAAAATAATTGATTTATTATATCCTCGTTTATATATCAATACTGAATAGACATTTATATAAAAAATATCTTACAACTTCAGACTCAACTAGAATCTTACATATCTTACCAGTGGCGTGTCATTATGAAAAAAATAAAAAATAACAATTACTGATACTTTTTTTAAACTTATATTCGATTTTTCAAAATATTTACATAGTGATACATCTATATATATATATATATATATATATATATATATAACTCAAACATTAACTCATATATAATTTTTTCCACATGATACTATGTATTTTACTAAATGAAGATTTATGATAAGTAACTCTCATTATTATTAATTTATTATAATAAACCACAACAAACTAATAATAATATATAGTGAATTTATAGGAAATAACTCTTTAATTAACAGTCAATCATATGGATTTTAGATACATCTATTACCTGTGAACAGAAATTTATTAAACACTGTCATGCACTAGATTTATTACACCTATTCCGTTCAATACTTTTCACAGTATTATGAAATTGTTTATGTAATTAAATGTTTATATGTGAATTCATCAGAGCATTATATGTAATATACCACGAATAATATAATGTAATTTATTTGTATGTCCTGTAACATACAAACAATGAAATAAACTCCTGTCTAGATTATTACACGAACGAACAGCTAATTCTATTTTAAGCACATAGAGAACTAAACATTATATATATATATATATATATATATATACATTTATATACATTTATATATATATATATATATATATATATATATCCACATACATTAGAGTTATTAAGTTTGTCTATATAAATGCCATATTGCCAATTTAATGTAACTGAAACATAAATGAATGTTAAGATAATTTAATTTTTATAAGAAAAGTACTACATTGTGTAATTTATATATATATATATATATATATATATATATATATATATATATGTGTGTGTTAATGTGTATATGTACATATGTGGGTGTTTATAAACTAGTGCTGCTATCACAAATTTGCCATGAACTCTATTTAATTTTGTTAGATGAAAAAGTTCTTCATAATTCTGCATTCTGTATTGTATATTGCATTTATTTAACTTCAACCTTCGTCAGTTTTCAGCCATTTCAAACAGACATATTTATAAATAAAGTATACTGGAATATATACCAGTAACTTATTACATTTTCTACATACAGTGAGATATTAAATTTGTCTCTGGAAAAAAGTATAAATTGTTTTATTACCATTTGAAAAATCGAAACGTTAATAGTTTGTTAAGTATATTATCGTCATTGGTAAACTAATTATTAAGTTTGTAGGAAATTAATTTCAGTTTTTGTTTTCTGAATTCTGGCCTTAATTTATTTATTTATTTATTAAAACATACAAGGCACTGCCCTCTTCAGGCGTCGACAGGACGTCAATCACAAGATATGTACAGATCGGAATGTTGCACAAAAAAGACAAAAACATAAATTTCCTTTGAATAAGAACCACACACAATAATTCGAGAGCTCGCACAAAAGTTCAGCGTTGGTCATCGAACAGTTCTGGATCAAAACCGCTTAAATTAAAAAAATGTATATGGATTTGAAGGTCATATACCGCAATTATTTTTCTACCAACTTTATATTTTGCTATCGATACGAAATTTGCATTATTTGAAATAAATTAATCATGTTAGATAATTTTTATTAACGTTCTAGTCAAAAGTGGAGATTATTAAAGGCACATAAAGGAAAATTTAATAAATGTGCACTGTCAATTATTATTTATGCATGGTTTTATTCATATTAGAATTAAATACTCGTAATATAAAATGTAACTCAGGAAAAATTATTTTTTTGTATTACAAACATATATATATATATATATATATATATAAATTTCTTTTTACATTGATAGAAGGTTAACTGATAATAAAACAATCAAAAATGTGTAATTTTTTAAAAATTTATTAACTTTTTTATTTGCAGCACATGATCATTTCTCGATTTGTTTTCCTAAACATCAGCAATGTAATTTTCAACTATATAGAGAAAAAATCATACAAATTTTATGAAAGCACTAAAGATAGACATATTTCTGTTCCCCGTGCTACAAATTGAATCAATGTTATGAATGTTTCCATAATAACTAACAGTGCGCACATCTGTATCTGCTTAAAGTAAATAATTCGCAGAATTTGAATACGCATTTACTCTTATCGGATGAAAGCGGATGCTGTCACTGGAATTGTGTGATGTTTATGTGTTTTCATCTGCCGAATCATACTCTACGTTTTTTTTTTCACAATTGGTACAAGTTTAATATTACAATTTTTTATATTCACTTTTTTTCCTTTCCACATGTTGGAATAGAATTTCTTAACAAAAATGAATTCGTCTTCACTGTGAATATAGATTTAATACTGATAGTATTTTCAATTATTTCAAACTATATATATATATATATATACACATATACATATATATATATATATATATATATATATAGTAAAATAAAAAAGAAAAACGATAGATCATCTCTTTTCCACGTTAATCCCTATAGATTAAGATTTGTTACATCTTTGATAGACCAGTAGTAAGTGTATCTACTTTTTCATTCATTTCTGGTCTCTATGGGAGAACATAATAATTTCAAAATATTTTTTTTATAAAATATGCCGTGATTTTTCTTTATTTTTCTCATTTTCATGCAAATCAAGAATAAATTAATTGAATGACATGTCAGGTGTACATTATAATTAATTAAAAACTCATTCGATATTTATTTTTTTAATCAGTGAAATCATACATCAATTAATTGAAATATTTTAATGACTTTGTTAAACATAGAACTGAAATCGTAAAATGGTAATTAAAACTTGGTCTTTACATTTTTTTTTTTTTTTTAATTAAAGAGAAGATGGTGAAACGTAGCTCTGATATGAATTTTGTTTTGAATACTGGTTTAGATTTTCAAATCATAATTTTTGGTACGACTAGTAACATGATTACATTCCTTTTATTTTTCCTTAATTAAAAAGATGTACTTGTTGGTAGTTTTAATTGATAATCTATTTTTGTTTCTTGAATAATTAATCTGACATCACATTTTCTCGATAAAAGTCGATGTTAAATTTTTAATTCGCGAATATTGAATGAATTTCAATAAATAAATAATCTCGAAAAAATATACAGCATTGAGTTATAAATCTCTGCTATTTTTTTTTATTTCATGAAGTGTATAAACTGGAGGTTGTATTTTTAAATCCGCTATTTATTTTCAAGTAGCACTTGGGAAGTAACTCTAAGTGTAAATATGAAAAAGTGTACGTAAGGTAGATAGAAATAAAAACAACAGTGAGTTTACTTTGTTGACTATTTCAATTGAAGAGAGGAAAAAAAAAACGAAATCCTACCTAAGCTGACCGTACCGCATCTGACGTTGGTGTTCACTTACATAGTAGTTATTTAATCCTGACTCGTGCACAACGATAAACCACATATCCTTTCACTTCCATCGCGTTCAATTTTGAGCCAATGTACTTTAACGCCTGTACTTAAACGTTATTTTATTTATATATAGATATTTGATGACCGGTTTAATAGTATGTGCTTATTTTTATTTTTAAATTGATACAATTTTCCCGCCTGTATAATTGAAAACAGCCTATTCATTGTATTGGATTTAGTCATACCTAACTTATACCAGAGAAAAAAATTGAAATCACTTCGGATTAGTACAAATAACTCATTCAACTTAAGTCTTTAGCTGTTATGAGTATGTTGTGTACTTATTTTTTTTTAAAAAAAAATAATAATTGAAATGAATAAAACAGAGATTGAAAATGTTTATTTATCATTTACTATTCGAGATTAAAAATGAAATAATGTTACAGGAAAGTCTAAAAAAATATTACAAAATAACTAACTCCCTATTTAATTAACTGTTTTTGAAAAAAAATTCGTTACACTGACCTTTTCCGTCTTTCACAAATGATTTTTTTTCTGACCCCATAAAACACATTTTATTCAGATTTGTTTATTAAATTATTATTGAACAATTAATTTTCGATTATTGTGCTTATACATTTAAATAAAGAATGAGACCCTACATCCTCAGAGCGCTAGGACACAGAAAAATCCATTTTTTTAAAAATTCTTTTTCTGTATCTTTGCATTGGAGGATAATGGTATCGCTTTCGAGTTCTGGGGATGATTGAATCTGCATGGAAATGCGAATAAACAACAATAAAATAGGATCAAAAATCATTTATGGAATTGTTCTGAACCGAACATGTTTGTATGAGGTTCGTAAGAAAAGAATTGTTTTTTTTAATGAATTCTAACCTTATTTTTTTTATTGAAAGTATCATTTCATCGTGTTCATATTTATATCATTTTAATGGGCATTTTTCGATTTGTATTTTTTATAATATCGACACTGGTTTTATTATTAATTTTGCTTCAAATTGGGCTATTGAATTAAAGATGGAAAAGACGCAAATATGAGCTTTTTCGTGAGTTCAAAACGGGTGGTAAAGCAGTAGGAACTGCCTGTAAACTGAATAATACTTTTGGTGTAGTTAATGTTGAGGAACATATGATGCAATGGTGGTTCTAAAAATATCGTGCTGAGGCTGAGAGTTTTGAAGATGAAGAAGGTCATTAGCGTCCTTATTCAGTTCATAACGACCAACTGAAAGCGTTAGTTGAATCAGAACCACACACAAAAATTTGAAAGCTTGCACAGAATTCAGTTGTTACTCATCAAACACTTTTGGACCATTTAAAAAGACTAGAAAAATCAAAAAGCTGTAAATATATAAGAATTTTTTATATAAGATCATAAACCGCTGTTACTTTTCTACAAACCTAATAATTTACAGGATGAAAAAATAAGTAATTCGTGAAAGTAAATTGAGCCACAGTTACTGACTTGTATTTTGACTGAATTTTAAAACTGTTATTTCGGTTATCATTATAACAAAATATGACAGTATGTAATTCAATTTCAGTTTTAAATCTAAAATACATTTATCAAGAAATCAATATATCAGTTGTGCATTTACAAGAATTATATAGCATTTTGTAACGTTACGCATTTTTCAAACTGAATATTGAAAACAATTAGTAACTTATACAGAACCAAATAATCATAAAAAATGATATATGTTAATTAAAATCTATTAAAACATATTTAATATTTTTCTATTAACATAAATTACCTTATTCCATTCTACAATTTTACATATAGTTAAAAAGCACTATTAAAATCTACTGAAAACATAAAATATAATTCGAAAAGAAAACTATTCATTTGAACTATTAATGTACGGACATTTCCTCTTTGAAAGAAAATAAAAAACACATAAACAAATGTATTCTTTCGTTTCGGCCATTAATACTTTATGTGAACATAAGATGAGACGTGCACAACAGACTGTGTAGTTTGTTCGATCGTGTGATTAAAAATGTATAAGTACATATACATACACCTTGCCTCATTGTACGAGCTTTTAAATTGTTCATTGTTTTTACAGCTCATTTATATACTCGAGCATTACGTCATCTGAAAGGGTTAGATCTGTATATGTATATATATATATATATATATATATATATATATGTACATAGATAGATAATTAACAGAAGAAACATCAATATGAATATAAAAGCTTCATTGAATTTAAAAAAAATACATTCTTAAAATATTGAAACGTTTAGAGAGCACGAACAGAATTTTATACATTTTCATAACATAATTCCTTATGAAATGCAAATTTGTACGGATTTTATAATCAGACGTATTTGAAAAGGTTCATTATTTAAATAAAATCATAAAATGTTGGTACAATGAACTTTATAATAATAAAAAAGATACCATTGTGATGATCTTTAACCTTTATCATCATCAGATTTTATTCTACTCCTACTCTAACTCCTACATTCATTTGAAATTTTTACACAATGAACTTTATATCCATTTTGTAATTACCTGACAGAAGCAAATGTTAATAATTTTTATACAGTAACATATTTTGTGTATATTAAGCACAATTTGTGTGTTGATCAACAGTTTTATTGATTATCGAGAAATGTTTCCGGTATGCGGTTATTGGAAGGAAAAAGTGTGACTAGAATATAAAATTCAGTATGGTTGTTGTAAAAAAGATACATGTTTTGAAAGTTAATAAATTTTAATCATATGTGTGTATATATATATATATATATATATATATATATATATATATATACACACATATGTATATACACACATATGATATATATATATATATATATATATATCAAAGTGTGAGTAAAGAGAAAGAAAAATAAAATTAAAAAAAAAACATTACATATTTTCAAATAAATAAGAAAAACATTTTTGATTTAGTTTAAAATATAATTTATTTTCAATATAATTGATGTATTAAAACATACTTTATCTTTTTAATTTTTATTAATATCTTTGAAAAAAAATTTTTATGTATATATGTATAGATGTTAGATCTATTCATAAATATAGATTTGTTTCTATATAAAAACAATAGTTAAAAAATTAGTTTCTATAAAAATTGTTGAGAGGGTGAAACTCATCCTTAAATTAAATTAGTTTTCATTTTGTTCATAAAGAAGTACTTACGAGTAATAGGAAAATTCAATTGAATCGATCAAGAGAGAATAAATAAAATAGATACTCTTTTTACTTTTCTAAGAAACACATTATCATGACTATTGTTATTACTTATAACAGGGCTAGGCTATTCTAGGCTATTTTTTCTATAATAAGAGAATATTATACACACATTACACTTTTCATATATTTTTGAATATTCAAGTGTCACTGAAAATATTATTTTATAATTGTATTTATAAATGTCTATTTTCCTGTCTAGTGTCTAAGAGAATGGATTAAAAGTTACATTTTTAAAGATGATTTTCTCAAAAATTTACACTAACCTGTCCCAAATTTGGTTTGTCCTTTATTGCATTCAGCAAATCGTAATTAACACAATTGTTTAGTTTCATATATTTTTTTAAGGATTTTCGATAACCGTTAAATCACCTTAAATAGAAGTAGGTATTTGAAAGGAACATGTGAATTACCCGTTTATATATAAAAAAATTCTAATATTGGTACATACTTTACATACTCCTATAGATTATTAATATAATAGTTGAGGAAAAATGGAAATGAAACCCAATATTGATTCGGGAGCTGCACAGAGTAGCTTTGGGAGTCGCATGTGGCTCTCGAGCGACAGTTTTCCCATCGTTGGCATATACCTGGGATATTATTTCACTATTAGTATCAAAACTCAGTGAGAGGGTAAAAAAAATATTTCCAATATTTTAGAAAATTGAATTCATTACAATCATTCTACATTTAAGAAAAAAATCTGAATTGGTAAATTAATTGACAACTATAACAGTCTCTTGCGCAAACTTGTTAAAAATTATATTTTTAGGAGTATATTTTTTGATACTCTGGCTAAATTCGTTTTTACAAATAATCAGACTCGATAATTAATACATTTTTTTTCTATAATATTTATGGAAAGTGAACTAATTTTTGAAAATATATTTATTAGATTTTTTAAATGAATATGTACTATTCACCAGAACGTATACATTTTTATTAATTTTCGATACAAGAAATGAAAATTATTGACAAGTATTTTTTCAAAAAAAAGTTAAGACGAAATTTGAAGAAAAAATAACATATTAAATAAGTGATAAAATAGTATATATTTGAACGTTTTCAAATTATTCATACCTGAAACAAAACTTGTATCAAAACAATTAACTAATAAACGGTGAAGTCAGAACAAAAGACCAGAAATTATAACTTTAACTTGTAGGAACGACCGTTTGTGCCCACCAAACAAACGATACAAATGTTTCACTAAAACAATACGATAATTCCAGGGATACTTTTTTGATGAAACAACATGATAATTCATACAATATATGGCTTGATATACATAGATTTTTAAAGCAAATCCATGTTAACGCAGTAATGAGTTTTTGAATCGATAGGATGTTAGTACAAATCGATGTTTTATATCCAAATGTATTTGAATTATCAAACTATATATATATATATAATTCTTATACATGTCATATACTAAAATCAATAGAATTTATAATCACATTTTCTAAATAAATATAAGGAAAGGATTAAAAACAATCTATAAAATTGTATTAATTTAATAGTTCATATTTATACTTGAAAAAATAATTTGGATATATATATATATATTAGATTGGTCGAAAAATAATTGCGGTTTCTGATCAAGTCTATATACATTTTTTAATTTAAGTTATTTTAAGTGGTCCTGAACTGTTTGATGGCTAAAGTCTAACTTTTATGCAATTTTTCACATTTTTGAACGTGGTTTTGATTCAATTAACCCCTTCACTTGATCGTTATGAACTGAAAAAAGACAGCCGCGACCTCCTTCACCTTCAAGGCTCTAGTCCATAGTATGAAAATTTTGGAACTATCATTTCACCGTATATTCTTTAACAGTCTCCTCACCAAAAGCATCGTTTAATTTATGAGTAGTTTCTGCTGCTTTATCGCCCGTTTTCAACTCATACGAAAAATTACTCTTATTCGCTTCTTTTCCATCTTTAATTTAATAGACCAATTTGAAGCAAAATTAATTATAAAACCAATGACTATGTTATCAAAATGCAAATCGAAAAATGCACTTTAAAATGATATTAACATGAACACGATGAAATGACACTTTTATTGAGATAAAGTTAGACTTCAAAAAACAAAAACTGCAATTATTTTCTTATCAAACTAATATTTGTCTATCCAGTCTATCTAAGTGAATAACAGATAATAAAAGTTTTTAAATCTTCTAAAAAAAATCATTTGAAATATAGCTGAAGCTTTGAAAGACATGTTGAGAGATTCGGTTAAAATGTAGAAGTGTAGAATTGAAAGTTACTTTCGAGTACGTTTTTTTTGAAATAAAATAAATGAAAAATTCTTACATATATGACGTGTGAGTGAACTTTATATTTAAATATAAATTTATCACGTTTCCAGATTGAAAAACAACACAAATTCATTTACAGTACAAATTGTAAATATCTAAACTATATTATTTCACTTATCAACCGATCATTAATAAGTAATTATGTTCATTCATGGAGGATTCATCGGAATTATAAAATTATAAATAAATTACTGTATAAAATCTGAACATTACAACAGATCGAATCAAGTTTATTTGTAGCAAATTAATCAAAATAAATATAAAAACGCATCGAGCTCAGAAATATGATTTGTATGATATTAATCAAAACATGTTCTGTTCAAATCTCCGTCCATGTTATTATTATGTTGATTAATGAATAAAAGAAGTGCTTTCTCGTTATAGAACAATGGTACAGATAGGTTCATTTGTATAAAAGTATCAAAACATAATCGTAGTCTCAGATTATAATAGAAACATCCTTAGTTGTTTTTTCATAAAATGCATTAAGGAATATTATTTATACTTTTTATATGTCTGTTTTTAAATATTTTCATTTATAAATCTCTTTTTACAAAACAAACATATTTGTTCTATAATCTGTCTAGCAATCCGATTCGAACATTCGACTTCCTCGTTTCGCACCAAACATCTCTTAATGATAACCAATTATTCACTCCTAATATCTCCCTAGAGTCATTTCCAATTCCACCTACTCATCTTTTACTTGAATTTCCCACAGGACTTTTTAACATCAACTTTCACCTTTGAAGGATTTGCTTGGAAATTAGTTTGTTTGTACCATTGGATAAACTTTATCACATTTTATTTTTTCTTTATCTTTAGAGAAAAAAACATGCATTATTTATATGAAATTAATAATTTTTACACATTTTTATTTTTTAATAACTTATTTTAAATAATTGAAAGAATGAAAGAGTGAATTTTTTATCGTGTAAATTACTTTGCACTTGAAGAATTGAAAAATACATTTATAAATAAATATTTTAATGATTGTTGTATTTACTGAAATTTTTGTAAAGATTTTAATTACAGACTTGGGAATTAAAGCAATTGAATCGTTTTTTCAATCACTGAAGAGGATAATTAGTACATAATTTATTATATGTTGAATTTCTTTGGGTTTTTGGATACATAGATACATTCTAAATTACAAAATAAGACAGAACAGCTTATCCTGGCTTGTTTGGCTTACAGTTTTTGTAAAAATGGAAACTATATTATATGTCTATGTGTATATTATATGAAATTATTTCTTTTATATATGTTAGGTTACTGATAGGTTGTTACTTTCTAGTTAGAGTAAACATAACAGACTGTCAGTCTGATTAATATTTTTAAAGATCCATGACACATTTTAAAAGTTTGAGTTTACTCAAAAAATGCTTTCAGTTAAAAAGTAGGTTGCTGTAAAAATAATATATAACAAATTAACTAAATCAATGCGATTCAATTTTAAAATAAACATTTATATTGGTTGTCGTATCAGGATTTTAAAGATATTTTCCATAAAATCTTTTCTCAAAATTAACTTATTCTGTTCGACAATATATACAATGTCTAATTTAATATAATTTAATAATTTATATATATATATATATATATATATATATATATATATATAAATATGATTTGTATCCACAGATCAAATCTTAAATTATTGTCCTATTCGTTTTTAGACATAGATTTTCTTAGATTTTCCTTGTGATAAAGTTTGTATATTGTGAGATCCTTATAAGTTAAATCATTTCAACTGAAAAGAAAATTCTTTGAATGACATTTAAAAATGACTGCGCCAATCGAATATAAAAATTAGACACTGTCTTAATTCATTAAGGACATTAGTCCAAAAGGACAGGATGATGTAATTCGGGAAGCTATCTTATAATAAATTTTATATAAATAATAAATATTTATAAAATGTGTCTGAAAAACATGAGACATAATTTCGTGAGTCTGAAACAATTTCGTTCGATGAATGATGCTCTTTCCACAAAATCCGGATTGTTAATTTTGCATTCAAGTCGAAACTATGTCATTGACTATTATTCGGTAGAAATTGATGTCCTTAAAGTTCATTCTTCATTAAGAAATTCGATGTTCATTAATGCTACACATATTGTGAAACATAGAACGTTTATGTTCATTCATTGAGGACCGGCGACCCTGCAAACTTTCCAACGGCTTCATTTTAATACATGAAAATGTTCAAGCGAGGTTTATATAAGAGCCATCGTAGTAATTCCAATAATAAACCTTAACGTGTGTCTGTACAGTTTAAATTTTTTACATGCCGATTTCTATAATATTAATTATTGTTAAGAGATGAAAATATATTCACGGACAGAAACAAAAATGCATATTTATTTGGCTAAAATATTAAATATTTTAATTAAAAATTAAAAGAATTTTAAACATATTGATATCTTTGAGTTTTATAATAATAAACCAATGAAATATTTAAAGTTTGAGAAATTTATTCTTAGAAAATATTTCCTTCAAAATTTAAAGTTAGAATTGTTTGTTTTTATACCTGTGATTCCATTGATTATTGTTCTGGTAATTTTTATCATTTTGGATCACTTGAGATAGAAAATATAAACTCATGTGATCTAGAAAAAGCGAAGATTACCAGGACAATCCTGAAAAAAATATTGAGAGTTTAATTTCATTTTCTAATCAGATTTATTTTAATATTTTGTAAATTGGTTTGAAATTAAATGTTATATAAGTATCCTAATATATTCAATATCCAGTTATGACAACTTTTATTATAAACATCAAAAGAAACATAAGCTTTCTAATTACACTAATAATATTTTAGCCCAATAATTGCAACTTTTTATTATGCACAGGTATTTTTTAGAATAGAATCGTTCGATTTTTAAAAAAAAATGCATGAAAACGAATTAAAAATGATCAATAATCAATTATTGAATAATTTTAATGAGATATATATTTTTTTGGTAATTCATGGAGGAGTGAAAAAGTATTTGCATATCTTGACATCTTTTTATACTATTTTGCTAGCTATAATATATTCTTGGAATTTGGAAAAATTAATTAAAAATAATAATCGTTTTTAAATAATACCTATTGTTAAACAATTAGTTTATTAACTAAAACCAATGAATTTAATATTAGTTCTTTGGAAACATTCAGCTTAAAATCTATTCTTTCTAATATACTTCATTAAAATAACAAATCTTTAGAAAAACTGAAATATTTTAAAAACAATAAATGAATCATAACCAAAAAAAAAACATTTTTACACTATTTTTGAAAATATAATTTAACACAGTCTCACTTAATTTCCCAACTATTTGAAAATTAAATATCAAAAATGTAACATTTTATTCACCAGTTATGAATTTTGTATAAAAGTAATGTTCGTATTACTAATTTAATTTTATTTTTTTCAGGTGAGTTTCATTTTAATATTTCCAGTTCGGTAAGTCGTACAAAAAATTCTAATTTCATTTCAAACGTAACTTCAAGATAAAAAGTAGTATACGAGTGCGTTTTTTATAAATTAATTTTTAAATTCATTAAGTTTTTATTATCTACTCGTCTAGTAATTAAACTGCAATTTATTCTAAAATGCCATGTAAAAATAATACTTTAGCATCACTTGATATTATTGTACAAAATTCATCTCTACTTATTAATCTACTGGGACACTATCCTTGTTATATTCTTTTCATTGTATTCCTTTTATGATGTTTGTACAAAAAGTCCGTCCCTAATGAGATTTTAAAATTATTTAACACGTCTGTTAGTGATATCCATCATATAAAATGCTAATAGTTGTTTATTTTGTTTGTATATTCGTTATAAATGGGATATAAGTTGAATTATAATTAATTTCAATAGAGTATTTGTGTAATGAATTAATTTTTTTTAAATGATATATTTAGATTATTACAATTAATCATTTTATATCTTTTCAACTTATAAGAATTTATTATCAAGTTTGAAAAATTGATTTGAGGACTTTCAAAAATTATTTATTTAAATTTTTTGATGAAATTTATTTATTGTTTTCGCTCATTCCACAAATCACTTTTTTCTGATCAAAACTTATCGATAAATAATTATTGAATTTGTTTAATTGTTGCTGATGCACCTTTAGATAACGATACCATCATTCTCATAGCGTTAAGGTACAGAAAAATAAGAAAGAATAAAAAAATTATCAATAATAGTTTATTGGACTTTTCTGATAAAACATTTTTTGTAGGCTGTAGGATAAGTGAAAAATTTATTTATGAAAATAAATTTAGCCGCAGGTCTAGGACGTCAATACATTTGTTAGTTTCCTTATTATACCTTTTATATTTTATAAAAAAAGACACCGTAATTTTCGCTATAAACATCAAAATAAATTATAATTATAAGCTTTTAAATCACACTAATATTTTAGCCCAACAATTGCAACTTTTTATTATGCACAGGTATTTTATAGGATAGAATCGTTTTCTTTTTAAAAAATAAATGCATATAAACAAATTAAAAACGATCAATAATAGATTATTGAATAATTTTAATTGGATGTATTTTTGTAATTCATGGAACAGTAAAAAATTCATTTGTTAAAAGTGAATTCAGTGAAAGTATAAAACTACGAAAATAGATTTATGACAATTTTTGTCGATTCAAACATCTTGTTCTACGTTGTCCGCCTTAATAACTCAAAACTATAATTCAAATACTAAGTCAGTACTCAACACTATATCAATCGTTTTAAAATAGTCATATTTAAAAAAATATATAACAATTAGTTCTTTGAAATTTTATATATATATATTTTGAATTAAAAGCATGTGGTTTATGAAAGTCTCACAAATCTAAGATTTCTAAAAATATTTTTTTATTAATAAACTATTGTATTTATTGAAACCCAATCATAGATTCTCATGAAAAGAAATTTATAGATTTAATAAGATTAAACACATTTTAATAAATGCAGATATTTTTTCTGCCTGCTGTTTTAAATTTCAATCGAATTCATTGTATAAAATGGAAAATAAGTGATTTGTAAATTCTCTCTCTCTATTTCTCTCTCTCTCACTATATATATATACATATACACACACACACACTGGTACATTCGCATACATAAACATATATTTTTCATCAGTTATTGATTCCACATCGAATAAAGTTGTCATCATCTATTTGTATTCGCACTCTTTCTCCGTCACATTGTTCCTTAATAAAATTTGGAATTTCATTTCTCTCGTATAAATCTTACCCCTTAGTCAATTTTACATTCCCAGGACGTCGCTGTATTCTCCTTTACACAAATCATCGTTTCACTGCGTTAACCACTCATTGCTGATTATTTCAAATTTATTGTCGAATAATATCATAAACTATTGTTTATGATACTGTTCTCTTCATACAATTTCCTCTACGACTCCATCAGTTGATATTTATTGTATCAGTGTTTTGAGTCTTCATGTCGTTTACGAGAAAAATGCTCTAATCAGAAACTTTTCTCTTAGCGCTTGTCAATGAAATATCTTTTAGAACTTTTTGTTGTTAATTCTTTCAAGGTTACTTTCATTATTCGATTGATTTCATTTGTAGAACGATTACTCATTTATTCATCTCTCTCTCTCTATGTACACACACACACACATTCATATATATATATATATATATATATGAAAGAGAGAGTGAAATGCAATAAAAAAACTTGACCTAATTAGATATTTTTTTATAAGTTAGTTCTTTATCAATACATAAATAAACATGTTTATATTTTTTTTTATAAAAAAGGTTAAACAATCACTACTAGTTCTTGTTCTACAATCAACATATAAATATAAATACATAGAATAATAATACTAAAATATACTTTATTTTTAAAACATACTATAAACTACTTTTGTATAGTATAAAAACACATTTACATAAAATATATCTACAGTTGTGTGTGCATGTGTATATATATATATATATATATATATGTATGTATGTTTATGTAACTTGAGTTAGAAGAATACGCATGGTGACAAGGGTTTGTCCCTGTGCGAATAAATTGTATATTCCCGAAGGAATGTATCAATAACATTTAATTTACAATGAATGCTTTTCCAAGAGACATTAATCGATGATTGTAGTTGTTGCTGATGATAAGACTATTTAGATTAGTTCTAAAAGAAATAATAGACTGTAATTGATGTTATAATTTTTGAAAATCACTGCAATTATATTTTTAATATTAAATACAAAAGCACTAGAAGACATTTATTAATCATTATTTTTATTCATTAATCCTTTCCATTCAGACATTTTTTCACCACACCTACCAGCAATTCGAACATATTTGTTAACAAAATAGCAAGTAACAAATAACTTCAAATATTGTAAATAATTTCTTTACTAGAATGAAACTTAAAAAATGCATTTATTGATTCATGTTTTATAAAAAAAGTAATATTGTTATTTGTCAGATTTACAATGTCGCATCAGAAGGGACAGTCGAGTTGAAAGGGTTAAACATGTGATAATAACTGTTATAGAAATCGATTTTAATATTTTTAATGTATTTATATATGAAAATTTATATAATGGACGAATGGTGTATTTCTTAAAATATTATTTAATTTATAAGAGATAATTCTTGTAATTTCATAAAAAAAATTAACAGTTATGAGACAAAAATATTGTGATATATTCAAAATACTGTGTGTATGCATACTCATAAAATTATTACATAAGTTAATTAAAAATGGAACTTGATTCAAAGTCATCAATGGATCAGAGAGTGATTTAAAAATTGACTGTTTTTGTATGATCCGTTAAGTCGCGAGGAAAAGAAAATATTTCTTGAAATACCGAAACGACAAAACTCAATCACTAATTAAGAGATTGTTTTCTTTCCATCATCAGTTAATTATATCACAACGATTATTTAACATTTCATTCAATCGATAACACAACGATATATTTAATAAGAAAACATTTGTCGGTTCCATTCGGCTGTTCGTAAATTTAATTAAATTCACTGCCAATTCAAGCTTTCAAACAGACATCCGATGCAAGACTAATTTTGAATGATTGCTGTTTTCCGTTCGACCAATACGTTTTTTTTAATAGATTTTTTTATTTCAATATAAATCATTATTGTTCCTTTTACTGTTTTCTGAAATGTGTTTCATTGATATTTGATTCTTTATAGAAAATGATAGAATTTTTTTTGATCCCTGCAATGAATTCAAAGAATCGCTTTCATTAATAATTATCTTTCTTAACAATAGAAACCTACATTTCTCGTCACTTTGTCTGCAACGTGCCTGTCTGTTACCATCTAGCGAATATGGTGTATAAGGAAATTTTTACAATGGATAGGTTTCAAGTTTAATTTATTCATTTCGTTCTTAGGTATTTTTATGTTTAAATATTTATGTTGTAAAAACAAATACAGTTTTTTTCTTTCTATGTTTCTTGTTATTTTCTCGTCAACTTTGACGGGCTATATACTAGTTATAAAATAAAAAAATAACTAAAAAGTGTACATCGAATATTATATTTTTTTATAAACTCGTATAATCATACACCAAATTGAAATTTGTTTTTCAATCTTGTATAAAACTACTACATAGATAGTAAACCTACATTTCTGATTTACATGTAAATATTTTTCTATATATTTGTATATCTAATATTATAGAATATTTAAACCGGTATGAAAATTATGAATGTATGTATTAATACAATTAATAGCTAAATAAGCTTAATAGCTATCAAATTTGTTATGTAAAACTAAATCGTATGCTGTTTTAGTACTAGATATTGTTTCAAATTCCTGGTATTTGCAATTCGCTTACAGAATAATCCTTTGAGCTAGTCTGTAATTCCATATATAGTTATTTTTTTATTTTAATTGGATATTATTTGATATATATATATATATATATATATATATATATATATATATACATTATATATATAGAGAGAGAGATGCAATATTTTACCACAAGCCAAATTATAACACCTTTAATTACAAAGCATTTATGTTTGTAAGAATATATTTGATACTTCATTTATATTGTGCATATTTTAATACTAGGATTAAATTCACTTTTAAAAATAATCATATAAACCTCATAAAAAAATTAACGATTTATTATTATTTATTTAAATTGTTTGTGCGTGTTTTGATGATAATTTTATTATTTTTTCTGAGATTTTTTATCCTTTGTCCATGTAATAATCTCATTGGCATCGATGTGCGCATAAATAATCAAAATAAATAATAATCACCTGTGTAAAAGTTCTATAAAATGAATTCTGTGGCGATAACTAACGTGGAAAAATTAATTTCAATCTTTTTGTTTAAAAATTGACATTTACCTGACTATAATTTCTACATTTTATAAAAGTTATATATTTTTTAATGTCAAAGATATAAGTACGAGGGTTGTTTGATAAGTTTGGTAAATTTCGATCAGTGTGTGCCATAAATCATCTAGTATCGTCACGGCTATCAAGTGTTGCTTTTTAAACTAGAATAGATGAAATTTTAAAAAGAAGCGACGCGTTGTTCACGTTCTACAGATGTTTGAGGCGTGCACTGTACCAGTTGCCGCAAAAATGGAAAAAGAGCAGCTCTTTTGCGTTAATTCGTCATTGTGGATGAAGCATGGATCTATCACTAGACACCTGAACCGAAGCAGCAGTCAAAGCAGTTGACAACTGGGAAAAGTGCGCCGAAGAAGGCGAGGACCGTTTTGTCGGTTAGCAAGGTGATGGCTACTGTTTTTTTGTGATTTCCGAGGAATTATCCCGATCGACTACTCAAGGAACATAAAAATGATAACAGGAGCCTATTATGCAACATAACTAGACCGTTTGAAGGACGAAATGAAAGAGAAACATCCAAGATTTGTGCACAAAGAAATGCTTTTTCACTAGGAGAACGCGCCGTCCCACAAATCGACCATCTCAATGGCAAAACTGCACGAATTAGACTTCGAATTAATTTCTCATCCACCCTATTCTTCGGACTTGGTCCCACACGACTTCTATCTTTTCCTAAAATTGAAAATTTGTCTCAACTGTAAGAGAAATTATCATCGAATGAGGATATCATTTCCATTGTCAATGCATATTTTGTAGACCCGCTGGTCTAAGCGTATAGCCCTCAATGGAGACTATGTTGAGAAATAAAATCGTTTTTTTCCAAATAACTGTATTTAACTTGTTGTTTTTTACCATACTTATCAAACGTCTCACGTATTTTGTATCTTTGGAACTTGTGACAAGGGAATTTTCTTTTCATTCAGTATTACTAATCAGTCTTTTCATGAAAATCTTAAGAAACTTTCATGGCTGAAAATAGATATAAAAAAGATATACAATTAATAATCTGCTATCAAAAATGCTTTCCGCGTTTGATTCAAAAAGTGTGTAATTTAAGAATCGATAAGAATAACTGACCTACATTGTACGCATCCTCCAGAGATTATAAATCATGCGTGCTCTTTCCGTTGCAAAGACGTGCAATAACGATATGAAATGAAATAACGAAATAATGTAGCGTTCCGAACTTATGGTACGGATCAAATTCTGTTCGTTTCCCCAATCGGTGTATCAGACGGCCAATTTCGGTGTTAATATGTCCGTGGAGGGTCGTTTGTCATCGTTTCACACGGTCGACGCAGTTGAATTGTTGATTTTTTTATTCTGACTAGCCACTCGTTCAGCGAACACGGTTCGTTTTATTATTCAAAGTGTATTTTTATTTTTGTAAAGAGTACATTTCAAACAAAAGGCGGCGGAGTGCGCTGTGTTCGGTGCGAAAACACACCCCGGCTAAGTTTATTATGTTTCAATTGTGTGAAGTTCGTGTGGAGGATACGGTTGAATACGGCCGAAATGAAGTTTTACTGTTAAGAATATGGTATGCTTTACAGCGAACGTTAAATTTTATACTCGTTTGATTCCATTCGCGGAATTCAATTAGTTTTCGAGTGTATTTACAGTTATTAGAGATATAAATGTAGTTCTGGATTGTATCTCTCGCTCATTTAATTTCGATTGTAGATATCTCGTCATCGAGAGGAAGGCCAGTCGGAAATCCGGTTTTATTTTTAGTAATACCTCTTGATTCTTTTATATAATAAACCCGAAAGACTTTTCTTATTTGATATACTTATAGTTTATGTGAAATGACATTTCTTTTACTTATAATACATTAAATATTTTTTTCATTCCGGTGGTTTTTTTTTTATTTCGATTAGTGTAACACAACTTTTAATATATTATAAAAAAGTACATTATTTAAACTAATATTTCCACATTCTTTATTGACTAATATTTTATACCATCTTATTTATTCACTTGAATTTGATTTTATGTCAAATTCACGTCTATAATTTGAAAAAAATTATCTTTTTGTAATAGAGAAGACGATATAAAAATATTATATTTCAAATCCTTACTAAACACGTGTATTCTACATACTACAATGTACAAACGTTACAGCTAATACTATAGAACAACTATTTTACCTGCGAAAATTATTCTTTAGTTTGATTAAGACATATGTGAAAAAAGTCTGTATTTCACAGATTGGAAGATAACTAACTATAGAAAAGCAGTAAGTCAGATATCATTGGAATTAAAGTTGTTACAATTAAAATTTCGTCATGAGATTACAGTGGTTATCACTTAATGACAATAACATTATCCTAATTGATATGATATACCAAACAGCTCCCAAGATTTTTAAATCACTCGCAAAGAGATTGTACCGTTTACATTGAAAAACACTAATTTAAACTAAAATAATTTGAGATCATTTTAAAATAACTACAAAAAGTATACATGAACGCTTACAATTTTTCAAAAACGACATAACAAAAAATATAATTACATATTTTTTTCTAAAACATTAACATGCTTTCATACTTATCTTGAATGAGTACAGGTAATTTCGATCAAACAAATTTTACTGGATGGATATTGTAATTATGTTCATTGTACATATACATATACACATTTCTAGTATTGATTTTCAATGAATGTCTAAATTCATGGGCTATAAATAGTAGAAATAACGATGAATTCGTAATGAGTTCATACATGTGTCATAAGTACAATTATACATCTATATACACATACTATAATTAATTCGGACAAATATCCTTAGGACTTGCGCTTACTATCAAAACAAGGAAGTAGTTCGGCTTGAAACTTAGTCGAAAGTTTAATGTATGTTAATACGGAAATGGCCGAATGTCTGTTTGTCGTTTAAAAAAATAAATATATCAAAAGATGAATAGTTATTTTAGTCGAAATAAACTTGAAATTCTCAATAAAAATGTAAATTAATAAAAGATGTGTGGATCGTGAATACTTTTAAGACTTGATATTATCTATAGTACTAGGTTGGTAGGAAAATGATTTCAATTTTTGTTGTCTGAATTCTGACCTTAATTTTTTCAATGAAAGTGTAATTTCATCGTGTTCATGTTAATATCATTTTAAAGTGCATTTTTCTGTCTGTATTTTGGTAACATCGACTTTGGTTTTATTATTAATTTTGCTTCAAATTGTGCTATTGAATTAAAGATGAAAAGAAGCAAATACGAGCATATTTTTTGGTATCACTCTATGTTGGAAATTAACCGAAAAAAAGAAGAAAAATTATATATTTTTGTGATAGCAGTGAAAATAATTGGAAGAACAATTTAGAAACTGATAGTGAAGATGATGAAACAACATCTGAAGAAATAAATTATGAAAAAGTGACTGGTTATGAGTCAGAAAATAATGATTCGAATGAATTTATTGAAATTGGTGGAAATAATGAAGAATGGATGTGCGATGGTAATTAAAAAAAATGTTTTTGAAGGAAGTGCCGGTTTGAAATGTTCGCCCGATGGGCCAGATCCTTATATTTTTTAAGCTTTTATTTGATAGCAATTTCTTTTCAAATATGTTTGAAACGTGTTTATCTCATTCTTATATTTTTCAAATTCATTTATTTTTTATTATAACTGCACAAACGTTGCCGGTTGCTGGAGATTGTTTTGTGTCAAGACACCGGTCTCGAATGCGTTAAGCGATATGAGAAAATGATAAAATTAATATTTAAGTATATATGTAATTCAAATAATCCAATTACGGAATATATTCATTAATCATATGTTTCAAAATGAATTAAAACGATACGAAAACTTTAAATAATCAATTATACTCAACCTCCATTCATACAGCGAAATGGATGACCGAATACCGCTTAACCAATAATTTAGGTCAAAGGGAATAACGCGTATAATTGCGATTCGCCAGTGTGGATGAATCGGTGATGTTTTCGACGGAATTTGTACATATTGACGCTTCATAAATGATAAAACTTCCATAAAATTAAATAAGCAATTACTTCACGTTTTTTACAGCAGTTTTCTCACATGTATTTTTTTCCTGTGCCCAGTGTCAGATCTAACTAAAAAAAGGTAATTAACTTTATGAAACTGTAAATTGAAATATGATTTAATATCAATCATTCATGAGTGAAGGGATATGTTTTATATTATTTTATTAAAACAATATATTATTGGTTCAGAAGTCGATCACTGTAACTTGGCTTTCGATAAAATTGTCTTCTCACAGTAAACGATTTGAAATATTAATAATTTCGTAGATGTCGGAACGATATAGTTATTACTTAATCATTTTCCCAATAGACAAGAGTATAAAAACACAGAAAGTATTGTGATATTTACTAAATCATTCGATTTCATTGTGTATAGAACGAAAAGAAAATATTATCTCAAATAATCGCCTATCAATATATTTGGAATAAAAATAGATATATAAAATTTTGATATTTTTCTTATTTAATGAGTATAAACTAAGTTATATCAATTTTCTAAATATATAAAAAAGGATATCCGTAAAAAATATATTTACATATTATTCATTTCATTTTTACATTCATTTTTAATACATATACATATATATATATATATATATATATATAGAGAGAGAGAGAGAGAGAGAGAGAAATAAAGTATCTCTGAGTATAGGTGACCTACTTATAAGAAGATTCAAAATTTTAAGATAAAATTTATACTTCTATCATATATCGATCGTTTAAGACGATCCTAAATTGAACTTCTTTCAACTTTCTTAAACTTTCTTGTCATTGAAGAAAAAAAATATTTGATCAATCTTTATTACAAGTCCTTATCTCCGCCGGAGAAATATAAGTGCTTAACGCCAAAATCATTTAGAGGCTCCAGACAATACAGAGAAGTATAGAAAGATTCATCCTAAGAATAATAAGAAATAGAAGAAGAATAGGATAGATACGAAAACAGACAGGAGTCACAGATGTTATAAGAAGAGTAAAGAGTCTGAAATGGAAATGGGCGGGGCATGTTGCAAGAAGAGAAGACAACCGATGGACATCAGGAACTTATTAGTTGGGAACCAAGAAATATAAAAGGACTAAGAAAGAGATCAATTAACGGGTGAGATAAGGAAATTAAAAAAAATCTTTAAAATCAGCGACAAAGAGGCATTTAATTGCACACAATGGAAAATCATGGAAGAGACTTTTATCCAACAGTGAATTAACAGAGGCTGATGATATGTGTATATATATATATATATATATATATATATATATCGAGAGAAAAAGAGAGAGAGAGATTCAATTTAGGCTTCCACATGGAAGTATTAAAAGGAGGTGCTGGGATTAAGAAAAGTCATATTATTTTTTACTTAGTATTTTAGTTCAATACTAAAATACAATTAAACTGAAATTCTAAATGGATGATAGCATGTTTTTTTTCAATTTTGCGTTTTTTTTTAATACTTTCATGTGGAAGCCTAAGGTGAATCACCCCCATAAGTGTGTATATATATATATATATATATATATATATATATATATACATATGTATATATATATATGTGTTAATATATATATATATATATGTGTAAATAAATATATATATATATATATATATATATATGTGTATATATATGTGTATATATATGTAAATAAACATATATATATATATATATATATATATGTGTAAATAAATATATATATATATATATATATATATATATATATATATATAATGAATTATTAAATAAACTGGAGGGTCATAGTGTCTATTTTTATCGTGACACACGTTCCACTGTATGTAATGTCCTGCGTTATAAACATTTTTATATATAAAAATATTTTTTGTTGTTTATAAAAGTACTCGTGGGTAATTTTGCATGATACAACATTAGAGCGCTTGAACTTTTTTGAATTGTTTTATTCGGCGAAATTTAAAAAAAGTCTTTTTGTCGAAAATACGTTTTTGAAATGAAGTATTTTCTATTCCATTTTTCTTTAAACTCTACAAACGTATCTTTATTATATCTTTTATATGTGCTTCACACACAGTATGTAACATAGTAAGTTTTATAAATACGAGTATTATGAAAAACACTACTATTATATTCGATATTTTATCGCGCAAATCATTTTACTTAGTTTGGAAATATTTTCAAGTAGAATTTTTCTCACATGGAATTTTAATCGCATTTAAACTTCTTAACAGCTTTCTTTTTGTTTTAAGTGTAAAACTAGAAGTACATTTTTATTATGAATTATTAAAGAATTATTACAGACTTCAGTTTTTAAATTTTAATAATGGAAGAAATATGCAGAAAATATAAAATGTATTACTGAAAATGAATGAAAAACGTTGCAAATTTAGCACCGAAACAGAGCTAAAAATAACAACTAAATATGTAAACAAATCAACTTAGTAATGTTAGTTCACGGTACCAACAATAAAATTCTATGTATATGTGTATATATATATATATAACGTGTATATATAAGACGTAAACACATAATTTACTTCATTTTTTGTACGTGGTATTAGTTTTTCTCGTTTGTCACATCATACTACTGCAACATTCATATTGTGTTGTTCTATTTTCGGTCACACCAGATGGTTTTTATAACAATGTGAGGTTATACGATCAATATTCGCTTGAGAAACACTATTTGTACTTAATATTGATTTGCAGTAGTTTGAGTGTTAATCTTAATATTTCGTTTCGAAATGGAAGCGAAAAGAAAAACTTTATTATTTTTACAAACATAAATCGATTGATTGAATATCTGTTTTACTTTAAATGCCTCTTAAATAGTTAATGAATTATTTTTATAATAATAGTTATAACGTAAATACAGAGTAATTATAAAGTTAAAACAAATTTTTTAAACTCGGCAAAAAATATAACAAAATTGTAATCAAAACGTTGATTCTCAAATATTATATATATATATATATATATATATATATATATATCATCTTCATAATCATCAGCCTTTGTCAATCCACTGCTAGATAAAGGCTTCTTCCAAGATTTTTCTTTTTGTATGATTGAATGCATGTCTTTGCCACTGATTTTCAATAAAATTTTTAATCCTGTCTGTTTATTGGTCTCTTTCTTGGTACTTTTATATACCTTGGTTTCCAGTTAATAATTTCTGTTGTCAATCGTTTGTCTGCTCTTCTTGAAACATGCCTCGCCCAATTCCATTTCAGACTCTACGCTTCTTATAACATGTGTGACTCCTGTCTGTTTTCGTATTCATTCTATTCTTTTCTTATCTCTTCTTGTTATTCTTAGCATGCATCTTTCAATACTTCTCTATATTGTTTGGAGTCTCTGAACGATTTTGGCGTTAAGCATCCATGTTTCTCTGTCGTAGATAAGGACTGGTAGTATACATTGATCAAATACTTTTTTCTTCAGTGATGTTGTTGATTTAAATATCAAGTCGTTTCGTCTAAATGAGCTCCATCCCATTTTTATTCTCCTGTTCACTTCTTCAATGAATGATTCATCTTTGTTGATAAGTTGGTCTAGATAGACACACTTTGTAAATTCTTCTATTCTCTTCCTTTTATTTCAATTTTCTTCTGGTAAACAAACGCATTGAACAACACTTGGTTCATATTTAATCCAATTTTTTGACTGGCATCATCTACTTCTTATATCCTCTTTTGTAGCTCTTCCAGAGTTCTTGCAAAGATAACGATATCATCAGCAAACTTTGACTTAATCTGTCGACTTTTATTTCGATTCACTTGTCCTTCCAGTCGAGCGATTTGAATACTTCTTCCAAGGCTGCAGTAAATAATTTCAGCACTATATATATATATATATATATATATACACAGCAACATATCTTCCAGTGAAACTATATCTGTTTTAATGCACTTTATAAAAAATTTTTACAGAGAAACTGTTCAGCTTCTTAGATCAACTAAATGATAACGCTAACGCGTTTTCTATAGACTGAAAATTTGTCTCATTACAATTACTATTGTTCAGCTATCTTATATATTCACAGTATATTCAATTCTTAATTGTTGCTTGCTATTTAAATCTCTTAGAATAACATAAATCATTAAATTTACATAAAAAAAATAAAAGAATGAAGATAATAAAGAAAAGTTTTAAATCGTCACCAATAATTTTATTACTAAAAATAGTTCTTCATACAATGAACGACATGCATTATTCTACAACGTTAATTATATCCCTTCAAAACATTTATTTAAATGTTCTTGTTACTCACAAGAACTCACAAAATTAAACTTACATTTATTTTAATATACATTTTACCATATATTTATCTATATATATATATATATATATATATAATAAAATTATGGAGTCAACTTATGTTTAATACAAGTCGTTATTGTTTGAGAGGATCGAATTAGCAATGTATATATTTCGTTTTATCCTGTGTTAACAGTGAATGTCAACAGCAGTTTATTAATTGTTTAGAAATGGTAATTTGGGAATCAATTTGAATAAATTGTTAGAAATAACCTTATTTTGGATAGATCAGATGCAGCGTATCAAAAATAACAAACGATTGCAAATGTTAAAAATACTTAATACTTTTTAAACTTTAAAGTATAAAAACAGTCTAACAGTTTCATTAAGAGAAGTATTTTTTTTGTGTAGAATATAAATATGTAAAATTATAAGTATTACGATATGCACAGTTTCTTTATTTCTTATTTAAATATTGATGTTTTATTTTAAGAAACGAGAAAGCAAGTGAAGTGTTCATGAAAATAGATTGAAATTATTGATATTTATTTTGTTTGTATTTAATCCTGATTTCTAATAATACAATTATTAATCAGGATTTATTTGGGAAACAGAGCAAGTACTTATTTAATTTCAGTCGTAATTAAAAAAATATTTCTTAAACTAGTATGTTTTTGTATTTTTGAATAAATAAAGTTGTATTTGTTAGAAGAATTGTATTTTTTCAATATAAATTATTGGTTTATCTTGAAATCAGATTTTATTTTGTATCTCAGTGAGTTGAAAATGAAAATCAATTATTGAACAGTTTTATCAAAATAAATGTTATGGTTTGTGAGAGTGTATAAGTTAAGTTAGTCTGTGTCGAAAATCATATAATGGAAATAAATGGATTTTTATATCCGAGTTTTTCCCTTTATTCCGTCATATTAGCTGCTATAATAGTTACATTAAATTAAATTAGCTTCTATATTACGTTCTATATATTATATATCATGCTAAATAAAGACAATTTGCAAATATCAAACTTTAATTGTACTTCGCTCTAATATACTTCTTATAAAAAATCATCACAGACTGTTTTTCAAATATAATTAAACTAAAACAATAATTGTAATTCATATATTCTTTGCAATTATTTTAAACGTTATCTAACTTCAAACATTCTGACTTAATCCAACAAGATAATTAAAAGAATGGTATGTGAAAATTTAAAATATTATTTCAAAAAGAAAAAACTCAATCACTGGGACAAAAATGATAATATTATATTACCATGGGGCTCCGCCTCCTACTCGCATGCTCGCCGACTCTCGGAAGCCATTTTCATACTAATATTATATACCAGTGCTTTTGTATTTCCATGTTGATAATTTTCACTGAACTAACACCTTATGTCACTAATTACAATTTACATACAATGCTATTCATTCACATTAATCCGTTATTCGCTAATCGTTAACGTTCAGGTGAAATCGAAAACAATACGAAGAAAAATATGAGGAAAGAAGGGAGTGTAGAGATAAGAGGAAAACAATAAAAAAAC
>CM068321.1:25426525-25469025 GCA_034766995.1 Acanthacorydalis orientalis | reverse complement strand
TACACTGCCTTGTAAATATATACATGCCGAAAAATGTTGTAATCAGATAAATAAATATTCTGAAAAACAATTATAGGATGAATTGTGTAAACGGAATCACTGGTGAAGAAAAAAAAAGATAAGATTTTATCTTAATTGCTTCAATCTGAAAAAATCAACATTTTTTTTGACGAACATCTTATATTTTATGAAAATTGCACTTCAGACACACCACCAGATGACATGTTCACAAAATCTCAAGAGAATAAAAATATCTACACACACACACATTATATATATATATATATATATATATATATATGTATGTATGTATGTGTGTTTCGAATTTATTTAAGTTCCACGATTACTTTGTGAAGAGAACGCGGACATACTTCTTCCATTCATGGATCCATATTTCCGTGTTTCGAGCCGAATATGAATAGAGAAACCGCGTCTTCATCTTCTAATCACATGCCGAGATCTCTGTGGATGAAATCCTTAAGAGACACCTATAGATGTTCCTTTAGATGTATCGAAAGACCATATAATAGAGCTAATTTAATTTTGTAATGAAAAACCGACTTTATTATAGCACATTCTCCGGCGTGTAGCGTATAAAGCGGACTTTTTATTATGCACCGAAATTCAAAAGGAAACATGTACACAAACAAATATTTGAATTCGCCTGCCGTGTCTCCACCTCTCGTCTAACATTTACGTCTCCTCGACAAATGGAAAAGAGTCGGCAGCGACGTCTGCACAGCCCGCTGCTGGTCACGTCACGCGTCACTATGACGTTGTTAGTGTTGTGCGTTATCGACCGCGACGGCACGAGTCATTTCCGGTCAAGGCCAATCCTCGATATTTTCTTTGCTTTTCGTTTCACTTTTATCATACACGTGAGAATTTGCACTGACCACACATATATGTTTGTTTATGTATCATCGTTGCATCATTCGAACATTATTTTCACACATAAAACAGTGCGGAACCGCGATATTAGATGCCGTTAAGTTTTATACCGTGCGGGACTGTTGTTTTATTTTCCACAGATAGCTCATTACGATGTGGAAACTAGAGGATTTTTCAGGATTTATAATGCTTAACTCTAACGACTTTTAGAGTATACTATAAAAGAAGAAAATGATATACGAAACGAGAAACTATTCTCAAGTTCTGTATGGTTGACGGTAGTAGTGACAGTTATTTATAAGAATGGAATTGTTTAATTTCAGGTTCAGGTCTTGTATATTTTTACACGAAAATAAAAATAAAATAACTCCTTCAGGAATTACTTTATCAGTTATTTTAATTCATACATTACAAACAAGTTAGATATTTAATAAATTAACTAACCGTTTTGTTTCACTCTTCTTTAACCCCTTGACATACGAATTAATTGAAATTCAATATGGCCAAAAAATACTATTTATTTTTCAGCTTGAAATTTGTGTAAGATTAACAAAGAAAAGAATATTCATACATTGATAAATATTATAATTCAGTACAAATAACCAAAATTAATGAAGAATAATTAAATAACAAATTAAATTAACTCAATAGTTCTGTAGAATATGAAATTTTTCAAAACATTCTGGCAAATGTAAAGATATTTTGACATTTTTTAACACTGCCAAGTCGTTTCGGTTCTTATATGGTTTTTTCCCACCGTGGTATCCCTTTGCAGGATGTCTCTTTTTACCAGTGAAAAGTACATGTTCAGGAAAATGTGCCCTTACTCTAATAACCCGTTTGGGTTTCACTGTCACTTTCGTACAAATTCAAAACAGACATGCTACAGGGTTCGTTTCTATGGTTCACACTTTAACACTGAATATATATATATATATATATATATATATATATATTTTCTAATATTTGCTTCGTAGTTGCATCAAAGTGAATTAAATCTGCGTGCGTCTCAGAGACGTCAGTGTTTACAATGACATAAGAAACACATGACGTATCAAAGACGTCTTCGTATGTCAAGGGGTTAATGTGTCAGGACTATAAAATCAGTATTTCACATGCCTACAATTTATTATACCTTTGTCTCATATGTTTACTATATATATATATATATATAATTTATTTCTTCAAAGTAGGAAAGAATTTTCAATTTGCAAAATATCAAAACTAATTCTATGAAAATGGTTATAAAATGTCAAACATAAATTTTGCATTAAACAATAAAAGTATTCTTATAATTCTATAAAATTATTCACATCTAATAAATTCAACAGTTCAAATGTCCAATAAAATAAATATGTAGCACAAATCTACATAACACAATGTTTTACCATTCTTTACAAAGTATAGTGAGAATGTTTATATGTATATGTATATATATATATATATATATATGTATATATATTACAAATATGTGTGTACACTTTTTTAAAAAATTAGAACCTGATTTCACAGAAATTTCATACATAATTTCAGTAAATTATAAAAAACATTTACATAATCGATCAGAAAGTGTTTTGATAAAATTACTTTTGTTTAAATGAAAATGTGTAATAAGATAAAAATATCGTATATCTCGACCTATAAAACGACCTTAAAAACCATAAAATTTTTCGAAAAATAAAGGGTCGTCTTGTATGCTCAAAACAAAAACTTTAAAATAACAAGAAGAATTTATTGTGCTTATATGAAAATTTAATTATTTGTTTAAAAAAAGAAACTTAATCTTTGGTGCATCACATAAATTCATTGCATAATTCATTTTTAAAATAAAAAAAATTAAAAATAAAGTACATTTTGTTTATAGGTCCCAGTTATATTTTTAATTCAGATTCTTAAAAAATTATGAAGCATATCCTGAGGTTCATTTCGTAAATTCTCGTCGTACGGATCGGCATACAAATCCATTGAATCAGCTTCATTTTCATCAGTGTCCCATAATAGATAATCTACCGTACCATCCAGATATGTTTGGAACCACCAGTGCAATGGTGGTTCCAAAATGTTCGTGCTGAGGATGAGAGTCTTAAAGATGACGAAGGTCGCGTGTGTCTTTCAGTTCATAACGACCAACTGAAGACGTTAGTTGAATTAGAACCACACACAACAATTCGAGAAGTCGCACAAAAGTTAGAGGCGGTAGTTCATCCAAAAGTTCTGGATTATTTAAAACAGCTAGGAAAATAAAAAAAAAAACTTAAAATGTATATGAATTTGGAGGTCATAAACCGTAATTATTTTTCTGCCAACGTAATAATTTAATATTTATTCTAAATAATATTTGATCCTTAAGAATACCATCAGTTTTTTCTCAATATTTTGTATCATTTATAAAAGTATACCTCATTTATCAGCGTCATATATATATATATATATATATATATATATATATATATATATATATATTTATTTATTTATTTAATATTAAACGCCTGTCAAATGACAACTGAATGACAAATTTGAAAATCTAAGCCTGTGTATATACATATATATATTTCTTGTAAAAGTTTTAAATTTATAGGTTTTCATAAATCGAATCTCTTGTATTATCCAATAAGCTCTTGGGATTTAATTCAGTTGTAGTACGTTTTTTAACTTTCAGTTATTCTGCTTCTTGTATAGAATATTGAAATATAATATATAAAGTGTCCACAATTGTAAACGTTCAGTTCCAAAATACCTGTATTCTATAATCAAAGCAATAACATTTCTAGTATTGTACAAATTGCATGTTACTCTTATTTGTTAATACTTCAGTTAAAAAATAGTCGATAATCAATACTGGTAATAAATATTTTTTAAAATGTTAAATATCAAAGGAGCTAGTTAGATACAACTGAAATTAGGTATATATTAATTAATTTGTAAAAATATCTAATATGGGTTCAATTTTGTATTTAATTGATCGAATTTCTCAACAAGTATCAAAAAAAACACATAAGACTTAGTCATTACGATAAATCACATTACTAAGTAACTAAAAATTATATTTATATATATATATATATATATATATATATTAAAGTTTATCTTTAATTAAAATGTATATTTTAAAACTATAACAAAGCTTGTTCATATAAAAGAAATTTCATTTCTATTCTGTTTTATGCGATGAATTTCAATATCTTTTAGAAAAATAGATTATAAAATATATAAAATTATTCATGTAAGAATAAAAAATTAAAATTGTTATGTTTCGAAATTAACAATTTTATAAAATTTTAATTAAGTCATCAGTCAGTTAGCAAAACGTACCTGCATGTGAATCAATTATACTCCGGACACATAACCCACGATTCGTGGTGGTGGCTGTCAGTCAGAAATTAGTTTAATAACAATAATTACACACTGACAAGTTTCATATATTTTAACGTGTATCTGCAGTACTGAAATATTTGTTAAAACATTATTATAAAAAATATAATTATCTATGTCTTTTGCAGATACAAACTGTAGATTGTAAGTTTTATAAAACAAATCTGAAAATTTATAATTTTTTTTATTTTCAATTTTTTTAATACTTATTTTTAACGAACAAATGCTTAAGACTTGCGAATTAGATATAGTTTTATTTATTTGTTGGAGAAAATGCATGTAGAAGTAAAATTTTATTATTAAAATAAGGTATATTTTACCAATTTAGTAACAGAAATTAAAATAATTCATATATTAATTTTTTTACTAGAAAAAAATCATATATATATATATTATATATATGATTAAAAAAAGAATTTATCAGAATGACAAAAAGCTCAATAAGCGATTAATGTAATTTAATGTGGTAACAACACTCGAATATATCTCGCACAATATTATACTTGTAGAACTTGTAATCTGTTATATGTGAAGAGAGTTGTTTGAAATAGATTGTTCCGAGTCAGTACGCATCCATTGATGTACGGTTTCAGATGAGAAACAAACACATTCATGTTGTGTTCAGAGAAAACAGAGGTCAAAAGCGCTACCTACTTCTTCTATGATTAATGGCATTACATTCTTTTGTGTTGTGCATGGATCACGGTATGGAGCTACGGCGAACATCCGAGAGAAGTTCATAGATACCGTTATATTCTTATCAATATGCCGCTTTTTCAAACATCAAACAGTGGTGTATGGTGAAGACGCAACATTAATCTCAATTTGTTCGCGATTCATTTCCACGAGCACCGACTTCTGAACAAATTTCATTCATATATATTTTTATAGTGGTGTGTAAAATATGCGCTGGCTTAGATTTTTTTGTACTTTGTCGATTCTTTTTTTAAAAAATCACATATATATGTATCTAGGGAAAGATTCTTCTTGCTGAGAATTTTTTAGTAGAACATCAAATTTATTTTATTTTTTGATTTGTCAACTACACATTTCCCACTTCCAGATGTAAATATAGAATCGGTTGTATCTGTATACAAATATTGTATGCGTATTAAAAATAACAATATTCCAACATTAAAAATTTATACAGATTTAGAAATACAGAATGAACAAAAAATATCATTTACTTTATTGTATTTAAAAAGAATGACAGTATTTGACAATTTACTGTAAATTTATTTGAAACTTTCTTTATTTAATGAAACATTTTCAGTAAAATGAAAAAGTATACTTAAAAATAAGTAAAAAAATATTTTCATGTGAGAATCAAGTAAAATGTGTATATCTCGCCAATAAAATATCAGAGAGCATATGGATAAAATACAGTTCTGGCACTATTTCTAAATTCACTTTCACAAATGAATTGTTTTTCACTCTACAATCAACAAAAAAATCTGATTAACAATTATTCAGTAATTGATTCTTGAATGTTGCTTATGCGCATTTCAATGACTATTTTATTTTTCACACTGTTAAGATACGGGATAGCCCAATTTCTTAAAATTGAATTTTCTTTATAAACCCCTAAATCTTGTATCTAAATGTTGAATTCATCTTCAACAGCTCAGTCTTTCTTTCTGATTAGTTTCATTTGTCAAACTATTTGTCAAACAAGTGCGGGACCTAGTATAAATCCGGCTCTGTACATTTATTTTATATACAGGATCGGATTTACCCTAGGTGCCGCTCTTGGGCAACCAATGAAATATTGCCCCTCTCAATTTTGTCCAATCGACTTAAAAAAATCCGTACCTGTTGATAATTTTGAGACCATTTCAACAGAAAAACATTTAATGATCACTAAAAAAATTCTAAAATTTCCAATTCATTTAATTTATTTAAAAAATGTAAATTATTAAATTCTGTTACATAAATTTCAAAAACAAAATTTGAATTACATAGATATTTAGATTTAATTTTTTATTTCACATTTGAGCCACCTGTAAATTGAAATTATGATTGAAAATAAAATATCCAGCTTTGCAAAATTTGTCGCCCAGGGCAGTGACCCATGTTGCCTCTGTCTGAATCGTACGTTGGTTATATATACTTTTTGCTCATTTTACACGTTGATTTACACTCTGATGTAAATTGACAGAACACCTTTCTTTATTATACATTCTCTCTCACACACACTCACTCTCTTTTTCACTATATATATATATATATATATATATATATATATATATATATATATATATATATATATCCAGGTTTAAATTTCCAAGCTGCATACAAACGCAATCTTTTCAGATCGACATAAAACACTTAAAGGCTTGTAATGAATAATAACATGTGATGATTTAATGAGACACCAGATAAAAACACTTAATCTATCTAAGGGTAAAATTTATACGAATCGGACATTATGCGTTATGGTGCTTGTAAAGAGTATTCTTGAAAAGAGTGTTATCATCATCGCGCTGATGAAGTATTACACTCCAATGAAATGGAATATGTGTCAGACTTTTCATTACATCTGATTCAGTACATTTTCACAAATAACATTCAACATCCGAGTATTTTTTTATCTACATTTCTCAAGTTCGTGATTTATTTTTATGGTGTTGCGTCGTTGATACTTTTCGCTTTTTTTTCGGTTATTTGTTTCGTTTCGGATATTATTTATTTGTTCGGTATCTTATCGTTTAAATTTTTTTTCGAAGTAACAACGACCCATTATAAATATTTATATTCAGGTTTTTTTTCTCTCTTTGTCTCGATTTGTTATTACTGTTTATATTTTTTTGTTTTTCGTTGTGTACAATTTTTATTGTTTTTCTTTTGTCATGCTGGAATAAAATTGTTTTATCGAAATAAATCTATTTTTTTATATTATTTCAAATACAAAAGTGGGTTAAAAATTGATTTATTCCATTATCATTGATTTTTTTGCAAACATAAATTAACGATTCACAATTCATTCATATTTTTATATGAAATACAGATTGGAGACTTAAATAAGTGCATACAATATACTTATTTCAAATCTAAGAGCTTCATATGGAACTTATACATATATATATATATATATATCTTCGTTAACAACTGAAATTGTTTTTCAAAGTATACAAAGTTTATTTGTTAAAATATATCTAACATTTCTAGTATCGAAAAAACCGCACCTTGTTATCTCAGCAGACAGAACGCTTCTCACTAATGGTACATTCCGACACGAACAAAACTGTTAAGCCAATTTTCAATCTAGAATTTAATATACATTCAAAATATTCGCAGCATTGAAAACATCCTGACATTGTTTTTACACGAAAGATTAAAATGAAATATTTAGATTGTAGAAATATTATTTTAAGGATTATTTTATCTCCTTTTTTCCATTACTGTTCCACATGAAAGCTACAAGTTTGACCTAAAACAGAGATTTTAATCTCGGTGCGGTCAATACAGGAACAAAAAATGTATGAGCTTCAAAGCGTTACTTTATAAATGTGTATACTACACACTGTATAAGCTTATTTGTGTAATATGTCAAGTTTCATCCGTGAAAACTTGATTTATATTTGTACAATATAGTATAAAGTTATACATTTGTGAATACATACATTATATATATATATTTTACACATAATTTAATTCTGTTTCCTTCTAAAAGCAATATGAAATAGGTTGCAAACGGAGCAAAGCCCAAAAATTTTATACCACAAGTTTTCAAAACAAGGACTTCCTTGTAAGTTAAGGACTATCATATCTTAAATCACGATCAGACTTTCTCTCTCTCTCTCTCTCTCTCTCTATATATATATATATATACTAGGGAGCTTTGCCCCCTGCTCGCTTTGCTTGGGATCGCTGTGCTTGCCCGCTTCTTAATTATAAGCCTGTGAACCGGATGAAACAAATATATTTTTTAAAATTCATTATGTCTATATAATTATTATATAGACATAATGAAGATATATAGAAATATAGAAACGTAGTCGTTTATATATATATATATATATATATATATATATATGTGTGTGTGTGTGTGTGTTAGTATGTCTATATAAACATGATGTCAAAATAGGCATAAGTGACAAGTAAAATAATCAATAAAGATTATTGAACATTTTTGTTCAGACAATCGAGATTACTTTTTTGATATAACTAAATCTCTAAATATCAATTCAAAAGAAAAATATTAGAAAATGAATAACAAATCATATTATCATTTAATTTTTTTTGATTCAGTCATAACACTACCATTATAGATTTTATATTATATAACAAAAAAATATTATAATAAAAAGAATTAAATTTTTGAATTGTTTAATATAATATAAAAATCACGCCTGTCATAAATTCATACTCAGTTCTTTTTAGTTTTAATTTACACAGGGATTGTGTTTTCATACACCCACACACAAATATATATATATATATATATATATATATATATATATATATATATCTATATATGTATGTAGTCATCTCAATGAAATCATAACTATAAATATTTATTGTCATTTATTAAATGAATATTCAATAAGGAAAAAAAATTCAAAGTTGTAATGGAAAATATTTGTTTGCTGTCAAATTTGAATATGGAATACATTGAAAGTTCTTTTCCGTCGAAAGTACAACATTGATAACGTGAAATTTTATGGAAATGTTAAAATAAAGAACTAAATCGATGAGATTTTTACTTCGTTTCATTATCGTGCCAGTTATTTTAAGGTAAATGTATATTTTCGTCTGGAAATTTCGTTTGTACGTATATTTTATTCATTACCTATTATGATAAATGTATGAAAATGAGATGAAGAATCATTCCTCTCAACATTTAATATTGTTATTTTTATCTCTAAGAGAATTATATAAGACAGTGTGATATTTTCTTTTCAGTTTCTCTGAAATTAATTAAAGTGTTTTCAATACACTCGAAATAAAACATTCTCTTTATGTTATCATAAAATTTATAATGAATTATTTTTCGATTTAAAACAATTTCTTGCTTTTAAATGTCAAAATATTAAAAATAAAATAATTTTCTCTTAAAACAAAATACATAATTTCTCTCTCTCTCTCTCTCTATATATATATATTGTCTCATTTATATACATATATATATATATATATATAGAATTGAAAAATGGCTAATGTGTCACAATACAATTCTAATCCTGTCGCTAAATTCTATTTCACAAATGAGTTTGTTCCACTCCACATACCACAAAAAATTATTCTGGTCAAAATTATAAAATGAATTGTTATTAACTAGCTTCGATTGAATTATTGAATCAATTAAATCAGAAATTATCAATGATTTATTGGTAAATTTTGTTTTTAAAAATTCATTGTAGTTTGTTGGGCGAAAAAAATTAATTGGTAAAAATATCTAATATGGATTAAATTTTGAATTTAATTGATCGAATTTCTCAACATTTATCAAAAAAAAAACGATAAGACTTAGTCATTACGATAAATCACATTACTAAATAACTTAACATTATATTAATATGTATTATGTAATATATATTACGAAATAACTAATTACTCAATTTCAATGATACAAATTCAAATTCAGTCGAAAAGAATGTTGAATGTAGAAGCTGGAAACGTGTACATTTATTCAATGAAAGTCTACACAACCGATTTGTGTTGCTGAATATGAAAAACCTTTTAACTTCTTACATTTTTTATTTGTTTATTTTATAAATCAATTATTTATATTCATCTCTTTCCCAAATGAATTAATGTAGAATATTTAATAAATATCATAAATAAAATATCATTCCATTTAGATCTACGTCTCTCTGTATTGTAATGAAAATGAATTCTACTAACAACTTCTTGATTTGGATAAATGTGTATTAAATACTATATATATATATAATGATTCAATTTTGGTTTCCACATGAAAGTATTAAAAAAATAATGTTAATTTTTTAATTTTTGTGATTTTCTTTAATACTTTCATGTGAAAGCCTAAATTGAATCACTATATATATATATATATATATATATATATACACACAAATATATTAAAATACATTTATTAAACATGTTTCACAACAAAATTAATAACATCTTACCTATAAAACATAAATAACATTCAGTAAAAAGCGTACTTAAAGACACCATTAAAAAGCTTAATAGTATACAAAGAAATAAACTTTTTGAACTCTGAGCATCATATACTTATGTTTTAATATTTTACTGTACTTTTATTACTCCACTAACCTTAACGATAATATAAACATAAACAAGATAAAGAGTCTCGTGCATAGTATTAAAATACGGAGCTTCTGTTATTAAAAACATTATTAAAATGATTTAATTATAAAAAACGAGCAGAATATTTAAAATGTTTATTCTATGAAGAAAGTGTAATCTGGTCGACGTAAAGTATTCTCAAATTGTTACCTTGAACGACTTGTACAGGAAAAATATCAGTTTCAGTTTTGAAAGAATTGTTAATAAGTTTATTTATAAAATATGGTGTAATTATGGATCAAAATTTTTTTGAATAAAAATCTTTTGTATAGACAAGAGAAATGTTTTTTTTTCAAATTTCTTTAAAAAATCTTTCCAATGACTGTTATTATTATTATTATCATCAAGTATTTGCTTCCAGTTCGGACAAGAATTTACTTTTGATCTCGAAACCTCATTTAAAAACTATTTCAAATGAAAAATAAAAAAGTAGGCCCTACTCTCGGTTGATGGTTGAATAATTCGTCATATTTTAAACCGAAAGTAAACACCTGACTAGCTTAATAATATTATAGCATAATAATATTCTTAACGAAAGTAATTGAATATTTTTATAAAATTATTTCAGAATATTTAAAGAAAAAGATCAACTCATTGTTGAACCAGATGTAAAAAATAATTTCTGCTAGTCGGATAAGTATCCGAGGAATACTTTTTATAATTTAAAAATTATTACAAAAAGCCCTCGTACAAGAACACTTTCCCACTGGGAAATAATTATATTAATATATTTGTAATTTTTACCGAATGTTGTCCAGACTCGTATAAAATTATTTTTCCAAGACTTTCCCATTGAAAAGTATTTCCTCATTCGAAAATAAAATGAAATTAGATAAATATAAATGATTAACTGAATGAAAATTAATCACTTTGTAAATATTTCACATTTTTTAAAATTCCTTTTTCTTGAATATCTTCGTTCTTCGAATTCATATGAATGTCTGTTTTGCACTACTGATTTCGACATATATTTTATTTTCAGATAGATATTGAAGACCTTAGGTATATTTAATAAACTATTAGAGGTATTGATCTCTCTCTCTAATATCTTCCTAAAAATGGAACTTGTACCAAAACTAATGATAATTCATATAATCCGAAGTAAGGAAGATCATCAGGATAAAATATAACTGTATTAAAAATATAAAAACATACAATTTTGATTTTTTAAAATTGTTTCATCCGTTTAAATAAACATGTAAATTGATTATTTATCTAAAAATACAATTATTCACACCTGATTCATTAAAAGTCGTCTGAAAAATTAGTTGGAAACACAGATGAATATCTTGTTTCATGATAAATATCAGATTAAAGAGAATTAACTTCATTTTTTTAATCATTGCCTTTCATTTTATTTACGAATTCTTAAATATTTCTATTATCACCTCATATTTGTTTTTCGAACACTTAAATTTAGTCAATTTTATTTTAAAGATAAAATGGTTATAGGAAAAACTTTTGTTCTATTTCGGACCATAAATGTGAACATCTATAAATACAAAATATGTTTTCGGAAATGACAAACAGTTCTACATAATTTTTAAAAGCAAACAAATGTTCCTGCTCTTACAAAATTGACACAATGAAATAAACATTTTTCATAAATGAATTATCAGCTCAGTGTAATTTAAAATCCAATCAACCGAGCGTAGTGTCACTAAATTTGAACCCATTAATTGAACAAAGTCGATAGTTATGCATTATCCAAAGGTCGCATCCAGTATCATGACACTATACAATTTTTCCAAAAATTGATTTCTAATTACATTTTCAATCTATTTTCTACTAAAAAAAAGGTTTACCCTCTAAAATGTTTATACGTTAAGCCAATCGATTCATGTCCGCATCAAATATAAAGCTGGATATAGAACAATCCCTCTAAATGCGTAACGTATTAATTAAACCGTGCTAAATTTACCATTGTTGTGCACATCTAATATGTGAATTCGTGTGTGTTGCTTATTTCGGTTTTATTAGTGCGGATGGTACGCCGAACAAACACATTCGTGACGTTTACAAGTTACACTCACTCAATCAAAGAGCAATATTGTCATAACTGAATTATGAACTGATGTCAACATAACTGTATTATGTCGAATGTATTCTGTTTCCGAGAATTCGAAATGGGGACCAATCCGTCTATGACTGCAATTTGTATATTGATCCGTTAAATTACTGAATTATAATAATTTACACATATTATAAATGTTTACATACATTTATGTGTAAACATGTAATTATATATATATATATATATATATATATATATATATATATATATATGGGCGGGACATATTGCAAGAAGAGAGGACAACCGATGGACGAGAGAAATTATTGACTGGGAACCAAGTAATATAAAAAGACCCAGAAAGAGATCAATGAACAGATGGAATAAGGATATTAAAAACTTTCTTGGAAAACTGTGGAAAAGAGAGGCTGACTGAGACTGAATCGAACAAAATGGAAAATCATGGAAGAGCTCTTCATCCAGCAGTGGATTAACAGAGGCTGAAGATGATGATAACAGTATATATATATATGTATATATAAGGTGTACCAGAAAAAAAGTATCTTTTTTAAATGAAACAAGTAAATATCATTAACAATTTTATTTATTAAAAATGAATTTCAAATATAATGCCCCTCGTTAAATACAACCATCGTCCATCTCCAGTCAACATTTTAATTCCTCTTTGATAAAAATCAGGAGGCTTTGAATTAAAGTACTCATCTAGTCCATTTTTAATCTCTTCGTAACTTCAAATTTTTACCATCTACAAATGTTGCATTGACCTGAAAAGATGGTAATCCGACAACCTTTATTTTGTTTATTATACTAAGAACTGCATATTCAAATTTTCCAAGTATCTTTCAATCAATGTGGTCGCCTTTCGTCTTCAAGCAATATTTTAATTAATTATACTAGTTCACTCTATAATTGACAGATGTTTCCATTAAAAATTTAAAAACCACTCTACTGACTTGAAAAATGTGTTGAACATGAATTTCTTTGATCATCTTTCATTTTATATGCAGAATCATTCCGATTTCAATTTAAAATTTTATTCTTTAATCATATATTCTGGAGAAGGAAAATATCTTTCAGTAACATAATGTGTTTTTTCAAAACTTTGAAGCTAAATTATGAAGTGTTTTACTTCTGTTTATTTATCATATATATATATATATATATATATATATATATATATATATATATATATATATATATATATGTATATATGTATATATGTATATATGTATATATGTATATATATATATATGTAAAACAAGTAACGTTTGAGTAACAAGAACTGAATCATATATTCACTAAAATAGTGAATCCTTATGGATTTTATAGGAAAATCAAAATTGATAAGAAGGATGAGAACTAATATATATATATATATATATATATATATATATATATATATATATATAATAAATATGTGAAAAGGATTTTATAATTTGCCTCAAGGTATTCCACACGTCAATTTTTCAATATAACATTTTTCTGTGCAAGCTATTTGTGAAAAAACGATTTCAAAATGGTTAAGAATTTCATCTTCTTTGATACATGTTTTCCATTTCGTAAGAATCAACTTCTCTATAGTATACATATATAGGTGTTTATAATATATCGTTCTTGAGTTTCTCTCTCTCTCTCTCTCTCTATATATATATATATATATATATATATATATCTGAATGCAAAGTTCAGTATCTTCATAAATTAAAGAAAAAACATTTACTACATGAACAAGTAAATTTTATAAATTACCCACAAAAAAAAACTATGTTTACTGTTCTAAAATATACAATGTTCATAAACTTGAATGAAGTATATGAACGTTTGGTCGCCAGCTCATTGTGTTGATTACTTGACCAACGGCCATTCTATAAATTACAGTCACAAAAATAAACGAGTTTTCGTCGTAATGGACTTTCAGAGTTGCATTCTTGTGTAACTGTTTGGTAACTGCAGTATTTTATCAGAGTAAATAGAAGAGATACAAAAACTAGATGATTTTTTTTCGAAACCACTCTTGTTTTATTCCCTTTTCTTATCACAAGATAATATTTTTAAACTTATATAAAAAACGACTCAGTTCTTTTTACAAAACAAATACAGTTTATCTGCATTTTTGGAATATTTATTATTATTCGTTGTCGTATATTCTACTTGGTTGTTTATTCTTGTTAGTTTTTTTTAAAAAAATGAGAGTATACTTACAACTTTATAATTTTTTTAAGATGTTATTTTTATCTTAGTTAAATTCTACACGGTTTTTATCATAAAAACTATTTTATCTATTTTTTTCTTCGTCAAAATTGTTCAGTATAATAAATATTTTTTACGATTTAAAATGTTTAAAAAAATAAATCAATATAAAATATAATTATATTATAATAAATTATAAGTAAAATGGATTAATCAATGGCTATAATTAGCCATTGTCAAATAGATTAAAAATACAAACCGACAAGTAAACATTAAACGAACTCATCATTATGACTATCTACAATCAATTTGGCCAAAAATAAGATATTACTAAAACTCATAGAAGAATATTTTGAGTGTGATTTAAATTTTCTAGAGTTTTATGGAATTTAATAAAATATTATATAGTACAAAGTATATTATAATAATACCCAATGTGAAAATTATTATTCGAAAATTAGTTCACATCTAACTTATATCTGTATGTCACTATTTTCTCAGTGGAAAAAAAGGATACCTGTAGAGATTTGTTCTCACAAAAGATTTCTAACAACTCATTCAGACATTTAAGGAGATTTTTCTAAACAAGTCATGTAGGACACTTGCGATTTAGTTTTTTTCTTCGACAGGTTTCGAGTTTAATCTGAAGATAAATCTTAAACTTATACAAAATTCTTTTTCTAAAAATATTACCGAAAGACAAACTTGTAAGTGGTTTACATGATTGGCACAGAACAATGAATAATATACCCACGGATGAATAGCATAATGAAGATTCTAAAAAACGGATTAAAAGTTTTCTTCCCTTTCTATAGAAATAAAAAAGATGCATATATTTCACCTTTCAGCCTGGTCGAAAATTCGTATTTATATATATATATATATATATGTATATATATATATATATATATATGTATATATATATATATATATATATATATATATATATATGTATATATATATAAACTATTGGAAAACAGTCAAATAAAATGAGTCATTAGTTCAATATTTATATAGCAATTGTTGTACAAAAAATATACATTCCTAATAAACAGACAGCAACATCACAATATTTGATTGCTCTCCAGGTACCTATTGACTTGATGACTTTTGTACATGTAAAGTGACATTTTAACACATTGAAATAATGGTTTTCATTCGCAATTAAAATTTAAACCCGAATTCGCTGCACAATGACAATAAATATGAATGTACATGTTAAATTAATAGACAAATATATAGACTAATGAATTACTTCGATTTTTAATCGTCCTGTTATGTGATAGGGAACAGGAAATTATATAAAATTTAATTATTCTATTTGTTTTTTAAAGCAATCTTTAAAATATTTTTTTATTATGAAGATACGAAATTTATTTTAATATCGTTATAACAAAAAAAATGGCATCATAAATAGTACTGCTCGCTCTGATTGCTTTATTATCATCATGCATTTTAATTAACTTGATAAACTTCATTGTGTAAAGAAGATCGTTAGTAACTTACATACAAAGTTTGTTCGAGTATCACTTAAATACAATCTTAGTTAAAACATTGTTTATATTATCACCGATTAACATATATTAACATGAAAATGTTTTTTTATATTGTTTCTACTTAATACATGAATATATTAATGAGAATTCTATATTTTATCAAAATATAGAATTTTATTCATTTTATTTATTCATCAACATATGTGACTAAAAACATACTAATAAATAACTAGTATTTACTTTTACTGTTCAAGTATTCATAAATAATGATAGTATTGATTCGAATATAACATTTATTACATAACGTATTCAATTTCATATTACAAAATATCTACTCTAATCTATTATTATCAAACATGAATACATTTAGCATGTTTTATTCAAGGTTTAATTATAAAGTGTGTTCAAATATTTAACATATTTTAATTATTCTTCTTTTTTTGTTCCAGTTTTTATTGGGACTTGTGCATGCTGTTGTTATTGGTTGCAAATTTAATTATTCTACCGGTGGCCATTTCGTTTTTCAATGACGATTTGAGCACTCGCTGGATCGCCTTCAACTGCCTCTCAGACACCATCTTCCTCATAGATATTGTCGTTAACTTCAGAACAGGTAAGTTCATTGGATTATTATAAACTTATAATCGTTTTTCTGACATGAAAATATTTAAAAATATTCATCCTCAGTTACTGAATCAGTAATTAGTCAAATATTTTTATATTAAAACTAGATTTTTTCTGAAAGATTCTTGAAAATTAAACATTCTTATAAACGGATTTCTTATATAACTAAGACTTTTCGAGCAAATTAAATGAAATTCAATTATAATCTTTTATACAATTGTTATTTATGAATAAACTTCCACCATAAAAAAAATATAACTGAATAAAATTAAAAATTATAAGCAAGACTTTATAACATAGTAACTAGTAGGAGAAACAGTCGATCAATATTTCATAACTTTGAATCTAGGTTTATAGGGTATGTCGTTTTATTTTAAGAAACATAGTTTCACACAATATTGGATCAATTTGATTATATTTCAACAAAAATGTGTTCAAAAATGTATATGAATTTTAATTAACAATTAAACATTATAAACGTTATCTCACTAAGACTTTCTGTGCGGTGTTGGATTTTCTGATGTATATTTGATACCAATTCTGGCATGAAAAATGAACGAGTTTGTGTAAATGACTGGTCTTTGATTTTTGTTAAATAGGTATAGAAAATCCATTAAATGCAAATGTATTTTTTCACTTCATTTCATAATAAATTGTTATTTTTCACCTATATGAAAAATAGTGTCATTGGATAGATAAATAGTGTTAAATAAATATACAGAGATTATTAAAGACCCTTCTTTGTCTAAAATACAGTTATATATATATATATATATATATATATTTATATACATATGTGTGTGTATTTATATATATATATATATATATATATATATATACATATGTGTGTGTATTTATCTATATGCCTAAAATAAACATTCTGTCAATTTTGTATTTCTGAGTCTATATATATATATAGATAGAAATGACTCAATTTTAAGTTGAAGATATATAGAGTATCAAAAATATTTCATGTATATACAGGAGATTCAATTTAGGCTTCCACATGAAAGTATTAAAAAATCACAAAATTAAAAAAACATTTTTTTTAATACTTCCATATGGAAGCCTAAATTGAGTCATCCTGTATATATATATACATACATGAAACGCTTCATTGATGCTCTATATATCTTCAACTTAAAATTGAGTCTTTTCTCACGAAACTGAAATTCATTCAGGTTTTTTTAATGATCTCTAATAAATATTAATTTCGTTCCAACTTACATTTTATAAACGCTTTTTATTAAACAAAAATAGCATATATTTCTGGACCTCAAACTTGCACTTGGACACATTGGTTAATTGCACCACTAACTGTTAGATTTTATAAAAAAAATACTTTAATATTTTATCAAAAACACAAAATTACAGTAAATTCAAGATCTCACTCTTTCTGTTAAAAATTATTTTTTCCAATCAAATAAATTCATTTTTTTAATTTAAACTTGCTTATGAAATTATTTGTTATATAATATAGTCGTGTCTCTTTCACACAAATATTTTCACATACATATATATATATATATAATATAAAAAAAATAATAAATATTATAATAAAATCTCAACTAACGATTTTCTCTACACTGATCGACTATTTAACAACAATCGTTATAAAAAACATATAACAACTATATTTCTGCAGTCCTTCAGGCCATATTTTGTATTAACCGAACGTGAATAAATAATAAATTGTATTGTTTACCAATAAATAAATTGCGATAATGTTTGTATTGTCAAATGTTTTCAAATTGAATACATACAATGTGCTCAAATTTAATAAAATAACTATGAAATTTTGAACAAATTATCAATTTGAAACCTATTTTATTATCTCGTGTATTCCTAATACTTTTAGTATATTTATTATTCGAACAGGTAATAATTGAAAAGTAAAAATTAATAAAGAATTATTAAGTACAATAAAAGTACAATTTTTTGAAAAAAAATGTATCCTTGTTTTTTGTATACACTTTTCAAGAAATTTATTTACTCCAAATTAAAATATTTTCATCAATATTTTTTTATGATTTCAATCTCACCTTTGATAGATATAATCAAAAACATGTAAATAAATTCTGTATAAAGTTTTCTTATAATTAATGATTCAATAAACTACATATTTATATACTAAATGTAACCAATTTATAAATAGACACTTCATTCATCACTGAAATCTTATTCTGGTCGTGTGAATATTATAGTAGTATTTTTTTATGTTTGATTCAGTAATAATATATCATATGGTCAAATCAAACAACATTTAGTGGTCTTGTGTTTGTTATCAGTTCTTTAGTTGTAACTTATGGACATTTCCAAATAATTCTTAGCCCATAACATCATATTAAGCAATTTATCTTCTTCGTACTCACTGTATAGAGAAATTCAACCACCTATACAAAGCAATTGCTTATCTCGATTACTCACTGTCACAATGTAATAAGAAACGACAGTAGGATATAATTGAGAAGGGTGTATTTTAAAGGAATATGTATGAAATTCAGTTAAATATGGATGCTGCGTTTACAGAGCGTATGTGTTTTAATTGATACTTAATTACTTGTAATTTGGTTAACAGCACAAATACGGAATAAGTTTTCTTTCTATAATAATGTAATCTTGATAAGAATGTAATTAGATTAAACTATACATTAATAAATTAGATTAAATAATATTATTTTTTTCTGAAACTAGAAAACTTATTCAAAAACTTGAATATTTCATTAAATTCCATAAAACACTAAAAAATTTAAATCCAACTTAAAACATTCATCTATGAATTTTAGTAATATCTTATTTTTGACCAAATTGACTGGAGATAATCATAATAATGAATTCGTTTAATGGTTACTTATCGATTTTTATTTTTAATCTATTTGACTGAAAAAATAATGATATGATGTATAGATAAAAATTTGAAATAATGAAAAGTATGACCCATACCATTTGAAAATTCGTAATATATCGAAAATTAAAAGTCAAATTGAACTGAAATATAATGGTTAACAATTAAGAGTATTTCTTTTTCTATTAAGATGTTCTCATATTTATTTTCATTTTGTTATTGATAAAATTAATTTACTTTTGGTAAAGATCAGACACAATTTCGATTAAAAATGTATTTTTTACATCAATAAAACATAAAATACCCATATATATATATATATAGATATATATATATAATCAGCCTCTGTCAATCCACTGCTGGATAAAGGCCTCTTTCATGATTTTCCAGTATTTACGATTGAATGCCTCTCTTTTCCACTGATTTTCAATAAAAAAATACTTTCCTTATCCTACCTGTACATACACACACACACATACACACACACATATATATATATATATATAAATCTCTATAGCATATAAAAATAAATCACTGGATTCAATAAAGTATTAAATTTTAGAAGTTTGATTTTCCAATTAAATTATAACTTTGTATTAATTCTAAATTTTATTTGATACAATTCGCTTCTATTTAATTAAACAATTTATTTAATACAAACTTTACAAACACCTAACATCGATTCAACTTTTATACTTTGTGTATTCTAGTATGAAATATTTTCAGTTTCGAAGTGTTGGCAATTTTAATTCCTTAATTACGATTCCGTCTAATAGACTACAACTCAACCTTTTGTATACCGATAAAAATATAATACTTAATAAATGTCAAAATAATTTATAAATTAATCCCCCTTTTACGTAGTTTGATTATCTCAGTCTGACATTTTAGAAAAGAACACTGATTGTATACAATACATTTGTATATATACCTTACCAACGTGTATATATATATATATATATATATATATAAAGTTTCAATATAAAACTGTCTGATGGTTTAAAAGGTTTGACATATTCGACATATGCCAGTTCGAATTACATCAGTCATATGAAAAACTGTTACCTGATTATTTGTTAAAATGTATTAAGTTTTATTTTATAAAAGTGTTATATTTGAGTAATTATATATATATATACGGTACATATTATAAAATGCATTGAGTTTAATAAAGCAGTTGTCATAATGAGAAAAGCACTGGCGTAATTATATCCACCATAAAATCTGTGATGTCCTGAGCCAAAAGGCGTTTCATTTTCCCGTATATTCGTTCAAATAGTGTGCAATTTCCGTCTTGTGGCGTATTTGAAAGTCTACTATAAAATTTTTTTAAAGAAAAACGAGTTCGTTGTCTGAAATCATCTTTTGAACAGAATTGTCTTCTAGAAATAGTATTCGAATTTCGAGTCGAGTTTCAGAACAATCCTCGGAGAAACAACCGAATGGACTCCGATATTTAATTATTTATGTATAGAAATTAACGTTTTGTTATTTTTTTACCGTGCTATTAATTAAAGTTTTAAAACGTAACAATAAACTGTCTCTGAAATCTTCATTGTATTGTCTCTCATATATATATATATATAATAAATTAAATTAATATGATGTCTAGTCAATAAGAAATTGGATAGAATTTCGGCGCTAGGCATCTAATAAATTTTCAAGGTCTGAATCACAAGACTGAAAATTGAGCAGACATGCAAAATAAGTAATAACAGATATGACAAATGGTATCAACGGGATATATCATTATAAACAATGTACAGCTTTATTATAAAATCATACATAACAGATACAAATATATATATATATATATATTATATATAAATATATATATATATATATATATATATATATATATATATATATATACATACATACATACACACAGACACACACTCTTATTATATCTTGAACATATTCAAAGTTTTTATTACATTTTCGTCGACCTCGTAAGTAACTTACAAGCATACTAAAAATATTGTCTGTGCGTGAACTTCTAAAGTTTATACCTGACCGTAGATTCATTGCAATATATACATAGAGTGTATAAAAATATCATACAAGGTTTTTTTATTTAAGAGTTTTAATAAAAGTTCACATAGTAGACATACTTATTTATATATGTATGTGTTTGTGTGTATACATGTCTGTATATATATATATATATATATATATATATATATATATAAGGAAAGAGAAAGATAGATAATTTTATTTACGGATTTTCAGAATTAGCCACATTATTATGTAAATGTTATAATTTAAATTTATTAATAACTCAAATTGAATGCAGTGTACTAAAATTAAAATTTTAATCGCGTACAAAAATATAAATGAACTTTGAAAGGTTAACTTACGTACATTAATTATAGACTATATAAATCCAGAAATATCCCAATTAAAAAATCTTGAGTGAAAATCATACTTTTTTTTAATTAAACATAATTAACCGTGTATATAATTTAGATATTCTGCGTTTGTTTACTCAGTTCCTTATCTCAGCATTATGTAATTACTTAATATATTATCAGAATTATTTTAGTATTACCTATATATACATATATATATATATATATATATATATATATATATATATATACTCGTATATATAGAATAATATTTAGTCACAAAAAACTAATACAAAAAATAATATACTGCTGTATTTATATAGACTTACTAACATACACACACACACATATATATATATATATATATATATATATATATATACCTACAACGATTACGTTGCTATATATCTGATAATAAATATATAGACATAAGTTTGAAAAAATATGTTTATTGTTTCATTCAGTTGCATATGGTAGAGCGCAGCGAGTCCGGGGATTTGTGAGCAAAGTAAACAAAGGGCGAAGCCCTCTAATATGTATATATATATATATATATTTATATATATATATATATATATATATACACACACACACACACACATATATATATATATATATATATATATATATATATATGTATATAATAACAAAATGAAAAATGAAAATATATAAAACAACATTTTTAAAATAACCGAAACAACACTTAAATTTTTATTTTTAATTTTGATGAACGTTCGTTGCGTTTGTATTAGGTCGGTAGAATAATAATTGCGGTTTGTGATCTTCAAATTCTTACACATTTTTTAATTTAAGTGATTTTAAGTGGTCCAAAACTGTTGGATGACTAACACTTAACTTTTGTGCAAGCTCTCATATTGTTGAAGTTATTGTCATTATGAACTAAGACACCGCGACCTTCTTCATGACATTTTTGGAACCATCATTGCACCGTACGTTCCTTAACAGTACCCACACCAAAAGCATCGTTCAGGTTATGAGCAATTCCTGCTGCTTTACCACCCGTTTTGAACACATACAAAAAATTTGCTGTTATTTGTTTTTTTTTACATTTTTAATTCATTGACCCAATTCGAAACAAAATTAATAATAAAATCAATCTATGTTACCAAAATATAAACCGATAAATGCACTTTAAAATGATATTAACGTACACACGATGAAATGACTTTCATTGAAAAAAATACGGTTAGAATTCAGAAAACGAAAACCGCAATTATTTTCCTACCAACCTAACGTATAAGAAATACAATATGTTCTAAGAACTACAAAATCAAGTAGATAGTAAACATTTTAAAGTCGAGCAGATGCGAACAAGACTCGTTCAGAATTACATCCATTCACTGTGTTATTGTTTCATTAAATTAATCAAAATTGAAATCGCTTTTAAATAAAAGCATTCCATTTATAGAGCTAGTGAAATTACGCAAATATTATACTTTGTTCTATTGTTCTTGAGGGCTTGCGCCACTGTAGTTCAAACAGGCGTATTGTGAAAATAGTTTCCTTTTTATGTGTTAATTTATGTGCTGATTGCTCTTTGCTATTTTGATAATGTACTTTCGTCGTATCTTTGACAATGTTTCTAGCTATATTACAGTTTATTCGTAGACAATGTACAGAATATTTCAAAAAGTTAGTGCTTTATTTAGTTTTCTATACTATTGCAGTATACATACGTTTTTCTTATTAATATAATTTTTATATAAATTCATTTATATATATATATATATATATATATATATTTATATTTATATCAGAATTTTAAAAAAAATAATTTGAATTACTTTTTTATATGTCAAAAAATCCTGCTTGATAAGTAATTTCAAACGTTTGATTTGATTGGTCTTTTATTTTCTATTTCAAGTAGATATTTATTAATTTTTTATATTATAAAATAATAGACTAACACTTTAAATATTATTTCAACTTGATCATTGAATACACATTTTTCAAACATTGTAATTTAAATATTGATCCGTATACTTATTTAAAACAAGGTATTAGATTCAAAAACAGTTCTGAATTGTTTATGAAATTCGATTGAATACCGCCAATTTCGTTTATATTCCAGTATCAGACAGATTCACAAATAACTTCCTTCCTCGAACTACTTTACAGGTAATTCACAGATGCCTGATCCAAAACAAGTATTTACTAACTGACAACTATTTTAAACTGAATATTAATTGCAATATTCCAAGTTAAGATCAAATGAACCTCTTGTGAATATTCAAAGTTGATAGTATGACAACATTATAAAAGTTTCCTTTTTTATCAATCAATCGATTTTTTTAGTTAAGCTGAATGTTCTATTAACGATTTTAAATATATTATTATTCTCTTATTCGCTGACAGAACAATAAACAATTCCTTAAAACAGCATCAGTGATGAACTTTTCTTGTATTAACTGAAACACAATTTAAGAATAATATAAAATTAATGGTGAATTTTGATCGTTAAGCGAACCGCAACGAAAATATGAAAGCTCACGTATGGTTAAAATATTTAAGGAGAATGCTAGTCATTAATTCATTGGCTCATTGCCAGCTATTGTGTTATAAGATACAAAACCGAATCTGTTTATTTAGATATGGAATCGTATTAAGCTGGAAGTAATTTGTTTTAAGGTGGGAACATCAAAGAAAATCAATTTATCTTCACAATTTAACCACATTTTAAGCTAACGTACACGAACATGTAAACTAATAATAGCATTTATTAAAAATTCGACGAAATGGACACGAATATTTATCTTTTTTATCTCTGAAAATGGAATTTATTCATTGCTATGTTTTTTGTTTAGATAAAAAAAAATTTTTTTAACAAAGAAAACTACTTTTTTTCTCCTGAAAATTCTTTCAAACTGGTTATTATAAAAAAAATATAAATATAATATTTTAAGTATAGAAAATCGACTGAAAAGTGCTATATATATACATACATTAACAGAAAAGAGCAAGTACTGAAAATGTGTATCCTCATTAAATTACAATGTCAAGTGTAATCCTGTATTTGCTTTTTGTTGTAGTATAATATATTTTTTTTTGTATAAACATGTTATATTAAAAAGAAGTAGTACTGAAACTGATTATTTATTCATATCAGGGCCCCCTTATTCATTAGAATAAGTGTATGGAATTATTTTATTTTCTAGAAATATTCTCTTCTTGGCTCTTTGAAGATAACATGCTCGTACCATTTTGAAAATGAGCAATAGATCATTTTGGAATATTTAAGCAAAAAAAAAATGTCTCAAGTGTAGAATTTAGGAAAACCTTTTTTAAACTAATAATTAGATTTATATCGAAACTATATATATATATAGAGAGAGAAATTAATTAAATTTGTCATTAAAATTAACAAGGGAAAAAGTACCAATTCAGTGAATTCCATCCAATAACCTAAACTAATGAACGACTATTTGCACGGTCTTTTTCCGAATTTTACACAACGTTCTGTTCTGGCATATTTTCTTATACCGAACGTAATGAAACATTCTTTTCTATAATGACGAACTTTTAAACGTGACACATTTCTTGAAAGTCGTCATGGTCTTGACCTAAAGCCATATCTTCTCCAGTGTCTCCATGTGACACTCGTTGACCCGCAGATAACAACACTCGGTACGACGAAATGAAACAAATTAATTTCTGTCGAGAGCAGTGTGACCACATTAATTTTACTTTGTGACGTTATACTTTATTGTCACATTTTTCATTCACACGTGGGATCGATAAGTTTTGCCTACGTTATAAATCAGTAATTGATTTTTTCAGTTTCGATCATTTACTTGTTTATTAAAAAATCAACAGCCGAGATTCATAGAATATGATTATTCATATATGTGTGTATTGAAAATTGAAATGTTTCTCCATTAAATCATAATAAAAATGGTACAATACTTAATACAAATTTCAACATGTGTACAAAGTAAGATTTGTATATTTAAAATAATTTATAAAGGACATTCGTCTTTAATATTCAATCGAAGTTCCGTGTTCTATACTTAAATTGAAACTGTCACTTATTGCATATTTATTTACGGAATTTATTGTATATTTATGTAGAGAATGTGTTTATTATTTCCGCAAAAAAATCTCCTTTGGTATATTTCTTTAAAAAATTTCCAAATATATCTTTTTCTGCTATCATCGCAATAACAGATATTACGAAACGGCACCACAATGCACAGAAATAGCTTCGTCTCTACAAAGCACACTGCACAAATATACAAAACGAGAAAATACTGGAGGAATAAATATTTCTCCGAGTAATTATTTCTGTCGTTCGTTAAGTCTCCTCGCAGATATATTTGAAATATTTCATGTGCACAAGATGTACTCTCTTTTATTTGAAATTAAATTTCGTAGGAATGTCGCACCAAACCTATTTTTTTTTGCAAGTAGATTAATAGTATAACTTTTTTATATATTGGATATACTTCTCTCTTGTATAATTAATTTATACATAAATATTTTGAGTTCTAAATGTTAGAATTAAAATAATCATATATATATATATATATATATATATATATGGGGAGAAAATATAAGATTATATCAAATATAATAACCACACAATTCTGACATACAAATTGCGAAAAAAAATACATTTTTATGTTATTTCACTTTCAACAACACGATGGAACTTCCCTTTTAAATAATGATCATTTATTCTACCCTTGAACGAAGAAATTATCGCGCACAGGTATCTTCAGTACCCTTGACCTGGAATTAACGAAATTTTTGTCGACGAAATCTGATTACCGAGCTGTAAATAATTACAGTTCTGGTTCAGTGAATAGATTTAATAAAAGGTTTGATAGGCTACTTGATAGACAGTAACAAATAAATGCACTTTGTGTTCTAATTTTATTTTTATTTTTTTTTTAAATAATATAGAAGGTGTTTGTTTCCATTTCGTATAGAAATCTATAATTAGTGTTTTCAACAGAATTATTTTTTTTGTAAAAAAAACAAATTATTCGCTCACTGTGAAAGAAATTAGTTTATTGTTCGATGCAAGCAGTTACTAATAATGAATATAAATTAATGTTTTTAGAGTATTGGGAAATTCTTCCTGGAAAACGTATGCTCTTATTATACTTTTCAAGATATCTTCAACTCTATTTATATTCAAATTTCATAGAATAATACATATTGAAAAGTTTACTTGTGAACTTTAAGAAAGGAAAGTTGAAAAGGTCATTGAAGTTTGAAATTCTAATTAAAAATTAGAGGTCATTTGCACTAACCAAAAAGTTTCAGAGTTCTGTATGACATTTACATAAGTATACAAGAAGTTTCAGCATCTATGTATATTCATATAAATATATATATATATATATATATATATATATATATATATATATATATATATATATCAATCATCATCTTCAGCCTCTGTTAATCCATTGCTGGATACAGGCCTCTTCCATGATTTTCCATTTATTTGTACTAATGACTCGCCACGCTGATCCCACTTGCGTGTTGGCGAGTATTCGACAATGACATCCGGCGTTTCGGGACGGTTACTCGTCCGAGTACTGACCGGACCCGGCACTGCTTAACTGCGGTGATCGGATGGGAACCGGTGTCGTTCCAGTGCCGCGTGGTCATTGTATATATATATATGTATATATATGTATGTATATATATATGTATATATATATATATATATTACATTATATATATGTAGATATATATATATATATATATATATATATATATATATATATATATATAATGTAATCTTATCTTACGAATATAAATGTGTTTGTACAATTTATAAAATCGAGTAACTATTTGAACACTTCAATATAAATAAAATATATTATTTAGATTGAAAAGATAACCGTCACTTGCGTGACACATTTGAATATTTAATGCTTTCGGCTGAGCAAAACAGCTTGTGACTTAATTTCAATTTTTGCTGCACGCCTTTATTCACATATAATTAATTTGCGGTCGAAACATAAACCGAGATAGTTACATACAGTAGACCGTATTAAGGTTATTAGTGCTTTTCCATCTCAATTAATCAATTGACTGCTGGTATAACAGTGTACGGTTCACACCATTGCAGCGATTCCCGTGTTTGAGGTATCGATTTTGTGTCTATTTCATCGTACATGCTGCTAAAATATCAAAGTCGTCTCTTGTGGTTTCCGTACAAAAATATAGTCTTTTTTTAGCAAACACACGATATACAACCGTAAACACAAATGTATTCCTTATATATGTATATATATATATATATAGAGAGAGAGAGAGAATATAAAAATATGAAAATACATTTCATCTTCTCCATTGAGACTTTGGACAAAAAGAATAAACAAATGTATCATATTGTATACATAATTTTGTTCAAATTTTACTCTTTACAATAAAAATGATTGTAAATATATAAAAATAGATTTTATTTTTTCGAAATATATATATATATATATATATATATATATATATACATACATTTATATATATATATATATATAAAAATGAGAATATATTCCTTAAAAAATCTTGGTCTCCCGGTAACAGGTCTCTACTCCTCTCTTATCAAAGTTTCGAAACTATACAAGGTTTTATAATTAAGATTTCTTACGAGTTAAGGTACCAGTGAAGTTATTAATCCGACACTCGAACTACAGACTAAATTACCAGGACTTTTCATTTAGATTTTCATTGAAAACCTCTTTGCCATAAATGCGCCACTCAAGCTATCAATCGTCTGCTCAAAAATCAAAAGCTATGATTGTAAGAGGGGTATTGAATCGTTCATGTCAAAAACAAATCGTTATCAAATTTTAAAAATTAAGTACTGGACATTAAACAAACTTAAATAATTTGTAAACAAAAATTGATAAGTAACTCATTTTAAAAAAATCTGTAATTTTCTTCGTTCTATCTATAGTTTTGCAATGAAAAAAACGATATGAAATAAAGTATGGAAATTTATATTAAAATTCTTAATATTTTGTTTATGTTAAATCAACCAATTTTATTTATAATTTTTTTACTTAGTATGTATCTCTCTCTCTCTCTCTCTCTATATATATATATATATATATATATATATATATATATATATCCACAAAATACTTTATAAAACAACATGTTGCAAAAAATTATCTGCAAGAATGTTTATATAAATATACTAACATATATATTGTAAACATGTATAAATCCATGATATCACTTATTTATTTGACACGTGTCTTCTATGATACCCAACATGTTTATTATTTCATTCGATTACATGTCTAAATTCTTATAATTGACAAGTATATGAGCGCAGCGAGCAGGGGGCAAAGCCCCCTACTATGTATATATATATATATATATATATATGTATGTATGTATGTATATATAAATGTATGCATTAACATTATATAAATTATATTATTTTCTGAAAAAAAAACTCATTACTAAAATCCAATATTTTCCTAAATACAGATATGTATCTTTCAATTCAAAAATCTAATATCAGTGAAACTTGAAAAGTTAATTTTACCTTAACAACCATGAATAAATAACCAACTTTTACTGAAACATTACGGAAATAACAACAATATGTTAACTCAATATCGTACAATTAAAAACGCCGTAACTTCATACAGAAATGTTCATCGTTTATCGATAAACTACTGCACGGCTTTAATAATTTCGAATTTTGCCTCGCTTTCATGCCAGTCTCGTTCCTCGCATGGCGTTTATTCGAAAATGTGTTTACACGTTACGTTCTTGGTATGAGACCTTATTGTATTATTCATTGAGTGTAGTTATTTCGTTCGTTACTAATACCATTATAATTTATTTGGTGCTGTATTCCTTTTGGTATCCAAATCACAGTACAACATATACACAACGTTGTAAGACTACCTATGGTATATATATATAACCTACAATATGTGTTAATGTTTTACAAGATTATTTCTACATATTTTACTCGCTGCATAAGCAAAGTTTTGAACAATATAAAAAATAATAATATGAAAAAATCTCTTAGTAAAATCAATTTTTAATGTGAAAATTTATATTATTATCAATCATTTTTTTCATCTTACACAAAATTTGTTTTCAACTGAATTAATATTTTAATGTGTTATAAGTGTGACAATAACTATTACTAAATCTATAATTAATATAAGTTATAATGTAAATAAATTAAAGCTTATTCCTTAATATATTTATATTAACTAACAACATATTTTCAAATTAAATTGTTATATAATTAATATATAAATTAAATTTATTTCTCAAAAACTAGATATTTTAAAAGACGAATAATATTCCATTTCTAAATAAATATTTATAATTGTTATAAAACAAGAAGTATCATATTTAAAATGAAATAATAACAACTATTATTATTTCAGTATAATTTGAATGAAAAATCAAAAATATATTGTAGTATAATATTTATGTCTAGGTCTTTAATATTTTCATTATCATTTTCATGTCGGAAATACTTCATGAGAATTAAATATTAATAAATAAAATAAAGTAATATGTATGTTATCTTTATGTTTAATCAATTATTAATTAGAATGTTTCATTACAATATACAGTACGTTTTCTTTATTACAGGAATCATGCAACAAGACAACGCAGAACAAGTGATCCTGGATCCGAAGTTGATAGCACGGCATTATCTGAAAACGTGGTTCTTCCTGGATCTCATCTCATCCATACCGCTCGACTACATCTTTCTTATATTTAACCAGGTAACTAAAAATGTATGTATGTTTTTTCAATTTTTTTTCAACATCGAAAGTTTTCTTTCTCTTAACAATATGGGCAGCGCACTTCAAACGATCTTTTTCTTTCCTGTTATTTCGCTTACTCATGTGGAAATATATTAACCAATCATGCAGAAGGTGAGTCTGTTCTCTAAATTATTCAAGACTGCCAAATTGTTCAGTCATTCGGCACGGTTTATTTTTTATTCATAAACACCAGTTTTTGTGTTTTTTTTTTGTCTATTTTATGCTAACATTACTGTATGTTATTATGTGGAATATAAACGATGTAAATGTCATGGAACGTTTTCCGATATTTGAGGGTTATCGATAGGAAAACTTCAGAATAATGGTTTTATATTGGAAATATATTAACTTCACTTCATGTACTTTTCATACACTTTATTAATATGTAAGAGAAATGAAACAAAAACATGGATATGAAATAACTGAACAGCTGCATGGACAAGTAATACACACAAGACCTAAATAAAGTCTTTTCTCTATAAAGACAAATTTACATTTGAATTCTTCTCTTGAGATGATTTTACATATTCGCTCAGTGGAACGCATAATATTCACAAATATAGAGGTTTATACATGCGTAATATACGAGTTTACATACCATAACGAAATTAAAGCATTACATACATGAAAGAAAGTTGATAAAGTTTTCCAAAATATAGTTAAACTCTTTGTTGCGGAATTTATTTTATTACACCTCACATTTTATTATTATATTAGTATATATATATATATATATATATATATATAAAATATACAGTACATACATACATACAAGCATAAAGTACCTTCGCTCAATATGGAAATTTTTATTAGGAAAATTTGATTTATTTTAGAATGATTTACTTGCATGTGTATATGTATATATATATATATATATATATATATATATATATGTCTGTATATTTTTTAAAATGACTTAAATTATATATAAATTTTCTAAAAGTTTCTGAAAAAAATTCTAACATAAATGAGATACATTAATCATTCATTAATATGTCTTATTTATTTCATCGATTGTCTTATAGAATTATCGAACCAAATAATTATTTCAAAACTTATTTGTTAAATTTAGTATAAAATAAAAAAATCGTTCGTCATCCATTTAGTCATATCATCCATATTCATTCAGGTCATCCGTATTAAGTGATAACCCTAATTGTGTAGCAAACAATGATGAATATTTTAGAACAAGCAAAAATATAATTTAGCGACATAGATCAGTGTTCTTTAAACTGTGTTTCGTGAGCCAAAATCGAAATTCGAAAGAATTTTCGAAGAAAAATCCAGAAAAGATAAAAAATTCAAAATAGTTAAACTAATTTCTTTTATTTCTATAAATACCTATTTTTTGCAGTAAAACTGTATTACGACCGCTCAACCAGATGTAAATAATAATATTTAAGAGGGTCATATAAGATGGGTGATTTTTAAAACTTGTAGGGCACACATCTTGAGTTTTCTGGGGATGATAGGTTTTTTACAAAAAAAAAATAATCCTGAGGATTCCGTGTGTCGGAAAATGTTCAAGACTACTGATATAGATAATATATAAAAACTTCTGTTGAGTATTTGTGTAAAAAGTAAGAAACATCCAGGATTTTAATTCATCGATAGATAAATTATAATTAGTTTTGTTGTATGTAATAATGGAGGATTGAAGAATTTGTCAAATTTTATTTAGAATTATTTCATTTATTATGATTATAATTTCTCTAGTAGTTCTTAAGTTTTGTAAGTAGGTCTGATATTCTCAATTTGATAACTATACAATTGGTCAATGAATCAATGTCATCTATTGCGTTTCTTCTTAATTATAGATCCTTTTAATTCACTCGTTTCATCTAGTTCATTATCTGAATCTCTTCCGTGTAGAAATTTTAATAACATATACAGAACTGCTAATGTCTTCTCCCATCAGATACTGAAAATCGAGGGTTTCTTAATCCAGTTTATTCAAAATGTCTGCACATCCCGTTGATCTGGTTTTTCAGGCATTTAAAGTAATTGTATCTAAATTAGAATTTTTCTATACTGTTTTTTTATTCTTTTATTTGAAATATTTAACTATAACTTTATATCTAAGCAATAGATTTGTTTTATTACAAAAAACTTTCAAATTATTTACAATTTTCTTGAAATAATCCATTGAACTTTTCTTTAGACTAAAATCGTTTGTCATCAATCATTTGAAACAATTATTTCATTTTCTGTGATTTTTTTTAATGTACATCATTTATATAATCATGTTTAGAAATTATATAATTCATTTATATTAATTCATTCATAAGAAGTATCATAATATTATCAAAAAGTAAATCATATTTGTTTCTCGCTGGTAATATTTTTTCAAATTATTTTACCATCATTACTTTTTAAATAGTTCCATTGCTTAATTAGAAGATTGCTTTTTTTAAAATATAATTAAGAATTTGTAAGGAAAAATTGAAATACATGAAGAACTGAAAAAGAAACGAATTTATTTACAACAATTCGTCAGTACTTTTCGATAACTAACGTCTATTGTTGATAAAAATTATGACATTTACATCGTGGTTTGATGTATTTACATCTCTTTAAGGTATTAATATAAAATACATTTATAACATATGCATATGTGTATATAATGACTTCCTCGTGTGCCCCTTATCCTATATCGAACCCTTTACTAATAATTTAAATACATACATATTTTGTTTAATATAAACATATTTACATTTAAAAAAATACTACGGCGCAATCCTCGTGTGCGGATTGTTAAATGAATGTTATTCGAGATTTCCAGTATATTTAAAAGTAAATATGAAATATTTAATTGTTAATTTGAATGGACGAGAGAGTACTTTTTGGATGCCTCCACATGTAATCTCTGTTCTGTACTTTCCTATTTGATAATCTCTCTGTATGTAGATATTAAAACATATTTCATAGCACATAAACTCTGAACGTTTGTATTTATTATATTTATCTGAGTACTTAATTAGTATACATCACTGATTGGACATTAGTGAAGAATTTGTTTCGTACCAATTAATTATTTATCCATTATTCAGTCATTCATACATTTGTTCGAAATGTTCATTTCGTAATTGTTTTAATTTTTTTTTGAAAAAAATTGGCTGGTTAACAATGAACTCTGATTGGTATTATTTAATTAAGCGATGCTTCTTTAATCTATGCGAGAGCTTTCATTAATTTTTCCTTTTTTGTAAATACATATGCTAGATTTTCACATACTATTTTATCTAATTAAGTTCATTCACCAGATACGCTTATTTGTGTTTCATCATATTGAAATTGATTGAATTTGTGTCATGCTTTGAAGATAAGTTCCGATTTGCCATTTATTTGCTTTAATGCTTTGTGATAAAAATTAATATTTAAACTTTAATTTAATAAAACTAACATTTCACATTAATAATTTTAGTTAATAAGTTGGTTCAATTAAATCTTTTTTGCATATTAAAATTATTCGAAATATTTATTTGATGCATTTAAAACGAACTAATCGACATATTAAATTGTTTGTTTTTTGTAAAAGAAATTAAATAGTTTTTTTCATAATTACGCACGTTTTATTGTTTTTGCTCGATCATCGACTTAGAAGTGAAGAAAAATCTGAAGATGTAAAACATTAAAATTCTAAAAATTCATTTAAAATACAACAAGTACTTCATCAGTTACGACGATAAACTTTGCAATAATACAGAGTTAAAATTAACATAAATTATTAAATAATTCTAAATTACAAGTAAACGTCGTCATACCTTTTTCCTAACATTTTTTTTCATTGATTTATATAATATAAATCGATATTTTTTTTAAATTCCATAGATTTATTTCAAAACATTCACCATACCTCCATATAAAAATATTTTATTATGTCCACAATATATCTATAGGAATTTTTACAGTGGTATACATTTTTTTAAAATCTTCCAGCTTTTCAGTGAATTGAAAATCAAAAATATTTTGATAGAAATTTTCATGTTACAGAAAACTTCAATATATAAATATTAATAAGAAATTTTATTTTTTATAATCAATTCTTGAATATTTTATAAATAATAACTAATAATTCAATTCTATTCAATAATTTAAAGTCTTTATAAATGATAGAATAAAAGAAATAAATTATCTTATTAATATCTCACCCAAAAATATTTTTTATACAGATGTATACCACATTTTTCAAATCTGTCCTGTTATAGAAACCAATGACGTTGGAACAAACAAAACAGGGATGCTCGTGCAACCCATATTATTCCACTTATTTTTCAGATTTATTCACTAATATATACACAACGAAAACTTTTCGACATTTTTCATATAGATAAAAGTTCCAACGTCACTGCTCAAGAAACTCGTAGACAGAAAAACTTATTGACAAATGTCTTAAAAATAACATATAAAAGAAAGTTTAGAATTGATACCGATATATTTTAAACGTTACTTTAATTGAAAATTCAAAATATTGTTTTAAAATATCTTAAAAGGAAATTAAAATAAAAATTTGTTATATAATTAAAAAAATCTACATAATTTTAAGTCTTGGATTCAATGAGACTTTATTTTTTTACTGATATTTGTGTCTCAGTTCTTTATTATATGTTATCTAGGATACCTTAGTTCGAGTTCAAGCTTTTAATAAAAATCATATTTCCTGTAAAAAAAACAGACATTTCAAATGATAATTGATTTCAATCTGAAATGTTTGCATTTTGAGGAGAAATATAAGTAACTGATCATCTAATGTGGTGAAATAAATGTAATATTTTACAATTTTTTCAAATCTTGAACATAAAAATTGACTTATTTCATTTTCAGTAAATTAAAATATTTTTTTTGTGCATATATTCGTTCATTATTATTTATTGTTTATGCGAATTTCAATCAATATTTCAATCAAATTTTAATCAATTCTAATAATTACAAATTTGTGATACAATTATAATTTTACAACAGTATAATTTCTTTGAAACAGTTTTTCAGTTATTTGAAGACTTGTAAGCTTTTCTTATTATTTATACGATTTTGTATGCCTAATCCTTATGAATAATATGATCAGTTTCGAAATACGGATTCGAGAATCAAATTAAAGAATTGTAAATTATTGATGATTTTTATAAAGGTACTTTTGTTGTGTTTGAGATGCAAATTTATTTGTGAAAATAAGTTTTCTTTCTCCTACTTGAAATGCAATTTTCCATTATATATATATATATATATATATATATATATATATATCTGAAAATTATAAAATTATTGTATAAATTTATTAATGAAAAAGATTAATTTTAAGTAACTTTAGTTTTCTTTTAATTTATTTGTAGGATGACTCAATTTAAACTTCCACATGGAAGCATTAAAAAAGGGCAGAGTGGTTAAGAAAAGTCATGTTATTTTTCATTTAATATTTTAGTTCAATTCAATACTAAAATACAATTGAACTAAAATACTAAATGGAGGATAAGATGTTTTTTTTAATTTTTTCGTTTTTTTTTCAACACTCTCGTGTGGAAGCCTAAGTTGAATCATCTATTATTTTAAAATCAAGCTATTAAAAAGTTTGTCCGAATCTAATAATATTTAAAAAAAATAACAACTATCTAATTAGCACATTTCTAATATTTTGCATGGTAATTCTGTACAGAAGTATCATTGAATAACCAAGACTTAAAAAATTATTAACACTAATCATTTTTAAACCAATTAATATATTCTTAAAAAATAATTAATAGCTGAATGCTTCTTAAATACGACAATGTTTGTATTTTAAAGACGTTTGACTGGGATATTGTAAAGTGCATCAAAATAATATTCTTTTCTAATTCAATCACGTTCAGCATTTTGCTTCGATAAAGTAAAACAATGTGTCCGCATTCCATTATATTGTTTTATTTATCACGGCAACAAAGTAACTCTGTGTAACGTAATCAAAAGAAAAAAAGCATACAATGTATGTGTGATCTGTCCGTTCGATACTTTACAATCGCCAATCGAAATATATTCTTTGTTCCTCGCATATGATCAACCGTCTAATATTGTATAACATTCCAGGACTTCAGTGAAAGTTTCCAAATACTACATGCAGGAAGAGCGTTACGTATCCTGCGACTAGCGAAACTGTTGTCCTTAGTTCGCTTGCTTCGTCTCTCACGTCTCGTACGATACGTCAGTCAATGGGAAGAAGTCTATGTAAGCGCTTATATTTTTTTATTTCTTCACTGTTACATATACGATGATGTGTCGTCAAGGCTTCTAATTAACAGGCACTTTTATTTGCCCAGATGTGCAATATTGTTACGTACGCAGCCGAACACCACGCCTGTGCTATCTGTTTCATAAATGCATTTACTCTAGGTTATTTTTTTTACAAATAAAGATTGTCTCGAAAAGTATACTTTGTTTCGATGGAAATGTGAGATTTAATTGCTAGACGCAATGAAAAAAAAGTAATCGTATGAACGCAACAATCACTTTTCTGCGGATACTCGCATATCTTTTCTTTTTTAAAAAAAAATATGAAATCAAGCAGTTAATTCGACTTGTTTTTCACACAAGCATAAAACGAAATCGAATAGAGTACAATATTGAATAAATCTCACGCTTCAACTATCAAATGTAGTATTTGTTTAAATGATCTTTCAATGCTGCTTCATCATTTTGTAACACGTATATATTATACATATCCATCTCATAGAAGGTGGATTTTTTTACGAGTTTGTCTGCCTTAGTGTTTTTTCAATTCGATCGCTGTTTTGCGCTTCTTTAAATTGATTTGACGCAATTTAATAATTCATATATATTTTTATGTATTCTTCATTAGCGAAGATCGATTTTTCTTAATAATAGGACCGGATTGTTTTTAAGTCGATAAGGTAAGATTCTTTTCCAATTTTTATAGATCGTTGCACATTCCGAACAAAATTATTGAGAACGTTTCTCGTTCGAAGTACTTGTTTAAGAATTGTATATACGTTTAAGTGCTTTAATATTTTATTATTCAGTCATTATGTTTAAATAAGAACTAAGAGAGTGTGTACAGGAGCAAATCAACACAATTACAATGTAGCGTTTCTACACCGTAGGTATATTTATATTTATAAAGTGATTTACACCAATTTGTCACGTTCGTTAACCCTTTATCAAGATTATTGTTGTCTGTTTATAAATGAAACATTTATTTGAACTGAGACACATCGTAAGAAATTTTTTACCAGTTTTTATCCTTAAAAATACTTTTTTTATACGGATAATATTTTTATCTTATTTTTTTAATATTTGTTTTCATTTTAAATTATATGATTTTATCGAAATGATTCAAATTGTATCAAAATACTGACCCGTTTGAAATTAACTCTTAATAATATCTGCTGTTATTTTTAACATTAAAGTTTTTGATAGCTTATGAAACTGGTAATAAAATATAATTACTATTAACTAATTAGAATATATATATATATATATATATATATATATATATATATGTCAATATAATATTGATGAAATTTTACTTGTAAAATAATTTTAGTGTATTGATGAGACATGAAACAAAGAAACATTTTTTGACGTTCTAAGGAATGAAAATAAGATATTAAGAGTTAAATCTCATCACATATATCTTTCTTTAACCCTTTGAAGCCGGGCGTGGATCTTGAAATCCACTGATATTTTCCAAAAAAACTTGATCTCAAAGCGCTATCTCTTGGATGATATATTTAAAGGTCACTGATCTCTTTCTAATAAGACTAAATTTGGAAAGAGATTTCTAAATCTTTATTAGCACTTTCTTTCATTAAAAAAATTACAGTCTTCCAAAAATCAGAAAAATCGCGTTTTCTTCCATTTGAAAACGTATAAAAATTGTGAACTTGAGAATTGGGTCGAATAATATGTTTCTTACAAAAGTTTATTATAGGAAAAAAGCGTGTAAAAAAAATTCGAGACTGCGTCCAGGTACAAGATGTGACCGATGTGAAACCATTCGGTGCATACTTGATTGTTTCAAAATTTTTCACACTCAACAGTAATTTTATTTCTGTAAATTTTCAATTGTAATCACTTTTTCCGTTTCCAATTATATGTTTTTAATCAAGAGATTTATGTTTTCTCGAAGATTATCAACGATTTTTCACTGTATATCAGATAGATGTGAAATTTTTAATTGCTAATCTAAATTAACATATTTTTTCTTGTCACCGACCACATTGGCAATTTTTATTTTTTTACGATAAAACAATGTCCAAATAATCGAAAAATATTTGTTATTTTTTTTAACACTCTTTTCTCCTCCCCGGCTTCAAAAGGTTAACAGAAAAATTGTCTTAAATGATTTTTAAACCAAAGAAGAAAAAATAACTACACAATAACTCACTTTAAAATAATTACCATATTATCAAATTCGGAAAATACCAGAATAGACATTGATATGTACTTTTCAAATTCTTTGAACTTTCAGTTCTTCAATTGATTTATTTGTTTTAGAAGTTTGAATCGTTTTTAGTTCTTTTATATCTGTGTTAATATCCCAAACTCTATCAATGATAATTACTTGAAAGTCAATAACAGGAATAAATATTCTTATACGGAATAAAAGATTTATCCGTCTTATATAATATTTTCTTGTTACGCTTGTGAATCTATATGATAAAGGGTTAATTATTTAATCTTATAACACGTTATCACATTCTCACTGCAAGTTATTCTTACACTTTTTTCTATATTTATTAATTATTTTCTGGCAAAATATTATATTTTAATTAAATTCCATATAAATATTTTTAACATAAAACACGTTTGATTATCTTTCATCTTGAAACACCATGTTCTTATCAGAGGTCTGATATTTTCTACAACACATAAAAACATAATATTAAAAAAACAGGATGTTTTTTTTTAAAAAAAACCTATAATACAAATCCATCTAATTCAACAGTAGTGTGTTACTAATACTACACATCTATTAAACGTATTAAATATAGACATATTTACATAAGAATACTACAATATATGAAATTAATCGAATTACTGCGAACAAATTGTCTATAGAAGTGGCACACGAAGTACTTAAACGACAACTCGAATAAACAGTGTAGCATTCGTCACAGTGTGCCATTGATTTAATATAATGATTCTATTCCACATAATGGTCTAATTTCCATAAACTGTGAATGCCGTACATAAATCAAACATGTCAGATCATATGCCGTTTTGGATGCACGTTTCCTGTTTGTTGTTTTATGTGCATTTAATTTATTATGTATGTAATTAGTAGAAATTTTGCTTCGGACAAAGAATTATGAATAGAAATTAATTGCATTTTAACACGTTTCCTTTATATATATATATATATATATATATATATATATATGTATATTTATATATATATATAATTGTTTAATTTTTTATCAAATATATATTACTTAATAATTTTGTTATTGACAAATTCGCAAGTCTGACATATACGCACGTATATTTTATAATTTTTATACTTGAGCCAATACCATATCATAGTGTATGGTATTTATTTTTACATATTTGTATAGTTTTGTATTTCGATTCTTATCTCCGATTAGAGTCGTTGCTTGTATATAACGCAGGTGTACACCGCTCAACTTTTACAAAGTGCATAGACCACAGTCTCAATATTCTTTCTTATAAAATAATAAACCATTATTAAAGTTTATTTTTAATTTTATTCTACTTTTTTTTTGGAAACAGCCGATCAATAAATCTGTAACACTTGAAAGAAATAATCGATAAAAAACAAAATTATTATCTACTTATGACGGTTTCACAAATGACTTCTTATTTTCGTCACACAAACCAGAAAAGCTTTTTTCATTTTTATCGGTACAGCATCAAAGTACTGAAATAGATTTTTCTGTGGCACTTGAGAATGATATAATTCTCTGCTTGTAAAAAAAACAATATAAAATTATTAATAACCATTTAGTGAATATTTATGATCGAAATTTTTATGAAAAAAAATTTTTTTTATAGTTTTTGAGATGTAAAAATGATTAATTTGTGAAAATAAATTTAACCCCATTGACAGAATTATATTGTAGTTAAAAAAACTGATTTCCTGAAATACAGTTCTGACACTGACTAAATTCACTTCCATAAATGATTTTTCATTCGCCTTATAAACCAAAAAAGTATTTCAGATCAGAAACGTTTAATAAATAATTATAAATCATTTATGATTGTTGATTATCCGGAATCCTATTCTCAGATTACTGGGTAGCATAAAATCCTTTTTATACCCAGGCGTGACTTGTGGGATGAGGAAAAAAAAATTATTTCTGAAAAGAAAATATTGTTCTTTTATAAATTAATTAGTTTGAATATCACAAACCAAATAAATAATATTTTCAGTTCAACATATAACTTAAATTGTTTCATTTTAAACTTGACATATTTCTATTTTTAAATTAATATTTAATGAATTTAAAGTAGTAGTCAAACGGAATTTAAAAGTTTCCAGTACTGTGTTGGTACACAATACATATATTATTTAATTAATAAAAATAGAGAATTGTGGAAACCATTGTATCCTGTAGATTGAAACACTTTAATGATACTTTCATCCAATAGTAGATCATTAAGCTCGCATGACAGATTAAAAAATATTTCGTGCTTCCATATATTAACGAATCTATTTACAAAATCCGACAAAAACTATTAAACTATATACACTATATGTAACCAATCTCATTTAGAATATATTACACGACAGAATATGTTATTAAAAAAATATATAATGCAGTCAATTGAATCTGACGAATCCCAACAATGATTTAAGAGATATTTTTCAGTTCAAACAGCTCGTATTATTTTTATGTGCATTGTTTCTGACATAACCGCATGAAAATATCCCCGGAAAACAGATCTTACGATTGTTGGCCTTAAAAACACGCCCCAAAAAAAAAATCACGACCGTACAAACCGTTACAGTATGAGTTATCGAGCCATTTTGTTATTATCATATTTTTGCAATCTTCTCTTTATTGACAAATGTTCTATATTTTTCAACGTGTTCGAAATATTGTTTTATATAATGATTTCCGTTATTTTCTATTCGTGTCATAAATACACTCAACTAAACAATGTTTATATATATATATATATATACATATATATATACCCATACATACATATACACACACACACACGTATAAAAATATATAAATGAGCCCATTTTTGTCTCTTTATTGTCGGTTTTCTCGAATAATTTTCAAAAATTGTTTAACACTTTTCTGACTACATTATTTTTAAATTTCAAATTTTTAGCAATTCTTCCTTGAATAATAAATATGCTAATTCTTTTTTCAAACATACAATTATAACACACTAATTACAACGAAATGACTAAATAATAAAATTATGCATAACTTTATATATTCAATCATTCATTAAAAATAATATTAAATAAACATCTGTCTAATTATCTCCTCTACTATTTCAATTATATATATATATATCATTTAAATATTCATTAACTATAATATACTTTCAACAAATTATTTGAAGACCAAACACCTCAATATTTCTCTCTCTCTATATATATATATATATACATATGTAACTTACTTTTTTAAAGCATAAGCTTTAAAATATATTTAATTTTAA
>CM068321.1:25419025-25421525 GCA_034766995.1 Acanthacorydalis orientalis | reverse complement strand
TGGAAGTCTTAAACAAGACTTTTATCGACCAACAAGTAATTTAATTTATGAAATATCGAAATTATGTAAACAACTCGATTTAGCTGATAATGCATTATCTTACTGAATTCGGATACCATTTCCTTTTTTTGCATGAGCCTGCAGTAAGAAACAATGTGGGGAATGTGTGACAAGTAATAGTTCTGTTCGCAAATCAACCTCTGTCCGGATTGATCAATAAACAGGCGTACTGTTATTGCTTTCATTATTATAATTATTATTACAAAGCATAGTTGTTTAAAAAAAATTATAAAAAAATCAGAATCATTTTCGACATCACTGTATACAATACAGAAACTAACATATTAGTAAAAATTGACACAAACACAGATTAGTTAGCGAATAACAGATAACTTCCGAATAACACGCACCTCAAGTAGAGACATATTCCTGTAGAAAATAATCAACAGTGATATCGCAGTAAATGATACCTGTGATTGAACAAAATAGTAAGCACACACACTTTACGTGCACGCAGATACCACTGTACCAGCAACCAGGAGGCCTTCAAATGGAGTACAACACGGACGGTACTCCCGTCTATCCGAGCAGAGACAGAACCACACAGGTGCTGATCGCACGCACGTCCCCATGTCATGTATCGTCAATGTGTTCGTGTTCGTTGCTCCATGATTATATAACAGAATTATATTGATAATATATATATTTTTGAACGTTTTCATTTAGACATTCGTACCATCGTGAATGGAATTATTGTACCAGAACGCGAAAAGTTGTGTACCTGTATCTCTTGAAAGTATATTCTTAATTAATACAGACGTGACCAGGTGTAATTTTTTACTTTGTTGTGAATGTTTCAAACGATGAAGCAGGCTCGCGAAAAGTGAGACGTTAGGCGAATATAAAACAGTTTTATATAATAGTAATGAAACTTTTTTTCTTCTATATTCCAATATGAAATTACATAGACTATATTTCATCAAGTATGCATACTCAGTGTTTCGTATAGGTAACCCGCGCCTTGTAAGAGAGTTTGTAGCTATTTGTAAGAGAGAATTATTTGTGTTTTAATTTAAAATTAATTTTACTACTAAATACCTTTAATTGAAACATATAAATTTTTTTAATGTTAAATACTTAAAATCTAAGACAATAAATTCACACACATATATATATATATATATATATACACACACACATATATATATATATATATATACATATATATATATATATATATATACATATACATATATATATATATATATATATATATATATATATACACACATATATATATATACACGAGCCTTCACAGAAAATAAGAGGCCTGACTCATTTTTATTTTCCGGGGCACCCTTGCTTACATCCAGTACACTAAATAAATACAAACATTTAAAATATCTTGTCAAATTGAACGCAGTGTACAATGAACACAAACAAATATCATTAAAAAAATACAGTACAATGAAAATTTGTCATAAATTACATTTCAAAGTTATAAAAATCAGTAAATGAGTGCAACCTAAAACAAAATCTTCCGAGAAATATATTTAAGTCCAATGAGCCAGTTGATTCCATCTAATAGAATTGCTATGTGTGTGTGTGTGTGTATGTATGTGTATATATATATATATATGTATATTATATATATAAAATGAATGAATTGAAAATTTAAAACAGATTAGTTTTTATTCACTTTTGAAATATTTTTTTGTTAATAATGGTAACATTAGTCACCGCTGCGTCTACACATCTCACTGTGGAAAACCGAATTTTTAATTTTTTTTCTCCCTAACGCCAAATTAATTAAAAGGGACCTATAACCAAAAATTCTCTTCTCTTCGAAAATTCCTACGATTTTACATAGCGGCGTTTAATGGGTTAAATCGTTAATTAAATCAATAATAATACAAGTATTTATTACTAAGAATATCATTATAATTTAAAAAAAATGAAAACAGAGTCCATCAAATATTTATATATCTATTGCGGATTAATTTTGTAGTAATATAACGTTTCTCGAAAGATGACTTTAGGCTGAAAATAAACGATGCGGTTAACTAATATACATATATCTCGAAAATATATACAGTATACTAAATATCGGAGCTGTATAATATGCCAGTCTTATTTTATAAAACTTGATATAGGATAAATCTTTGTACATAATAAATGTCTATCATATACAAATATCAAACATATTAGTCAAGTAATATTCAAAAAAATCAACTACTATACACAGCAAGGCTAATATTCATCTTGCAATAGAGGCATAATTTATATATATATATATATATATATATATATCCAAAACGATTTCACATAGATAAATTTATTACAAATAACGTATATTGTTCCATAATAGCTTCAATATGTCTTCGTGATTATCAATGATTGTTTCATTAATACCAATTCTACGTTCATCTTCACTCTTGAGATTTGTCTTCCGTATATTACTTTTTAATAATTCATACTATGAAACATGTATGGCTGAGTA
>CM068321.1:25384025-25414025 GCA_034766995.1 Acanthacorydalis orientalis | reverse complement strand
AGAAACAAAGAAAAATATATTTGTTTACAAACGATCTGTTTGTTGTTCTGATTGGTTGATATAGACATTTTTAAAAAAAAAAGAAAAAAACAATCACCGAAACCATGATCGCTTTGCTATCTCTATCCTTTTCTCTTTTTCTACTATCTTGTGTTTCTCGCTTGTTTTCTAGATCTTGCAGAATCTCCAAAAAAAACGCACCGAGAGAAGGGGGCGCCTCAGCTCGGACACGTCAAGCAAAAAGAAGTACACCAAAAGCAATCTGATTTTTAAGGTAACCGGCCTTGCGCAGTTGCCTGGCTTACGCTCTCGTGCGCATGTGCCGCGGCAGCAAAACAAAAATAATGAGTAGCTGCTCCTCGTGCATGCTCGCCACGAGGGGGCGCACCCCTCTCGTTATAGCGGCCTTGTTTTAAGTCCAGCTGCAGGCAACATATCACTCTCATCACAGCTTGTAAAATGCGACGCTGAGCTTTCGGAAAGCTGCCAACGGTCGACCGAAATGGGCCTCATATCGACGCGTTCATGTTTTTTAAAAAAAAACGTACACAACAGATATGTGTGTGTGAAAATCAAAAAAAAAGGCAAAAAATGCTCGGGTATGGGATATAACGACGCTTTCCGAACGCCGATGCTTAGAACTACATACTGTATCTAATAAGAACATGGTCCCTCGCTTTTAAATTGGACTCAATGTTGGACTACCACCAGCTCTCACGTCAGCGCCAATAAGCTTTACTCTCGCCAATACATCGTGTTTTTTGTCGATTTTTTTATCGCTTTTCGTTCACGCTATATAAATATATATATGTGCATGAGAATGTTTGTTCCTATTGTCTGACGAAAACAGTAATTATACAGATTATGTCGTAGATTGTAAGTTTTGGGTAGAGCATTTTGATATGCATAAGGTAAAACAATAGACTAGACACGGTTTATTTTGTAGTTAGTTGTGTTGAAACTAGTGAATCGTACATGTTACCAAACTGAATTTATTTGTTTAAATATATTGTTATTGTTCCTCATTTATAATAATTATTCGAATTACTTGTCTGTCATGTATATATATATATATATATATATATATATATATATATATATATATGTATATATATATATATGTATGTATATATATATATATATATATGTATGTATATATATATATATATATATATATATATATATATATATATATATGTGAATGTGTGTCGTTTGATGATGATGATAATTATCGATTATTAAGCAAGTGTAGTGCTATTTTTGCGACATACTTTTCATTTCGTATCTCTGTATCGAATTCTCATTGAACTTCTCTATTTGTATTGTATATTTTCTATTGTATATTTAATGCTACCCAATTGAATCGAAACCTGAAAGTCTTGTTTGTTAGCTAGTGACGTTTACAGATGAAATTCGCCACTTAACATGCGTCTTGCATTCCTGAAAATATATTCATTCTAAGTAAACTTCGTACAGAACTGAACAATAACGGAATAGGTTCGAATTGTTCATGTCAGAATGTGTCGTTCGAATGGAACCATTCAATCCAATTGTATTTGTTTTAGAATGTTGAACAGACACGCTCATAAAACGAATCTTGTCCCACCTGTACAATGTGGATCTATTACAGTTGATATTTCATTTCTTTAGCGTCGGTTAGAATCATTCCGAGACGATGAAATACACAAAAGTAAATATATGAGAACAGAGTTTTATATATATATTACTTTGAAATCATATTCAAAAGCGATAGATACGTAGAGCTATAGTAGAATTGAGAGAGACACAGTATGTTGTTTGCTAAGAGCACTCATAATCATTTTTGTTCGCTCTGCACTCAGCTTTGAACTAATTTATAATTTATTTGCCAGGATCCAGCGTTAAATTGACTTTTTGTTCGGTGATTGTTTTGTAGGATTGTTGTCTCCCACACAGATGACTTCGTATTGGAGATTCGCATCTTGTTTTTTTTCATTATGATTACGATTTTTATTTTGTTCTTGTACCATATATTTGTTATTCGCTCGAGATGTAATGAAACGCACGTGTTCTTTAACAGCATATTCCTTTTTTACAGTTCCTGAATATGGCCAGTGTTTTTATGCGTATCTTCAACCTCATCTGTATGATGCTGTTGATTGGACACTGGTCTGGTTGTCTGCAGTTCCTAGTACCTATGCTTCAAGGATTCCCATCTAACTCGTGGGTTGCAATCAATGAGTTGCAGGTAAAAAACACAATTAAATTTCAATAAATACACAGATTTGGTTCATTAAAGTTTTATAATCCATTTATATATATATATATATATATATATATATATATATATATATATAATGAAACAATATAAATTTTAAATAATAAATCTTTCTTTTCACATATATATACAAGTGCTTAAATCAATACTTGAAATATTTATATATGTAAATCAATTGAAACGATTTTTTTAAAATTTTATATCGAATGCGATTAATTATTTATAATTAAACTGAATTTTTATGTCTTCTAAAATTTCATACTTCTAAGTAAGCTAATATTTTATAAAATTGAAAATTTTAATTGAAATGATTTTAGAATATCTAGTGTAAATACTGTTTTCTTATGTATTATAGATCAAAAACACATTTTTCTTAACTATAACATCTAAAATAATATGAAATTTTAAAATAGAACAGTAGTTCAAAGATAAAAAAAAATTAAACTGCACAGCAAATTGATATTTTAATTTTTAATTTAATCTGTATTTTTCTTGTTAAAAAAAATATAATCTTTTAAAAGGTCATCTCTATCCCTGCTATTATACTCATTCACTCACTCTATGTATCTCACGTTCGTATTATATTTCATATGACTTTTCCGTAACACAAATAATACAATTATGATGATTAACTCGACCACTTACATCAGGAAATAATAGAAATGACAAAATATCTGGTCGAATGTTTCCCATTTCGGATAGGATGTTACAATCTTCCGCACGACGTGCTTTGTATTTTTCAGACTTAACATATTGCGTACAGAACACGTATTTTTTCAACCGAACACTGTTAACGGTTCACGTATCTACTATTATCTTATTCGTTCTTTTTTTCTTTTTCGATTTTCATCTTATCGAATTGTATATCGCTGTTTTATACATACACGGCACAATGTAAAAATGTATGTATCTTGAATTATTTATAGATTATATTCAAAAGTAATATGAAAAATGTGTAAAACTTTAATTACTAGAAAACATATTATTAGATTTTTAAATAATATAGCGTAGACATTGTAATACCACATTTTAAGTAGATATTTTTATATTTTCAAGTCTCAAATTTAAACGACGAACAGCATCACAATAGATACACATTGAATAAACTATGAGAAAATATAGTTAAATAAATTAATATATGCAGTCAAATATTACATCTTATAATCAAAAATAATTTTATAAAGCTACAAAACTGTTACACATTTCGTCTTACGATTGATGATTTTCTCTAAATTTGTATTTTTTTATTAATTTTTTTATACGAATTTAAATTGGAATTTCACAACATATATCATATTTTTAATTCGATATATATATATATATATATATAACTACTAAACATTTTTTTTAATTCAAAAATATTTACTTTGAAAAATTACTGTTTTCGGATTTTCTCTCTTTTTTTATTGTTCCTCTAGTCTTTATTCACCATAAAAATGCTGTTTTAGAATATATAGAACTAACATTAGATTATTTTCAATACGATAGAACAAATTTCCGCTCTTCAGATAGGGGCATACATTATTTAATAGAATCTTTTGACAACAGATTGGTATTTAAACGATTATGGCTGTTCAGATCTTCTGTTAATTGTATTTACGGGAATATTTAAGAACAAATATGTACAGAAACAGTCATCTAAATTTTTAAGATTCAGAAGTTGTCTGTATATCTAGAAAAAATATCTACAAATCAAGTAAATAAATTCAACTACGTTTGAATGAAGATCGAGCACATTCAAAGGATTCTCATTACAATATATGAATACTGATTTAAATTTCTATGGAAACTTTGAAACTTATTTGGAGCCTGTCTTACTGTAGTCGTTATCATATACAATTATCTATTTAAAATTTATCAGATATTTTAAATTATTCAAACAGAAAGCATAAAAAATAAAAAATATATTTATTTTACTTTAAAATTCAAGTAAAAATTAGAATTTATTTAGAAAAAAATCCTAACCAGATCAAAAATTATATTTGACCGCTTTTTTGCATTCTAAATTTTTTGAAGAAAATCTTGAAATGCAAAACATAATTATGAAACTACTTATAATTATTATAAATTACATTTATTATGTTTATCGATTTCCTAAAAAAATACCAACCGTTTCGATTTATTTTTCTTCAACAAAATTGCGCCAAAAAAGCCATATTCAGTGTTTAATATTGATCTGTTGTTGATATGGTGCTGACTACTCCCAAGCCAAAATATTCTGACATATAAATCACTCAAGGAAATGCCACTCCTTATACTACGGTAATGTTAACAACCGAAAATACACGAACTTTAAAATAGGACAAGAAGATTCCTGTGTATCCAGTGTGCAAATAAAATAGTCGTGCGGGTACATAAAACTTCAACGATACTGTCTATAGCTAAGACTTCAGACATTTATAATAAACTGTATGATTACTAACGATAGGTTTTTTCACGTTTTGGTTTTACATAAATACATGATTTTTTTAAATTTATATATAATTATACACGTTTACACACACACACACACATACATATATATATATATATATATATATAATTTTATATCAAGTTGTAAATTGTTGTAAGGCTATGTTTTGAAAACAGTAAAATTCTTAAATTAAAAAATAGCATCAAATATCTATTCGTTTCTTATCAATGATGTTTGTAAATAGCTGTACTATTATTCAATGCAAACATTTTTTTCAATTTATTAATAGAGATATTAAAACGCAGACGGATACAGATGACCATAAATAAAATACATATAAGGGTTTATATATTATATGGATTTAGAAAGAAAATAACACTGCAGTTCATCAATACGAACAATAGTGAGAAAAAAATTTAATATTTTGAAAGAGAAAAGCATATACACAGAATGAACGAAGATACAATACTTATCACATGACCGAATGTACTCCATTTGGCAAATCAAAAAAGAGTCAAGGCTCGAAAAGATGTGTCGATATTAAGAAATTTGTACACAGTTATGATATAGATAATGTGAGACGACTTTGAGAAAGAATTCGAAAAGGATCTATGCAAAACAATCAGCATAATTTCAACAGTAGTCAGTTTACAAAACATACTTTAAATATTCATTTTCTGTTTACAAAAGTCTATTTTCCTCTAAGTAATTAAAATATTTAATTTATGTCAAGTACAAAACTATATTTATCCATTATACTACCAATTTTATGAGATATAACAATTGATGAGATATAAGAATACATTAAGAATTATTTCAGCCCGTCAGCGATTATCACCGCATTCTTTTGTGATCATCTCAGTAAATTTCAAGAAAAACTACCATTATTCAAACAAATAGATGTTATTCTAAAGCTTAGTAATACACAAATACATATAATAAACATACTTCAGTTGAGTTAAAGCATTTTTAGCAAATATTCGCTATTTCCTAGGCACTGTGCATTTTATTTATTTATTTTCTTTCGAAATTTTCTCAATGAGAACACTTTCAACAATTCGAACAAAAAATTGACAATATAAAAATTTCTCTTAAATTAAAAACTTCATGAACCGACAATAAATGTTCAATTGCTTTGGAACAATATGAAAAATGATTTAAAATACATTCTTGTATAACTGTCTGTGCAAAAATATATGTATCTGTAATTGGAAAAAAGTAGAAAACACGTTCAGTTCCGTTTGTTTTTTAAATAAAATTAGGTACACTTTCAGTGGCCTCTTTAATTTTCAATCAAATGAAACACTTTTCCAAATGAAAAAAATTTCTAATCAAATGAAACGTTTTTCATATTTTCTTAATTTTTTTCTATATGTCGCTTTTTGTAAGAAACCTGATATTTTAATCAAAAATGTAAAAAAAAAATGTTCCTAGTTTAATATATTCTTTATCTTTTTTGATTTTCTATTTTTTTCAGAAATAATTGATGTTAGGTATATAATATTTTTGAATTACAATAATGAAAAAGCTAGTGTTCTTATATTAAAAAAAACATTATTAATTTTCCTTGTCAGATGGCTATAACTGTAAATTATTAGTAATTAATGCAAGTTAAAAATTGTGACTAAATTCATAATCAATCATTCAATGTAGAAAATACGAAAATATCTTTATAAAATCATCTTTAAGAATTCACATATAGAATGTTATTACGGCGTTGTAAAAATTAATGGAATTAATACTGAATATCCAATAAAATATTTTGATTTAATTTAAAATATTTCTGAGTACAGTTATAATTTTTATATACTTATCATGTTTAAAAATTATGTAACTATCAAACTGTGACTGATTTTGATAAAATTTATATTTAAATTCTTACCGAATCGCATAAAAGTAAATATTGACACATTTATATTTTCTCATAAAACTTATAAAAATACATAAACCCGTTTTTTCACATTTTTCGATCTTCAGGTTCAATACATTACCTTGAAATATTATTCCATATAACTAACGATTTAATCAAAGTAGTAGCTTATAACTCGAACAAGTCAAATGCTAAACATTTTATAAAAAAATCAAACTTCAAAAGTAATCATCACGCCAGCAGTGGAGAAAATAATGATAGAACTATAGTACATTAATATGAAACGAATTTCGTTTTAGAATAATTTGTAATGAATTCATATGAATTAATTACATTTATTTTATTTCTATTATTGGCACTGAATTGAAATAAACGGTACTGATTTGAATCGCAAATGAATTGTTTCTAAGATGATAATTAATAAAACTTCCGAGTACATTCAGAACATGAGAATGTATTTAACAATTAATTGCCATGAACCGTAATAAGTCATGTCAATTCTATTAAATTTATCATATTAATTGTAACAGATTGATTTGTAATCAATAGAAACGTTAATTAATGTAGTTATAGAATCAATTTAAGAAGAATAGATCTTACTTAACCATTTCAATACGGCTTTTTTTGTTTTGATTGATTTCGGTAAATGGTAAATGATTGCATTAAGGAGTAGTTAAAATTGTCCAAAATTATTGTCCAAGAATTTTTCGAAATCTTGGATTAAAGATATATAATCCTGGGTAGTTTTGTCCCATTGGAATTTTATACTGGCTTCACTATGTAAAGTATTTCCTCGACAGGAATTTTTGAAAATCAGTCGTGGGACATATTTATCCCGTTAATAACGAAAGGGTTAAACTATGCTTGCTGTACATTGTTGAAATGAGTGTTGTTTTGTTCATAATTTTTATAGAAAAGAGAATTTTGAAAATTTATCAATTTCGTTCATTCTTTTGTTATTTTTGTAACACAGACCGTTCTTTTAAAAATATTTTTTAATTATCTACATAATATTTTTAAAATAATCACAAATTTTTTAGTCATTGTTAGTGGTTAAATGTTAAATGTTTGTTAGATTCTAGAACTGTGGTTGTTTCGGTTTATGTATTCGGTTGTTATAATGTCATTCAATTGGTGAGAGTTTTGATATTTTCCATTTAATTCATGTTTTCTATTTTGCATCAAATTCATCAAATTTATAATATATACATACAACATAAAAGTATATACATTCTCCGGCCCACAATTCTTTCGGTTAAGCTAGAAAAAAAATCAAAATACACTAAACATTTTTTTAGAAATTTTCTAAAGAAATAAAAGCTAATTGTAAATAAATTAAATATTATTCTTTAGATTGTAAAAAAAAAACGCTTTATAATTATCAATATGTGTAATAATGTAGTCATCAATATATTTATAAATAAACATTTAGTGTACGTGTCGTTATAGTTTAAGAAATGTATGTTTTTTTGTATTGTTGATAATTTTTTAACATTTTAATTTAATGTTCACAGGAGGCATTCTGGCTAGAACAATATTCATGGGCATTATTCAAAGCAATGTCACATATGCTCTGTATTGGTTATGGTCGTTTTCCACCACAATCTCTTACCGATATGTGGCTCACCATGCTTTCGATGATATCTGGAGCAACATGTTACGCATTGTTCCTTGGTCATGCGACCAATTTAATCCAAAGTTTGGATTCATCTCGACGACAATACCGTGAAAAGGTCAATCAGTTTTTTTATATTTATACATTTTTTTTTCTTGTATTTCATTCTGTCGTACATATTCTAATAATGAATAACTGCAAAATGGTTTTAAATTAAAACTAATTGTGTTAAATCTATACTCTTAACTAAAATATTAACTGTTATGTTCTTATTACTTTATCTTTCGGATCTCATAAGAACATTAATGATTTATCATTATAATCATCCTTCTATCAATGAAGGCTATTAGAATTCTGCATTTATATTTATATATATATATATATATATATATATATATATATATATATATATATATAATGTTTGTATATATTTTAAAATAGAGTTAAACATATGGAAAAAATATTTTAGAGTTATAATAGTACAACATTTAAAGGATTTTTCAAATTTTATTTTTATATCTTGAATTTTTTTCATTTTTAAAACAATTTATGTTGACAGAATTATTGTTTTTATTTAAAAAAAGGATAATTTTGACTAAATTCATTTAATAAGAAATAATATAAACACTTTTTTTTCTAAAACGAAGCAATTGCTTTCTAACAAATATGTATTTTATTAAAAATTTCAGATTTTCCATTTTTCAGCTTTAAATATGTTTTATAAAATATTAAATCACTGCTTTCACTTCGTATCAATTCTATTTTTCTTTAATTATACATTTCCAGCAACAAAACGAATTGTTAAATTTTATAAGAGAATTTTTGATTCGTTTAAGTTAATAATTTTTTCAGTTTTTCTTTTCTCATTCCTATTTATCGATGTTTAGGTTAAACAAGTGGAAGAATATATGGCATACAGAAAACTTCCGAGGGAGATGCGGCAGAGAATCACCGAATATTTCGAACATCGTTATCAAGGAAAATTCTTTGATGAGGAATGCATTCTCGGCGAATTATCAGAAAAATTACGTGAAGATGTAATTAATTATAATTGTAGGTCATTAGTGGCGTCAGTACCCTTTTTTGCGAATGCAGATTCCAATTTTGTATCAGATGTTGTTACCAAATTACGTTATGAAGTCTTCCAGCCAGGTTAGTTCTATCTTTTATTATAAATGTGTATAAATTTAATAAAAGAACGTATTGTTTAAAATAAAAAAAAAAACATTTTGTAATAAGGAAAAATTTGTCCATAAACAACGTTCATAGCTAAAATATCGTTCATATGTGTGTGTGTTTATATATGTATATATATATATGTATGTATATATATGTATGTATATATATGTATGTATATATATGTATGTATGTATATGTATGTATGTATATGTATGTATATATATATGTATGTATATATATGTATGTATATATATATGTATGTATACATATGTATGTATATATATGTATGTATATATATGTATATATATGTATGTATATATATGTATATATATGTATGTATATATATGTATATATATGTATATATATATGTATATATATATGTATATGTATGTATATATGTATATTTCAGTATATATATATGTATATATATATATGTATATATATGTATATATATGTTTATATATGTATATACATGTGTATATATATATATATATATATATATGTATATATATATATATATATATATATATATATGTATATATATATATGAATATAATCTAAGAGTAATTGTTTTTTAAAAAAATATTACTTTTATGTAACATTTTTTGTCATTTAATTTTTGTTACTATTAACTGAAATTTCGTTCTATTTTTTTAAATATCTGTTACGTTTATATTTTCTCCAAACATATATTTTTCACATTTCGGTCTTGAAATACAGTTTTCAATCATTTCCTTCAACCTACTTCGATATTATATTTTTCTTTTATTCTATTATTACTCTGAATGAACCATGTGAGATAGATAATCATTTTTTAACCATATCGGGACATATTATCCAAGGTCAGAATAAATCAGATCATGTTTGATCTGTCCTCATTGCATTTGAATCACTAGTATTCAGTTCTTTAAAGTCACAAAATATGAATAAAATCTTGAGGAATGTTTTTAAATGTATAAATAAATTGAAGATATTTGTATAAGTTAATGCATGTTTACATTGACAACATATATTTGAACATAATATTTGAAGTACAAGCGAAACTTGGAAAAAACATGAATCTATAAATATTTATGAATAGTATAACACAGCACTTTTTACCGAAACAAAGATTGTTGACGAACGGTATTTTGTAGGAGACATAATAATAAAAGAAGGCACCATCGGATCGAAAATGTACTTTATTCAAGAAGGCATTGTAGATATAGTGATGGCAAACGGTGAGGTGGCGACAAGTTTAAGTGATGGTTCATATTTCGGTGAAATATGTTTGCTTACGAATGCACGTCGTGTAGCTAGTGTTCGCGCAGAAACATATTGTAATTTATTCTCACTTTCTGTTGATCACTTTAATGCTGTACTCGATCAGTACCCTCTGATGAGACGTACGATGGAGAGTGTCGCAGCGGAACGTCTCAATAAGATCGGCAAGAATCCGAATTTGGTGGCGCACAGGGAGGAGGATTTAGGAAGTGAAAGTAAAACGATCAACGCGGTAGTGAATGCACTAGCTGCCGAGGCTGAGCATGTGAATATGTCCGATGATTCTATGACGCGACTGAACAGTAGTGAACGAAGTTTACACGATCTAGGAAGAGCTCTCACGCGGATGGCGCTGCCGCGCCCCAAGTCCGAAAGCAATTTCGCCTCGCAGGAGATGCCACTGAACCGCACGAACGGCGAGAGCAACGGACGACCGATGTTCCACAAATCCGATACGTTTCACAAAGAAACAGCATTCCAATGACGGCACTCCACTTATTAGCGGGCCGTCCGCTATGCCAACTGATTCTCATACTTCTAACCTCAGATGTGTAAAGTGATATATTTATTAAACGGACTTTAATTGCTTGCAAGCTTCTCTTGAAAGGGTTCGTCAATCATCTGTTTAGTTTTGTCTTGTAAATAGTCAACACGATTATTTTGTTACGATTACGGTACGTTTTATAGTGTGTATATTTATTCTTTGATAGGTGCTATATAGAATTAGGCTGACGTGCAGCCCTTTTGAAACAAGCTTCCTCGGTCAAGGACTATGTCGTGTGCATTCTTGCTTCGCTGTGTCTTGTCTATAAGCAATATTATCTCAAATATAACTACTAAGCTGGAACGATGCAATACCGTTTCACTTCGACTAATTTTGATTTGTTTGACTTGTGCTCATGGACGCAACAGAAAAAAAAACAACTGCATAGTTTATAGTAATTAAAGCTAGGAATTGTGCAATATTTAGGAATAAATATAATATTAGCTTTAAAAAAATTAGGTGCTCAATACAATATTCAAAGTGAATAACAAAATTTTTAGTGATGCTACAGCAAAGCAAGCGCATTTTTACACCGACTTGTCTGTAGGTGTAATTGCGGTGTTCTTTTAGAAATAAGTAGAGAAATTGTATTTTATTAGAGATTCTGTATGAGAAAGTATAGGGGCCTAAGTGTAAACAAAAAAAAAAAATGTAACATATTAATTCTTTACTAAAATAGCTTTGTCTATTCCAGATAGACTATAAAATCTTGTTGAAGTTTCAATCGTTTATTTTATCGTGAGGTATTTAAAATATGAGTAACGCTAGCTGTGATTACGACCCACGGGCGTGTGCCGTTTTCTTGTTTCTGTTGTGCATTACCGATTAACTGAAACCGCACGTGCTGGATGGGTCGAAGTAAGAGATTATTTTATAATATATTAACTGGATATAAATGTTTATCGAAAATTATTTATTACGTTCTGAAAAATTAGAATCTCTTTGTTGAAGTATTTTAAATATGCATTTAACTGTAGCACTTGAATATATTATGGATCAAATATAAGTTTCTTAAAAGGAAAAAAATATCAAATTAAACCTGCACTAATTGTTAATAACTAATCAGGATGAAGACGCTGATTATTTTCTTGTAGAACAATTGAAGATCAAGCAAAATGAACATTATTAGACAGTTAAGATAATTATATTAATCTAAAGTTTATCAATATAGGAACCACAAATAAGTGGCACAGAACTTTAAATTCTATTTAAAGAAACAATAGTACATAGACTATAATGCACTTTTGTGGTAGATTGAGTTGCTCTTAATTTATTAATGTCGGAGTAGAAAGTAGCATATCTTATAATATATATTTACTTATAAGAATAATTTGCATTTGGCATAATAGTATCAGTTCATTTGTGAACAAGAACGTTTTTAAAACACTTTTTTCCTCGAGACTTTCACGAATAAATTCCTTCTGTGTCATAAATATAAGTATTTACAAATAAATAAAATCTATTAAAAAAAAAGATAAATACAAAAAATCATTTGTTATGAAAATGAACTGATATCAGAAATAAAATAAAAAAAAAAACACTTATATATTTTTAAGTATTTTTCTATTGATCTTTAATCGGTTTTCTTTTTATTATACACTAATAACTCTCAGTTAAATGAACTTAAAGGATCTGCTTTTTATATAAAATACGGTAAGGATTACGTATGAGATGTCAAAATGTTCTTGATTTCCTCTTGTGTGAAATTTGATTATTTATACGTGTAGCATTCGTTTTAAATTAATCAAATTCAGAAAATAATTACATGATAGCAATCAGCTTAATAATATCACTCATTCTCCATAAATGTAAAAAAGACCATAAATGAAAAACACGCGAACAACGTTCAGAACTGTAGACATTTAATAATAAATCATTGAGCACTTTCTCGATAAAGCGATTTTTTTTATTATTATTTCACACGTATTGGTTACAACGTATATAAAATATACCATCACTCTCATGCACTTTATACAAACGTTCACACTATAATCGATTAAGATTTTATTCGCCGCTTTTAGTTCTATATTTATATAATTTAATCGCTTGTTTAAATTCTCCTTCCTTTGCCCATTCTTCAGTAGTTTTAAATATTTGTAAAGTGGATTTTGAAATGTAATTAAAAAAAAATAAAAATCAAATTTTAATAATCAAACATACGATATTAAGTGAGGATCAATCGTGTACCATACATATTCGATTCGTTTGTCAATTCCTATAAAGATAATATATAATAAAAATGTTTTTGTGCAAATAATTCTTGCGGAATCACACGTCAGAATGATCAGAGGGCATGGAGTAAATCTCAAAAAAAAAATATTATTTTCTATGTCAGAATGGTTTAAAAAAGACGGACAATAAATTCATAATTATTTTAGATATAAATTTATGTTTGCATTTCAAAATCATACTTTGATAAACAAATGCATAGACTGAAATAATTAGTAAAATGCTTTTCATGACACATATTAGGGTGTCTGAAAATAATTCACCTAATTCTTAATCATTCTAACATCTTTTTATGAAAATATCACATGAAGACATTTTATATTTTTTAATAAAATCGGAGAACTCATCCAAAAATAATTTATTTAATTTATTGTTGAACTGACTTAATAATATATATCTTACACTATTTTGTAAAAATTATTAGAAAACGAAAAAGGAAAGATAAAGAATTACAAAAGAATTATACTAGTGCTGAAATCAGTGTTGTTTCAATTAAAAATGACACTTTTGTTTTCTGAAGAACGATGTGAAAAAATATATATTTATTTATAAACATTTGTTGTGTATAACATTTGTGCAATTTGTTTGTGTCCTCAAAAAATGGGTATGTCGTTAATACACTGTAAATTATCTACTGTTTACTACAATAAAGGTATTTATTTTAGTGTTTGTTTTTATCACTATATTATAAGGAACCTAAATTATTTTCACTGAAAAAGTTCACAGACAGATTGTATGAAACTATATAATACTTCAGTTTAGGCGCATTGTTATATGCCACAATTTGGTTTGAAGATTTGAAATCACAAACACAAATGTTACATTGTATTGTGCTAATTTTAAATTGTCAGGAGGTTTCATTTGACTATCGATATTTTTTCTACGAATTTGAAATTACTATTGCATTATTTGTTCATATTTCAATATTGTTTTTTCTTGTTTCATACAATTTATATATATATATATATATATATATGGGAAAAAGTAATGCAGTATTTATTTATACTGAATTTTAATTAAACATGTATTTCAAATAAAAACAACTGTGTTCAAAACTGAAAAATATACCAAACAAACAATTGTTAATTTAAATCCACATAAAATATATTTTTTTTGTTTGTACAAAACAATTTTAAAATGAATTGGTCAGAAGTGAAAATATATATTTACTTGTACAAGTGAGAAATATTAACGAAACAGTTACCTTCTAAGCCATTATAATAATAAATCAATGCATAATTGTTAACACTAAATTATATAAAGATCAGACTATTAAATCACATGCCTCATTCTCTCACTGTAATAACTATCAGAAACGTATCATTAATAATGTTTTTTTTTTACAATGAAAAGATAAATTCTTAAATGTGCACATGAAACTTTAGCATGACAATTTTTAAAATTAGCAACAGGAAAATTCCGTTCTGTGATAATTGGAATAGTCAATCGAGTACACAGCAACGAAACGTTTCTATATTTATGTACTCAAATATTTATGTATTTTAAAATTATATAATTTGTGTAGGTGTTTTTCGACTAATCTCAAATCATTTATAGATACAACAGTAATGCTAAACGTAATTTCCAGTATATGTTCCATTAGTAAGATAATTCTCTCAATTAGTGATGTCCAATATAGAAAAATTTTAATGTCAGTAATAATATATAAATATACAATTTTATTTCAATCATTTTTATGCATTTAATAGAATATCAATATATTACCATTAGTGCCAGTCAATATAAAGAATGAAATAAAATAAAAATGATTGATTTATTGCAAATCGTTTCTCGCGCTTATACTTTGAACAGATTCGTTTTTTCTTTTTCGCATCATTGTCTCTTACGTTTATCGATTGTCGTTAAAATGAAAACTCAACAGTTATCTGATTAATTTCACATTTTGAATAAATAATAATGGCATATTATAACCACATTTTGACAATTTTATCTATCAAATTTCGCTGTGATTATTAAAATATTAGTGGTATGTTCTTGCTATGATACACTTAACTGATTAGTCTAATTCCCCATCCAAAGATATCCGCCCATGGAGTTCCCGCTGGGTCAGGGTACCTAATATTATTGTGTATTCATGATGTAAGAAAACCAAACTGTATAAATCTATGTTTCTTTTATAAGTACACAAGCCGAAATGTATATTATCTCAATTTCATTCAGTTAAAATAAATTTATGAATATATTATACTCATTGATTTTCTTTCATTAATTATTTTTTTTATTCAGCACTATTTTAACTCGTCTATAATAAAATCACAAATTTAATGTGCGCATTGAAATAATCTACTCTCACAAAACAATTTATTAATATATATATATATATATATATATCGGTGTATATATATATATATATATATATATATATATATCGGTGTATATATATATATCGGTGGCGAGATCTAAAAGTACCTAAAAATGAACCAGATGCAATTGGACCGAATTTCGACTTTCACACATATGAAATGTTCGTTATAAAATTTCATTATACGAATCTATGACTACAAGTTTTAGTAAAATACAATGGAATTGTAATGAATAGTAATAAGGTAATAGCATTAAAATTAATTGTCATAATAGTTCCACAATCTTTATATCTAAAACATGTATTACTGATATTTTTGAAACGTTCCTAAATAAGTTTTGGTCTATAAAAACATAGTAAGTTATTTATTTATATAGACCAATTAGCAGAAAATATAAACAATTAAAAATTACAGTACATATTATAGGTAAACTTAACTATGCTATATTTCAAGCAAGTTTGATTTTTCGATGAGTTTGAGTAAATATCCGGGGGTGTACTTTCCTTTTCCGAGCATACAGATATGATATTTCAGAAACATCTAACTTTATTGCTTTTCTTTTTTTTATTGTGAATCTATTAACGTATTGAAATACTTAATTTTTGTTTGATTGTTCTATAATGAACCCGCGAATTAAAAAAAAAAAACAGTTTCATTTTTCGAATCATGGTAATGTAAATTAAGAAACGTTTTAAATATCGCATAGACAGTGATGGTTTTTAGACATAATCTTAACTTCTCATTCATCGACAAGACCAATTAAGCAAAAGCCGAAAATCGCCGATAAGAACCGATTATTTTTAGGCAATAACTTGAATCTGCATTGATCGTAGATAATTTTTATGCAATGTTTAAAAATTACCACTATCCACAAATGACATTTAGACATCGTTAAAAACCACCGATGATAAGACATCAAAAAAAGAACACTAACATTTGGCAATTTTTAGACTTTGTTTAAGAATCACTACACTCCAGTCGTAATACATAACTTTCATTTAATATTGGGTGATATACAGGTATTGTCTGAAAATCGACACTATTTAACATTGATATTTAGACATCATTAAATGATCCGATGGCCATCAATTATTTTTAGACAATAGTTAAAGTTACATTAACCATCAGATATTTATAGAGATTTTCTAAAAAAAACAATACAAGCCACCAATAACACTTAGAGTTCTTTAAAATTCTTGAAAAACAGACTACATTTACACAATACAAACCGATTTACACATTGTCTAAAAATCTCCTGTACTGACAAATAATATCTAAATAACTGATGACTATCGATAATTTTTAGGCAATGTCTAAAAGTCACATTACCTTTCAATGATTTTTAGATATTGTCTAAAAATCACTACTATCCGCTAGTGATATTTATGCGTCGCCTGAAATTCGTCGATGACCACAGATGTTTTTTTGCATTAACATCAGAGCACTAGATATTGGTGATTTCTAGAGATTGCTTAAGATCTCCAGAATACGCCAAAACAATTCAGAAACATCAAAAATCGTTGAAAAACATCTATGATTTTTAGACAATGTGTAAAACATAAACTAACTGATTGTAATTTTTCGATATTGTCTCATAATTGCCAATATATACTTAGACATTGTCTAAAAATAATCACTCAACCCAAACTATTTTAAGACAAGTCTAAAAATCGTAGCCCAGCCCGAGTGATTGTTCAGTGCCATGCAAAATTAGTCAAATATCTTAGGCGATTTTTAGACGTTGTTAAAAACTAGGCTTCCAGCCTGTGTGATTGTTCTGTGATATAAAAAAATTGTCAATTATATTGAATGATTTTTTGACATTGCGTCAAATTGGTCTCCCAGCCCAAGAAATGTTGATACATTGCCTAAAAACCGTCGCCCAGCCCATGTTATTTTTTTGTGTCATCCAAATATGTTTAGTCATCTCGAGCAATTTACAGACATTGTCCAAAAAGAACATCAAAACCTGAGCGACTTTTAGATGCTGTATAAAAATCCTCTCAAGTCGCTAGTGATTTTTCTGTCATCCAAAAATCGTCAATTATCTCGAGAAATTTTTAGACATTGTCTAAAATTCATCTCCCAGTCCGAGTGATTTTTCAGTGTCATCCGAAAATCATCAATGGTCCCGAGTAATTTTTAGATATTGTCTAAAATTCGACTTCTATCCCCAATTATTTTTCGGTGTCATCCAAAAATCGTCCATCGTCTCTCACAGTGTTAAGGGATTGTCTAAAATTCGCCTCCTAGCCCGAGTGATTTATCTGTATCTTTCAAAAATCGTCAATTGTCTCGAGAAATATTTAGACTTTGTCCAAAAATCGTTTCACAACTCCAAAAAAAAAATTTCTGAACCAGTTTTTCGGCTATAACTTATTAAAATTAAGTGCGAACCGGCTAACATTGTACATAGTTAAATGCGTCCTTAAATTATCTATCACATGGTGTGCAATTCGATTGAATTATATGGCAAAATGTCCATAATTTACCCTAAAAAACAATTTTGGGACCGTTTTTTCGACTATTACTTGATAAAATTAAGTGCGAACAGGCTAATATGATACATGGTTAGATGCATTTTAAAATTATCTATCATATGGTGTGCAATTCGATTCGATTATCTACCGAAAAAGCCTAATTTTGCCCGAAAAACCTATTTTTCAACCAGTTTTTCGGCTATAAGTAGTCGAATTTAAATGCGAAATGGCTCATATCGCATATCGTTAGATGCGTCTTCCAATTATCTATCTCGTGGTGTGCAATTCGATTCGATTATCTTCCAGAAAAGCCTAATTTTGCCCGAAAAACCTATTTTTCAACCAGTTTTTCCGCCATAAGTAATCGAAATTAAGTGCGAAATGGCTCATGTCGCATATCGTTAGATGCGTCTTAAAATTATCTATCTCGTGGTGTGAAACTCGATTCGATTATCTTCCAAAAAAGCCTAATTTTTTCCAAAAAACCTATTTTTTAACCAGTTTTTCGGCCATAAGTAGTCGAAATTAAGTGCGAAATGGCTCATGTCGCATATCGTTAGATGCGTCTTAAAATTATCTATCTCGTGGTGTGCAACTCGATTCGATTATTTTCCAAAAAAGCCTAATTTTGACCGAAAAACCTATTTTTTAACCAGTTTTTCGGCCATAAGTAGTCGAAATTAAGTGCGAAATGGCTCATATCGCATATCGTTAGATGCGTCTTAAAATTATCTATCTCGTGGTGTGCAACTCGATTCGATTATCTTCCAAAAAAGCCTAATTTTTCCCGAAAAACCTATTTTTTAACCAGTTTTTCGGCCATAAGTAGTCGAAATTAAGTGCGAAATGGCTCATGTCGCATATCGTTAGATGCGTCTTAAAATTATCTATCTCGTGGTGTGCAACTCGATTCGATTATTTTCCAAAAAAGCCTAATTTTGACCGAAAAACCTATTTTTTAACCAGTTTTTCGGCCATAAGTAGTCGAAATTAAGTGTGAAATGGCTCATGTCGCATATCGTTAGATGCGTCTTAAAATTATCTATCTCGTGGTGTGCAACTCGATTCGATTATCTTCCAAAAAAGCCTAATTTTTCCCGAAAAACCTATTTTTTAACCAGTTTTTCAGCCATAAGTAGTCGAAATTAAGTGTGAAATGGCTCATATCGCATATCGTTAGATGCGTCTTAAAATTATCTATCTCGTGGTGTGCAACTCGATTCGATTATTTTCCAAAAAAGCCTAATTTTGACCGAAAAACCTATTTTTTAACCAGTTTTTCAGCCATAAGTAGTCGAAATTAAGTGCGAAATGGCTCATATCGCATATCGTTAGATGCGTCTTAAAATTATCTATCTCGTGGTGTGGAACTCGATTCGATTATCTTCCAAAAAAGCCTAATTTTTTCCAAAAAACCTATTTTTTAACCAGTTTTTCGGCCATAAGTAGTCGAATTTAAATGCGAAATGGCTCATATCGCATATCGTTAGATGCGTCTTAAAATTATCTATCTCGTGGTGTGCAACTCGATTCGATTATTTTCCAAAAAAGCCTAATTTTGCCCGAAAAACCCATTTTTCAACCAGTTTTTCAGCCATAAGTAGTCGAAATTAAGTGTGAAATGGCTCATGTCGCATATCGTTAGATGCGTCTTAAAATTATCTATCTCGTGGTGTGCAACTCGATTCGATTATCTTCCAAAAAAGCCTAATTTTGACCGAAAAACCTATTTTTTAACCAGTTTTTCGGCCATAAGTAGTCGAAATTAAGTGCGAAATGGCTCATGTCGCATATCGTTAGATGCGTCTTAAAATTATCTATCTCGTGGTGTGCAACTCGATTCGATTATCTTCCAAAAAAGCCTAATTTTGACCGAAAAACCTATTTTTTAACCAGTTTTTCGGCCATAAGTAGTCGAAATTAAGTGCGAAATGGCTCATGTCGCATATCGTTAGATGCGTCTTAAAATTATCTATCTCGTGGTGTGCAACTCGATTCGATTATCTTCCAAAAAAGCCTAATTTTTCCCGAAAAACCTATTTTTTAACCAGTTTTTCAGCCATAAGTAGTCGAAATTAAGTGTGAAATGGCTCATATCGCATATCGTTAGATGCGTCTTAAAATTATCTATCTCGTGGTGTGCAACTCGATTCGATTATTTTCCAAAAAAGCCTAATTTTGACCGAAAAACCTATTTTTTAACCAGTTTTTCGGCCATAAGTAGTCGAAATTAAGTGCGAAATGGCTCATGTCGCATATCGTTAGATGCGTCTTAAAATTATCTATCTCGTGGTGTGCAACTCGATTCGATTATCTTCCAAAAAAGCCTAATTTTTCCCGAAAAACCTATTTTTTAACCAGTTTTTCAGCCATAAGTAGTCGAAATTAAGTGTGAAATGGCTCATATCGCATATCGTTAGATACGTCTTAAAATTATCTATCTCGTGGTGTGCAATTCGATTCGATTATCTTACAAAAAGACCTAACTTTGCTCGAAAAACCCATTTTTCAACTAGTTTTTCGGCCATAAGTAGTCGAATTTAAATGCGAAATGGCTCATGTCGCATATCGTTAGATGCGTTATAAAATTATCTATCTCGTGGTGTGCAACTCGATTCGATTATCTTCCACAAAAACCTAATTTTGCCCGAAAAACCCATTTTTCAACTAGTTTTTTGGCCATAAGTAGTCGAAATTAAGTGCGAAACGACTCATATCGCATATCGTTAGATGCGTCTTAAAATTATCTATCGCGTGGTGTGCCATTCGATCCAATTATTTTCCAAAAAGACCTATCTTTGCTCAAAAAACCTATTTTTTAACCAGTTTTTCGGCCATAAGTAGTCGAAATTAAGTGCGAAACGGCTCATATCGCACATCGTTAGATGCGTCTTAAAATTATCTATCGCGTGGTGTGCAATTCGGTTCGATTATCTTCCAAAAAAGCCTAATTTTGCCCGAAAAATCCATTTTTCAACCAGTTTTTCAGCCATAAGTAGTCGAAATTAAGTGTGAAATGGCTCATGTCGCATATCGTTAGATGCGTCTTAAAATTATCTATCTCGTGGTGTGCAACTCGATTCGATTATCTTCCAAAAAAGCCTAATTTTTCCCGAAAAACCTATTTTTTAACCAGTTTTTCAGCCATAAGTAGTCGAAATTAAGTGCGAAATGGCTCATATCGCATATCGTTAGATGCGTCTTAAAATTATCTATCTCGTGGTGTGCAACTCGATTCGATTATCTTCCAAAAAAGCCTAATTTTTCCCGAAAAACCTATTTTTTAACCAGTTTTTCAGCCATAAGTAGTCGAAATTAAGTGTGAAATGGCTCATGTCGCATATCGTTAGATGCGTCTTAAAATTATCTATCTCGTGGTGTGCAACTCGATTCGATTATCTTCCAAAAAAGCCTAATTTTTCCCGAAAAACCTATTTTTTAACCAGTTTTTCAGCCATAAGTAGTCGAAATTAAGTGCGAAATGGCTCATGTCGCATATCGTTAGATGCGTCTTAAAATTATCTATCTCGTGGTGTGCAACTCGATTCGATTATTTTCCAAAAAAGCCTAATTTTGACCGAAAAACCTATTTTTTAACCAGTTTTTCGGCCATAAGTAGTCGAAATTAAGTGCGAAATGGCTCATGTCACATATCGTTAGATGCGTCTTAAAATTATCTATCTCGTGGTGTGCAACTCGATTCGATTATTTTCCAAAAAAGCCTAATTTTGCCCGAAAAACCCATTTTTCAACTAGTTTTTTGGCCATAAGTAGTCGAAATTAAGTGCGAAACGGCTCATATCGCATATCGTTAGATGCGTCTTAAAATTATCTATCGCGTGGTGTGCCATTCGATCCAATTATTTTCCAAAAAGACCTATCTTTGCTCAAAAAACCTATTTTTTAACCAGTTTTTCGGCCATAAGTAGTCGAAATTAAGTGCGAAACGGCTCATATCGCACATCGTTAGATGCGTCTTAAAATTATCTATCGCGTGGTGTTCAATTCGGTTCGATTATCTTCCAAAAAAGCCTAATTTTGCCCGAAAAATCCATTTTTCAACCAGTTTTTCAGCCATAAGTAGTCGAAATTAAGTGTGAAATGGCTCATGTCGCATATCGTTAGATGCGTCTTAAAATTATCTATCTCGTGGTGTGCAACTCGATTCGATTATCTTCCAAAAAAGCCTAATTTTTCCCGAAAAACCTATTTTTTAACCAGTTTTTCAGCCATAAGTAGTCGAAATTAAGTGTGAAATGGCTCATGTCGCATATCGTTAGATGCGTCTTAAAATTATCTATCTCGTGGTGTGCAACTCGATTCGATTATCTTCCAAAAAAGCCTAATTTTTCCCGAAAAACCTATTTTTTAACCAGTTTTTCAGCCATAAGTAGTCGAAATTAAGTGCGAAACGGCTCATATCGCACATCGTTAGATGCGTCTTAAAATTATATATCGCGTGGTGTGCAATTCGGTTCGATTATTTTTCAAAAAAGCCTAATTTTGACCGAAAAACCTATTTTTTAACCAGTTTTTCGGCCATAAGTAGTCGAAATTAAGTGTGAAATGGCTCATGTCGCATATCGTTAGATGCGTCTTAAAATTATCTATCTCGTGGTGTGCAACTCGATTCGATTATTTTCCAAAAAAGCCTAATTTTGCCCGAAAAACCCATTTTTCAACTAGTTTTTTGGCCATAAGTAGTCGAAATTAAGTGCGAAACGGCTCATATCGCATATCGTTAGATGCGTCTTAAAATTATCTATCGCGTGGTGTGCCATTCGATCCAATTATTTTCCAAAAAGACCTATCTTTGCTCAAAAAACCTATTTTTTAACCAGTTTTTCGGCCATAAGTAGTCGAAATTAAGTGCGAAACGGCTCATATCGCACATCGTTAGATGCGTCTTAAAATTATCTATCGCGTGGTGTGCAATTCGGTTCGATTATCTTCCAAAAAAGCCTAATTTTGCCCGAAAAATCCATTTTTCAACCAGTTTTTCGGCCATAAGTAGTCGAAATTAAGTGCGAAACGGCTCATATCGCATATCGTTAGATGCGTCATAAAATTATCTATCTCGGGGTGTGGAACTCGATTCGATTATCTTCCAAAAAAGCCTAATTTTTCCCGAAAAACCTATTTTTTAACCAGTTTTTCGGCCATAAGTAGTCGAATTTAAATGCGAAATGGCTCATGTCGCATATCGTTAGATGCGTCTTAAAATTATCTATCTCGTGGTGTGCAACTCGATTCGATTATCTTCCAAAAAAGCCTAATTTTTCCCGAAAAACCTATTTTTTAACCAGTTTTTCAGCCATAAGTAGTCGAAATTAAGTGCGAAATGGCTCATGTCGCATATCGTTAGATGCGTCTTAAAATTATCTATCTCGTGGTGTGCAACTCGATTCGATTATTTTCCAAAAAAGCCTAATTTTTCCCGAAAAACCTATTTTTTAACCAGTTTTTCAGCCATAAGTAGTCGAAATTAAGTGTGAAATGGCTCATGTCGCATATCGTTAGATGCGTCTTAAAATTATCTATCTCGTGGTGTGCAACTCGATTCGATTATCTTCCAAAAAAGCCTAATTTTTCCCGAAAAACCTATTTTTTAACCAGTTTTTCAGCCATAAGTAGTCGAAATTAAGTGCGAAATGGCTCATGTCGCATATCGTTAGATGCGTCTTAAAATTATCTATCTCGTGGTGTGCAACTCGATTCGATTATTTTCCAAAAAAGCCTAATTTTGACCGAAAAACCTATTTTTTAACCAGTTTTTCGGCCATAAGTAGTCGAAATTAAGTGCGAAATGGCTCATGTCACATATCGTTAGATGCGTCTTAAAATTATCTATCTCGTGGTGTGCAACTCGATTCGATTATTTTCCAAAAAAGCCTAATTTTGCCCGAAAAACCCATTTTTCAACTAGTTTTTTGGCCATAAGTAGTCGAAATTAAGTGCGAAACGGCTCATATCGCATATCGTTAGATGCGTCTTAAAATTATCTATCGCGTGGTGTGCCATTCGATCCAATTATTTTCCAAAAAAACCTATCTTTGCTCAAAAAACCTATTTTTTAACCAGTTTTTCGGCCATAAGTAGTCGAAATTAAGTGCGAAACGGCTCATATCGCACATCGTTAGATGCGTCTTAAAATTATCTATCGCGTGGTGTTCAATTCGGTTCGATTATCTTCCAAAAAAGCCTAATTTTGCCCGAAAAATCCATTTTTCAACCAGTTTTTCAGCCATAAGTAGTCGAAATTAAGTGTGAAATGGCTCATGTCGCATATCGTTAGATGCGTCTTAAAATTATCTATCTCGTGGTGTGCAACTCGATTCGATTATCTTCCAAAAAAGCCTAATTTTTCCCGAAAAACCTATTTTTTAACCAGTTTTTCAGCCATAAGTAGTCGAAATTAAGTGTGAAATGGCTCATGTCGCATATCGTTAGATGCGTCTTAAAATTATCTATCTCGTGGTGTGCAACTCGATTCGATTATCTTCCAAAAAAGCCTAATTTTTCCCGAAAAACCTATTTTTTAACCAGTTTTTCAGCCATACGTAGTCGAAATTAAGTGCGAAATGGCTCATGTCGCATATCGTTAGATGCGTCTTAAAATTATCTATCTCGTGGTGTGCAACTCGATTCGATTATTTTCCAAAAAAGCCTAATTTTGACCGAAAAACCTATTTTTTAACCAGTTTTTCGGCCATAAGTAGTCGAAATTAAGTGCGAAATGGCTCATGTCACATATCGTTAGATGCGTCTTAAAATTATCTATCTCGTGGTGTGCAACTCGATTCGATTATTTTCCAAAAAAGCCTAATTTTGCCCGAAAAACCCATTTTTCAACTAGTTTTTTGGCCATAAGTAGTCGAAATTAAGTGCGAAACGGCTCATATCGCATATCGTTAGATGCGTCTTAAAATTATCTATCGCGTGGTGTGCCATTCGATCCAATTATTTTCCAAAAAGACCTATCTTTGCTCAAAAAACCTATTTTTTAACCAGTTTTTCGGCCATAAGTAGTCGAAATTAAGTGCGAAACGGCTCATATCGCACATCGTTAGATGCGTCTTAAAATTATCTATCGCGTGGTGTTCAATTCGGTTCGATTATCTTCCAAAAAAGCCTAATTTTGCCCGAAAAATCCATTTTTCAACCAGTTTTTCAGCCATAAGTAGTCGAAATTAAGTGTGAAATGGCTCATGTCGCATATCGTTAGATGCGTCTTAAAATTATCTATCTCGTGGTGTGCAACTCGATTCGATTATCTTCCAAAAAAGCCTAATTTTTCCCGAAAAACCTATTTTTTAACCAGTTTTTCAGCCATAAGTAGTCGAAATTAAGTGCGAAATGGCTCATGTCGCATATCGTTAGATGCGTCTTAAAATTATCTATCTCGTGGTGTGCAACTCGATTCGATTATTTTCCAAAAAAGCCTAATTTTGCCCGAAAAACCCATTTTTCAACTAGTTTTTTGGCCATAAGTAGTCGAAATTAAGTGCGAAACGGCTCATATCGCATATCGTTAGATGCGTCTTAAAATTATCTATCGCGTGGTGTGCCATTCGATCCAATTATTTTCCAAAAAGACCTATCTTTGCTCAAAAAAAATATTTTTTAACCAGTTTTTCGGCCATAAGTAGTCGAAATTAAGTGCGAAACGGCTCATATCGCACATCGTTAGATGCGTCTTAAAATTATCTATCGCGTGGTGTGCAATTCGGTTCGATTATCTTCCAAAAAAGCCTAATTTTGCCCGAAAAATCCATTTTTCAACCAGTTTTTCAGCCATAAGTAGTCGAAATTAAGTGTGAAATGGCTCATACCGCATATCGTTAGATGCGTCTTAAAATTATCTATCTCGTGGTGTGCAATTCGATTCGATTATCTTACAAAAAGACCTAACTTTGCTCGAAAAACCCATTTTTCAACTAGTTTTTCGGCCATAAGTAGTCGAACTTATCTATCTCGTGGTGTGCACACAGACGAAGAACAGACCCGCACACACTCACCCTCACACACAGACCCACACACACACAGACCCACACAGACAGACTCACACAGACACAGACTCACTCGGACACAGACCCACACGGACAACGACCCACACGGACACAGACCCACACAGACACAGACCCACACAGACACAGACCCACACAGACACAGACCCACACAGACACATACCCACGCAGACACAGACCCACACAGACACAGACCCACACAGACACAGACCCACACAGACACAGACCCACACAGACACAGACCCACACAGACACCGACCCACACAGACACAGACCCACACATACACAGACCCACACAGACACAGACCCACACAGTCACAGACCCACACAGACACAGACCCACACAGACACAGACCCACACAGACACAGACCCACACAGACACAGACCCACACAGACACAGACCCACACAGACACAGACCCACACAGACACAGACCCACACAGACACAGACCCACACAGACACAGACCCACACAGACACAGACCCACACTGACACAGACCCACACAGACACAGACCCACACAGACACAGACCCACACAGACACAGACCCACACAGACACAGACCCACACAGACACAGACCCACACAGACACAGACCCACACAGACACAGACCCACACAGACACAGACCCACACAGACACAGACCCACACAGACACAGACCCACACAGACACAGCCCCACACAGACACAGACCCACACAGACCCAGACTCACACAGACACAGACCCACACAGACACAGACCCACACAGACACAGACCCACACAGACACAGACCCACACAGACACAGACCCACACAGACACAGACCCACACAGACACAGACCCACACAGACACAGACCCACACAGACACAGACCCACACAGACACAGACCCACACAGACACAGACCCACACAGACACAGACCCACACAGACACAGCCCCACACAGACACAGACCCACACAGACCCAGACCCACACAGACCCAGACTCACACAGACACAGACCCACACAGACACAGACCCACACAGACACAGACCCACACAGACACAGACTCACACAGACACAGACCCACACAGACACAGACCCACACAGACACAGACCCACACAGACACAGACTTACACCCACACATCCACACACACACACACACACACTAAGTAAATGTCCAAAAATCGTCAGTTAACCCAAGTGATTTTTAGAGAATGTCCAAAAATCGTCAGTTATTCCGAGTGATTTTTAGAGAATGTCCAAAAATCGTCCATCAACACGAGTCATTTTTAGACAATGTCCAAAAATCGTCTATCAACACGAGTCGTTTTTAGACAATGTCCAAAAATCGTCCATCAACGCGAGTCATTTTTAGACAATGTCCAAAAATCGTCCGTCAACACGAGTCATTTTTAGACAACGTCCAAAAATCGTCCATCAACACGAGTCGTTTTTAGACAATGTCCAAAAATCGTCCATCAACACGAGTCATTTTTAGACAATGTCCAAAAATCGTCAATCAACACGAGTCATTTTTAGACAATGTCCAAAAATCGTCCATCAACACGAGTCATTTTTAGACAATGTCCAAAAATCGTCGATCAACACGAGTCATTTTTAGACAATGTCCAAAAATCGTCCATCAACACGAGTCATTTTTAGACAATATCCAAAAATCGTCCATCAACACGAGTCATTTTTAGACAATATCCAAAAATCGTCTATCAACACGAGTCGTTTTTAGACAATGACCAAAAATCGTCCATCAACACGAGTCGTTTTTAGACAATGTCCAAAAATCGTCCATCAACACGAGTCGTTTTTAGACAATGTCCAAAAATCGTCCATCAACGCGAGTCATTTTTAGACAACGTCCAAAAATCGTCCATCAACGCGAGTCATTTTTAGACAACGTCCAAAAATCGTCCATCAACGCGAGTCATTTTTAGACAAAGTCAAAAAATCGTCCATCAACACGAGTCAATTTTAGACAATGTCCAAAAATCGTATATCGGCACGAGTCATTTTTAGACAATGTCCAAAAATCGTCCATCAACATGAGTCATTTTTAGACAATGTCCAAAAATCGTCCATCAACACGAGTCATTTTTAGACAATGTCCAAAAATCGTCCATCAACACGAGTCGTTTTTAGACAATGTCCAAAAATCGTCCATCAACACGAGTCGTTTTTAGACAATGTCCAAAAATCGTCCATCAACACGAGTCGTTTTTAGACAATGTCCAAAAATCGACCATCAACACGAGTCATATTTAGACAATGTCCAAAAATCGTCCATCAACACGAGTCGTTTTTAGACAATGTCCAAAAATCGTCCATCAACACGAGTCGTTTTTAGACAATGTCCAAAAATCGTCCATCAACACGAGTCATTTTTAGACAATGTCCAAAAATCGTCCATCAACACGAGTCATTTTTAGACAATATCCAAAAATCGTCCATCAACACGAGTCATTTTTAGACAATATCCAAAAATCGTCTATCGACACGAGTCGTTTTTAGACAATGACCAAAAATCGTCCATCAACTCGAGTCGTTTTTAGACAATGACCAAAAATCGTCCATCAACTCGAGTCATTTTTAGACAACGTCCAAAAATCGTCCATCAACACGAGTCATTTTTAGACATTGTCCAAAAATCGTCCATCAACACGAGTCATTTTTAGACAATGTCCAAAAATCGTCCATCAACACGAGTCATTTTTAGACAATATCCAAAAATCGTATATCGGCACGAGTCATTTTTAGACATTGTCCAAAAATCGTCCATCAACACGAGTCATTTTTAGACAATGTCCAAAAATCGTCCGATATTCCAAGTGATTTTTGGACATTGTCCAAAAATGACTCGTGTTGATGGACGATTTTTGGACATTGTCTAAAAACGACTCGTGTTGATGGACGATTTTTGGACATTGTCTAAAACGACTCGTGTTGATGGACGATTTTTGGACATTGTCTAAAAATGACTCGTGTTGATGGTCGATTTTTGGACATTGTCTAAAAAAGACTCGTGTTGATGGACGATTTTTGGACATTGTCTAAAAACGACTCGTGTTGATGGACGATTTTTGGACATTGTCTAAAAATGACTCGTGTTGATGGACGATTTTTGGACGTTGTCTAAAAATGACTCGTGTTGATGGACGATTTTTGGACATTGTCTAAAAATGACTCGAGTTGATGGACGATTTTTGGACATTGTCTAAAAACGACTCGTGTTTATAGACGATTTTTGGACATGGTCTAAAAATGACTCGAGTTGATGGACGATTTTTGGACATTGTCTAAAATTGACTCGTGTTGATGGACGATTTTGGGACATTGTTTAAAATGACTCGTGTTGATGGACGATTTTTGGACATTGTCTAAAAATGACTCGTGTTGATGGTCGATTTTTGGACATTGTCTAGAAATGACTCGTGTTGATGGTCGATTTTTGGACATTGTCTAAAAATGACTCGTGTTGATGGACGATTTTTGGACATTGTCTAAAAATGACTCGTGTTGATGGACGATTTTTGGACATTGTCTAAAAATGACTCGTGTTGATCGACGATTTTTGGACATTGTCTAAAAATGACTCGTGTTGATGGACGATTTTTGGACATTGTCTAAAAATGACTCGTGTTGATGGACGATTTTTGGACATTGTCTAAAAATGACTCGTGTTGATGGACGATTTTTGGACGTTGTCTAAAAATGACTCGTGTTGATGGACGATTTTTGGACATTGTCTAAAAATGACTCGAGTTGATGGACGATTTTTGGACATTGTCTAAAAACGACTCGTGTTTATAGACGATTTTTGGACATG
>CM068321.1:25159025-25379025 GCA_034766995.1 Acanthacorydalis orientalis | reverse complement strand
TGATTCGAATCTAAACGGCCTAAACCGATATAATTAAACGAGACAAAAATGTCGGATTCGAGCTAAACGAGCTAATGACACACAAAAAACAAACACTCGTTCAAAACACACGTATCTCACAGTGCTTAAATATGTTTCGACTTTCTGAAAACTTTTGCAGATATAAAACGAGAAAAGGAAATACCATTGAACATGCGTTCGATGAAAGATCGCTTTTAGCGATTCATATACTTAAAGACAAATTATTTTTCAATTATATGTATTGTATATCGCACATTGAAAGTTACTACTGATATTGTAAACGACATCACTTTTCTATTTTCGATAGATATATAAATTAATTAAAGTGTGAAATAATCATTTACGTTGTACATACATTTACTGGTATGTTAACTTTGCATATATATATTATACACTTAACGGTATTAATATAAAATAACTAAAAACAATTGCAATATGAACTTTGATTCAATAAAATAAAAACACGATTTGATATTTAAACGAAAAAGGCATCTGATTAATATCGATTCTATATAAATTGACTTCAAACAGAAACTATTCAATATCACAAAATGAAATTGGATATATTTAAAACACACATCTAAATAATATTAATTTACTTATAAAAAAAATCCATCTGTTATTTATGAAATGTTTTCATTTAAGAATTATTATTTAAAGAAAAAAATAATAGCTAAACATTAGCTAACAATTATCTGATATTACCGATTTACTTAAAAACAAATATTTCATATCTAAATAATAAATTGAATATTTAAAAAACATTACAGTAAAAAGAATGGTCACATTATTCATAAAGAAATTAAATTGAAAAATTAATAATTTAAAAATTTATAATTACTAATGAAGTGATATGAACAAAAATTCAACTATTTAAAAAACAACTATGTAAATAACATCAATTTCATCATCGTTAAAAAAATACTTTCTTAATTTTGTTTGAAAAAATTTAGAATTTGAATAAGAAAAAGATTTCATAATTAACGGAAAAAATTTTTTCGATTAAATCATTCACCTTACGATTCATTCAAAGATCTTTTCAACTTGTATTCATTATTTTAATAAAATCTACTTAAATAAAATTTCAATTGTTAATTGTCTATTACTTATGATAGTATAAAAACATATCAGATGTGATTTAGTTGATATTTAATAAAAATATGCATTAAAATGTCAAAAAAGGTATGTATAACCTTTATTGAATTGTTAAAGTTAATTTGTAACCATCTATTACTTACGACAATCATTAGAAAAATTTGTATTTAATGTACTGATAGGAAGCCTAGTTCTTATTAAATAATTAAAAAGTATATACATTCCGACAATGATTATTTCACTTCACAAAAAATTAATTTCTAATAATTATGAACTTTACCAATACTTAAAATTTCTTATTTCTATATGAAATTAACAAATTCACTTTTAAATAAAATGTTAAGAGTATTCAATTGTTAAGATGTTCAATTATTATCAGTAAAATTTAATTCACATGAAAAATTATTTTCAACTATTTAAATACCATTAAAAAAAACATTGTAATTATTGTACTGAATTGAAATTGAATTCATATTAAATAAAAAAATATTCATATATTATCATATAATTAATGTGTTATAGAAATAAGAAATTGAAAAAGTTCATAAAAAGTTCACGACCTAAATTTTATTCATGTTTAATAGAAAGAGAGCATTTATTTAATCTTTAAAAAATAATTCATTTCAAACTATTAGTTATGAGCATTGACAAAACTTTGCATTAAAAGTTCATAGTTAAAATAAAAAGTATTTAAACAATATGTAAAAATCATTAAACCATAAAAATTACTTTTAAAATTTTTAAGGATCATTTAGAAATGATTCCCAATTAATGCATTGATATAAAATTGAATTTGTTTAATAGAAAAACAGCATTTAAATATTATTAACTATGATTTTTTAAAAAAAATTAATTTGTAATTTTCTATCAGTTAACGAGCATCAAGAACACTTTACATAGAAATAAGAAATTTAAAAAGTTCATAAATCAAAAGAAATGATATTAAAAATGTGTTCAAGTTCGATTTATCAAATGACAATATCTTTATTATCATTTGAAAACTTTTTAATGAATGCATATCAATGATAAAAAAATAATTTATATTCAATAATAAAAAAAAACATTTATAATTAATCATTATTTTAGCCTTGTAAAACTAATTTCATTCAAAATCGAATTGTTGAAAATCAGAGTATTTCGAAATTATCAAACTATTAATTTATCTATTAAAATCATAATTGATAATTAGTTATTACTTGTGAATCATTAGAAAAGTGAATTTATATTTAAAATAAGTGATTTGTAAATTTCTATTGTTTCAAATTTCAACAATGCTCTCTTTTAATACAGAAATGAGAAATTGGAAAATTGCAAAGTTAAACTAAATCTTAAAACCATTAAATATGTTATCAAACCAAAATTTTGTTATAAAAATACTTCCATTATGATCATTAAAAAATAATATAATTAATATAGTGATTAAAAATTAATTCATAATTAATTAGAAGAGCATTTAAATATTACCAATTATTTCACTTTATGAAAAACATTCTTAATTTTCAACAATTTATGACATTTAAAACAACTTTATATAGAAATATGAAATTGAACAAGATTGTAAAATTAAATGAAAAAGTACTTAAATATTATTACTAATGCAATTAATAATTCAACTACGAAAATTTGATTGAAACTTGTACTATTTATGAAAAACATTTAATCAGTGCAAAAGTAAGAAATTGAGTTCATATTTAATAAAAAATATAAATATATAAATATTTAAATAAAAATATGTAAATATTAAATATATATATATATATATATATATATATATAAATAATTTAAAAGTTTCTATTTTATTATATGTGAATTTAAGAAAAAGTAATATGAAAATATTAACTACTTATTAGATAAAGAAATATTTAAAATTTTACCAATCACATTAAATTAATCTTAAGGAATTATTATAATTTTTCTATTTATGAACTTCGATTTGTTTTTACTTTTCATTTATAAACTATTTATGAAAAAAAAGTATTTAATATACATTAATGCATAACAAAACCGGTTGATCTTTTTTATTTCGTATGAACTTAATTTTTCTTTAATGTACAAGAACTAAATATACTAGTGCTTCTATCAATTGACCTTTAAATAAATTTGGAATTTTCTTTTATTATGAAAGAACTTTTTCATTTAGATTATGATAAAATATATCATTTCGATTAATTTATCTTTTAAATAATACGCATTTACTTATGAACTTTAAAAGAGAATCTAAAAATTAGAAATTTACTTCTCAGTCAGATAAATCTTTAAAATAGATTCATTTAAATAGACGATTCATTGTCAACGCTATTAAAGTTTTGCTCTTTATAGAAAAAGTGATGTTGCAATCAATACCTTATTAATCGAATATCGCAATTTTTAACCAAAAATATAGAAATATTTCGGTTAACAATAATAAATTACTATAATTAAAAACTAAACTATAAATAAGTTTCTTGGTCCTGCAACGCTGTCGTCCCGTAACCGAAACAAGCGGAAAACATCTCTCGTATTGGCAAATGTTTGTAGTCGTATATAATTTCTAGATATTCTTCATCTTCTTCGGATGATAATCTGAAAACATTTTTATATACTTTATATAAAGATTCAATAAGAGTTGAAACAAAACATAAATACAATTTACAATATCACACACACAATCTATTTCAGTCATTCACTTCAAACTATTAAAAATTTACCACAAAAGTAATTAAAAGAAAAAAATGGATGATTTTGTTCGTACTACAAAAAATGTATAAGTAATATTTGGACATATAAAAATTTGTTAACTTTTTTTGAAAAAAAATATATATATATACATGCAAAAACAAGTAAACTGTGATCTTTTACAGTATTTATATATTTCAGTATTGATATATTCATATAAAATATAAGAATGGATGTAAATGAAACATTTTAAAAACTATTTTCAATAGAACTATTTTACATGTTTAATAAGAAAAAAGATAATTTCAACTTAAAATATGGATAGAATTGGTATAAAACTGATTTCAATCATTGCAGACTTAAATGACAAACACGTGAAAAAGAAACACGAGTTGATTATAAAAAGAGCATTTAAAAGTAGAAATTTTAACATTTTTAAATAATGAAGAATACAATTAAGAAATCGCAGTTTTGATTTTAAAATAAACAAAAATGAAACATTATTTAAGTCTAATTATATATATATATATATATTGAAAAAGAAACAGAATAAAATAAATTATAAGTCAAATACCAAATCAGTAAATTAATTTAGATTAGCAAGAAAATACATTTCAAAATAAAATCCATCAATTATGAATTAAGTGCAAACAGAATAAAAACTGGCAAAATAATTACAGACTATAATCATAGTATCAAATTAATTTTTAGAAATTTTGAAAAAATGTTACAAAAAAGAGAATGCAATTAAAGAACCACAATTTAAATTATGAGAAATAGAAATCAAATATATACATCATGGTATAAAATATTATGTATATAAAAAAAAAATGATAAAACGTTGAAACAGAAATCAGAAACTAAAAAGTTAATACAAGTCTAAAATTATAAACTTTAATTAAATTGTATATTCCTTAAAAATTAATAATGAAAACTGACATCAATTCAAGACATTTTCTCAGTTTCATATTTTTCAATCTAATATCGATTATATTCTACAAAATAGTACAAAAATAGAAACATTATGAAAGCCTAACTTAAATTTAGAAATGAAAAATTTAATATATGAATAATTAATAAAATCTAATAGGACTGTATAACAAATTATGTATATATCAAAACAGTAATATTGAAAAAGAAATCAAAATAAAAATACAAAATGGACCCAAATATCAAAAGAAATGAATGAATACATGATTAAGAGTTTGCTCTTAATCATGTATTCATTCAAAGTATGTCTTAAAAAAATACTTAATAAATGTGTAATTGAAACAGAATTAAATGTTATTGAGTAGAGAGAACTAAGGAGAAGTAACAAAATTTAATGATTTTAATCTATTAATCTGTTAAGTATATATAATGAATAAGAGATTGAAAAAGAAATCAGATATCAAAAACAATAATATAATAGAAACCAATTACTATAAACATTATTAGATAAATTCATTATTTTTTTAACACATACTAGTATTTAATTATTTAAATATTATATATATATATATATATACATACATGATATGTATGTATGTAAGTTTTACGTGAAAACTATAGATGTTGAAAAAATTACAATTATTTTAATGCTTTAATTATTGTTGAAATGAAAACTTAAAACCAATTAATAATTAAGAAGTCGTTAATACAAACACCACACTTATGAAAATTTACTTCTTAAAACAAATTCATTTTGAAATAAATAATTAAATTTTTAAAAATATTAATAATATAAACACAAAACGAAACGTTCATAATGAAATTTGAAATTTTAAAAGAGAAAACTTACTTTGCCATACAGTGCTTTTAGTTTCTGGTTAATTAACTGTAATCTCTAAATTTTATCCGATGGTTATTTTATTCGATTATTTGTAAATTCTGCGATGAGTTGAGCAAATCCTAATGGAACATAAAAATTTATTAGTTAATATTCTTAAGTTTTTTTTAATTATCACTTTATAATTATTAAATGTATGCTTACACTTCAATTTTAAGCTACATATTCATTTTTTATCAATTAGATTTTTAAATAAAATACTTACACTTTTAAAATGAAGACTGGATAGAAAACTACATTATTCTATACAAGCACCAAAACAATATTATTTAGTAATCCTTGTTCAACATATGAAATTTGATCCATCATACCCTTCGTACAATGCTAAAACTAATAATTTAGTACCTAGAACAAAATATTATTACTACAAATGTTTATATATGTATATTTAAAAATAGTATTTTATATTTTAACTTTTTCCTCGACATGTTCAACTTCCCATCACACATCCTGTAGTAAAGATATATATTTCGGTGCAATGCATTCACAATCTTTATGAGAAACCGGATCCATTTGGTATCAAAAGCATCTGAAAGTTTATGATTTTTAACCACACTAATTAATGAAACGTGTATTTATTTTTTCTTACTTTTTTATGCCATTATTATGTTATATTTAATATCCACATCGGTCTGCCGATCTTCCAAATTCATTTTGAAGTACAGAGTAGTGTAATAAAATGATTTTAAGATTTAATGAATTGTACAAACTTTCAATCTTATGTTTGTGTTAAATATTCAATGTGGAATGTTAAACATTTTTCATTTTACAAAATACATTGTTATAACAGTATCCCCTGATTACACATATAATGTCCAATACACATCTTCATCAACTGGAACCAATTGGGTTCAAATAGCGTGCTTCATGTTGAGTCAACCACAATGTTTACTATTTAGTGAAACATTTTCGCAGTAAACCCCACCCCAGTAACAAAATGTTAAAAAAAATAATAATAGATAAATTTAAAACTACAAACAAAGCAAAGTACGAACCATCCGAGTAACACTCGTGTAGGATTACATCGAAACCTAAAACCCTAGTCAAAAACCTGAGCTACAAAAAAAAAAAGAGAGCGCTCTCATAAAACCTACTCTAAAGTCTAATCTAAAGCACAAGTGAGAAGTGAGACGAAAAGTGTCTCACAAAATAAAGGTTATGGAAAACAACACAAAAACCCTGAAAAAAAAAGGACAAAACAAACAGACTGCCTCGCACCTCCAGGTTTGAGGGCTTCTCGATGGCGAAAACGTACAGACGATTATAGTTAGCAAAGGGGGCGATCGCTTAAGTACTATCTAGAGGTGAAACCAAAATATCCTGTACCCTTAACGCAATCCCAGCTTTACGTTTATTACACATCTGGTTCGTACTCACGGACAATCTTAAAATGAATTTGAAGGATTCACTAAAAGATTTTTATGAATTTACAATTAAAGTGATCGGGTGATCACAATACAAAACCCCAAGGCACTTACATTTACAATACTGAAAACTAATTTTATGATGTTTTATCAATCACTAATCTTCCTCGATCACTAATCTTCCTCGATCACCAGGTTTTAACGTTGCTTCAGTGCTTCTAGCGTATTATGTTAGAAATATATATATCGTTGTACAATAGATCTTCAGTCATCTTCAGTAATCAGAAGAACATATATAACAAATTAGAATTAAAAGAAATGTATTTTAAAATAATTAAAAAAAAAACAATTTATTAAATTTAATTTGTATTAACACTACTCTATACTTAAATATTTATCCATGATAGTAATGATTCTAAAAAAAATAATGAACAATATAAAATAATTCTAAAAATTGTTAATAATTTAATAAAATTTTCTAATTTCATTCTATTTAAATGTTTAATAACTTTAATGTAAAAATGTGATAATTTTTACCACTCACTTGAAACCGAGTGATACAAGCTCAAACTCCAGTGGCAAGATGTACAGATTCAATCAAAGGATTTGGAATTATAAACGGATCCAAGTTGCGCATGACCAGTGACGTCCATTCCTGCTTTACCATGCAACATACAGAAAAGTGTTTTTCAGTAAATCTAATTTTTATACACGAATTGTAACGGTACCAGTGACGCATGAACTAAGTGTTTGGGGGAGAGGGGCAGTTACGACATGAACATTTTACGACCATGGTGAAAGTAAAAACAGTGATCTAACATCACAAATATTATATAACGAACGAATATACGCAATATTTAACCTTTCAGTATATTCACAATGATAAATACTTTTATTTGTATGATAGTTTATTATCGTTATACCATATACTTTCATACAAAAAAAATACATGAAATATTAAACAGAATATTAGAAAAATATAGTTTTTAACTATATTTTAAATGTTTTAATTTAATAAGAAAATAAAAAAAAAATACTATTTATCCCAAATGACGAAACATTGTAGAAAAATAAGAAAAATAACATTTGAAATAAATTAATAAATATTTCTAATTTGATAATCAAAATGAAATCAATGATCGTAAAATATTCTTTAATGTGAAATGAATGTGTTAATGAATACTTAAATTTTGAATATAGTATTAAATGTTTATAAATTAATACAATGAAAAGAAAAATACAAGAAAATTTTAAAAAATATAAATCGATAGATTTTAGAAAATTTAGAAATATTTTAGAAAAATATTGAAAAAATTAAAATTATTCTGAAAATTTGTTTAAAAAATATTTAAATGTTTTTAATTTAGTTAGATTAAAATATAAAGTTAGATTATTAGATATTATATTATTAGTTAGATTAAAATATTTAAAAATTTCAATAGAAAAACTATCATTGCTCACCACACTATGCAGAATTATTGACCAGCGTGATGTACGTACGCGATCCGGCAGAGAAATGCGCCGCGCCGGTCGTAGCAGGCCGGGCGACTCGTAATGCAGCCAGAGTGAATTGTGTAACATGCTGACGCGTACAAACTTGTTACAATGCTTCGATACAATTTTCAAAACTAGGTCCAATCAAACCGATTTATTTTATGAGAAGAAATATTATATTTCAAATAAATACAATTTTGTATTTGTTTTCTTTATTTATGCACAGTGTTCAATATAATGAAGTCGGGATATTTTTACACAAAATAATATACAAAATATTAATTTTAAACATATATCTAATAAATCAATATATATATATATATATATATATATATATATATATATATATATATATATACACATACATATATGTATATGTATATAGTGTGGTATACGGCATAGAAATGAATTGTCATAGCTGTCTAAGCAAGCAAATATATAAAATAAATAGATAGTTTTAGAACAATCTAGTTCGATATAAAAAAGATGCTTAGATAATTATCAACAGTGCGTTGTCTGGATGTTAATGATATGCCGAGGGGACAGATCACGCATTATATATGGACGACACCGCCATCGTCGCCCAATCATGGTAAAAAGTTAGGTATGCTCCACACTCGTCTGCAGAGTCATCTCGATGATCTTACCGAATACTACGGTATTTGGGTAGACAATTCGGCAAGCTATACCCATTACTAAACCACCGGTAGCTAACTGGAATGAAAATTACCTCACCTTCATCCTCACTCGTTTCTTTATACGAAACTGAGGCATTTATTCCAGCTAGGTCCAGAATGTTGAAAAACACCTGGAGCGGCCACATACAAGATTTCGACTTCACACTGTATTTCCTTGCTATTTGGTCCGCCGCGTCTGCACCGAATTTTGTATTATCATAAAATCTAATCGTTTCCGGTATACGTTTGTTACTTTTTTCTATTTCCATTGATTTATGAATGGAACTTAGTACAAGATTTTTATTTGTTCGTTTGCTTTTATACACTGTAAGAGAAATATGATTCGATTTATACAGTTTGCTTGAAAACAGTATCATTTCGTCTTTCCGTTGTTCGGTTAATTTAGGCGATTCTCGTTTATTCCCACGGATTGTTCCAACAATGGTAGTGTTCTTCGCAAGTAGCTTTGTGGCCAGTGAAACACTCGTAAAAAAAATATCTGTCGTTACGTTCCTTCCCCATCCTGTGAATGGCTCCATCAGCTTTAGAACAACGAACTCTCCAAGTGGAATTGAATATTCTCTTCTCGCATCCTTTCCCAAATAGGGAAATCCATTTATTACATACTCGCTATTGACGTCGCACGCTAACCAGAATTTTATGCCAATCTTGTCTGGTTTGTTCGACATATACTGTGTAAATCTACACCCTAGTCTTCGATGGAAACAACTGCTCATCAACAGTAACGTATGAACCTGGTTTATAATGATTTTGGGCAACAACCTTGAGATAGCGTTTAGTTTGTACTGATTAAAATTATCAAATATCCAAAATGTTATAAAAATCGCAACTATTTCATACTGTTCGATGCGAATTTTAATGTTCTATATCATATAAGGGACAAAATTGACATCGGTTCGTAATAGATACCGAAAAAGTCACAGAAACCCCGAAAAACACACACACGCGCACACGCACACGATCGATCGAACCACCGTGCCACCAATCCTTTCGTGGTACGAATGTTCTATTACATACTTGAGTCAAAATTGACATCGGTTTATAATAGATACCGAAAAAGTCACAAAAACCGCGAAAAATTAACAAAAATAAAGGTTTTTCATGCCTAAAATATCCAAAATGTTTTAAAAATGGCAACTATTTCATACTGTTCGATGCGTATTGTAATGTACTATATCATATATGAGTCAAAATTAACATCGGTTCATAATAGATACCAAAAAAGTCACAAAAACCGCGAAAAATTAACAAAAATTAAGGTTTTTCATGCCTAAAATATACAAAATGTTATAAAAATGGCAACTATTTCATATTGTTCGATGCGTATTTTAATGTACTATATCATATATTAGATAAAAATAACATCGGTTCATAATGGATACCGAAAAAGTTACAAAAACCGCGAAATATCCGCAAAATATCCGCAAAAATAAACGTTTTTCTTGCTTAAAATATTCAAAATGTAAAAAAAATGACAAAAATTTCATACTGTTCGATGCGTATTCTAATGTTCTATATCATACGATAATAAAAAATACCAAAAATAACTCAAAAACCCCCAAAAATCGCATTTCTTTGGATTTTGCGGATATGCGGATATGGCGGATACGCAAAAATAAACGTTTATCTTGCTAAAAATAGCCAAAATGTAAAAAAAATTACAAAAATTTCATACTGTTCGATGCGTATTTTAATGTTCTATATCATAAGATAATAATAAATAACAAAAAATAACAAAAAACCCCCAAAAATCGCATTTCTTTGGATTTTGCGGATATGCGGATATGGCGGATACGCAAAAATAAACGTTTTTCTTGCTTAAAATAGCCAAAATGTAAAAAAAATGACAAAAATTTCATACTGTTCGATGCGTATTCTCATGTTCTATATCATAAGATAATAATAAATATCAAAAATAACTCAAAAACCCCCCAAAATCGCATTTCTTTGGATTTTGCGGATATGCGGATATGGCGGATACGCAAAAATAAACGTTTTTCTTGCTTAAAATAGCCAAAATGTGAAAAAAATGACAAAAATTTCATACTGTTCGATGCGTATTTTAATGTTCTATATCATAAGATAATAATAAATAACAAAAAATAACAAAAAACCCCCAAAAATCGCATTTCTTTGGATTTTGCGGATATGCGGATATGGCGGATACGCAAAAATAAACGTTTTTCTTGCTTAAAATAGCCAAAATGTAAAAAAAATGACAAAAATTTCATACTGTTCGATGCGTATTCTCATGTTCTATATCATAAGATAATAATAAATATCAAAACTAACTCAAAAACCCCCCAAAATCGCATTTCTTTGGATTTTGCGGATATGCGGATATGGCGGATACGCAAAAATAAACGTTTTTCTTGCTTAAAATAGCCAAAATGTGAAAAAAATGACAAAAATTTCATACTGTTCGATGCGTATTTTAATGTTCTATATCATAACATAATAATAAATAACAAAAAATAACAAAAAACCCCCAAAAATCGCATTTTTTTGGATTTTGCGGATATACGGATACGCGGATATGATATCCGCCGTATCCGCCATATCCGCAATATCCGCGTATCCGCCATATCCGCATATCCGCAAAATCCAAAAAAATTCGATTTTTGGGGGTTTTTGAGTTATTTTTGATATTTATTATTATCTTATGATATAGAACATGAGAATACGCATCGAACAGTATGAAATTTTTGTCATTTTTTTTACATTTTGGCTATTTTAAGCAAGAAAAACGTTTATTTTTGCGTATCCGCCATATCCGCATATCCGCAAAATCCAAAGAAATGCGATTTTGGGGGGTTTTTGAGTTATTTTTGATATTTATTATTATCTTATGATATAGAACATGAGAATACGCATCGAACAGTATGAAATTTTTGTCATTTTTTTCACATTTTGGCTATTTTAAGCAAGAAAAACGTTTATTTTTGCGTATCCGCCATATCCGCATATCCGCAAAATCCAAAGAAATGCGATTTTGGGGGGTTTTTGAGTTATTTTTGGTATTTATTATTATCTTATGATATAGAACATGAGAATACGCATCGAACAGTATGAAATTTTTGTCATTTTTTTTTACATTTTGGATATTTTAAGCAAGAAAAACGTTTATTTTTGCGGATGTTTTGCGGATATTTCGCGGTTTGTGTCACTTTTTCGGTATCAATTATGAACCTATGTTAATTTTGTCTCTTTTACGATATAGAACATGAGAATACGCATCGAACGGTATGAAATAGTTGCTAGTTTTATAACATTTTGCATATTTTATGAAGGAATAACGGAAATTTTTGCAGATATTTTGCGGTTTTTTTGATATTTCCGACATTTATTATGGACCGATGTTAATTTTGTCTAGAAATATACATAAAGCATTAAAAGACGAATCGACCAGTATTAACTAGTTACCAAAATATCCTACATATCAACAAAATAAACCATATCCGCCATATCCTCAATATCCGCCATATCCGCAATATATAAAATATCCAAATTGTTTTAAAAATGGCAACTATTTCATACCGGTCGATGCGTATATAATTGTTCTATATCATATCTTATTTAAAATTAATATCAGTCCATAAAATATGTAGGAAATATCAAATAAACTGCAAAAAATCACATTTTTTTGATATTGCGGATAATGCGGATATTTCGTATATGGTGGATATTACGGATATTGCTTATTTTGTGGATATGTAGGATAATTTGGCAACTAATTAATACTGGTCGATTCGTCTTTTAATGCTTTATGTATATTTCTAGACTAAATTAATATCTGTCCGTAATAAATGTCGGAAATATCATAAAAACCGCAAAAAATCAGCAAAAATTACAGTTTTTCCTTCATAAAATACCCAAAATGTTATAAAACTAGCAACTATTTCATACTGTTCTATGCGTTATTTAATGTTCTATTTCATACTTGAGTCAAAATTGACATCGGTTTATAATAGATACCGAAAAAGTCACAAAAACCGCGAAAAATTAACAAAAATAAAGGTTTTTCATGGCTAAAAGATCCAAAATGCTATAAAAATGGCAACTATTTCATACTATCCGATGCGTATTTTAATATACTATATCATACATGAGTCAAAATTAACATCGGTTCATAATAGATACCAAAAAAGTCACAAAAACCGCGAAAAATTCGCGAAATTAAAGGTTTTTCATGCCTAAAATATCCAAAATGTTAAAAAAGTGGCAACTATTTCATACTATCCGATGCCTATTTTAATGTTCTATATCATAAATGAGACAAAAATAACATCGGTTCATAATGGATACCGAAAAAGTTACAAAAACCGCGAAATATCCGCAAAATATCCGCAAAAAAAACGTTTTTCTTGCTTAAAATATCCAAAATGTAAAAAAAATTACAAAAATTTCATACTGTTCGATGCGTATTCTCATGTTCTATATCATAAGATAATAATAAATACCAAAAATAACTCAAAAACCCCCCAAAATCGCATTTCTTTGGATTTTGCGGATATGCGGATATGGCGGATACGCAAAAATAAACGTTTTTCTTGCTTAAAATAGCCAAAATGTAAAAAAAATGACAAAAATTTCATACTGTTCGATGCGTATTCTCATGTTCTATATCATAAGATAATAATAAATACCAAAAATAACTCAAAAACCCCCAAAAATCGCATTTTTTTGGATTTTGCGGATATGCGGATATGGCGGATACGCAAAAATAAACGTTTTTCTTGCTTAAAATAGCCAAAATGTAAAAAAAATTACAAAAATTTCATACTGTTCGATGCGTATTTTAATGTTCTATATCATAAGATAATAATAAATAACAAAAAATAACAAAAAACCCCCAAAAATCGCATTTCTTTGGATTTTGCGGATATGCGGATATGGCGGATACGCAAAAATAAACGTTTTTCTTGCTTAAAATAGCCAAAATGTAAAAAAAATTACAAAAATTTCATACTGTTCGATGCGTATTTTAATGTTCTATATCATAAGATAATAATAAATAACAAAAAATAACAAAAAACCCCCAAAAATCGCATTTCTTTGGATTTTGCGGATATGCGGATATGGCGGATACGCAAAAATAAACGTTTTTCTTGCTTAAAATAGCCAAAATGTAAAAAAAATGACAAAAATTTCATACTGTTCGATGCGTATTTTAATGTTCTATATCATAACATAATAATAAATAACAAAAAATAACAAAAAACCCCCAAAAATCGCATTTTTTTGGATTTTGCGGATATGCGGATACGCGGATATGATATCCGCCGCGGATATGATATCCGCCGCGGATATGATATCCGCCGCGGATATGATATCCGCCGCGGATATGATATCCGCCATATCCGCATATCCGCAAAATCCAAAAAAATGCGATTTTTGGGGGTTTTTGAGTTATTTTTGATATTTATTATTATCTTATGATATAGAACATGAGAATACGCATCGAACAGTATGAAATTTTTGTCATTTTTTTTACATTTTGGGTATTTTAAGCAAGAAAAACGTTTATTTTTGCGTATCCGCCATATCCGCATATCCGCAAAATCTAAAGAAATGCGATTTTGGGGGGTTTTTGAGTTATTTTTGATATTTATTATTATCTTATGATATAGAACATGAGAATACGCATCGAACAGTATGAAATTTTTGTCATTTTTTTCACATTTTGGCTATTTTAAGCAAGAAAAACGTTTATTTTTGCGTATCCGCCATATCCGCATATCCGCAAAATCCAAAAAAATGCGATTTTTGGGGGTTTTTGAGTTATTTTTGGTATTTATTATTATCTTATGATATAGAACATGAGAATACGCATCGAACAGTATGAAATTTTTGTCATTTTTTTTACATTTTGGCTATTTTAAGCAAGAAAAACGTTTATTTTTGCGTATCCGCCATATCCGCATATCCGCAAAATCCAAAGAAATGCGATTTTGGGGGGTTTTTGAGTTATTTTTGGTATTTATTATTATCTTATGATATAGAACATGAGAATACGCATCGAACAGTATGAAATTTTTGTCATTTTTTTTACATTTTGGATATTTTAAGCAAGAAAAACGTTTATTTTTGCGGATGTTTTGCGGATATTTCGCGGTTTGTGTCACTTTTTCGGTATCAATTATGAACCTATGTTAATTTTGTCTCTTTTACGATATAGAACATGAGAATACGCATCGAACGGTATGAAATAGTTGCTAGTTTTATAACATTTTGCATATTTTATGAAGGAATAACGGAAATTTTTGCAGATATTTTGCGGTTTTTTTGATATTTCCGACATTTATTATGGACCGATGTTAATTTTGTCTAGAAATATACATAAAGCATTAAAAGACGAATCGACCAGTATTAACTAGTTACCAAAATATCCTACATATCAACAAAATAAACCATATCCGCCATATCCTCAATATCCGCCATATCCGCAATATATAAAATATCCAAATTGTTTTAAAAATGGCAACTATTTCATACCGGTCGATGCGTATATAATTGTTCTATATCATATCTTATTTAAAATTAATATCAGTCCATAAAATATGTAGGAAATATCAAATAAACTGCAAAAAATCACATTTTTTTGATATTGCGGATAATGCGGATATTTCGTTAATGGTGGATATTACGGATATTGCTTATTTTGTGGATATGTAGGATAATTTGGCAACTAATTAATACTGGTCGATTCGTCTTTTAATGCTTTATGTATATTTCTAGACTAAATTAATATCTGTCCGTAATAAATTTCGGAAATATCATAAAAACCGCAAAAAATCAGCAAAAATTACAGTTTTTCCTTCATAAAATACCCAAAATGTTATAAAACTAGCAACTATTTCATACTGTTCTATGCGTTATTTAATGTTCTATTTCATACTTGAGTCAAAATTGACATCGGTTTATAATAGATACCGAAAAAGTCACAAAAACCGCGAAAAATTAACAAAAATAAAGGTTTTTCATGGCTAAAAGATCCAAAATGCTATAAAAATGGCAACTATTTCATACTATCCGATGCGTATTTTAATATACTATATCATACATGAGTCAAAATTAACATCGGTTCATAATAGATACCAAAAAAGTCACAAAAACCGCGAAAAATTCGCGAAATTAAAGGTTTTTCATGCCTAAAATATCCAAAATGTTAAAAAAGTGGCAACTATTTCATACTATCCGATGCCTATTTTAATGTTCTATATCATAAATGAGACAAAAATAACATCGGTTCATAATGGATACCGAAAAAGTTACAAAAACCGCGAAATATCCGCAAAATATCCGCAAAAAAAAACGTTTTTCTTGCTTAAAATATCCAAAATGTAAAAAAAATTACAAAAATTTCATACTGTTCGATGCGTATTCTCATGTTCTATATCATAAGATAATAATAAATACCAAAAATAACTCAAAAACCCCCCAAAATCGCATTTCTTTGGATTTTGCGGATTTGCGGATATGGCGGATACGCAAAAATAAACGTTTTTCTTGCTTAAAATAGCCAAAATGTAAAAAAAATGACAAAAATTTCATACTGTTCGATGCGTATTCTCATGTTCTATATCATAAGATAATAATAAATACCAAAAATAACTCAAAAACCCCCAAAAATCGCATTTTTTTGGATTTTGCGGATATGCGGATATGGCGGATACGCAAAAATAAACGTTTTTCTTGCTTAAAATAGCCAAAATGTAAAAAAAATTACAAAAATTTCATACTGTTCGATGCGTATTTTAATGTTCTATATCATAAGATAATAATAAATAACAAAAAATAACAAAAAACCCCCAAAAATCGCATTTCTTTGGATTTTGCGGATATGCGGATATGGCGGATACGCAAAAATAAACGTTTTTCTTGCTTAAAATAGCCAAAATGTAAAAAAAATGACAAAAATTTCATACTGTTCGATGCGTATTTTAATGTTCTATATCATAACATAATAATAAATAACAAAAAATAACAAAAAACCCCCAAAAATCGCATTTTTTTGGATTTTGCGGATATGCGGATACGCGGATATGATATCCGCCGCGGATATGATATCCGCCGCGGATATGATATCCGCCGCGGTTATGATATCCGCCGCGGATATGATATCCGCCGCGGATATGATATCCGCCATATCCGCATATCCGCAAAATCCAAAAAAATGCGATTTTTGGGGGTTTTTGAGTTATTTTTGATATTTATTATTATCTTATGATATAGAACATGAGAATACGCATCGAACAGTATGAAATTTTTGTCATTTTTTTTACATTTTGGGTATTTTAAGCAAGAAAAACGTTTATTTTTGCGTATCCGCCATATCCGCATATCCGCAAAATCTAAAGAAATGCGATTTTGGGGGGTTTTTGAGTTATTTTTGATATTTATTATTATCTTATGATATAGAACATGAGAATACGCATCGAACAGTATGAAATTTTTGTCATTTTTTTCACATTTTGGCTATTTTAAGCAAGAAAAACGTTTATTTTTGCGTATCCGCCATATCCGCATATCCGCAAAATCCAAAAAAATGCGATTTTTGGGGGTTTTTGAGTTATTTTTGGTATTTATTATTATCTTATGATATAGAACATGAGAATACGCATCGAACAGTATGAAATTTTTGTCATTTTTTTTACATTTTGGCTATTTTAAGCAAGAAAAACGTTTATTTTTGCGTATCCGCCATATCCGCATATCCGCAAAATCCAAAGAAATGCGATTTTGGGGGGTTTTTGAGTTATTTTTGGTATTTATTATTATCTTATGATATAGAACATGAGAATACGCATCGAACAGTATGAAATTTTTGTCATTTTTTTTACATTTTGGATATTTTAAGCAAGAAAAACGTTTATTTTTGCGGATGTTTTGCGGATATTTCGCGGTTTGTGTCACTTTTTCGGTATCAATTATGAACCTATGTTAATTTTGTCTCTTTTACGATATAGAACATGAGAATACGCATCGAACGGTATGAAATAGTTGCTAGTTTTATAACATTTTGCATATTTTATGAAGGAATAACGGAAATTTTTGCAGATATTTTGCGGTTTTTTTGATATTTCCGACATTTATTATGGACCGATGTTAATTTTGTCTAGAAATATACATAAAGCATTAAAAGACGAATCGACCAGTATTAACTAGTTACCAAAATATCCTACATATCAACAAAATAAACCATATCCGCCATATCCTCAATATCCGCCATATCCGCAATATATAAAATATCCAAATTGTTTTAAAAATGGCAACTATTTCATACCGGTCGATGCGTATATAATTGTTCTATATCATATCTTATTTAAAATTAATATCAGTCCATAAAATATGTAGGAAATATCAAATAAACTGCAAAAAATCACATTTTTTTGATATTGCGGATAATGCGGATATTTCGTTAATGGTGGATATTACGGATATTGCTTATTTTGTGGATATGTAGGATAATTTGGCAACTAATTAATACTGGTCGATTCGTCTTTTAATGCTTTATGTATATTTCTAGACTAAATTAATATCTGTCCGTAATAAATTTCGGAAATATCATAAAAACCGCAAAAAATCAGCAAAAATTACAGTTTTTCCTTCATAAAATACCCAAAATGTTATAAAACTAGCAACTATTTCATACTGTTCTATGCGTTATTTAATGTTCTATTTCATACTTGAGTCAAAATTGACATCGGTTTATAATAGATACCGAAAAAGTCACAAAAACCGCGAAAAATTAACAAAAATAAAGGTTTTTCATGGCTAAAAGATCCAAAATGCTATAAAAATGGCAACTATTTCATACTATCCGATGCGTATTTTAATATACTATATCATACATGAGTCAAAATTAACATCGGTTCATAATAGATACCAAAAAAGTCACAAAAACCGCGAAAAATTCGCGAAATTAAAGGTTTTTCATGCCTAAAATATCCAAAATGTTAAAAAAGTGGCAACTATTTCATACTATCCGATGCCTATTTTAATGTTCTATATCATAAATGAGACAAAAATAACATCGGTTCATAATGGATACCGAAAAAGTTACAAAAACCGCGAAATATCCGCAAAATATCCGCAAAAAAAAACGTTTTTCTTGCTTAAAATATCCAAAATGTAAAAAAAATTACAAAAATTTCATACTGTTCGATGCGTATTCTCATGTTCTATATCATAAGATAATAATAAATACCAAAAATAACTCAAAAACCCCCCAAAATCGCATTTCTTTGGATTTTGCGGATTTGCGGATATGGCGGATACGCAAAAATAAACGTTTTTCTTGCTTAAAATAGCCAAAATGTAAAAAAAATGACAAAAATTTCATACTGTTCGATGCGTATTCTCATGTTCTATATCATAAGATAATAATAAATACCAAAAATAACTCAAAAACCCCCAAAAATCGCATTTTTTTGGATTTTGCGGATATGCGGATATGGCGGATACGCAAAAATAAACGTTTTTCTTGCTTAAAATAGCCAAAATGTAAAAAAAATTACAAAAATTTCATACTGTTCGATGCGTATTTTAATGTTCTATATCATAAGATAATAATAAATAACAAAAAATAACAAAAAACCCCCAAAAATCGCATTTCTTTGGATTTTGCGGATATGCGGATATGGCGGATACGCAAAAATAAACGTTTTTCTTGCTTAAAATAGCCAAAATGTAAAAAAAATGACAAAAATTTCATACTGTTCGATGCGTATTTTAATGTTCTATATCATAACATAATAATAAATAACAAAAAATAACAAAAAACCCCCAAAAATCGCATTTTTTTGGATTTTGCGGATATGCGGATACGCGGATATGATATCCGCCGCGGATATGATATCCGCCGCGGATATGATATCCGCCGCGGATATGATATCCGCCGCGGATATGATATCCGCCGCGGATATGATATCCGCCATATCCGCATATCCGCAAAATCCAAAAAAATGCGATTTTTGGGGGTTTTTGAGTTATTTTTGATATTTATTATTATCTTATGATATAGAACATGAGAATACGCATCGAACAGTATGAAATTTTTGTCATTTTTTTTACATTTTGGGTATTTTAAGCAAGAAAAACGTTTATTTTTGCGTATCCGCCATATCCGCATATCCGCAAAATCTAAAGAAATGCGATTTTGGGGGGTTTTTGAGTTATTTTTGATATTTATTATTATCTTATGATATAGAACATGAGAATACGCATCGAACAGTATGAAATTTTTGTCATTTTTTTCACATTTTGGCTATTTTAAGCAAGAAAAACGTTTATTTTTGCGTATCCGCCATATCCGCATATCCGCAAAATCCAAAAAAATGCGATTTTTGGGGGTTTTTGAGTTATTTTTGGTATTTATTATTATCTTATGATATAGAACATGAGAATACGCATCGAACAGTATGAAATTTTTGTCATTTTTTTTACATTTTGGCTATTTTAAGCAAGAAAAACGTTTATTTTTGCGTATCCGCCATATCCGCATATCCGCAAAATCCAAAGAAATGCGATTTTGGGGGGTTTTTGAGTTATTTTTGGTATTTATTATTATCTTATGATATAGAACATGAGAATACGCATCGAACAGTATGAAATTTTTGTCATTTTTTTTACATTTTGGATATTTTAAGCAAGAAAAACGTTTATTTTTGCGGATGTTTTGCGGATATTTCGCGGTTTGTGTCACTTTTTCGGTATCAATTATGAACCTATGTTAATTTTGTCTCTTTTACGATATAGAACATGAGAATACGCATCGAACGGTATGAAATAGTTGCTAGTTTTATAACATTTTGCATATTTTATGAAGGAATAACGGAAATTTTTGCAGATATTTTGCGGTTTTTTTGATATTTCCGACATTTATTATGGACCGATGTTAATTTTGTCTAGAAATATACATAAAGCATTAAAAGACGAATCGACCAGTATTAACTAGTTACCAAAATATCCTACATATCAACAAAATAAACCATATCCGCCATATCCTCAATATCCGCCATATCCGCAATATATAAAATATCCAAATTGTTTTAAAAATGGCAACTATTTCATACCGGTCGATGCGTATATAATTGTTCTATATCATATCTTATTTAAAATTAATATCAGTCCATAAAATATGTAGGAAATATCAAATAAACTGCAAAAAATCACATTTTTTTGATATTGCGGATAATGCGGATATTTCGTTAATGGTGGATATTACGGATATTGCTTATTTTGTGGATATGTAGGATAATTTGGCAACTAATTAATACTGGTCGATTCGTCTTTTAATGCTTTATGTATATTTCTAGACTAAATTAATATCTGTCCGTAATAAATTTCGGAAATATCATAAAAACCGCAAAAAATCAGCAAAAATTACAGTTTTTCCTTCATAAAATACCCAAAATGTTATAAAACTAGCAACTATTTCATACTGTTCTATGCGTTATTTAATGTTCTATTTCATACTTGAGTCAAAATTGACATCGGTTTATAATAGATACCGAAAAAGTCACAAAAACCGCGAAAAATTAACAAAAATAAAGGTTTTTCATGGCTAAAAGATCCAAAATGCTATAAAAATGGCAACTATTTCATACTATCCGATGCGTATTTTAATATACTATATCATACATGAGTCAAAATTAACATCGGTTCATAATAGATACCAAAAAAGTCACAAAAACCGCGAAAAATTCGCGAAATTAAAGGTTTTTCATGCCTAAAATATCCAAAATGTTAAAAAAGTGGCAACTATTTCATACTATCCGATGCCTATTTTAATGTTCTATATCATAAATGAGACAAAAATAACATCGGTTCATAATGGATACCGAAAAAGTTACAAAAACCGCGAAATATCCGCAAAATATCCGCAAAAAAAACGTTTTTCTTGCTTAAAATATCCAAAATGTAAAAAAAATTACAAAAATTTCATACTGTTCGATGCGTATTCTCATGTTCTATATCATAAGATAATAATAAATACCAAAAATAACTCAAAAACCCCCCAAAATCGCATTTCTTTGGATTTTGCGGATTTGCGGATATGGCGGATACGCAAAAATAAACGTTTTTCTTGCTTAAAATAGCCAAAATGTAAAAAAAATGACAAAAATTTCATACTGTTCGATGCGTATTCTCATGTTCTATATCATAAGATAATAATAAATACCAAAAATAACTCAAAAACCCCCAAAAATCGCATTTTTTTGGATTTTGCGGATATGCGGATATGGCGGATACGCAAAAATAAACGTTTTTCTTGCTTAAAATAGCCAAAATGTAAAAAAAATTACAAAAATTTCATACTGTTCGATGCGTATTTTAATGTTCTATATCATAAGATAATAATAAATAACAAAAAATAACAAAAAACCCCCAAAAATCGCATTTCTTTGGATTTTGCGGATATGCGGATATGGCGGATACGCAAAAATAAACGTTTTTCTTGCTTAAAATAGCCAAAATGTAAAAAAAATGACAAAAATTTCATACTGTTCGATGCGTATTTTAATGTTCTATATCATAACATAATAATAAATAACAAAAAATAACAAAAAACCCCCAAAAATCGCATTTTTTTGGATTTTGCGGATATGCGGATACGCGGATATGATATCCGCCGCGGATATGATATCCGCCGCGGATATGATATCCGCCGCGGATATGATATCCGCCGCGGATATGATATCCGCCGCGGATATGATATCCGCCATATCCGCATATCCGCAAAATCCAAAAAAATGCGATTTTTGGGGGTTTTTGAGTTATTTTTGATATTTATTATTATCTTATGATATAGAACATGAGAATACGCATCGAACAGTATGAAATTTTTGTCATTTTTTTTACATTTTGGGTATTTTAAGCAAGAAAAACGTTTATTTTTGCGTATCCGCCATATCCGCATATCCGCAAAATCTAAAGAAATGCGATTTTGGGGGGTTTTTGAGTTATTTTTGATATTTATTATTATCTTATGATATAGAACATGAGAATACGCATCGAACAGTATGAAATTTTTGTCATTTTTTTCACATTTTGGCTATTTTAAGCAAGAAAAACGTTTATTTTTGCGTATCCGCCATATCCGCATATCCGCAAAATCCAAAAAAATGCGATTTTTGGGGGTTTTTGAGTTATTTTTGGTATTTATTATTATCTTATGATATAGAACATGAGAATACGCATCGAACAGTATGAAATTTTTGTCATTTTTTTTACATTTTGGCTATTTTAAGCAAGAAAAACGTTTATTTTTGCGTATCCGCCATATCCGCATATCCGCAAAATCCAAAGAAATGCGATTTTGGGGGGTTTTTGAGTTATTTTTGGTATTTATTATTATCTTATGATATAGAACATGAGAATACGCATCGAACAGTATGAAATTTTTGTCATTTTTTTTACATTTTGGATATTTTAAGCAAGAAAAACGTTTATTTTTGCGGATGTTTTGCGGATATTTCGCGGTTTGTGTCACTTTTTCGGTATCAATTATGAACCTATGTTAATTTTGTCTCTTTTACGATATAGAACATGAGAATACGCATCGAACGGTATGAAATAGTTGCTAGTTTTATAACATTTTGCATATTTTATGAAGGAATAACGGAAATTTTTGCAGATATTTTGCGGTTTTTTTGATATTTCCGACATTTATTATGGACCGATGTTAATTTTGTCTAGAAATATACATAAAGCATTAAAAGACGAATCGACCAGTATTAACTAGTTACCAAAATATCCTACATATCAACAAAATAAACCATATCCGCCATATCCTCAATATCCGCCATATCCGCAATATATAAAATATCCAAATTGTTTTAAAAATGGCAACTATTTCATACCGGTCGATGCGTATATAATTGTTCTATATCATATCTTATTTAAAATTAATATCAGTCCATAAAATATGTAGGAAATATCAAATAAACTGCAAAAAATCACATTTTTTTGATATTGCGGATAATGCGGATATTTCGTTAATGGTGGATATTACGGATATTGCTTATTTTGTGGATATGTAGGATAATTTGGCAACTAATTAATACTGGTCGATTCGTCTTTTAATGCTTTATGTATATTTCTAGACTAAATTAATATCTGTCCGTAATAAATTTCGGAAATATCATAAAAACCGCAAAAAATCAGCAAAAATTACAGTTTTTCCTTCATAAAATACCCAAAATGTTATAAAACTAGCAACTATTTCATACTGTTCTATGCGTTATTTAATGTTCTATTTCATACTTGAGTCAAAATTGACATCGGTTTATAATAGATACCGAAAAAGTCACAAAAACCGCGAAAAATTAACAAAAATAAAGGTTTTTCATGGCTAAAAGATCCAAAATGCTATAAAAATGGCAACTATTTCATACTATCCGATGCGTATTTTAATATACTATATCATACATGAGTCAAAATTAACATCGGTTCATAATAGATACCAAAAAAGTCACAAAAACCGCGAAAAATTCGCGAAATTAAAGGTTTTTCATGCCTAAAATATCCAAAATGTTAAAAAAGTGGCAACTATTTCATACTATCCGATGCCTATTTTAATGTTCTATATCATAAATGAGACAAAAATAACATCGGTTCATAATGGATACCGAAAAAGTTACAAAAACCGCGAAATATCCGCAAAATATCCGCAAAAAAAAACGTTTTTCTTGCTTAAAATATCCAAAATGTAAAAAAAATTACAAAAATTTCATACTGTTCGATGCGTATTCTCATGTTCTATATCATAAGATAATAATAAATACCAAAAATAACTCAAAAACCCCCCAAAATCGCATTTCTTTGGATTTTGCGGATTTGCGGATATGGCGGATACGCAAAAATAAACGTTTTTCTTGCTTAAAATAGCCAAAATGTAAAAAAAATGACAAAAATTTCATACTGTTCGATGCGTATTCTCATGTTCTATATCATAAGATAATAATAAATACCAAAAATAACTCAAAAACCCCCAAAAATCGCATTTTTTTGGATTTTGCGGATATGCGGATATGGCGGATACGCAAAAATAAACGTTTTTCTTGCTTAAAATAGCCAAAATGTAAAAAAAATTACAAAAATTTCATACTGTTCGATGCGTATTTTAATGTTCTATATCATAAGATAATAATAAATAACAAAAAATAACAAAAAACCCCCAAAAATCGCATTTCTTTGGATTTTGCGGATATGCGGATATGGCGGATACGCAAAAATAAACGTTTTTCTTGCTTAAAATAGCCAAAATGTAAAAAAAATGACAAAAATTTCATACTGTTCGATGCGTATTTTAATGTTCTATATCATAACATAATAATAAATAACAAAAAATAACAAAAAACCCCCAAAAATCGCATTTTTTTGGATTTTGCGGATATGCGGATACGCGGATATGATATCCGCCGCGGATATGATATCCGCCGCGGATATGATATCCGCCGCGGATATGATATCCGCCGCGGATATGATATCCGCCATATCCGCATATCCGCAAAATCCAAAAAAATGCGATTTTTGGGGGTTTTTGAGTTATTTTTGATATTTATTATTATCTTATGATATAGAACATGAGAATACGCATCGAACAGTATGAAATTTTTGTCATTTTTTTTACATTTTGGGTATTTTAAGCAAGAAAAACGTTTATTTTTGCGTATCCGCCATATCCGCATATCCGCAAAATCTAAAGAAATGCGATTTTGGGGGGTTTTTGAGTTATTTTTGATATTTATTATTATCTTATGATATAGAACATGAGAATACGCATCGAACAGTATGAAATTTTTGTCATTTTTTTCACATTTTGGCTATTTTAAGCAAGAAAAACGTTTATTTTTGCGTATCCGCCATATCCGCATATCCGCAAAATCCAAAAAAATGCGATTTTTGGGGGTTTTTGAGTTATTTTTGGTATTTATTATTATCTTATGATATAGAACATGAGAATACGCATCGAACAGTATGAAATTTTTGTCATTTTTTTTACATTTTGGCTATTTTAAGCAAGAAAAACGTTTATTTTTGCGTATCCGCCATATCCGCATATCCGCAAAATCCAAAGAAATGCGATTTTGGGGGGTTTTTGAGTTATTTTTGGTATTTATTATTATCTTATGATATAGAACATGAGAATACGCATCGAACAGTATGAAATTTTTGTCATTTTTTTTACATTTTGGATATTTTAAGCAAGAAAAACGTTTATTTTTGCGGATGTTTTGCGGATATTTCGCGGTTTGTGTCACTTTTTCGGTATCAATTATGAACCTATGTTAATTTTGTCTCTTTTACGATATAGAACATGAGAATACGCATCGAACGGTATGAAATAGTTGCTAGTTTTATAACATTTTGCATATTTTATGAAGGAATAACGGAAATTTTTGCAGATATTTTGCGGTTTTTTTGATATTTCCGACATTTATTATGGACCGATGTTAATTTTGTCTAGAAATATACATAAAGCATTAAAAGACGAATCGACCAGTATTAACTAGTTACCAAAATATCCTACATATCAACAAAATAAACCATATCCGCCATATCCTCAATATCCGCCATATCCGCAATATATAAAATATCCAAATTGTTTTAAAAATGGCAACTATTTCATACCGGTCGATGCGTATATAATTGTTCTATATCATATCTTATTTAAAATTAATATCAGTCCATAAAATATGTAGGAAATATCAAATAAACTGCAAAAAATCACATTTTTTTGATATTGCGGATAATGCGGATATTTCGTTAATGGTGGATATTACGGATATTGCTTATTTTGTGGATATGTAGGATAATTTGGCAACTAATTAATACTGGTCGATTCGTCTTTTAATGCTTTATGTATATTTCTAGACTAAATTAATATCTGTCCGTAATAAATTTCGGAAATATCATAAAAACCGCAAAAAATCAGCAAAAATTACAGTTTTTCCTTCATAAAATACCCAAAATGTTATAAAACTAGCAACTATTTCATACTGTTCTATGCGTTATTTAATGTTCTATTTCATACTTGAGTCAAAATTGACATCGGTTTATAATAGATACCGAAAAAGTCACAAAAACCGCGAAAAATTAACAAAAATAAAGGTTTTTCATGGCTAAAAGATCCAAAATGCTATAAAAATGGCAACTATTTCATACTATCCGATGCGTATTTTAATATACTATATCATACATGAGTCAAAATTAACATCGGTTCATAATAGATACCAAAAAAGTCACAAAAACCGCGAAAAATTCGCGAAATTAAAGGTTTTTCATGCCTAAAATATCCAAAATGTTAAAAAAGTGGCAACTATTTCATACTATCCGATGCCTATTTTAATGTTCTATATCATAAATGAGACAAAAATAACATCGGTTCATAATGGATACCGAAAAAGTTACAAAAACCGCGAAATATCCGCAAAATATCCGCAAAAAAAAACGTTTTTCTTGCTTAAAATATCCAAAATGTAAAAAAAATTACAAAAATTTCATACTGTTCGATGCGTATTCTCATGTTCTATATCATAAGATAATAATAAATACCAAAAATAACTCAAAAACCCCCCAAAATCGCATTTCTTTGGATTTTGCGGATTTGCGGATATGGCGGATACGCAAAAATAAACGTTTTTCTTGCTTAAAATAGCCAAAATGTAAAAAAAATGACAAAAATTTCATACTGTTCGATGCGTATTCTCATGTTCTATATCATAAGATAATAATAAATACCAAAAATAACTCAAAAACCCCCAAAAATCGCATTTTTTTGGATTTTGCGGATATGCGGATATGGCGGATACGCAAAAATAAACGTTTTTCTTGCTTAAAATAGCCAAAATGTAAAAAAAATTACAAAAATTTCATACTGTTCGATGCGTATTTTAATGTTCTATATCATAAGATAATAATAAATAACAAAAAATAACAAAAAACCCCCAAAAATCGCATTTCTTTGGATTTTGCGGATATGCGGATATGGCGGATACGCAAAAATAAACGTTTTTCTTGCTTAAAATAGCCAAAATGTAAAAAAAATGACAAAAATTTCATACTGTTCGATGCGTATTTTAATGTTCTATATCATAACATAATAATAAATAACAAAAAATAACAAAAAACCCCCAAAAATCGCATTTTTTTGGATTTTGCGGATATGCGGATACGCGGATATGATATCCGCCGCGGATATGATATCCGCCGCGGATATGATATCCGCCGCGGATATGATATCCGCCGCGGATATGATATCCGCCGCGGATATGATATCCGCCATATCCGCATATCCGCAAAATCTAAAGAAATGCGATTTTGGGGGGTTTTTGAGTTATTTTTGATATTTATTATTATCTTATGATATAGAACATGAGAATACGCATCGAACAGTATGAAATTTTTGTCATTTTTTTCACATTTTGGCTATTTTAAGCAAGAAAAACGTTTATTTTTGCGTATCCGCCATATCCGCATATCCGCAAAATCCAAAAAAATGCGATTTTTGGGGGTTTTTGAGTTATTTTTGGTATTTATTATTATCTTATGATATAGAACATGAGAATACGCATCGAACAGTATGAAATTTTTGTCATTTTTTTTACATTTTGGCTATTTTAAGCAAGAAAAACGTTTATTTTTGCGTATCCGCCATATCCGCATATCCGCAAAATCCAAAGAAATGCGATTTTGGGGGGTTTAATGAATTATTTTTGGTATTTATTATTATCTTATGATATAGAACATGAGAATACGCATCGAACAGTATGAAATTTTTGTCATTTTTTTTACATTTTGGATATTTTAAGCAAGAAAAACGTTTATTTTTGCGGATGTTTTGCGGATATTTCGCGGTTTGTGTCACTTTTTCGGTATCAATTATGAACCTATGTTAATTTTGTCTCTTTTACGATATAGAACATGAGAATACGCATCGAACGGTATGAAATAGTTGCTAGTTTTATAACATTTTGCATATTTTATGAAGGAATAACGGAAATTTTTGCAGATATTTTGCGGTTTTTTTGATATTTCCGACATTTATTATGGACCGATGTTAATTTTGTCTAGAAATATACATAAAGCATTAAAAGACGAATCGACCAGTATTAACTAGTTACCATAATATCCTACATATCAACAAAATAAACCATATCCGCCATATCCTCAATATCCGCAATATATAAAATATCCAAATTGTTTTAAAAATGGCAACTATTTCATACCGGTCGATGCGTATATAATTGTTCTATATCATATCTTATTTAAAATTAATATCAGTCCATAAAATATGTAGGAAATATCAAATAAACTGCAAAAAATCACATTTTTTTGATATTGCGGATAATGCGGATATTTCGTTAATGGTGGATATTACGGATATTGCTTATTTTGTGGATATGTAGGATAATTTGGCAACTAATTAATACTGGTCGATTCGTCTTTTAATGCTTTATGTATATTTCTAGACTAAATTAATATCTGTCCGTAATAAATTTCGGAAATATCATAAAAACCGCAAAAAATCAGCAAAAATTACAGTTTTTCCTTCATAAAATACCCAAAATGTTATAAAACTAGCAACTATTTCATACTGTTCTATGCGTTATTTAATGTTCTATTTCATACTTGAGTCAAAATTGACATCGGTTTATAATAGATACCGAAAAAGTCACAAAAACCGCGAAAAATTAACAAAAATAAAGGTTTTTCATGGCTAAAAGATCCAAAATGCTATAAAAATGGCAACTATTTCATACTATCCGATGCGTATTTTAATATACTATATCATACATGAGTCAAAATTAACATCGGTTCATAATAGATACCAAAAAAGTCACAAAAACCGCGAAAAATTCGCGAAATTAAAGGTTTTTCATGCCTAAAATATCCAAAATGTTAAAAAAGTGGCAACTATTTCATACTATCCGATGCCTATTTTAATGTTCTATATCATAAATGAGACAAAAATAACATCGGTTCATAATGGATACCGAAAAAGTTACAAAAACCGCGAAATATCCGCAAAATATCCGCAAAAAAAAACGTTTTTCTTGCTTAAAATATCCAAAATGTAAAAAAAATTACAAAAATTTCATACTGTTCGATGCGTATTCTCATGTTCTATATCATAAGATAATAATAAATACCAAAAATAACTCAAAAACCCCCCAAAATCGCATTTCTTTGGATTTTGCGGATTTGCGGATATGGCGGATACGCAAAAATAAACGTTTTTCTTGCTTAAAATAGCCAAAATGTAAAAAAAATGACAAAAATTTCATACTGTTCGATGCGTATTCTCATGTTCTATATCATAAGATAATAATAAATACCAAAAATAACTCAAAAACCCCCAAAAATCGCATTTTTTTGGATTTTGCGGATATGCGGATATGGCGGATACGCAAAAATAAACGTTTTTCTTGCTTAAAATAGCCAAAATGTAAAAAAAATTACAAAAATTTCATACTGTTCGATGCGTATTTTAATGTTCTATATCATAAGATAATAATAAATAACAAAAAATAACAAAAAACCCCCAAAAATCGCATTTCTTTGGATTTTGCGGATATGCGGATATGGCGGATACGCAAAAATAAACGTTTTTCTTGCTTAAAATAGCCAAAATGTAAAAAAAATGACAAAAATTTCATACTGTTCGATGCGTATTTTAATGTTCTATATCATAACATAATAATAAATAACAAAAAATAACAAAAAACCCCCAAAAATCGCATTTTTTTGGATTTTGCGGATATGCGGATACGCGGATATGATATCCGCCGCGGATATGATATCCGCCGCGGATATGATATCCGCCGCGGATATGATATCCGCCGCGGATATGATATCCGCCGCGGATATGAAATCCGCCATATCCGCATATCCGCAAAATCTAAAGAAATGCGATTTTGGGGGGTTTTTGAGTTATTTTTGATATTTATTATTATCTTATGATATAGAACATGAGAATACGCATCGAACAGTATGAAATTTTTGTCATTTTTTTCACATTTTGGCTATTTTAAGCAAGAAAAACGTTTATTTTTGCGTATCCGCCATATCCGCATATCCGCAAAATCCAAAAAAATGCGATTTTTGGGGGTTTTTGAGTTATTTTTGGTATTTATTATTATCTTATGATATAGAACATGAGAATACGCATCGAACAGTATGAAATTTTTGTCATTTTTTTTACATTTTGGATATTTTAAGCAAGAAAAACGTTTATTTTTGCGGATGTTTTGCGGATATTTCGCGGTTTGTGTCACTTTTTCGGTATCAATTATGAACCTATGTTAATTTTGTCTCTTTTACGATATAGAACATGAGAATACGCATCGAACGGTATGAAATAGTTGCTAGTTTTATAACATTTTGCATATTTTATGAAGGAATAACGGAAATTTTTGCAGATATTTTGCGGTTTTTTTGATATTTCCGACATTTATTATGGACCGATGTTAATTTTGTCTAGAAATATACATAAAGCATTAAAAGACGAATCGACCAGTATTAACTAGTTACCAAAATATCCTACATATCAACAAAATAAACCATATCCGCCATATCCTCAATATCCGCCATATCCGCAATATATAAAATATCCAAATTGTTTTAAAAATGGCAACTATTTCATACCGGTCGATGCGTATATAATTGTTCTATATCATATCTTATTTAAAATTAATATCAGTCCATAAAATATGTAGGAAATATCAAATAAACTGCAAAAAATCACATTTTTTTGATATTGCGGATAATGCGGATATTTCGTTAATGGTGGATATTACGGATATTGCTTATTTTGTGGATATGTAGGATAATTTGGCAACTAATTAATACTGGTCGATTCGTCTTTTAATGCTTTATGTATATTTCTAGACTAAATTAATATCTGTCCGTAATAAATTTCGGAAATATCATAAAAACCGCAAAAAATCAGCAAAAATTACAGTTTTTCCTTCATAAAATACCCAAAATGTTATAAAACTAGCAACTATTTCATACTGTTCTATGCGTTATTTAATGTTCTATTTCATACTTGAGTCAAAATTGACATCGGTTTATAATAGATACCGAAAAAGTCACAAAAACCGCGAAAAATTAACAAAAATAAAGGTTTTTCATGGCTAAAAGATCCAAAATGCTATAAAAATGGCAACTATTTCATACTATCCGATGCGTATTTTAATATACTATATCATACATGAGTCAAAATTAACATCGGTTCATAATAGATACCAAAAAAGTCACAAAAACCGCGAAAAATTCGCGAAATTAAAGGTTTTTCATGCCTAAAATATCCAAAATGTTAAAAAAGTGGCAACTATTTCATACTATCCGATGCCTATTTTAATGTTCTATATCATAAATGAGACAAAAATAACATCGGTTCATAATGGATACCGAAAAAGTTACAAAAACCGCGAAATATCCGCAAAATATCCGCAAAAAAAAACGTTTTTCTTGCTTAAAATATCCAAAATGTGAAAAAAATTACAAAAATTTCATACTGTTCGATGCGTATTCTCATGTTCTATATCATAAGATAATAATAAATACCAAAAATAACTCAAAAACCCCCCAAAATCGCATTTCTTTGGATTTTGCGGATTTGCGGATATGGCGGATACGCAAAAATAAACGTTTTTCTTGCTTAAAATAGCCAAAATGTAAAAAAAATGACAAAAATTTCATACTGTTCGATGCGTATTCTCATGTTCTATATCATAAGATAATAATAAATACCAAAAATAACTCAAAAACCCCCAAAAATCGCATTTTTTTGGATTTTGCGGATATGCGGATATGGCGGATACGCAAAAATAAACGTTTTTCTTGCTTAAAATAGCCAAAATGTAAAAAAAATTACAAAAATTTCATACTGTTCGATGCGTATTTTAATGTTCTATATCATAAGATAATAATAAATAACAAAAAATAACAAAAAACCCCCAAAAATCGCATTTCTTTGGATTTTGCGGATATGCGGATATGGCGGATACGCAAAAATAAACGTTTTTCTTGCTTAAAATAGCCAAAATGTAAAAAAAATGACAAAAATTTCATACTGTTCGATGCGTATTTTAATGTTCTATATCATAACATAATAATAAATAACAAAAAATAACAAAAAAACCCCCAAAAATCGCATTTTTTTGGATTTTGCGGATATGCGGATACGCGGATATGATATCCGCCGCGGATATGATATCCGCCGCGGATATGATATCCGCCGCGGATATGATATCCGCCGCGGATATGATATCCGCCATATCCGCATATCCGCAAAATCTAAAGAAATGCGATTTTGGGGGGTTTTTGAGTTATTTTTGATATTTATTATTATCTTATGATATAGAACATGAGAATACGCATCGAACAGTATGAAATTTTTGTCATTTTTTTCACATTTTGGCTATTTTAAGCAAGAAAAACGTTTATTTTTGCGTATCCGCCATATCCGCATATCCGCAAAATCCAAAAAAATGCGATTTTTGGGGGTTTTTGAGTTATTTTTGGTATTTATTATTATCTTATGATATAGAACATGAGAATACGCATCGAACAGTATGAAATTTTTGTCATTTTTTTTACATTTTGGCTATTTTAAGCAAGAAAAACGTTTATTTTTGCGTATCCGCCATATCCGCATATCCGCAAAATCCAAAGAAATGCGATTTTGGGGGTTTTTTGAATTATTTTTGGTATTTATTATTATCTTATGATATAGAACATGAGAATACGCATCGAACAGTATGAAATTTTTGTCATTTTTTTTACATTTTGGATATTTTAAGCAAGAAAAACGTTTATTTTTGCGGATGTTTTGCGGATATTTCGCGGTTTGTGTCACTTTTTCGGTATCAATTATGAACCTATGTTAATTTTGTCTCTTTTACGATATAGAACATGAGAATACGCATCGAACGGTATGAAATAGTTGCTAGTTTTATAACATTTTGCATATTTTATGAAGGAATAACGGAAATTTTTGCAGATATTTTGCGGTTTTTTTGATATTTCCGACATTTATTATGGACCGATGTTAATTTTGTCTAGAAATATACATAAAGCATTAAAAGACGAATCGACCAGTATTAACTAGTTACCATAATATCCTACATATCAACAAAATAAACCATATCCGCCATATCCTCAATATCCGCCATATCCGCAATATATAAAATATCCAAATTGTTTTAAAAATGGCAACTATTTCATACCGGTCGATGCGTATATAATTGTTCTATATCATATCTTATTTAAAATTAATATCAGTCCATAAAATATGTAGGAAATATCAAATAAACTGCAAAAAATCACATTTTTTTGATATTGCGGATAATGCGGATATTTCGTATATGGTGGATATTACGGATATTGCTTATTTTGTGGATATGTAGGATAATTTGGCAACTAATTAATACTGGTCGATTCGTCTTTTAATGCTTTATGTATATTTCTAGACTAAATTAATATCTGTCCGTAATAAATGTCGGAAATATCATAAAAACCGCAAAAAATCAGCAAAAATTACAGTTTTTCCTTCATAAAATACCCAAAATGTTATAAAACTAGCAACTATTTCATACTGTTCTATGCGTTATTTAATGTTCTATTTCATACTTGAGTCAAAATTGACATCGGTTTATAATAGATACCGAAAAAGTCACAAAAACCGCGAAAAATTAACAAAAATAAAGGTTTTTCATGGCTAAAAGATCCAAAATGCTATAAAAATGGCAACTATTTCATACTATCCGATGCGTATTTTAATATACTATATCATACATGAGTCAAAATTAACATCGGTTCATAATAGATACCAAAAAAGTCACAAAAACCGCGAAAAATTCGCGAAATTAAAGGTTTTTCATGCCTAAAATATCCAAAATGTTAAAAAAGTGGCAACTATTTCATACTATCCGATGCCTATTTTAATGTTCTATATCATAAATGAGACAAAAATAACATCGGTTCATAATGGATACCGAAAAAGTTACAAAAACCGCGAAATATCCGCAAAATATCCGCAAAAAAAAACGTTTTTCTTGCTTAAAATATCCAAAATGTAAAAAAAATTACAAAAATTTCATACTGTTCGATGCGTATTCTCATGTTCTATATCATAAGATAATAATAAATACCAAAAATAACTCAAAAACCCCCCAAAATCGCATTTCTTTGGATTTTGCGGATTTGCGGATATGGCGGATACGCAAAAATAAACGTTTTTCTTGCTTAAAATAGCCAAAATGTAAAAAAAATGACAAAAATTTCATACTGTTCGATGCGTATTCTCATGTTCTATATCATAAGATAATAATAAATACCAAAAATAACTCAAAAACCCCCAAAAATCGCATTTTTTTGGATTTTGCGGATATGCGGATATGGCGGATACGCAAAAATAAACGTTTTTCTTGCTTAAAATAGCCAAAATGTAAAAAAAATTACAAAAATTTCATACTGTTCGATGCGTATTTTAATGTTCTATATCATAAGATAATAATAAATAACAAAAAATAACAAAAAACCCCCAAAAATCGCATTTCTTTGGATTTTGCGGATATGCGGATATGGCGGATACGCAAAAATAAACGTTTTTCTTGCTTAAAATAGCCAAAATGTAAAAAAAATGACAAAAATTTCATACTGTTCGATGCGTATTTTAATGTTCTATATCATAACATAATAATAAATAACAAAAAATAACAAAAAACCCCCAAAAATCGCATTTTTTTGGATTTTGCGGATATGCGGATACGCGGATATGATATCCGCCGCGGATATGATATCCGCCGCGGATATGATATCCGCCGCGGATATGATATCCGCCGCGGATATGATATCCGCCGCGGATATGATATCCGCCGCGGATATGATATCCGCCATATCCGCATATCCGCAAAATCTAAAGAAATGCGATTTTGGGGGGTTTTTGAGTTATTTTTGATATTTATTATTATCTTATGATATAGAACATGAGAATACGCATCGAACAGTATGAAATTTTTGTCATTTTTTTCACATTTTGGCTATTTTAAGCAAGAAAAACGTTTATTTTTGCGTATCCGCCATATCCGCATATCCGCAAAATCCAAAAAAATGCGATTTTTGGGGGTTTTTGAGTTATTTTTGGTATTTATTATTATCTTATGATATAGAACATGAGAATACGCATCGAACAGTATGAAATTTTTGTCATTTTTTTTACATTTTGGCTATTTTAAGCAAGAAAAACGTTTATTTTTGCGTATCCGCCATATCCGCATATCCGCAAAATCCAAAGAAATGCGATTTTGGGGGTTTTTTGAGTTATTTTTGGTATTTATTATTATCTTATGATATAGAACATGAGAATACGCATCGAACAGTATGAAATTTTTGTCATTTTTTTTACATTTTGGATATTTTAAGCAAGAAAAACGTTTATTTTTGCGGATGTTTTGCGGATATTTCGCGGTTTGTGTCACTTTTTCGGTATCAATTATGAACCTATGTTAATTTTGTCTCTTTTACGATATAGAACATGAGAATACGCATCGAACAGTATGAAATAGTTGCTAGTTTTATAACATTTTGCATATTTTATGAAGGAATAACGGAAATTTTTGCAGATATTTTGCGGTTTTTTTGATATTTCCGACATTTATTATGGACCGATGTTAATTTTGTCTAGAAATATACATAAAGCATTAAAAGACGAATCGACCAGTATTAACTAGTTACCAAAATATCCTACATATCAACAAAATAAACCATATCCGCCATATCCTCAATATCCGCCATATCCGCAATATATAAAATATCCAAATTGTTTTAAAAATGGCAACTATTTCATACCGGTCGATGCGTATATAATTGTTCTATATCATATCTTATTTAAAATTAATATCAGTCCATAAAATATGTAGGAAATATCAAATAAACTGCAAAAAATCACATTTTTTTGATATTGCGGATAATGCGGATATTTCGTTAATGGTGGATATTACGGATATTGCTTATTTTGTGGATATGTAGGATAATTTGGCAACTAATTAATACTGGTCGATTCGTCTTTTAATGCTTTATGTATATTTCTAGACTAAATTAATATCTGTCCGTAATAAATTTCGGAAATATCATAAAAACCGCAAAAAATCAGCAAAAATTACAGTTTTTCCTTCATAAAATACCCAAAATGTTATAAAACTAGCAACTATTTCATACTGTTCTATGCGTTATTTAATGTTCTATTTCATACTTGAGTCAAAATTGACATCGGTTTATAATAGATACCGAAAAAGTCACAAAAACCGCGAAAAATTAACAAAAATAAAGGTTTTTCATGGCTAAAAGATCCAAAATGCTATAAAAATGGCAACTATTTCATACTATCCGATGCGTATTTTAATATACTATATCATACATGAGTCAAAATTAACATCGGTTCATAATAGATACCAAAAAAGTCACAAAAACCGCGAAAAATTCGCGAAATTAAAGGTTTTTCATGCCTAAAATATCCAAAATGTTAAAAAAGTGGCAACTATTTCATACTATCCGATGCCTATTTTAATGTTCTATATCATAAATGAGACAAAAATAACATCGGTTCATAATGGATACCGAAAAAGTTACAAAAACCGCGAAATATCCGCAAAATATCCGCAAAAAAAAACGTTTTTCTTGCTTAAAATATCCAAAATGTAAAAAAAATTACAAAAATTTCATACTGTTCGATGCGTATTCTCATGTTCTATATCATAAGATAATAATAAATACCAAAAATAACTCAAAAACCCCCAAAAATCGCATTTTTTGGATTTTGCGGATATGCGGATATGGCGGATACGCGGATATTGCGGATATGGCGGATATCATATCCGCCGCGGATATGATATCCGCCGCGGATATGATATCCGCCGCGGATATGATATCCGCCGTAACCGCCATTATATATCCGCAATATCCGCATATCCGCAAAATCCAAAAAAATGAGATTTTTACGGGTTTTTTAGCTATTTTTGGTATTTTTTATTATCCTATGATATAGAACATTAGAATACGCATCGAACAGTATGAAATTTTTGTCATTTTTTTTACATTTTGAATATTTTAAGCAAGAAAAACGTTTATTTTTGCGAATATTTTGCGGATATTTCGCGGTTTTTGTAACTTTTTCGGTATCCATTATGAACCGATGTTATTTTTATCTCATATATGATATAGTACATTACAATATGCATCGGATAGTATGAAATAGTTTCCATTTTTAAAACATTTTGGATATTTTAGGCATGAAAAACCTTTTTGTTAATTTTTCGCGGTTTTTGTGACTTTTTCGGTATCTATTATAAACCGATGATAATTTTGACTGAAGTATGAAATAGAACATTAAATTACGCATCGAACAGTATGAAATAGTTGCTAGTTTTAGGTTGCGGATATTTCTCGGTTTTTGGGACTCTTTCGTTTTCAATTATGAACCTATGTTAATTTTGTCTCTTTTACGATATATAACATGAAATTACGCATCGAACAGTATGAAATAGTTGCTAGTTTTATAACATTTTGCATATTTTATGAAGGAATAACGGAAATTTTTGCAGATATTTTGCGGTTTTTTTGATATTTCCGACATTTATTATGGACCGATGTTAATTTTGTCTAGAAATATACATAAAGCATTAAAAGACGAAACGACCAGTATTAACTAGTTACCACAATACCCTACATATCAACAAAATAAACACCACAGAGATAGATAATTTTAAGACGCATCTAACGATATGCGACATGAGCCATTTCGCATTTAAATTCGACTACTTATGGCCGAAAAACTGGTTGAAAAATAGGTTTTTCAGGCAAAATAAGGCTTTTTTGGAAGATAATCGAATCGAATTGCACACCACGATAGATAATTTTGAGACGCATCTAACGATATGCGACATGAGCCATTTCGCACTTAATTTCGACTACTTATGGCCGAAAAACTGATTGAAAAATAGGTTTTTCAGGCAAAATTTTTAGAGTCATTTTTGGACAATCTCCAAAAATCGTCCGTCAACACGAGTCATTTTTGGCCAATGTCCATAAATCGTGACGTTTTGCCGTGACGTCAGAGGTATTTTCGGAAAAATCCAAGTCCACGCACATGCGCAGTGCGCTGGTCACGTGACCTGAAAATTTTGCCAGAGCTTCGCCCCCATCACCCTGCAAATTTTGTTACACGTCGGATAAGGGTTGCGGTTGAGAGAGCATACGTGTCGGACAGAGTCTAAGTCTCGACTAAGATATATATGCAGGCGTAATCAGATACGATTTATATATACTCGTGTATCGCACTTATAGAAGTTATTACGACCGGTTATCGGACAGAGTATCGGAAAACATAAGCGATACACGTTATCGGAAAATAAATCGTAGACCACATTACGCACGTACATATTTATATTTGAGTAAAACGCATGAGTTTTGAAATCGAAAGGGGTATATTTTATTTAAGAAACGCTCTCGCATCTTATTGCGATTACGAACGTAAAAAGCCTAACGATACAACATAAATTATAAGTGAAAACATTGCGATATCGATTTTAGTCTTTATTTTCATTATATAAATCTGAAAGGTTTGATGTACTATCGTTACTTCGTTCATCGGTCACAGGTAATCGTTTATCGTACAAAAACATTTACACAGTTTTAGTTACTTACGGCACCGCACATTCCGTTTTTGTTAGTTACGATAACCACACAGTCTGTTTAAGTTACAACATACGTTCAGTTTGTTACTTACGACACACACTGTTCGGTGTATAATATGTATCGATGACAAAGGATGTACAGTGCAAAAGATATTACGGTGTACGATATTTATTACTCATTAAAACTTATATTAACTTACTCATTGTTTTAAACGATTACCATAATCGGATACAAAAATAACAGTAGTACATAACTAAAAGTAACGTAACAATGTGCAAAAAATACATATTTGTAATGATTAATGTTTATTTCAAAGAAAATGCGGTTTACATTATTTTAATATTACCGTAATGATAAACTATAAAGTTTCCAGAAAATCTATTAAACACCGACGAGATGATATCTCGAAACTTCACACTACCACTTCTCGGATGTTAATCGAGCATACGTAACATTCGTACATACACGACATTCATACGACACCGGCGTTCCGACTGCCGCCGCCCTATCCTACCCGACACGTAGCTAACGGTATAAGCCTACCCGAGTATGTATCTAAACGATCTATTTAAAACCTGCCTGACATCACATTAGAGCTAAACTATCTACTCCTACCCGAGATGATTCGAATCTAAACGGCCTAAACCGATATAATTAAACAAAACAAAAATGTCGGATTCGAGCTAAGCGAACTAATCACACAAGAGACAAACACTCGTTCAAAACATACGTATCCACGGTGTTTAAATATGTTTCGACTTTCTGAAAACTTTTGCAGATATAAAACGAGAAAAGGAAATACTAAATATGCATTCGATGAAAGATCGCTTTTAGCAATTCATATACTTAAAGACAAATTATTTTTCAATTATATGTATTGTATATCGCACATTGAAAGTTACTACTGATATTGTAAACGACATCACTTTTCTATTTTCGATAGATATATAAATTAATTAAAGTGTGAAATAATCATTTACGTTGTACATACATTTACTGGTAACTTAACTTTGCATATATAACACTCGACGGTATTAATATAAAATAATAACTAAAAACAATTGCAATATGAACTTTTCTACTAAATATGAACTTCGATTCAACAAAATAAAAATACGATTTGATATTTGAACGAAAAAGGCATCTGATTAATATCGATTCTATATAAATTGACTTCAAACAAACTATTCAATATTACAAAATTAAATTGAATATATTTAAAACGCACATCTAAATAATATTAATTTACTTATAAAAATACCATCTGTTATTTATGAAATGTTTTCACTTAAGAATAATTATTTAAAGCAAAAAATAATAGGCTAAACATTAGCTAACAATTATCTGATATTACCGATTTACTTAAAAGCAAATATTTCATATCGAAATAATAAATTGAATTAATATTTAAAAAAACATTACAGTAAAAAGAATGGTTACGTTATTCATAGAGAAATTAAATTGAAAAATTAATAATTTAAAAATTTATAATTACTAATGAAGTGATATGAAAATAAATTCATTTTTTTTAAAACAACTATGTAAATAACATCAATTTCCATCATCGTTGAAAAAATACTTTAATTTTGTTTGAAAAAATATTCGTCCAATTCGATTCATTCAAAGATTTTTTCTACTTGTATCAATTATTTTAATAAAATCTACTTAAATAAAATCTCAATTTTTAATTGTCTATTATTTATGATAGTATAAAATTGAATATATATATATCAGATGTGATTTAGTTAATATTTAATAAAAAAATGCATTTAAATGTCAAAAAAGGTATGTATAACCTTTAATTGAATTGTTAAAGTTAATTTGTAACAGTCTATTACTTATGACAATCGTTAGAAAAATTTGTATTTAATGTACTGATAAGAAGCCTAGTTCTTATTAAATAATTAAAGAGTATATACATTCCGACAATGATTATTTCACTTTAAAAAAAATTAATTTCTAATAATTATGAACTTCACCAATACTTAATTTCATATAGAAATAAGAAATTTTAACAATTTCATTATTAAATAAAATGTTAAGAGTATTGTTAAGATGTTCATTATCAGTAAAATTTAATTCACATGTAAAATTATTTTCAACTATTTAAATACCATTAAAAAAACATTGTAATTATTATACTGACATGAAATTTAATTCATATTAAATGAAAAAATATTCATATAGTATCATATAATTAATGTGTTTATCGAAATAAGAAATTGAAAAAGTTCACAACCTAAATTTTATTCATGTTTAATAGAAAGAGAGCATTTATTTAATCTTTAAAAAATAATTCATTTCAAATCTTCTATTAATTACGAGCATTGACAAAACTTTGCATTAAAAGTTCATAGTTAAAAAGTATTTAAACAATATGTAAAATTCATTAATTATACCATAAAAATTACTTTTAAAATTTTTAAGGATCATTAGAAATGATTCCCAATTAATGTATTGATATAAAATTGAATTTGTTTAATAGAAAAACAGCATTTAAATATTAACTACCATATGATTTTTTAAAAAAAATTAATTTGTAATTTTCTATCAGTTAACGAGCATCGAGAACACTACATAGAAATAAGAAATTTAAAAAGTTCATAAATCAAAAGAAATGATATTAAAAATGTGTTCAAGTCCAATTTATTTATCAAATGACAATTTCTTTATTATCATTTGAAAACTTAAATATCAATGATAAAAAAAATAGTTCATATTCAATAAAAAAAAAAAAAATTATAATCAATCATTATTTTAGCCGTGTAAAACAAATTACTAATTTGTAATTCTCAATCGTTTACCAGTTTTAATAAAACTAATTTCATTCAAAGTCGAATTGTTGAAAATCAGAGTATTTTGAGATTATCAAACTATTAATTTATCTATTAAAATCGTAATCGATAATTAGTTATTACTTGTGAATCGTTAGAAAAGTTTAAACTATATTTGTAATAAGAAAAGTGAATTTATATTTAAAATAAAAGTGATCTGTAAATTTCTATTGTTTCAAATTTCAACAATGCTCTTTTAATACAGAAATGAGAAATTGAAAAATGGCAAAGTTAAACTAAATCTTAAAACAAATATGTTATCAAACAAAATTTTGTTACAAAAATTACTTCCATTATGATCATTAAAAAATATTATAATTAATATAGTGATAAAAAATTAATTCATATTTAATTAGAAGAGCATTTAAATATTACCAATTATTTCACTTTATGAAAAACATTCTTAATTTTCAACAATTTATGATATTTAAAACAACTTTATATAGAAATGACATTGAACAAGATTGTAAAATTAAATGAAAAAGTACTTAAATATTATTACTAATGCAATTAATAATTCAACTACGAAAATTTGATTGAAATTTGTATTATTTATGAAAAACATTTAATCAGTGCAAAAGTAAGAAATTGAGTTCATATTTAATAAAAAATATAAATATATATATATATATATAAATATTTTAAAAGTTTCTATTTTATTATTTATATGTGAATTTAAGAAAAACTAATATGAAAATATTAACTACTTATTAGATAAAGAAATATTTAAAATTTTACCAATCACATTAAATTAATCTTAAGGAATCATTATAATTTTTCTATTTATGAACTTCAATTTGTTTTTACTTTTTATTCATAAACTATTTATGAAAAAAAAAATATTTAATATACATTAATGCATAACAAAACCGGTTGATCTTTTTTATTTCGTATGAACTTAATTTTTCTTTAATGTACAAGTTCTAAATATACTAGTACTTCTATTAATTGACCTTTAAATAAATTTGCAATTTTCTTTTATTATGAATGAACTTTTTCATTTAGATTATTATAAAATATATCATTTCGATTAATTTATCTTTTAAATAATACGCAATTTTCTTTCATCTATGAGAACTTTAAAAGAGAATCTAAAAATTAGAAATTTAATTCTCAGTCAGATAAATCTTTAAATAGATTCATTTAAATAGATGATTCATTGTCAACGCTATTAAAATTTTGCTCTTTATAGAAAAAGTGATGTTGTAATCAATACCTTATTAATCGAATATTGCAATTTTTAACCAAAAATATAGAAATATTTCAGTTAACAATAATAAATTACTATAATTAAAAACTAAACTATAAATAAGTTTCTTGGTCCTGCAATGCTGTCGTCCCGTAACCGAAACAAGCGGAAAACATCTCTCCTATTGGCAATGTTCGTAGTCATATATAATTTCTAAATATTCTTCATCTTCTTCGGATGAAGATCTGAAAACATTTTTATATTCTTTATATAAACATTCATTACGAGTTGAAACAAAACAAATACAATTTACAATATTACACGCATACAATCTATTTCAGTCATTCACTTCAAACTATTAAATTTACCACAAAAGTAATTAAAAGAAAAAATGAATGATTTTGTTCTTACTACAAAAAATGTATAAGTAATATTTCGTCATAAAAATTTGTTAACTTTTTTTGAAAAAAAAAAAAATATATATATGCAAAAACAAACTAATCTTTTTCAGTATTTATATATTTCAGTATTGATATATTCATATAAAATATAACAATGGATATAAATGAAACATTTTAAAAACTATTTTCAATAGAACAATTATACATCTTTAATAAGAGAAAAGATAATTTCAACTTAAAATATGGATAGAATTGGTATAAAACTGATTTCGATCATTTGCAGACTCTTAAATTACAAACACGTGTGAAAAAGAAACTCAAGTTGATTATAAAGAGTATTTAAAAGTAGAAATAACATTTTTAAATAATGAAAAATACAATTAAGGAATCACAGTTTTGATTTTAAAATAAAAATGAAACAATATTTGAAATCTAATTATATATGACATTTTATATATATATATATATATATATATATATATATATATAATATATATACACACATTAAAAAGAAACAATAAAAAAAATATAAATTAAATACCAAATCAGTAAATTAATCTAGATTAGCAAAAAAAAATGTATTTAAAAAAAATTCATCTATTATTAAGTGCAAACAGAATAAAAACTGGCAAAAAATTACATACTACAATCATAGTATCAAATTAATTTTTAGAAATTTTGAAAAAATGTTACAAGAGAATGCAATTAAAGAACCACAATTTAAATTATGAGAAATAGAAATCAAATATACATCATGGTATATAAAATATTATGTATGTAAAAAAGATGATAAAATGTTGGAACAGAAATCAGAAACTAAAAAGTTAATAATAAATCTAAAATTATAACTTTACTTGAATTGTATATTCATTAAAAATTAAAAATGAGAAATGACATCAATTCAAGATTTTGATTTTCTCAGTTTCATATTTTTCAATCCAATATCGATTATATTTTACAAAATAGTACAAAAATAGAAACATTATGAAAGCCAAATTTAAATTTAGAAATGAAAAATTTAATATATGAATAACTAATAAAATCTAATATATGACTGTGTAACAAATTATGTATATAACAAAACAGTAATATTGAAAAAGAAAAAGTAAAAATACAAAATGGACCCAAATATAAAAAAAATGAATGAATACATGATTAAAAGCAAAGTATGTCTTAAAAAATACTTAATAAATGTGTAATTGAAACAGAATTAAATATTATTGAGTAGAAAGCTAATGAGAAATAATAAAATTTAATGATTTTAATCTATTAATCTGTTTTTAAGTATATATAATGAATAAAGGATTGAAAAAGAAATCAGATATCAAAAACAATAATACAATAGAAACCAATCACTATAAACATTATTAGATAAATTCATTATTTTTTTTAACATATACTAGTATTTATTTAAATATTATATATATATATATATATATATATATATATATATATATATGTTTTATGTGAAAACTATACATGTTGAAAAAATTACAATTATTTTAATGCTTTAATTATTGTTGAAGTGAAAACTATTAAAACTAATTAATAATTAAGAAGTCATTAATACAAACACCACACTTATGAAAATTTACTTAAAACAAATTCATTTTGAAATAAATAATTAAATTTTTAAAAATATTAACAATATAAACAAAACATATGATCTAAACATATTATCACTATATTTAAAGATATTTAAATATAATCAAGCGATTTAAAATATTCACTAAATAATACAAAGTTTATAAATTTGTTTAAAAAATAATAATTAGCTTAATATATAATTTAAATAAGTGAAAGTAAAAAACATTAAAGCATTTTAATAATTGGAGCAATATTTCAACATATTAAATTATTTTTTTTAGAAAATTATATTAGTCAAATAAAAATGTCAAAATTAATTAAATGAATTTATCAAAAAAAAAAAAAAATAAAGATATCTATGTTATATATATTGTGATTTAAATTGAAAAAAAAAATTATTTCGATTATTTAACAGAATATTTCAACATTTCTTTCCATTTTAACATTTTTTTAAAAATGATTTTAGATTTGTTTCGATTATATTAATAGAGTAAAAGAAAGAAATCAGTTTTATCTAATTATCCAATAGAATAAAAATCTAATTTAAAATAGAGCAAAATAAAAGATAAGAAAAAAGTACTCTACAAAAAAAAAGTTTAATGCAAAAAAATGTTTCCGCAATTAAAAAGTAGTTAAAATATTATATATGGAAGAAATCAAAAAAAATTAGCACATACAAATTTTTATGCATACACACTACATATATATGAAAAAAAGATTTTCTTATCAACGAATGGAAAATAAATTTACGATACACTTAATTCTATATGATTTTCAGAAATGCTTCCAATCAAAAAATAAAAACAGTTCATTAATCAAGTAAATAATAAAAGTACAAATTCTATTTTACTGCAAAAAAATTAACTGATTTCAGATAACTAACTATTCTTTAAAATCAATACCAATGAACACATAAATTTCTAAATTATTTATAAGAATATTTCAAAAGTTGCACAAATAGTATTACAAATAATAAAAAATACTTATAAATTGAAATTTAATTTAAATCCTAAATGGATAAAAATAAAAATATTTAAAATTAATGTAAAAGCAAACAAATTGGTAAGATAACAGAAAATTTTACATTCAAACAAGTAAAAACAAATTAAATTTAGAAACCAATGAACAAAAACATTAAATACTAATTTATACAAAATAATATAAAAATTAGTTATTTTATGAAACTAGATATTTTTATTTAAAATAATTCATTTAAAACAAGTATTAAATTTAAAAAGAACAAAATTTAATCCAATACCAAATATATAAAATAGAATAATTACTGGGCAAGTAAACACTTCTTTTTAAATATGAAAAATTAAAATTGTTATATTAAATCAAAAATGTTATTTAATCTGATAAATTATTGTGACGATAAGTCTAAAAGGGAATATTATAAGTGTTATGCATCCATTAAGTATTAAAAACAATTTAAAGTAATAAAAGTACTAAAATATTAAAACAGAAACCACCAGTTTTATCAAATAGTTATGAAAATTTGAAATACAATAAAAATTAAATGAAGATAAACAAAATTAAGAAATGAAAAAGTTTGATTTTAAAATAATGTTTATCATTGAAAATCATATAAAATTAATATACAGAATTATATCATATACGAGTATATATATATATATATATAGATCTTATTAACTGAAAATAAAACATTTTAAAAATAGAACTTTACCCATTTTCATGCATTTTCCGGTCATGAAAATTCTCATGTATGATTTTTGATAAATACTTCAAATTCAAAGAAATACAAAATACATTTTATGGAATGCTTTTAATAATAATATATATATAAAAAAAAATAAATTCAATGATTTAAAAGTCTAAATTGGCAACTTCATGCAATAAAATTACATAATTGAATTAGAAAAAATTACTGAAATTATTTATGAAGGCTGACTACAAAACAAATTTCATTTTATAAAAGTGTAATCATTAAATAAAACCAGATAAAGTTTTATTAAACATGAAAGATAAATATTTTAATATTAATGAAAGTCAATTAATAACATCCAAATATTGATCAAAAATCATTTATATAAAACATTTACCTAAAAAATAAACATGTATGTATGTAAATATACATAAATGGTTTTTTAAAAATAGCAAATTTAACAAATCGTGTATTTTCGAATCATGAAAATTTTCAAGTATGGTTTTTGATAAATAACAAATTCAAACAAATGCACAGTACATTTATCAAGGACTAACTTGTATTAAAAAATAGTTTTTTTAATATTTTAATGAAATTTTTAAAATAATTAATTGAAAGCTATAAGGTTCAAAGGTGATATTATTAGTATATTATTAAAATCAAATAAATTATTATAAAAAAACTTTATGTTCTATTATTAAAAGAACAATTATTATTATCAAAAAATATACCAAACATGACAAGAAAATATAAATGAAAGAAATAGAATTTGCTTTACAATTATTATCAATACATTTTTCTTTAAAAAAATTTTTAATTAAAATTTACTGAAATATTAGAAAAGAAATTAAAGATATTTAAAATAAATCAAGTTGTAAAAACACAAAATATTATTATAAAAGAAAATTATTATATCATTACAAGTATCATTATTATTATCAAATAATTTAGGAACAAATAAATATATAAATTAATATATAAATAAAGAAAAATAAAATATTGAAATATTTTCTTCAAGAGAGAAATGAATTATTTAAGATATTAATAAAAATAGAATGATTTAAACAGAAGACATATTTAAGTAAATTCAAATCTAATTTCTCTGAAAAATGAATTATAACAATTATTTAAATGAATCTAGATTATTAAAATAAAGTTGAATGAATATAAGAAAAACTAAATATTAGCTTAGTAGATAAATAAAAAAAAATATCTGAATACACTCTTAAAATAAATTAAATGCAAGGTTTAATACTTTGAAAAATTAGCATTTGAACAATGATAATTACTTGAAGATAAACGATATACTTTTACTAATAAAAAAAATATATATATAAAAAAAATAAACATTTTAAAAATCTAAATTGACAAGTTCATACAATTAAAATTGCAATATTCTTTGAAATATATTAATAATTTTAATATTTCTATAAAGTTGACAATAAAACAAATTTCATTTCATATGAATGCAATCATTAAATAAAATCAATGAACAAAAGTTTCATTAATTAAACATAGAAAATAATATTTTAAAATTTATAAGAACTTTTAAAGATAATTCGCATAAAATTAAAAAAATGAAGACAAATATTAACAATTGATCAAAAATCATAATTTAGAACATGTACCTGAAAATAAGTTTACATACATACATATTAGACAAAAAATACGTAAAAAATTAATTTTAAAATATTTTTTTGTTTATGAAATGTTTCATATGCTACAATTTTAAAATATCAAAAAAAGTATTTTAAATTTATAAAAATCTAATAAACTTCTACAGTTGCAAACAAAAAGCACTCAATATTAAAATATTAATGTAAATGCCAAATTTAAATCAATTCTTGCTATAGAATATATTGATAATAATGAATAAAATATTGCAAATTCAGCATTAATATAAAATGCAAGTAAAAAAATATTTACACATCCTATTATTAAAACAGTTTTCAGAAAAAAAATAAAAATTTGTGTATAAAATAAATAAAAATGAATTTAGAAACAAATAATTAGACATAATTTGATTGCCTACATTTATAAAAAAAAATAATTAAAATATTAAATATTATACTAAAATTAGAAAACTGCATATGTATAATAAAAATTAAAAAATTATAATAGATATAAATATTAGCATTTACAAAATTATAATAATTGAGTAAGAAAATGAATACAAAAAAAATATGCAATTATAATGAATGAAATTCTTTGTAAATATAATAAACTATTAATTTATAAACTAAATGTGGATTATGTGTGTCTATATATATACATAAATAAAAAGAATATTAAAGTAAATTCAATTTTTTTAAAAATAATATTTTTAAAGTTAAATATTTAAAATTCATTAGTGAAAAATAAACAGATTTTTTTATCAAATCATTTGGTGCTAAAATAATTTATGCAAGTAGATTTAGCTATTAAATGAAAAAAACGTCGAAGAAAAAAGATTAAATAAAAATGTTTAAAAAAAGTAAAAATAAAAAAGTAATGTTTAAACAAAAAACTATTTTATGTATATATTTTCATTATTAAATATCAGAAATTCAAATCTCAAATTTTTAAACTATGCTAGCTTATTTACAATTTTTATTTCTTCAAATTGTTAAGTCAATTCGAATTCAAAATGATTTTATAGAGTACTTTTTTGAAATAAAATTTAATAGAACTAAAATAATTTCAATTATTGTACATAACACCAAAAAGAATTTACAAATAATAAGTTAATTTGTATCAAATTATAATTATAAATTAAAATGTATTAAATTAGACTAATAATGTATTTTCTTATTAATGTTAAGCTGTTAATGAAGAAATTTTAATTTTTTGATTAAAAAAATATATACTTAAAATAGAATCAAATTAAAACAATAAAAATAAGGAAAAATATTTTAACAATAGCAAAACAATACAAAATTTTTCTTTTAATAAGGAGTGTGGAAAAACACATTAAGAATATTGAAACAAATGAAACATCTACATATTTATTACTGAATGAAAAAAGTGAAAAAATGTGATTCGATATAAATTATTGTTGGAATGAAAATTTATTTCTAATAGTAAATAATTTAATTAAAAAAATAAACTATTTTTGATTAGCAATGTAAATTTGAAAATTAAAATTACACTTTAAAATCAAATTGTAAATTTAATAAAAAATATTAATTAATTTCAACTATTATAATGTACATAATATCGAGAAAGTTTACTAATGGTAATAATTTTTTATCGAAATATAATTACAAATTAAAATGTATTAAATTATTTATTTAATCTATTATTAAAGTAAAATTATTAATGAGAAAACAATTTATATATCAAACAAATACACAAATGAAGTCAAAATTAAACAACGAATTAATATTTCAACAATAGCAACAAAGAAAAAAATTATATTTTTTAAAAACAAATTCGGAAATATAGTGATACATAATTTAAAAATCTGTATATTTATTATCGAATGAAATTGAAGTGTTCGATATAAATTAAATAATAGAGAAATTGTTAATTTTAGAACAATCAAAATACATAAAACAAAAAAAAAACTAAATGTTTAATAAAATTAAGGAATTTATAAATTTCACATAAAAGGTTTTTTTTAAAAAATCACAAAGTTAAATAATATCAAAGTTTCCACGATTATTTTATTTAAATGAACTGTTTACTTTCGTAATTAAATTTGAAATGTTAAAAGAGAAAACTTACATTGCCATGCAGTGCTTTTAGTTTCTGGTTAATTAACTGTAATCTCTCTAAATTTTATCCGATGGTTATTTTATTCTTCGATTATTTGTAAATTCTGCGATGAGTTCAACAAATCCTAACGGAACATAAAAATTTATTAGTTAATATTCTTAAGTTTTTTTTTAATTATCACTTCATAATTATTAAATGTATGCTTACATTTCAATTTTAAGCTACATATTTATTTTTTATCAATTAGATTTTTAAATGAAATACTTACACTTTTAAAATGAAGATTGGATAGAAAACTACATTATTCTATACAAGCACCAAAACAATATTATTTAGTAATCCTTGTTCAACGTATGCAATTTGACCCATCATACCCTTCGTACAATGCTAAAACTAATAATTTAGTACCTAGAACAAAATATTATTACTACAAATGTTTATATATGTATATTTAAAAATAGTATTTTATATTTTAACTTTTTCCTCGACATGTTCAACTTCCCATCACACATCCTGTAGTAAAGATATATATTTCGGTGCAATGTATTCACAATCTTTATGAGAAACCGGATCCATTTGGTATCAAAAGCATCTGAAAGTTTATGATTTTTAACCACACTAATTAATGAAACGTGTATTTATTTTTTCTTACTTTTTTATGCCATTATTATGTTATATTTAATATCCACATCGGTCTGCCGATCTTCCAAATTCATTTTGAAGTACAGAGTAGTGTAATAAAATGATTTTAAGATTTAATGAATTGTACAAACTTTCAATCTTATGTTTGTGTTAAATATTCAATGTGGAATGTTAAACATTTTTCACTTTACAAAATACATTGTTATAACAGTATCCTCTGATTACACATATAATGTCCAATACACATCTTCATCAACTGGAACCATGGTTCAAATAGCGTGCTTCATGTTGAGTCAACCACAATGTTTACTATTTAGTGAAACATTTTCGCAGTAAACCCCACCCCAGTAACAAAATGTTAAAAAAAATAATAATAGATAAATTTAAAACTACAAACAAAGCAAAGTACGAACCATCCGAGTAACACTCGTGTAGGATTACATCGAAACATGAAACCCTAGTCAAAAACCTGAGCTACAAAAAAAAAAGAGAGCGCTCTCATAAAACCTACTCTAAAGTCTAATCTAAAGCACAAGTGAGAAGTGAGACGAAAAGTGTCTCACAAAATAAAGGTTATGGAAAACACAACACAAAAACCCTGAAAAAAAATGACAAAACAAACAGACTGCCTCGCACCTCCAGGTTTGAGGGCTTCTCGATGGCGAAAACGTACAGACGATTATAGTTAGCAAAGGGGGCGATCGCTTAAGTACTATCTAGAGGTGAAACCAAAATATCCTGTACCCTTAACGCAATCCCAGCTTTACGTTTATTACACATCTGGTTCGTACTCACGGACAATCTTAAAATGAATTTGAAGAATTCACTAAAAGATTTTTATGAATTTACAATTAAAGTGATCGGGTGATCACAATACAAAACCCCAAGGCACTTACATTTACAATATTGAAAACTAATTTTATGATGTTTTATCAATCACTAATCTTCCTCGATCACCAGGTTTTAACGTTGCTTCAGTGCTTCTAGCGTATTATCTTAGAAATATATATCGTTGTACAATAGATCTTCAATCATCTTCAGTAATCAGAAGAACATATATAACAAATTAGAATTAAAAGAAATGTATTTTTAAATAATTAAAAAAAAAAAAAAACAATTTATTAAATTTAATTTGTATTAATACTACTCTATACTTAAATATTCATCCATGATAGAAATGATTCTAAAAAAAATAATGAACAATATAAAATAATTCTTAAAAATTGTTAATTTAATAAAATTTTCTAATTTCATTCTATTTAAATGTTTAATAACTTTAATGTAAAAATGTGATAATTTTTACCACTCTTTTTACCACATGGATGTGTGTATGGATGTGTGCGTGCGCACGTGCACATGCATGATGTATGCATGTGTGTATGTATATATATATATACACACACGTGCACACACCACGCACATGCATATATATATATATATAAGCAATGATAAAATTCTACAAAAATAATACAGAATGCAAAATAAGTATTCAATATTCACAAATAACGTTCATAAATTATTAAACATTCCTAATTTTGATATTTGTAACGAAAAAGTAATTCTTACCGATTAAAAACTGACTATACGTAAAAATAAAATTATTAACCAAAAACAACGTGCATGTTCAGCTTCCACTAGCAAAGTAGGAAGAACCAATGTGTGGAAGACTAGTCGACACGAATTGTAACGGTACCGGTGACGCAGTACCAAGTACGCCCCGAGGGGTGAGAGGGGAAGTTAACAGTAAATATTTTACGACCATGGTAAAAGTAAAGAAAACAGTGTTCTAACATCAAAAATATTATATAACGAACGAATATAGGAAATATGTAACCTTACATTATATGTATAATAATAAATACTTTTATTTATACAGTAGTTTATTATTATACCATATATTTTTATACAAAAAAAAAACATGAAATATTAAACGTAGATTATTAGAAAAATATTGAAAAAATTAAAATTATTTTGAAAATTTGTTTAAAAAATAGTTAATGTTTTTAATTTGGTTAGATTAAAATAAATATTTAAAAATTTCAATACAAAAAACTACCATTACTTACCAATTAAATACAACTATGCAGAATAATTCTTGACCAACGTGGCACACGTACGCAGTCCGAGATAGAAATGCGCCGCGCCGGTCGTAACAAGCCCGTCGACTCATAACGCAACCAGAAATGAATTGTATAACATGGCTGACACGTGTAACTTTGTTACAATGCTTCCATACAATTTTCAAAACTAGGTCAAATGAAACAGATTTATCATATAAGAAAAATATTATGTTTCAAACAATTACAATTTTGTATTTATTTTCTTTATTTATTCACAGTGTTCAATATAATGAAGTGTGAATATTTTTACACAAAAGAATACACTAAATATTAATTTTAAACATATATCTAATAAATAATATCTATCTATCTATCTATCTATATATATATATATATATATATATATATATATATATATATATATATATATATATATATATAGATATGTATGTATGTGTATAGTATCCATAAGTAATATACTGAGTAGTATCCATAAGTAGTATATAATATAATAAATGCTCAACATTCAAATATCATATATTGAATGTTGTATTTTTAAATATTTTTAAGTACGCATATTGTATAGTTTTTATTCTTTGAACGTGTGAACATGTACATGTTTTTAATTGTTGACAACATTGATTGAAAAAAATACGAAAATGTGTATATATATATATATATATATAATTAAAATTATATAGATAAAATTGAAAAAAAATGAAAAAGCATTTTTCCAATTCTATTTTTTGGCCAAGATTACGCCCTTTTGGAAAATAATTCAATTGAATTGCAGACCACGTTATAGATAATTTTAAGACGCACCTAACCATGTATGATATTACCCGTTTCGCAATTAATTTCGACTATTTATAGCAGAAAAACTGGTTCAAAAATGGATATGAAGCATTTAAATTCGCATCGACCAGAATGAATTAATTGCCAGATTTTTAATAATTTGGATATGTAAGCAGGAAAAAATCGTTTTTCTGCGGTTTTTTGGACTTTTTCGGTATTCATTGTAGACCGATTTTAATGTTGTCTACAAATAGACATAATCATTAAAATACGCACTGACCAATTTGAATTAATTGCCAGATTTTAAATAATTTGGATATTTTAAGCAAGAAATCTTTTTTCTGCAATTTTTTGAATTTTTTCGGTATCTATTATGGATCGACTTTAATTTTGTCTACAAATAGACAAAGCAATGAAATACGGATCGGCCAGTATAAATTAATTTAGAAATTTTAAATAGTTTGGATGTTTTAAGCAAGAAAGTCGTTTTTTTTGTGGTTTTTGGGACTTTTTAGGTATCCATTGTGGACAAATTTTAATTATGTCTACAAATAGACACAAAGCATTAAAATATACATCGACCAGTATGAATATTAAATAAATATATATATATATATATATATATATATATATGTATGTGTGTGTGTGTGTGTGTGTGTGCACGTAGCTTAATATATTTCAATTTAATTTTTGATATATATACTGTCATACCTGTACAATAATTTAAACATGTTGGTATATACTCGATCAGAGATAATTTATTTGACCTTCCAATATTTCCACCAAATGTGGTAAATGCAAAAGTAACGTCAAATTGTTTAAAATCTATTCAGTTTTTAAATATATTTTTAATTGTTCTCGACTGCATTCATGGTAATATTTGTATACATAAAAATTTGTTACTATTATTAAATATATTTTATTTTTAGGCGCTTAGAAATGTACTGATTCCAACCTCAACTTTGTTTCGCTTAACAAAAATATCATTTACATTTAACAAAAAAATGTCTAATGTAGGTAATGAAATAATTTTCGATTCTATTAAAAATGCAGGTGTTATAACATTGAATAGACCCAAAGTATTAAATTCTTTAAATTTATCGATGGTTAATGAAATATATCCTATGCTCAAAAAATGGGAAAGTGAAAAATCTTTGGTAGTAATTAAAGGAGCAGGAGACAAAGCTTTTTGTGCAGGCGGTGATGTAAAAGCTGTGGTTGAAGCCGGTTTACGCGGTGAACGACTCGGACATGAATTTTTCAAACAAGAATATAAACTTAACGGGTTAATTGGAAATTATAAAATTCCATATGTAGCTATTATCGATGGTATAACTATGGGTGGTGGTGTAGGTCTTTCGGTTCACGGTCGGTATCGTGTCGCTACAGAAAGAACATTGTTTGCGATGCCTGAAACTGCTATTGGTTTATTTCCTGATGTCGGCGGTTCATACTTTTTATCCAGGTTAAAAAATCATTTAGGACTTTATTTAGCACTAACGGGAATTCGTTTAAAAGGGCGCGATGTGACCAGAGCTTTCGTTGCTACACATTATTGTGAAAGTAATAATTTGAGTAAACTTGAAAATGATTTATTCAGTTGCAATAATGATGAAGAAATTAAAAGTGTGTTATTAAAGTACCAACCTGAAGATAGTAGTTCATTTTCTTTAGAACCTTATTTAAAAAAAATTCAATTTTGTTTTTCTGCACCTAGTGTAGAAGAAATTTTTAATAGACTTGAAAAAGACAATTCTGAATGGGCTAGAGATACATTAAATCTCTTAAAGAAAATGTCACCGACGAGTTTAAAAATTACTTTTGAAGAGTTAAAATATGGTGCCAAATTAACTCTTGATCAGTGTTTAGAAATGGAATATAAAATGGCTGTAGCAGTATTGGCAGGAAATGAATTTTTTGAAGGTAATATTAATTTAAGTTTTATCACATGACAATGATTAATCATTTGTTTTATTAGGAGTACGTGCATTATTAATTGATAAAGATCAAAAGCCTAAATGGAATCCAAACAATATTTTGGCAGTTAGTGATGAAATTGTGCAGCGTCATTTTCCGAAGGGTTGCGAAAATACTTTAAACAAGCTATAAATGAATCAATACTACGATGTACAGTGTTTGTTATAAATTTTTTAATGTTTTATACTGTTTTGTTTTCATACTTTCAAAATACAGAATTATTTTATTAATTAAATATTATTCACTTGTCCCTGTTCAAATACAATGCAGTCTATTGTAATAAATATAAGAATTCAAGAAAATGAATTATTTATACTTAAAAATCTAACATCGATTTAACAGATGTTTTATAAACTATCAAATGCAATTAAACTATTATCTAAAATTATTTAATGTTCAGATCATATTAAGTGTAAGTGAAAATTATTCAAATAAAAATATATTATGAAATTCCACTGAAATTAAACAGGCATAATGCAAAAAAAATTGTATGAAAAAGTTATTTTTATTTGCATTTACACCAAACCATATAATACATTGATCAACAAAATTATTCAAATCAATAATGGTATGAAATTGTCACAGAAGTTTTGATAATACCATAATAATATGAATAAAATCCAATAATATACACAATATATTATCTTATTTTTTGAAATTAAGACATTCATAATGCTTTTTCTAAATTAAAACAATCTAATCTAGAATTACTATTCACAAGAAATCGTCTTTTGAAAGCTACTTTTGTATAAAAAGTTTTTGAAATGATATTTAATATTTCAATACCTCCACAATGAAACAAGTAACCGTCTTATTGAAATAATTACCTATTACAACACCAGTCACAAACAAAAATGTCTTTAATATTGTTGAAAAAAATTCATTTAATGTATTTCACACAAGATATCTGGCCCATTTCACAGCTGAATATGGTTTACATTGAATGAAACAAATCACACTTAAATTTAAAACAAAAATTTACATGTTTACCCTCTTTAAATAACTATAAATACGAGGATTAAACACATCTAGTTTTATTTTAAACTTAAACATATTTTTTTTTTTTTAGTATAAATGAAAATGAGATGAAAATTTACACAAATATTTCTATTATTCAGTCAATGTATTGCGCCAACCAACGAAAACCTTCTCCGTATCCTTGCCGTTTTAGAACTGAACACATGAACAACTCTAATGGACGACCTGGAAGCTCTCCTCTTGGAACTTTTCCCTATAATATGTCAAAAATTACTAATCTTGTATTTTCATAAAATATTTTCCAATCTTTCAAATTTCAACAGATAACTATACCAATACAAACTGACGAAACACATGTAAAGTAGAATACATAATATCAAATTTACTGCAACAAGTTTATTTTGTTATATACTTCATTGAAAAAAAAATATATTAATGACAATAGTAGCCACTTGTCTATAACACATTAATTGTATAAAATAGACTTGCTTAATTAAATATAATTTCATAGAGCATTTTATTAAAATTTACCACAAATATATTTGGAAACCTTATTTAATTCATTTGGTGCATAGTGAATGATGCATTCAATATAATCATAGTAAGAGTTTTTTACCTTATAATTAGAAATCATTAAAATTATTTGCTTCACATTTAGAGTAAAAAACATCAAGTACTTTCAAATGACAAGATGATATTGTTTATTTTTATAGTTATTTATAATAATAAATAAAATATTTTATACATAATACTCTTTTCATCTCAGTATTAGCACACACCAATTTGGCTAACAACTATTATTTAAAAATTAAATATTACCTTGCCAGTAGTCTGTCCATATAAGGCAAAAAAGTTTCGTAACTCATCCTCAGAAGCTGCACCTGGTTTATCTATTTTATTGCCCAAAATTAAAACTGGACAATTTGATAAAGTTTCATCTGTTAATAGCGAATCTAATTCTGCTTTACTTTCTACAAATCGATTACGATCGAATGCATCCACAAGGAAGACTATAGCATCTACAGCAGGAAAATAATCTTTCCATACTCGTCGAGCTAAAATTAAAAGTCACTATTATCATTGATCATAAAAATACATTTTAAACAACTTTACTAAACTTCTTACAACTAAATATGTTATACGGCAATATAACACAGTAATAACATCACAGTAAAAATCTAATACAATAAAAAATTACCTTGCGTATGTCCACCTAAATCAAACGTAGTGAATCTCATATTTCCGATAGATAGTTCTTCCGAAGCTGTAATAAAAAAAACCAATATTCACTTAGAATAAGTCTAAATAAAAATCATATTTTACGATTAATACTATTATGAAGAATAAAATTTCTATACATGTTTACATAAATGTGTGTGTATGTATGTATATGTATATATATATATATATATATATATATATATATACACATACATACCATACTTTAAATAATTTAATTTCATTACAGTAGTTTTTCATTTTTGATAATATATAATTTATATATAACTAATAGATTTTATTAATGCCATGCCTTAAGAGTTGGACTATATTATATACAACACAAGGAAATAACAATACTAATGCTTCGAATAAAAGAACTTTGTTAAATTGTTAAAAAATATTAATACATACTTTTTATATGTTAGTAAATTTAATAGTTTATAATTTGGCAAAATTAATAATCAATATTAAATATAATATCAATGAAATTATATATATATGTATAAAAGAATATATGTATTATTTAAGTATAATATTAAAAACAAAAATACTACATACTGATTTCATTAAAATATATATTTTAATAAAATTGTTTCGGTAATTTACATGGTTACTGTTCATTGAAATTATATATATTTATTTCATAAAAATACATACATACACTATACATATCCACATACACACATATAAATAAACACATAATATGCTGACAATTCCACTTTTTCATAATGAACAGAATAATTTATTTATCAATACAAAAATTTTCCATGTATCATCGAATGAATATATTTTATATATGGTTAAAAAAAGCTTACTAGGATGTAAAGTTGGTACATGCTGAGCCAACCGATCATCTTTGAGCATATGTAGAAGTGTAGTTTTGCCAGCATTATCAAGACCCAGGAACAGCAACTTCCCAGATTTCTTCCATAGGCCTGCACACACAATCATGCAAAAATATTAATATTTGATGTAAAATACTTACTAACTGGAAAAAAATGAAATCTATGGTCATTTGTCCAAAGCAAGGGTTTTATGTTTCCTTCTTCAACTAATAATGTTAATAATGTGGACTTTCCAGATCCACTGAGACCTAAAAATATGTACCTGCCTTTTCGATGATATAATCCTACACAAATCAAATATAAAATTATATAACTTTTTCTGATGTGTCAAAATATTATAAAGAAACTTTAACACGATTAAAATATTGTGATAATATAAATATTTAAATAGAGCATTAAAGGCTAAGCCATACTAAATGTTCAGTTTGAAATATAAAAAAATAATTTATAAAACTATTGTTATGAACTGATATAAGAAAAATGACTCAGCAATATTTTACATCAAGAAAATATTTAACCTTTTTTTCTTACAACGACACAAAAATTAATTATAATAATTTTGGAAACATTTTTAATAAACGTTAATTATCATATAAAAACAAAAATATTATATAAACGGATTTAAATGTCGATTTATTTGATCCTGATTATAAGAATTTAAATACAGTATGTTTTTAAATAATTTATAGCTTCAAAATATTTGTTCAATTAGTAAAACGTTTTCCTTTATTCATAACAAAAAATTGGTATTTAAATAGTTTTTTAATCTAATAGTAATCAACATGTCACACGAACATTTATAAATAAGTAAACGTATCAATCATTAAAATGTACGAAATACTTGAAATAATTAAATACGTATTTATAAATTGTATTACATATATTATTAAGTTACACCAAAGATAACTGTATAAAATAATTTATTAATTAAATGTAATTCTCTGTATATATTTAAGTAGTGTCAAAATATAGATCTAAGTACAATTTAAAATAATAAAACTCACCCAAATAACCTAGAACTCCTGTAAACCAGTCCCAAATAAACATTTTCTTTGCACTGAAACAATTACAATAAATAAAATCATTTATAAAATACTTAATTTAACCTTGATAATTTGTTAATTTCAAAAAAAATATTAGCTATTAAAAAAAATAATGCAAAAAACATATAATATAATTAACACACTAATTTAAGAATACAGACACAAAGAGTTACTTTTTCTTTGTTAAAACACATATTTTTTATTAAATATGATATGAATAGCAAAAATTATAAAAATAAAGCAAACGACAGTGAAACATGAATATTTATATTAAAATAAATATAATGTTTAAATAAAAACACTAAATAATATTTATAATTAATTATAACAACCTTTAACTTTGCTAAATCTTTTGTCTTGTCTATATATAAATTACAAATTTAACAAGCAATATCTTTGGGCCTGGATCAAATTTAGAAGAACGTCACATCTGTTGGTTGGCAGATGATGTCACATTTCCGGTAACTATTATAATAAATAAAAAGTTATGAATATATTTGAACTTATTTCTCAATAAATAATATTTACATATTTTACTTTTATATAATTTTTATGTATTCCTTTAAAAAGTAAATAATTTCTTTTTTAAAAATATATAATATATGCGCGCGCATTTTTTAAAGCACTTCTTTGACAGTACGTAAACGATTTCAAAATAAAATTTAATATTTTTTTTATACCAAGTAATATTTATTACTTGAATGTAGTAAAGTGTATTGTAACAATATTTACATAATTAAAAGCTATTCAAAATAACTACAAAAGTATAATTTAGCACTAAAGTAATATAATCAATATTAATTATTTTGTTTATTCATAGTGAAAGCGGGTTATTCGAATTACAATTAAAACATCAAAGAAAAAAATGTAACTGTTAATAACATTTCAATGTCACATGTTAATTGACGTGTTATTAAAAGTATTATTGAATATTTAAGTGTAAAATATTACGCTTTGTTTTGCAATGAAAGTTCTATTTCCAAATGTCATTTAAAGAGTCGGATTTACGAGTTAGCCCATTTTTTGGCCAGTCATTGTTGTCAGAAAATAATACAAATCAAACAGAATGCAGTTTAAATCCTTTAACTATAAATAATATGAGTATTTCTTCCCTGAGTGATATTGAGTCATGGGAGCACAGTTCAGTAAGTTCTTTATCTTGGTTCGATGAATATGATCTTACTTCAAGTATTAAAATTTCACAAGAATTGAAAAACATAGATAAGGTATTGTATGGAGAAGAAAATCTGACTATTCTTCAAAAAAATATCCAACTAGAATGCGAAGAATGGATGAGAGCATTTCCTCATTTACGGTAATTTTTAAGACCAAATAAATATATATCCTTTAGAAACAATATAGTTCAGTTTTTTAGTGTTCAGTCGGTAATTTATTCAAAACAAATCTCAAATTATATCTATGAACATCTAATTATCAATGAAAATTAATAAATATTTAATAAATTAGTTTTTATACATAATAATATAATGTATGATATTTTAGAGTATGTGGTAAATCATTAATCAATAAAAATACTAAACCAACCAATGTTACTGAATCAACCAATGAAAGATTATTTTCAAACATTCCAACAACTGATGAATTTCATAATTTAGAAACATTGAATTTAGAAGGATTGTCTTTAATAAATAAGACAAAATTCAGACAAAAATATGAAAATATTTGGTAAGCATTAGTAAAGTAATTCAGCTGTTTTTATATAATGAATCAGTATAAATTACAAAAATTTAATCAGTAGTTAAATTTATATTATACCGTGAACTTTAGGGAAAAAGATAATGAGAGTTTTGTAAAAATGTTCCAACCACATGATTGTTTGTCAGTAACATCTACGCAGAATCATCATAATCATTTTCCTTCTGCACCATCCATAATACGCTCAGAAATATCATCATCAAAGTGGCATCGGCAAGAAACTTCTGAATATTCTTCTTTACCTTTCATACTTGACATTCCAAATAGTTTCATAACAAATGATAAGTTACCTGAATTATATTTTTCTGAAAGAAAAACAAGATTGACACTAAAAGAGAAAAATAAGTCAAATGACCAAAATAAGAAACTAAAAGTAAATAAATCCAAACGGTGTTCTTCTACAATGTCAAAAAATAATTATTCACAGGCATTTTCTACTCAAAGTAAACCTTTCCTACCACCTATAGAAAATGCTTCTAGTATGAATAAATTATATTGTAACAGTTTTCGATCAATATCAGCTACTCCACGAAAATACATACCACTATTGCCGATGCCAAAGTCATCAAATAGAAATAAATTGGATGAAATACTTTCTAGTCAAACTAGAAAACAATTTGAAAATAAGTATAATTACTTGTCACAGCAAAATACAAATAAAAGCAAGTGCAGAAATACTCCTAAATGATACTTGTAAAATTATTGTATACTATATTTATTATATATTAAAAATAAATTATTTTTTGTAATAAATAGAATTTTATTATTTTTTTCAGATGAATATTTAAAATATTTTTAAGATCTGTATAATAAAAAAGAATCAGTTTTTTTAGTGTGTAATGTATGTATTTTTTATTTTCCTTTGCCTTTCTACTTTATGTCCACATTTTATCTTCAGCTGAAACATACTCAACAAAACATATCTAAAAGTTTATGTACTGTACGCCATACAATATCAAGGATTTTTTTAAATAATATCACAAGTAGTTATATAAATGTCTGTATTTTCAAGTATATTATAACTTAATATACTCTTATATACAATATTTGCATCTTTCTTTTAACAATTATTTAACATTAACAACAATAGTAATTTTTAATTGCCCAGTGCAATATCGATTTAGCCAAATTTTTAATATTAAATTAGAGCAAATATCAATAGATTATATCACTGTGATGTAAAAAAATTGTGTATTTGTTTATATATATATATATGTATGTATGCATGTTCATGCATATATACATACATACATGTGTGTATATTTATTCATATATCTAAACATATTACAAAGCTGCATCTTATAACAATCATGTTACCCGACAGTCTCTGATTAGAATTTAAAAATCTGTAAATAAATTAGTCACAATTTTTTTAGTGATTAATGTGAACTAACAATAAGCTAACAGGTAACATGTTATGTCATATAGATACTTATGCACAGCGTGAACAACATTCAGTGAATAAATTTATATACATTTACCTAAATGTATTACGAACAAGTGATTTTTTTATGTAAAAAATATGTATTTAAGTTATTTATGAAATTTATATTTGTACACATGTATACATACATACATATATATATATATATATATATATATATATATATATATATATATATATATATATATATTGCCATTTCATAACAATATTCATTTAAAAATATAATTTATTATTTAATAATATTTAATTTTAACTTTTAAATAGATTTGTATTTAGGAATGAAAATTAATTTAATTTTAAAAAACTATGAGCTACATTTGAAAAACATCTTAATATAGAAAATTTTACTGAAACTAAGTTTTATGTATATATATATATATATATATATATATATATATATATATATATATATATATAAATAACTTTATAAGTAAATTGTTGAAAACTTTATGCAAAATTAAATAATTAATTTCATATAGTTTAATCATAAGATAGCACCTCATCATAGATTATAATCTTATAAATTATAAACAATTTTAAAAAAAATTTACTTCACACTTAAATAATTTCTGCACAATGGAAAATATACAAATCAAATATATAAATTACATGCAATTAGTAAAACAATACAGTAAAAAATCACTCTTATGTTTTGATGATTGTCAACTAATGAAACATCCAAATATAAATTTTGAGTATGTTTCTATTATCATGTAAATACTTTTTATATTGATAATTATTTATTTAGTATCAGTATAACAAAGTATTATTTATTGTTAATAAAATGGCAATTTGAAATTCAAAACTTGAATAGTTTTAAATAAAAATGTATAGAAATAAACACAAACTTTAATAATTATTAATAGATTTTGTTTGATTACAATATGCCAGTAACAGAAAATGTTTAGTTACATTTTACTGATACAGTAAATTTTATTAAAAAAATAATGTTATAATAGTTAGAATTTTATATTATACATTTTAATAAAATAATTATATATTATTATGATTTAGTAATAAATTTTGTAGGGGTGTTTTATTAACATATTAAAAGATATTTGTAACATGATTTTTTCTACTAAAAAACATATTTAATGTTGATATATAAATGTACATATATGTACACAAATACACATACATTATATATATATATATATATATATATATACATATACATATATATATATATATATATATATATATATATATATATATATATATATATACCCAACTAAGTGATATAAGGATATATATATGTATTATGTGCAATTATAACAACAGTCAAATATGATGGGTATGTTTTAGAAAAGATTTTTTAACCTGAAAATTTGTGTTACTAACTTGAAATTCTAAAGATGGAATAACTGTCATTCATAAATTTATTATAATTATTCGTAAAATAAAAATAAAGCATGCTCTAAAAAAATAGTAAAATTAATTCCTAATCTCTGAATTTATAAGAATTCAATATTATTAAAATGTAATATATTATATATATATATATATATATATATATATATATATATATATATATATATATATATATATATAATGCATATATAATAAAATTTATTAAAAGTATTATCAAATAAAAATGAAAAAACATGTTTGTATAAAACTGTTCCTTATTTACTCTTGGAAAGTTAAAGAAAATACATTTTATTTTTAATACCATAATATTATTTTTTTGCAATTTTGTACTTCAGATAAATTTTTATTTATTAAATTTATGTTTATTTCTTTTCACATTTTATCTTTGATGATACTTGAATAGTATAACATTTTCTGATATACTGTGATTGATGATGTGTACACACATACACATACATTCATACATAAACACATACATACATACATTCATACACACAGCATACATACATATGTATATACATATATATATATATATATATATATATATATATATATATATATATATATATATATATATATATATATCAGTTGCTAATATTTTATCAAAAAACATTAAAAGAAAATACATAAAGAACCAATAATCAATAAATCTAATGCAATATTTCTTTGAAGTGTGCAAAGATATTTACATTTTTATACAAATTTTAGATTTTTTCCAGGAGGTATTCATGTAATTTTGAGTAACATATATACATACACACATGCATACATATATATATATATATATATATATATATATATATATATATATATTTATATATATATACACATATGTAATTAGTAAATATTCAAACTTAATTATGTCTTTTAAAAAATTAAGAAAATATTTTTTTAATTTTTGTAACAGTTCACTCTTTAAATATTGATAAAAATATTTTTTATAACACTACAAGTAATTGATATTCATTTTATTCTGTATAATTTAATTTTTCTCATATTAATTTATTCTTTTAATTCTTATTAAATAAGTCGACAGGAAAAATTGTTGCTTTTCTAAATGTAATTACAAATTTGAATTAAACAGTACTCTATTTTTATTTTCATAATGATAATAATTATATATATATATATATACTGAAACTTTTGACACCATAAATAATAAAATATATGATTTTAAAAGTAAGTATAATAAAAATATATATTCTTTTTTTCACAATGCATTTTTTTTATATTTGTTTTTATTGTAAAGGATAAAATACTAAAAAAATATTATATAATTACAACAAATCACTTCGCACATAAATTTCCTTTTATTACTAAAATTTACAATTGAGGTTCTGTATAAAATAGGCTATAACATTTATTAAACAATTTGAAAAATATTAGCAACTGAATAAATTTAATACACAGGCTGGACATGTTTATATACATGAATGTGTGTTTAATAATTTTCTTACTTTAATATACAATATTTTTAAAGTTATAACAATTTTTAATAATTATTTCTAAAATATAATTTCTCCATATAAAATTTATATAAGTGCATTTTGATTTTTAGAACAGTAAATCAACTTTCTCATTATGTTATAATAAATTAACTTTTAGAATGTCTTTAAATGTATAAATACATTAACATCCTATAACAAACAATGTCATGTATTTGTATTTTAGAACAAATATTGCTGCTGATCATACAAACAAATTATGTAGATTATTATAACAATAATATAAAATTTGTGTTCATTAAGAAACATAATTTTCTTTATTTACATTAATTACACAGGTGAAAATAAGTATTACTTTGGTATTATATATTAACAATTTTTATTTGCCAAAATGCACTTATGATAAAAAATATCTGATAACAAGACACACATGTGAGATTGCAGCTGTTCACACCATATTGGTGATTACACACAAAATGCTTGAATAGGATTCGCTGTGGATGTATTTAATCACACATAGGTACTATATTATTTGTAATTAATTTCCGTAGTTACACGAACTTGTGTCTATTAACTTCTATCACTCAATTTATTTACACACACATAAGTCATGTATTCACTACTAAAGCTCGATCAGGTCCCCGCACATTTATTATTATTTATGTACATACATATAACATGTGTGTATACAAATATAAATATATATATATATATATATATACATATATATATATATATATATATATATATATATATATATATATATATATATATATATATACATACATATATATATATATATATATATATATATATGTATATTTATACATACATATATACATATTACGGCGATTTCAGCCAAAAACATGATTATATATTAGTATTTCATGGCAGCTTAAAGATACAAAAAAAAATGTATGTCTTTAAAAATAATTATTTTCTATATAAATGAAAATATACATATACATATATATATATATATATATATATATATATAAACACAATTACATAGTAAGTAAACATTCATTCTTATTTCAAACTCAATAACTATGAAAATTATTATAGATATGTATTTTTCATAGTTTTGATTAATATAAATTTAACACATTGCTAACTTTACATTTGATTGTTCATTTGTTTCAATAAACAGCCATGTTGTTTTTAGAAAATAATGTTCACATTGAAATGAAATCTATAGTTATAACTATTTTACAATAAAATTTGTTTAATAATCCATCCGCTTAATTATTTTTTTTCTAGTTTTAATTACCGTAAAAATGTTTGATGTATCATTCACAGATTTTTGAAGCAGTTACGTTGTATAAAGCACTGGGTAATTTTTTTTAAATCTGTGTAGTAACTTCACAATAAAAATTATTTGTCTATGTTTTCACCATTTTTATGAGGTTGTGTAGACACCCTCCGGATTTCCATCTTTCCCATCCATCATTGCAAGGACGGGATATATATTAAATAAATAAACTGAATATTATTCAATTTATAAGTTACATAAAAATACAGACATAAAGAAGGAATAAAACCAAGTCAAAATGTAAATATGTGTCAATTATCTTGACACAATATATGAAATATGGAAAAAAACCTTACAAACATATATAAAGCATTCTATATATTAGGCACAATATATGTTATATGATATTTTTTCTTTTTTGCAAACCATTTATGATTTGCCACTTTGTCATTGGAAAATAACTTAAAAATAGTATAAACAAAATATTTAAAAACATAAAATATCAATAAAAATATAAACTTAATTAAGAATACAAACCTTATAAACTAATTACAATTTACCAACCAAAACAATATAATTTGAAGGCACAAAATAAACCCTACACATGAGACTTGTCTTAAAAAATTATTGGAATGGTGGATGGGTTCTAAACTAGCTAATGATTAATGCTAGTTCAGATATAAGAGTAGGGTCCGTCTGTGAGGGCGCTACACAGCAATAGTCAGGAGTTGTCATCCTTGTTAGTGCCTCCACCTCCAGTACCGCTGCCTTGACCTGCTCCTGGCCGACCTTTTGGTGGTTTATATTCTAGGCCAGGATCAAATTGCATAAGAACAAATACCTGAAAGTAATTTTATGAACATGTAGATTAATACCCACACATGCATACATACATGTATACATATACATATATATATATATATATATATATATATATATATATATATATATATATATATATATATGTTTATACACACATATTCATGGATAATTAATTAAAACATTACCTGGTCTGTAGGCAATAGTGAAAAATCATCAGGTGGATTTGTTATTACATATCTCTTACTACTAGCATCACAAGATGAACTTGTATCACGAAACCGATATAAACCTATACAGAGCATTCCATATGATTTTAAAGCAGCTACAAATAAATCACCATATTTTCCAGCTTCACCAAATTGTGCTAGAGGGCCATCATATAATGATATTTGACCCACTCTACATCTATCTCGATTGGATAAACTATCTGCAGTGCTGTAATGTATATTATTAAATGTATACTTCCAACCTAAATATTATTTAGTGCAATTGTATCTATGTGCATGTGTTTTGAATGTATATTTAAAACATAATTGATAATCAATACCTATATCCTCCTCTTAGACCTGCACCTTCAGCAAGAATTAATTCTAATTCTGGTGTTGCACCTCCAGTAATTAAAGATCGTATTAAAGTTAATGCATTTTGGTTAAAATAAGTCTATAAATAAATAAATAAACTGTATGTTCGTTTTAAAATAAATCATTATTAAAATACAAAATAACTGGGCTTAAAATATTTATTTTTAAAAATAGACTGTTTAAAAATACTTACTGTAGACATTAGAGAATCTAAAACACTAACAGCAAATGCTGTACCACAAGCAAATGGTTGAGTAAGATATAATTCGGTGTCAGGGTCATCATCATCATCTTGATCTAAAAACTGTACATTACTATCGTTCACCAATTCTAGAATCAAAGAAAAATATGCTTGTTTAGATAAAAACAAAACATTGTATTTTATGATGCATCAATGGGAGAAATTGCAAGTAATTTATGAAACTTCTGTATTATGTATTTTTATTTCATTTTTTAAATACGTAAAAATTCTTTTGCTAAAATTAAAATTATAATGTCTTAAAGACACACTATTAATCAAAAATATGAATTTCACCTGTAATCATGGGTACATTTGCTCCATACACAGACCCTCGTCTCTGTAAAACAATTGGACTTCCTGCTGGTAATAGATTATCTTGTTCTGTACCACCCTGGCTTAAGACACCGATGGTATCATCAAATGTCATAGCTTTGATATTTAATGATGCTAAAATGGCTTCTTTGTCTGCTAATGTGGGATCATCGTTACTTGGAACTTTTGCTGATAAAATACAACACATATCGCAGAGATTTACATTTACAGCACGAAGATCTGCTCTACTTAATGGAGAACCCTAAATTAAGTAGATTTTAGAATATATATTAATTAAAGTTAGAATTAACAATACCTTACAAATATAAATAATATTACTCACATTTAATACAGATATTTTAGGTAAATTTTGTAACATTTTCCATTCTCTTCTTATGTAATCTACAGATCCAACAATTACAACATGTTTGAGTTCATGATAATGGAAATTACTAGCTCGTAAAGGCATAACAAGATTTCGTAATCCTATTAATGGAGAGTCTGGGTCAGCAAATAGGCAAACTACCACATGGCCATTTAAGACAGTCATAGCCGCTTGATTACGATCCTAAAAAATAAAATTTTAGTATAAAATTATATTAGTATATTACAATTAAATTTTTTTCTAGTACAATATGTTACTTTTACATTACAAAGAACAAAAGATTGAGTTTTAATATTCAACAGTTCTATAATCAAATCAAAAAGTGTATATATATATATATATATATATGTATGTGTGAGTGTGTGTGTGTGTGTGTATTATTTATAGTAGTCTAAGTTTTAAACTTTAATTACATTCTGTTTATCTCCAGTCTTAGAAATAAATGTCTAAATCCAATAACAACTGAAATATTTATTTTTAAATTAATTTGTAATAATTGTGAAAATATTTTCTTCCACCTCAGGTAAAAGTTAATTGTGATCTTAAAATTTTATATTGTGTTCAAGAAACAATGTTTTGTGTATCTGCTTTGGGTTGAGATAGATAATGTATAAGTATAGTTGAATCAATACAGCTTTTAATAGCAGCTGAATATTTGTGATTATTTGGATTATAATTTGAACTAGAAAATTATTTTTTGAATGTATTTTAATTATGAACCAGATGAATTAATTAATGTTGATCAGTAGTGAGCCTAATTTGATAGTTGAAGTCAGAAATATAAATAAAACGTTCGGTTTTGATTAACACAAAAAATGTCTTTCTTCACTATGATGACACCTGAACATATGTTGCTTGGAAAATGGTTCAGAAGCTGAGTGTTTTGTTGGTAACTTTCACCTAATCCATTATCCAAACTTTCAAAGACAAGATTTTCTTCATTAATGAAATCCATATGCTATTACATTGATAGAAAAGAGTTATATCCAACAATATCTATCAATATATAATGGATAATTATAATAACTATAAATATAATATTACAACATACTAAAATGCAGTCTTCTAAATTTCTTGCTGGGCTCCAATGGAACATGCCAGTACTGTCATATTTCATTTCAGTCTTTTCAAAATCAAAGTCTTTGGCTTGGTCATCTGCCAAACCAACAGGTAATGCTACACCATTGTTGGTTGTATTTGCACCACTACTTCGACTTGTTGGCCTGAAATCATAGTTTTTATCATTAAAATTAAATTGTATTATAATGTATTCACTTCGAATTGAAATTGAAACTACATTAAACATATTTTATAATGCAAAATAGTGATCTTTCACGATAGCAGAATCTGCGATTTCAAATTATACAAACTAGTAATTTATTATTGATTCTTGATGATGTGAAATTATACAAAATGTAACTCATTCCCATTCAATAAAAACATATTTGAAAATAACAATAAATATAAAAACAGTCAATCAGTCAATTTATATATATATATATATATATATATATATATATATATATATATATATATATATACACACACGCATACACAAAAAACAACTATTGTAATGAACTTCAAAACTAATACATTGTACAAACACTGTGAAAGCTTGTGATTTATTATTGTACAATAATGTTTCTACATACATCACAAAAAAATATAAATATTTAAATTTTCTCTTGGCGTGAATATGTAAATATCAAATTTGATATATTTGGAAATACAATTCATGCCACATGCACTTAACGTGCAGTAACATAAGATGTTATATTATTCTACATGATAACAGAGACGAAAATAAAAATTACAAAAATAAATTAACTTACATATTTATTTTTATTATAATTACGAAATGTGATATTTTATATCAAAGCAGTAAAACAATTACTGTGACTCGAATGAAACTTGTACTCATAAATATTTCTCATTGTTAAGAAAAAAACAGAGAAATTGATAGGAAAATGTTAATTTTATAAACTTACTTTTGCTACTATGGATTCTTTAACAAGTCACTTAAGTAGAAAAGAATAAAATGTTATATAGCAATAAGGAAACAAATATTTACGCCTATTCAGTATGAACAGCTCAAAGTAAAACTCGTATAATTCATAAAAACAGTTCTGACATTGTAGTTAAATTCGTTTCCACAAATGAATTCTATTTTTACTCCACGAACTGCACCAACATTTTTCGATCAACAATATTCAATAAATTATTATTTATTATTTTCGATTGTCCCTTATACGCATTTCTATAGCAACGCCATTATCAACAGAGCGCCAAGTTACTGAAAAATCTGATAATGTGACGCTCTTAAAATGATAGAGCATTGCCATCGAAATGTGTACAAGCAACAATCGAAAATAATTAATAATAATTTATCGAATATCTTTGATCGAAAAATTTTGGTGTAGTTTGAGAATGAAAAAATAATTCTTTTCAATAATCTCAGTATTTAATTAATATTTTTTAATTTCATAATAATTAATTTAGTTTTTATTGACTGTTTGTTTGGTGACATTATTGTTTATAGTTTAGTTAATAATATATATCATTAATATTGTAGAAAAAACTTGTAAAGATAGTCATTCGATAGTAAAGTCAGTTATTAAGAGATGCAAAATAAACATCTACTAGATAATAAAACCAAAACGAAATCGAAAAACATTTAAAGATGAATATTGAAATTGAAGAAAAATCTTAAAATTAGTATATTAAGATTAATTTTTGAGACAAAGAGATATTTATGAAAGAAATAAAGTCAAGAGTGCTATCTGAATTATTTTACAAAATCATAATTATAAAGACTTGTTAGCTACACAAAAATATCCGTTAGTAATAAATAGAGTTGAAATATTAATATGGTTAAATGTAATTTTCGGAAATTTATATTTACAAACAAATTTAGATTTAATAAAAATCTTAAATTACGATTAGTGTACGAAACGGCAGAAAATTTTTATGAAAAATCTAAATTTTGATGAAATCTATCGTTCCAAATTATTGGTTTACAAAAACATAACAACAGTGAAGTAAAAAACGCATTATAGAAGATTAGAAAAATATGAAGCTATTATATTATAAAAATTAATTTAGCCGATACCAAAAAGATGAAAACTATTTAAAGATTTTTAATTTTTTATAATATATTAACTCTTTTATTTTAATTTAATTTGAAGAAACAATTAATAATTTCCGTTAATATGAGTACGTTTATTTTGAGCTGTTTTTTTTTAAAAAAATTAATAACAGTTTATTCTCTTTTAATATATTTTTTACTTTTTACATTTATGTGATTTATTAAAGGATTACCAGTACTATAATAACTGACTTTTTTTCTATAAATTTTCGAATGTACGTTTTTGATAAGAAAATATTTCCATGGCTTTGTATCATGTTTGCCTTGAGTCACTGTATATTCAAAAAATGATGGATTGTCATATTTATTTTTTACTATAAATCTGGTATTAGATAAAATTAATTGAAAATTATAAAGTACGAAAAAGTATTGCATGTTTTTTTTTAAAAAGAAAATATCAATGTGATCAACAATTAGTAAAATAAATATATTCGATAAAATTTGTTTAAATTTTTCATTCGTAAAAAAAATCCGAGAAAAAATAAATATTTCATATACAATTGTAGTTATAAAATATTAGTTTTATTTTTCAAATAAATGTATTAATATTTTAATTGCAGTCATAATGTAATTACTGTTTAAAATGTCTAGTTTTTAATTCGTTATACAATGTAAAATGTGTATATATACATACATACATATATATATATATATATATATATATATAAAAGATATAAATGTATAAAAAAAATTTTTTTATCTACAAATTTCTAAAATTTTTTTGATAGAAATACTTTTTTTTGAAAGACAATATTATTAACTAAAATACATAACTACGTATTAACTACAAAACCACACAACGTAAAAATCAGCCGTTTTGTAAACATGTGTATTATTGTAAATAAATAAAGCAGCAAAGCAATAAAACATATTCAGTGAAAATTGTATATATATATATATATATATATATATATATATATATATATATATATTCTAATTGTAACAATTCACTCCACATATAAATTGTTTTGTGTAGTGTCTATTTAAACGTAACTGTGCTAAATACTGTCGCAAAATGCAAAATATAAAGAAATAAATCAAAAATAAATGGCAAGGAGCAAAAATTATAATAGAACTGCTAATAAAAATGAAAATAAAAGTTTTAAATATTACAATTACAATAAAACGTTAATTATCTTATATTATTGATTTATTTGCTATTCATCATATTATGGAGCGATTATAAAAATATATTTGAAGTTTAATTTACATTGAAATTGAATATTTTACAAATAGTCGCTAGTATTAGAATGCTTTCAAGCAGTTAAATTTGTATAAATGCAACTGTTCACCCATTTGTGTGAAACAAGTATATTTTTATTATCAGCGAATAATTAAAACATGCATTTCCAAAATATGTTTTAGAATTTAAATATCTTAAATGAAACTCAACATATTTTTCAAGGTATAATGGCAACTATGTTTCTTTAAAGAAGTACCTTTAACCATTTTAAGAAATTATAATTTACAAATACTATTTTGATAAAATGTTTGTATCAATAATTAATATAAAAATGAAATAAAATTTAATTACGGCCTAGGAGATAATATTAAATAAAATCAAATTATTTATTAGTTCTGTAACAATTTCTATGAAAATTATTTATCATTTATTGATATTTGGTAATATCGAATTACTATTTGTTAGTTTGAAATTACAAATAAGTATGTATTCCGAAAGTAAAATAAAATACACTCAAATATGAATTTATGTTACATAATTAAATATAATCGTTTATTTTCTTACTGAACATTAACAACAATTATTCAATTGGTTCACCGGATTTTTAGTATGACAATAATTAAGAAAAATCCACGCTGCAATAATTAAAAGAAAATGTCTTTTGAAATTAAATAATTCATAATATAATACAAGTGTAAATATCAAAAGAGATTGATGTTTTCTGAAAATATAATTATTATTATTTAGAAGAAATCCGAAACAAAGGGCATTGATTGCGAAATAAAATGTGATTGAAAACAATGTCGAAGAATATGTACTTTAACCTAAGTGACTTTATTTTTAGCTGAATGCGAGAAACTTTAGGACAAGTGTTAGATTAAAAGTCACTTACACTATAAAAATGTCAACCGATCTTGTAAGTTTTGAAATACTTTTTTATATTCTAAAAAGTGGTTCTAAAGTATGTACGAATTTATTTAATGTTGAGTGTATATTTGTATAATTATAATAGAATAAATCATTATTAGAGTGTGTTAAAACTATTAATTAGTTTTATTTACACACATAAAAATATAAAACGAATTGAATGTACGATTTATAATAGCTCCATTTATAGGAATTCGAATATAAAATTTAAGTAATAATTTTAATTATATTCAGTAGTAGCAATAAATGAAAAAAAGTTCGACAATAAATAAATAATATAAGTAAACAACTGTTATAGATTAGCATAAGCTGACAGTAATAGTGAAAGAGTGGTTAAGTTACAGCTGAAGCATACATGAGTTTTTTGACTTCATAGGCAAGGTGGTACCCGGCGTAAGTGCTGGTCTCTTGCTCCTGAGGCCTGCAAGCACAGCAAACCATACCTCACACTACAGGCCCATTCAGATTTTTAATTTTATCATGCCCCAGAAATATTTTGGTCCATATATATATATATATATATATATATATATATATATATATATATATATATATATATTGAAATATGAATTTTAGTATTTAAACAATTATAAAATAAAGTGAACCATTGAGAATTAAAAGGGGCATGATATTATTACATAAATCTACATTTTTTTTTTAATTATCTTAGGTGTATTTAATTTTATAAAAGATGAAAATAAACATAAATGTCTGTCTTATAATATATTGAATAGTTTTGGTTATTGACACATGTTAATGAATGATGTTGTAGGTGTCTTTATTAGATATTTTTTCGATTAGAAATTTAATATTTTTATGAAATCTTGTATCAGCGATTATTTTATTTAATTATAAAAGTTTCATGTTTTTGTGATATATATATATATATATGTGTATATATATATATATAAATATATATATATATATATATATATATATATATATATATATAAATATAAATATATATATAAACATAAAAAGTACACTGGACTCTATTTCAACTGTGAAAGTTTTCAATAACAGAATAATTTTATTAACACGGTTCAAATTTCATTAACTGGTTTGTGAAATCGGCAGAGGTATTTTAATAAAGAAACCTAGAACACCTTATTTGACAATGCACATGTATTTGTGTCTATCATTACTGAATGATCAATAAAGGCTGCATATAAACATCTGATAGCAGATTTGGTGGATCTAAAAGTTTGTCTCTAGTATATCCATTGCAAATGCACGTTTTTTTTGACACTTTTTTTCTGATATTGGCTCTATCCTCAGTAATCCTTCTGTGTTAGTCGTGGCTTGGGATTAGTTCCCTTCGATCTAGACTTTACCCTGATAGTATTAGCATCTTGTTGTTTTTGTCATATCTCGATTTTGATTGATACGAAAATTCGCAAATGCAAAAATAAAAACTGTTTCTATAGTAGATTAGAATAATATTTTCATTTGAAAAGTTCGAGTTGGGAAAGATGATTTTATTGCATTGTAAAAATAACGTGGTTCATACGAGCGTTTGTAGTATCACAAAATGTGTATTTACACTAAAAACATATTGGTAAATATAAACAATTATCTATGATACAGTCGTTTATATGAACTTCGCACGAACGGATGTTCTGATAACAATATTTCCCGTTATAGAAAAGAAATTGAAGCAGGGTTAATTCAGGAGCGAATAGTTAAAAAATGAACACTATATTTATTTAAATTTCAATTGTAAATTATTTTGTTTTTATGTCTTTGTAGTTTTCAATATATAAATTTCTATACTAAATTTTTTTTTTGATTACTTTGTTGATAGAATTTACCTTCATTATGTCTTTTTTCCTTTTATCTGTATTCATTGTTGTTCTGTTCGAATCATGGAAATTACTTATGAATTCGTTTTTTCTATGATCAATTTTCGATTCGTCATCTACAATTACATTTTGAACTCATTCTGGAAAAATTCAGAATGGATAAATTTCAGAATCAATACGAAATTTATCCGAAGATAACAGATGTCGAAACCGGCCGCAGAAGAAACGAACTCATATGTGACTTTCAGGATTCACCCAGAATACTCAATATAATTTATAAAATACTGAATTTATAAACCGAATATTATGAACTACAACTACTTATGTAGAGAAAATATACATTTATTAATTTTTCAAATACATTTTTAAATGTTAATACACATACGCATACATGCACTCTCTCTCACTCACACACACATTCACGCTCACACATATTATATTTATATTATATATATATATATATATATATATATATATATATATATACAAGTTATTTTTCATCTTTTTCGATTTAAAAGAGAGATTCATGATGATTTATGTGCAAAGGTGAAATATTAATAACTCAGATGCAAAAAAAGTATTTGAACAGTTAGTGATTTGCCTGTAGAATAATTAATTTATAGTACTAAAAAACAACTGTTTTAATTCAATGCACATAGAGCTACTGCAGTATTATTTTATACCTCAATGCTTAAAGTTGAAACTCTGAACATCTTATTGTATTTTGTATTCAAAGCAGTTCGTGCTACGATGCATTCAAAGTGACTTTGCAATGGATAGAAAATATTTTTCTGATATAAAATCTGATATACAATATAAATGAATTCAGATATGATATCAGTCGAAAATATACAGTCTTCAATGATCAGTATTATTGTTAAAATATAAAATAAAAATTGATAAAAAGTTTAAATGTTTTTGCTGTATAATTTTTCAGAAGTGTCATTACATATACTAGCCTTTTCGATTGTGATATATATTCAGAGTATATATATATATATATATATATATATATATATATATATATATATATACGTATGCATATATAAAATATGATATCGTATTATATTCTTATATATTTATTAGTTGATGAATGATTTTATAAAATGTATATTGAAAAAAATACTATTTTGTAACACATTTATGTACCGCTGTCAAATTATCTTAGCTACTTTTATAGATTATCGTATAACAATTAAGAAACAAACACTTTCTCGTTGAAATTTTTTTTAATGTTATGAAAATAAGTACTAGATATGAACAGTACAAAATCAGTTTTTAGTATAGTGCAGTAATAGAGTGTGATGTAAAGAAAATAGATTCCTGCAGGCTTCATATAAATAAATATTCACATAAAATAATACTCACATATACAATTATATGCAGTGATGAGCTGAAGTTGATTTGTATTAATATACTTAAATGAATTGTTGGAGTCGAAAACATGTTTTAAATTAAATAGAAATGTTTATAAAATATTTTAACAATTGATAAAATTCAACTGTCTATTCTTAATAAATGACTGAAAAGTAATCCGGTTTTATAATCTGTGATTGATGAGTTCTAAATTATTTTTTAAATTTTTTATATAACATTTACAGCTCATCACTGATATTATATTATATATGATGTCTAATAATTAGGTGAGACTATTTTTTTTCAATTGAAAACATTGCAAGTTCTAGCAATACGTCACTGTCTCATATAGTATCCTGTCTGTGCACCGTACAAGTTTTTCGGTATTTTATTCAGTCAATGTGTTTACCAAAATGATAAAAATGATACACTTTGTTGTAAAAAGTCGAGGAAAGTTTTCTTGAGACGATACTGTGTTTAAAAAACAAGTTTAGTTATTATTTTGTTCGGTTATAGACAAATAAAATGAGACAAAAACATTGTTGGAGAGCAGAAAGTGATTTAACAAAAGCGATGAAAACTTTTTATCTATGATGAAAACTGTCAATATAGTTTCTGAAGACGTATCAATTAACTGGGAAGCATGTCATCGATTTTTATCTGCTTCAAGATTAATTCTAAAAATATGGGCCGGCAATATGAAATCTGATAAAAATTCTGTGCAGACTTCTTGAAGATAATCCAACAAATTTACAACAAATTATAACAGTTGAGTGTTGATTTTTTGATATAATTTTGAATCTAAACGGTCGATTAGTATCAAGTCTCAATATTCAATTATTAGATCTCATATATTCAGTTTCGACATTTCAGTCATATCATTGTTATATACGAACGATTTTTACTTTTTTTTGTGTATTATGTCATATTAATGAATCACGATTTTTGATCGAATATCATTAATATTCACATCAATTTGAATTTATTAACGTCATGAACACAAATCCACGTACATGAAAATTAAACAAAAAAGTGTTCGCAATAAAGCATTATTCAAGCAACAAAAAACAACTCGGTTTATATAAAATAATATATATATGTGTTAATTATTACGAATATTTATATTAAACATGTAATCAATTTTACATTATTGATTTTGCATTAATTAAATAAATTGTAAAAATATTCTTAATAATTCTTTCATTATATAATATTTACTACTACTTTTTCTTTATTTTTTAAACATTATTCTTTAAAAAAGACATTATCAGAAAGAAAATTTACATATGAAATGTAATCATGGGATTTTTTAAAAGTAATAAAAAAATGTTTATTACCTTATACATGTATGTGACAATAGGAAATAATATATTATTTTGAGTTTGAAATTTAATTGAACGTATATCAATGTTTGTATAAATGAACATTATTTGAACGAGTATTTAATTAATTTACACAGGTAAATGATAAATACTCTTACATTTCCGTTCAAAAGTTTAAGATCATTTGAAAAATAATATTTGAATTAGTTATACTGACTGATAAATAAATTTGTGTTTAGCAGGACATCGATTCAAAAATAAGATCAAAAATTTATTGAAATTACAAAACATATAAATAAACGGATGAATTTTGATAAAAAATCTCATTTAACTTCCATACTAGTTAGATTTGAATTAGATTTAACACATTTATGGAAAGAATATGACAGAATATTATCAATAAAATATCTTATATCCAAACATAAACTTTAAGATTTCTTGTACGAGGCACACAATTTCAATTTTCTAGAAATTATCAACAAGTTGATTGTTATAATTCCTTGTGGGGTAAAATTAGAGATTAGTTTTAGAATGAAAAATATGTATAATAATTTAAATAACGGATTAAATTTGAAGTATTTCTTCTTATATACATATATATATATACATATATATATATATACATTTCTGAGAACATTTTCAGTTTTTTTTTTTTTTTGGAAAAAATAACCTTAAATTTTTGAACGATAATGTATATAGTATAAATTGAAAAATAATACTGTTAATAAAAAAAGTATAGTTTATATTAAATTAATTATATATATATTTTTCTGCAGTTGTTATATTTGAAAAAAAATGTTTTAACGCGTTTAATTAAATAGGAGTGTATTAAAAAAAATACAAAAATATAAAACTTTTTTCTTAGTAAATAAAGTATTTACTGAATTGAAAAAAAAACGCTTATTTCAAAAACATTTGTAAATAACCAAAATAAACAACATATATTTACTAAAATAAATAATCCATATATATATATATATATATATATATATATGAATACAAATGAGGGTTAGTTTATATCACCTTATATTTAAACTCAAACTGCAGGGATGAAATGATTAAAACGATGATAACATATTTCAATTCGAGTTTATAACTCTATAAACAATACTTTAAAAGTATCCAAAATAGAATAATTCCATATAAATGATAAATATGTACGACACTTTATCATTTAATTTTCTCTTACATATTATATTAGTCGCAAAACGCATTTTTATACAAAAATTTGAATTGCTTAAAAATTACGGGCGGCAAACCTACGAGTGCCTGATGTGGAATTGACAAACACCTGACACACAGTATGACAAAAACATTAAATGTATTTTTTTTATTCGTAAAGAATATTAAATAAGTGCATCAATATAAACAAGGATGTGATTCCTTAATGAAGGACATGAAATCCGAAATTCGCATTTTTAAAAAGGTTCGCCACTCGTTACAAATCTTACATTTCAGTAATAACTGTAAACTATAGATAGTATGAATATTTATTGTATGTATTTTTATTATGTTGATGGCCTAGATAAACATTTACTATATTAAATAACTGAGTAATTATTCGTTATATAGAATGGAGGCATTTTTTTTTTGAAAATACTCGTGTACCTATCCGGATTTTAATGTTATTTTATCTTAAAACATTTTTATATATATTAGATATTAAATGTGAAATTAAAATTATTTCTCAAATATTATTTATTAGTATTATTTTTCTAAATATTTGTTCTTAATTAATTCAAATCAATTATAATTAATCTCTGTTTTCTTTCAAAGAACGAATTTCCAATCGTACTGGAATCATTAACCATATATAGAAATAGTGAAGAAAAATATGAAAATGTGAAAGATTTAAATAACATTAGATTAAGCTAGATAATATCACTTGAATGTAATCACATTTTGTCGAAAACATTGTGAAAAGCTTGTCCAAAATGTGTTTATTGTCGTAAATATAAACAACTGTAACATGCGAAGTGCATAATATAATTGCTCTGAGGAAAATTTGTGAAATTAAGTGTTATAAGTGGTAAAGTTCCGAAAACAGAAACATATTTTACCTCGAGTTATATCCAGGCGATACAACATCTCTATTCACGTTGGGTTTCACCTTGTTTACTTGCTTAGTAGAATTCTGCATTTGTCCAACTGAAATTGCATTATTTCGATGATTTCGCTGAATTACTGAAAAATATTTTCAAATAATAGTAGTTCTAGGCATGCGAGAAATAAAACACACACATAGATTTTAATTGAAGTGAACGAATAATAATTGCGTATAGAGAAAAAACTAAAACCGTTAAATAATATTATTAAGAGCATTACTAGAATCGATTTTAAACAATTTACTTACCATTCGGGTCTTCTCGATCCTTGCCGAATTCACCTTCGAAAACGAAACCGTGCATTAGATTTATAATAGTAACAGTTTTAAGAATTTGGTGTGTTAATTCCTACTGCGCCAGGTTTGATCAATACAAAATTATATATATTTATAATTATATTGCATGCAATATGTTCACTATTACAACAGTTTGTTTAATTTTTTATTTACATGCCAACTTTTAAATCAATAAGACAATAAATTTAGACTATCTAATTATTTTATTAAAGAGGCATGCTTCTAATTTAACAAAATGAAATGCATTTTGTTCACTTCTTATACCATTTTGCGTCTATTTAAACATCTAGGATCGAAGGAAATCAATTTAAAATGTGCGGTTTTATGTACAAAACTATTAGTATATGTATTGAAAATATTATAAAATCAGTGTTACCATTTTTGGTACCTTGTTATTATATATGACTCAATTAAATAATACATATCGTGAAAAATGATTGTGTATTTTAACTTATTTACATATATATATATATATATATATATATATATATATATATATATAATATACATAAATATGCTTTGAGGCTATTCATTTATTATTGTAGTTTTTTTTGAAATTTCCGAATATATGGATGATGGATATATGGATGTATAGTCACTCACAAGTATTCGTCCATTTTTTTCTTATTATATGAATAGAACACGATAAAATTTAATAATCAAAAGATTTTGAAATTACATTACCAAAGTTTTCAATTTAGTAATTAATCATATTTTGGATTTGTTTACAAAATTTACAGCTTTTTTACTCATTTTGACACTGTCAGATTAAAGTAATAATTTATATATATATATATATATATATATAAATATATAATTTTTATGTAGTTGTTGATTTCTTCTTTGAATAAATTCTAATTTTTAAATTAGAAATTGATGTCGTTCTTCTAGTTAATTTATTTATTTTTGTATATGAAACAAAGTTTCATTTGTAGATTGAATTTTAAGTAAATTATTCGATTTTATTATGATTGATCAACATTTTTTCAACTGTATGAAAGCGAATGAAAACTTTGAGTGACTATATATATATAAATATGTATGGATGGTAATTATTGAAATTTAGACTATATTTATTTACTATAAAAATATGTGGTCACTTGTTATACGAACATTTATGAAATCGATATAAAAATAATAAATTACTGTGATTAAAATAAATGGCGCAGATACAATAATCTCAGTAGAGTCAACATTTTAGTCTGTATAGAGATTAAGTAATAAGTTCAAGAATAGGCAGAAAATAAATTCTGATATACTATTTTATTTGATATAATATTCGTAAGTGAAATTGTATTTTATTCTACATGCATTGAGGTTATATTTGGAAAAATATAGAAATTTAGTTTCGAATTCTGTGAGATTTTTTGTTTTATCGAATTATTGTATTGAATATGATTTATTAATGAGAAATATAATATAAATATAATTAGATTTTTATGCATTATCTGTGCACTGAATCGAAATAAAACGTTAAAATTAATAAAATGTGTACTTAATACAATGCTAATAAAAAATATGATTTATTGAATCTGTATAGACGAATAAATATTCTTTAGAGAGAGATAACGTTTAAAGTCTAGAACCAGTTGTAAATATAAATCAAATAATATTTCATGTTTGGGTACTGAAGTGCAATGTTTAACGTTTTTATTTATTTACTGTCCTGATATTATATTAAAAGTGTAATAACAGGATATAGTTTATAATGAAATATTATTGTTTCAATTTTATATCTTAAAATAATCATTTCTAATCAAATATAAAATTTGTAAAGTTTTGATATAGATATAGTAATGAAAATATTTTTGAAACAGTACTAAAACGATAAAATTTTAAAAAAATTAAAATAGAACTATATTAGTTTATATTTTTAACGATTTATTTTCAACGATTTTTTTAATTTTATAAAATAAAATTAAAAGTTAATTTTTTTTAATTATAATTAAAAAGTTAACTGTTAAGATTACATAAATTAAAAAAGTTAAAGATTCGATAAAGATATCTGTTGAAAATATGAACAGAAATAATCAGGTCGAAGATAAACGTTGGAATATAGCAATTAAGATTTATAATAAGGTTTATAAAATACAATCATTTTTTTAATTATTGAAAATTATAAATTTGATATGATATTGCCATTTCAATTGATGGGATATCAAAACCAGGGTCTTGAGAAAAAAATTTTTTTTCGATTTTTTATAGGAGCTTCTAATATGCTATTACATTTCAGGCTTATATTAAATTTAATTTCCTATTATTATTTGTAGTTTTTCAATTTATATTTTTAATTTTAAGAAAGACAATTTAAGTTCCTTGTTTATAATTATAAATAAAATTATGTTTAATAAATTTGAAATAAAATGACGAAAAATACAAATAAAATTTCCATTACTCGATTAAATTATTTATATAACATATTAACAGATACCAGTAAATTAAATTGAGCTACTGTATTAACTATTTGATTCATATTTTTCATAAATAAAAAGATATGTATTGTATTAACCGCACCTTTTCTGTCGTTCTAAACTTTAATACTTCTACAGTATAAATTTGTTATCTCTAAAGTGTATAAGTAAAATTAAAAAAAAAAACATTATAGGTTTTGAATGTCTAATGAAAATAAACAGGTCATGGTACCTCTCATTTGAACCTTCTTTGTCAACTCTGGTGTGTAAGTAGGAGGGAATTGATGATCATCTGTAAACACACCATATAATTCATAACACTAAACATTCTCTCAAATACTAGGCTGCTCTATTTTTTTAAAGTAGTACTAACTTTATCTAGTCATTTACAAAAATAGTTTAACAAAGCTAATTCGAATATCTGTTTTTATGCAAATTAGAATTACATAACATGAATTACTACTAACTTGTCTAAAATATATATAAATATACTATATGGAAACTTATAAAAATACATCAACCATGCACTACCGTGCCATACAAAATAATAACTTAATACAGTCAATGAACACAGGTGCAATAAGTTTAGAATTCAATATTGTACTATATAACAAATACATGCATTTTGAATATAAATGAAAATCTACTGGCTATCAGAGAGAGTGAAAAGAAATAATAATATGTGTAAGAATATATGTATGGATATATATATATATATATATATATATATATATATGTATATATATATATATATATATATATATATATATATATATATATATGTATGTATATATATATATATATATATATATGTATATATATATATATATATGTATATATATATATATATGTATATATATATATATATGTATATATATATAAGTGTTTTGTGATACCCCAGTTTTTTTTTATATTTTGGCGAACGAACTTACTTGCATACGTGTAGTCATCGCCTTTCACACGTTGGAGAGAAAATAGAAAGAGAAATATACCCAAATCAATTATCAAAGTGTGTATTGAGTTCGTGTATTGAAAAAAAGTAAAGGAAAAACTAACAAAATATGGAATTATGTTATAGTGTGTTCTTTTCTGGTTTGTTTACAAATCACACTCACAACAACATATAAGGAAAAAAAATGGTTAAGGCTTACATGAGGTCGAACAGAGAGAAAATGTACACTCACAATCCAGAAAACTATCACCTAGGACATTTGACATTACCTAAATTTACTAAAACCTGGCTCAGAGTTTGTTAATTTTTGATGTGATTTTTACAAAATAAAATATTTTTTTGTTATCCGACATGCATTTAATATTGTTTTTCTGTTGCTAATAAATATTACAATGAATTAAAAACAAATGTTCCACTTATCTACATCCAATATTAAATGATGTATAATATTGATTAAAAACACCTGCATTAAATATATTACATTAATTAATGAATTTCTCAAAATAGATTTTCAAATTTCCATAGGTATTGCAGAAAAACTTTTTTTTTGTGATTTTTGCAATTCAGAAATATTAGTGACGGTGTCGTGTTTTGTTCTGCACTACGTGTTTTCATTTCATACGTACTTGCTCGGCCGACCATTTGAACGGCACGCACACCTTTCCTGAACGTTGCCACTGTGTTGCGCATGAGAATAAGAGAGACAGACAGAGATATGTTAGTCGCAAAATGCAATCCTTTACCAAGTGTTATCCAATTAAAGAGCACAGGTGAATTTGCTTATGCGATATTTCATTCATATATAGAGTCATTGTTGGAAACATCGTTTTGATCACAAATTATACATTGTTACGTAACGTCATAATGTTAAGTTTAAATGAGAAGTGCTAATAAATGAAATATAGCGTATATTCAAACTCAATACCGTTAGCATCCTAGCATGTTTTTGTTATTGTAGAAATATAATTAGTTTACACTAAAATATGTAATATATGTACTACTGACCAACCCTGGGCTTAGTAAAAATCAATGATATTCAGTGAAACTGGCACCAAAATTGGATGTTTGGAGGGCAGCGGAAGGTATTTGTAAATGTAAGTGCAGTGCGATAGCATTTATAGCAGCCTTGCTGCGCAGACAAAGCATAGCAATTTTATGAATCTACGCATATATTAATTTCATTTTTCATCTAAAACAAAGACTATGGAAGAACATAAAACATTATTAACATGTCATGTTTATAATCAATTAAAAATCATTAAAAACTACTTATATATATATATACATATATATATATACATATATATATATATACATATATATATATATATATATATATATATATATATATACATATATATATATATATATATATATATATATATATATATATATATATATACTCTAAGAAATTATTTAATTATATAAAGTATTTAAAGTAATTCAGAAGAAATGAAAAAAACAGTAACTAAATATAGCTCACAGAGTAAAGCATTAGTCCGCTAAATTAACTACACTGTTAATAAGCTGCAATATACATTTCTAATGAAATACAACTGTTCTAAAAAATATATTAAAAGTAGAAAAGTCTTGATTCAAACTTACATTTATATTAATATATTCATATAAATATATATATATATATATATATATATATATATATATATATATATATATATATATATGTAAATATATGAATGTATGTATATAAATCCGTATTCAAACACACTTATGATTTTAAAAGAGATTTTTTTTTGGCAGAACAATTCAAAATTAGAATCTGATGTATTCGAATATTTAATTAGGCGCGATGGACTTAATTCGACCTTAATTAAAGTCGTCTGTTTAAATAATGTTAATAATAATATTTTGAGCATATTCGAACTCATAAGCATACATATATTTTAAATAATATAATTGATTTGTTTATTTTAGTCAGTCATTTACACATATACATACACACATGCCCACAAACACACTATGTACATATATATATGATGGGACTAAAGGCTGTTTAATTTCAAGAATTTTAATAAAATGTAACAATATAGAAATAATATTATAAAATGTACTATAATAAAATATCAAGGTTTGTCTTTAATACATTGATGGACAGTACTTGCCGTATTAGTATGACTTTAAGTAACTAGTGAGGAATGGCTTATGACTTCAATACAGGTGTTATTTTCAGATGTCATAAAATGACAGAACAGGTACAAATGCCACGTTTGTTATGAGTTTATCTATCGTATTCTGTCCATTCTACTGTTCACCATGATTAGAACTAATAATTGTCTGTCATACATTTATAATTGAAAAATGAAATATATTTTTTATATTTTACCATATACGTACAAGAAGTGGCGTTAAAATGTCAATTATGTTGATCCTGTATCAGTTCCTCACCATGTTAAATAATTAAATTATTTTTTATAGTATAAATAAAAAACTATAATAATAAGGAAATAGAAAGTGATACATACATATATATATATATATATATATATATATATATATATATATATATATATATATATATATATTGAATTTGTCCCATATATATATATATATACACGCATACACACATATATTAAAATAAATATTATATAATACTTTTAGAAAGTTGCAAATAAAAGTCAACAAACAATAAGTCAATAGTTGACACTTGAATAAATTATACAAAATAATTTTATAATTTTTTATGAAATTAACATTTTCATTATATATATATATATATATAATATGAATATAGATATAGATCTTCTGGGGCACCAGACTATAAGTAGAAATTTAAATAAAAAATGAATAATGGAAAATCTATGAAATAATGTTTACAAGGGATATAAAATAATATTAACTGTATTCCAAATCAAAAATTATAATGATTACATTGTAAATAGATTGGAAATCTATTCACATAACAATTTAATAAATTTCCGAATTTATCGAATTTCCTAGTACAGTAATCGCCCGATTTACATTCACATATGATTTAAAACAGATAAAGAAAATCGAAGAAACACTGCTGAAAGTTTGAATGAAATAACATGTATATTTATATAGATATTTTCAGTTTTTAACAGAGATTATAAAAAAAGAACGAACTGAAAAGTGTGTACCGAGATATTGCTATAAATTTCATTGTAAAGTACATCGAAAATAATGCAGAAATCCAGAGAAACTTGTAATTTTAAATTTTTAAATCGAACGTGCTGTATTGTTTTTTAAATAAAAAGGAAATCTGCGTTTTAACATTTTCATTTTTTTCATTTCTTTTGATAGTTTTTTTTTTATCTTAAAATTGTTGAACTGTGATTAACTGTATTGAGTTTTCTACAACTCTCTTCATACATTCGTCAATGGAAATGAATGAATGACTTTAATTTCTCATGTATTTCACACGCATACATACATATATATATATATATATATATATATATATATATATGTGAACTCGTATTCAAAATAACTGTGAGCAAATAATAAAAAATACAACTAACTAATGATTAACTAATGATTTTCATTTATATAAAAATGTAGTTCATATTAAGACTAATTGAAATATTAAATGTATTTGAAGCAAAATAAATTCAATGAAGATACAATGTAGTATCATAAAGTTATCTAAAAACGATAATTTTTGTTATTGATTATTTATTTCTACCTGTTTAAAATCTACCTGACTACGTTTCCATGCAGTTATTCTTATATAAAATCAATTGAATTAAAACCATATTTACCATAATTAAATTTTGAAGAATTAAAATTAATTATTAAATAATTTGTATTGAAAAGTTCTAAATTAAATTAAAATTCGTGAAAAATCTGATATTGAAATACAATTCACTGAATACATTTCATAATTTACATTTTAAAAATATGAAAGTATTATATTTCCGGGGGAAAAGTTTGAATTTTGGGTATTAATTCATATTTAATTCCCCATTCATCATAAAGATTTCTTTTACAAAAAAATTAAGAGTTGATTATTGTTATTTTTGATAAATTAATTTTTTTTTGTCTGCTGGGATAAAATTATTGAATTTTTTGCTATGGTCGGATTCAGCTTTTATACAATATTCAGATAGATTATTAGATGGAAGAATTTAAGTCTCGAACTATTCAAAAACACAGAATTTTAAACAATAAAGTAGAATTGTTTGTTATAAATAAAAACATAGTAAATAGAAAGATAAGATAAAAATGTCACAATGAATAAACAAACAAATAAATCATTTTAATTATTTTGAAAACAGAGACATTAAAATTCATATTAAAAAATTAAAACATACAATAATCAATTATTAGAAATTTTGATATTTTATGATGTGGAGGGGGTACTGATTCGTTCATAAAAGTGAAATTTAGTGTAAGAAAAAAACTTAAGACCCAATATCTAACTGCACGAACTAATCACTTTATTTATATGGTAAATACGGTTAAATAAAAAAAAATTCTCCTTATATACCATTAAAAAAAAATCTATACATTCCTCATTATATAATCTTATAAAGTATATCATAAAATGATTCAATAATATGAATGAGGCAGAATGAGAAAAGAAAGTATATTGGAAAGTGATGTTAGAACAAGAGGGAGGGGCGTACCCTCGACATGTCGCTGAGAGCTCTGGTTTTGTCCCTGTTTCACCATGCCTGTCTGCATCATGATCATCCCCACATCTGTAAAAAGCCAAAATCCAAAACAAAAATCCTCACAATTCTTCTTGTCACCATTCTTCACTGAATTATTAGTGAGGGTTAAAAATATATATATAAATATATACAGTTCCTGTTAACATATAATTTTTGGATAGGATATCTGGGAGCCCAGGGTGTTCAGTGATATCAATGGATAACGGGCTTATATATGTTAAATATGTTTATATGATTATACTTAATAATATATATATATATATATATATATATATATATATATATAATATCTATCTCCCAATGGCGTGTAAAAGCTTATTTTTTAAAATTTTATATAATGATCAAGTACTATGATTAAAAATAATATAAATAAATTTTATGGTAAGAGTTGAATGATGTATGTGTTTTTAAATATGTGCACGATAAGATATCCTGTAAACACTGCTCCCAAAAGCCATTGTATAATAACAATATATTAATTATAATAAAGAAAGATTCCTAATCATGCAATATAATAAAGTGTGCAAGTTATGAAGAGAATTGTGTTTACATTCCTGAAGGTCAAGCATGTCAAAGTGGTTGATTTTATTCTGTAAATAGTAAAATATGGAATATTTGATGCTCGCACATCGTTGATGAATCATCCGTGGAAAATTGAACATCAAACATATTGTATATTTACTAAAAGAATACAGAATAAATCATAATCTACGCATGACAAACTTGTGGAAAAGTTCAGGCTTATAAAACAGTATAATTGTTATATTTATATGTATTTTGTACATACGGATTCGCCGAATTATGGGTTTGATAAATGCCTCAGTTACTATAAATCTCAAATATTGTATAATAGATAGACTGTATTTTTTTTTTTGAAAAAAGGGAGTTAATTTTTGTCGTTAAGAGAGTTTATAAACATCCCTGTCTGAAAATTAGAAACGTCAATAATGAAAACATTTAATGAAATTGGATATTTAATAGTTACACCGTTATGCAATCAAAAATCATTTGGAAATACTTAGAGTTTTTCATATTAAGCAAATAGAATGGCTATAAAACTTATTTTTTTAAAAGTAATCTGTATTTAGTCTAACTTGCTAAAATTTAAAATGTAATTTTAGAAACTAGTTCTATTACCCCATATGCATATGTAAATGTGTATATGTGTGTGTGTGTGTATGTACGCAATACTTAAAGTTAATACTTAAAATAAGTATACGATGCGGATCAAATAATTATAAATTAAATAATTACCCACTTTTGCATAAATTATGAAATATTGATGGTTGGTAATATGAAGGTATAAATATAAAATTACCAAAAATAAATTTTTAGTAGTGAAATTAAAACAGTTTCAAAATTTAACAATAAAAGACAGTTTTTAAAAATAATGGTATTATAAATAGGACCCCTATTATATTATACATGTCGAAAAATACTGAAAAAAACTGAAACTACTGAAAATACTGAAAAAAATTATTCTTTATATTAATGTGTTAATGCGAGAAAAATAAATAATTTAGAAAATAAGTAACAAATCTGTACCTCATTATATGGAAAACAGTGAATTAACAACAGGAAAAAAATAAATAGAATTTTGCTTTGTAATATAATTCAGTAACTTCATATATTTAAAAAATGCAAACACTTCGAAGTTTTATCTAATTTCATGCCATAGAACTAAATGTTTTAATTTCATACGGAATTGTGTTTATTGGAAGAATATATGGACAAAAAATATTCTAAAACTTGCTAAATTAATGCATTTAAGCATCATAGTACATCATTATGTGTTACTTGTAAAACATTTGTAATTTTTCGTAATATTCAGTATTTTTTTGTAAAAAAAATATATTACAGTATGGGTTCCATTTATGAAATCATACTTTTTTAAAATACTCCTTTTCTAGGTTCAAAATTTGAAATTGTTTGAATTTCAATTCATCAGACAAAATCTTTCCACGCTGTGTAATATATTATTGAAAAAAATACAATAAACTTTTGAAGTAAAAATACTTGCTTACTTTTTAGATTCAAAATCGAAAAAATATTATACAATTAACAGGGAAAAATTCTTAACTGCATCTGGTAACTGATTCGATATTTATATTGTTGTTTGTCTATCAATTTTATTTCATAATAAATGCAAATGTGCAAAATCATAAGATTTGCTATAATTTTCTGTTCTATCTCTTTAGTCGTTATATATTTAGAATTTGTTTCGGATATACCTGAAAAATATTCAATGAATTTACTGAAAAAACACAATATTCATGAAATAACAAGTGTAAATATGTATGATTTTTCTACTACTTGACGCTATACGTGTTTCTGTCTTGTAACAAAAATATTAAATACATATATACAAACATGGATACGCACACTGAAAATTATACATACATATGAGATTGTACATAATAATTTCAAAGATGAAAAATTATTATTATATTTACAAATGATAGATACGATTTTAGAAAACACCATACTAGAATTCAAATGAATTAATTTTAAAAACAATTCAATATTTATTAGTGAACTTGCATAAAAGTCATTGCACTAGACGGAACTCGAATGTTAGAGAAGCAATTTTGATAATAAATATACACTTTTGAACTATATTCGATATTTTTAAGTATACATACCCACACATATACACACAAAATCATACACATATGTGTGAAAGTGTGAATGTATCTGGATAGATTTGTATGTATTTTACAGAAATGTTTTACGAATGCCATATTGTGTTATTGATTCAACAACAGATGATATTCAGTTAAGGTTATATAATAAAATAAAAAGTGAAATTTTATATAAAGAGAATACATTATTACAATTTTTTTCATTAAAAAAATGTATCTTAAATTTAAAGAAAAAATAAATTCCTTGAGATATTTCACACAGAGAGTTTTTACTGTAATTAATTTGCATTTTAAGACAATTGTAAAATAAAAGAAATTAAATTAAGATAATAAATCCAATTAAATATATTTAATTATTATGTTTTATTATATTTATGGATTGTATGTAAAACTTTCAGTATTTATTAGATTAAACCATCTGAAAAATTTCTGTAAAATGTACTCAACTATAGAGATACAAGTCCACACACACACACACATACACACATATGAATATATATATATATATATATGTATATATATATATATATATATATATATATATATATAATACACATATGTGTACGCACACTTAGAGATGTGATGTACATATATAAAAAAATGTAACATATACATATAAATATAACTATAAAAAGGGTAAAAAAATGCAAAATCGGTACCAATCGATAAATGCACTAACGGACAAAAAGTATGAGAGAAAGATTTAGCGAGCGAATGATCCAGCAGGCCAAGGCAGGATCTATAATAAGAAATCTAATCGACAGCTCTGAACCTCTCACAATTTATATGTCAATTCTGAAACTATGCTGACTGCTTCGTCTATTTATCTGAATTCTGTCGTACACTACATGTAACGTAAAATTTGGGCGAATTTCGAAATGACAACAAATTTGTTAGAGCTTGAAGAACTGTTTTCTGAAAATAGGTACAGATAAGTTACCTAATTCAGATGGCCAGTTAGGACGTTGCTGATGGGTTGCCACTATAAGCCACCCAAAAAAATGAGTATTGTTACACACTCCAAATCATTTAATTTGAATATTATCCCATTTTCTATTTTTATGTTTTGAGTTGATAAAAGTGGCCGTTACACTTTGTATTGACAAGAAATAGAGAACCGAAGTGAATAAGTAAGATTTTTTTTGCATGTCATGCAATATTCAGAAATATGTAAAATGAACAAGTATTGGCAATGAGACTACTTGTTTTTAATATAACAGTGTAACTATCATAAAAATAGAATAGGAATTATTTTTTTTAAATATTGTTTAGTATGCAATAGTATAAAAATTAACTATAATATAAGAAAGAAATATATTTAGTTACAGTAACTCACAATTCTTGCATTTGCACTTTTTGATTAGTGTTTCGTCCTTGATTTCATCGTGACACGCTTTACAATAGAACCAAGCCCTGAAATAAGATCCAATATTAATTTCATGTCTACTGTAAACAACCAGATTTTATCTAGAATGAATCATTTTTAGCTGATAACAAAACAGAACTCATTCATGAGATATCATAATAAAATCTGTAGAGTTGACAATAATTTTATAAATGTTTTATTGTTAACTGCACTGTTAGATCGGTATTAATTTAAAACAAAAATTCATTTATAACAATAAAAAAAATAGTATATTCTAGCAAATCAAGAGCGAGCTATTTCGTTAACAGCCTTTGAATATCGCCTCAACGAAAATACACAAATTACCTTTTAACTTCATCAGCAGACTGAGCAATAAAAAAACCTTGTGTATTCGCTTGAATTTTCGCTCCTCTTGGATTTATCGAAATTTTAGAATCTGTTCCTTCTTCACCACCTTTAATTTCAATTGCCAGCAGTAGTAATTTCAGTTTTGTGAAACATAATCTATAAACAAATCCATATTACATAATTTTAAATTATAGTTAATCAAACCAATTACAGAGATGAAAAACTGTAAACTTACAAGTATTTCATTCGCAATGTAGTGATTTTTATGCATGCAGAATAATTAATTATGAATATGCATTAATAAATATTTAGTTTTTAATATCGTTATGTAATTCATTTCTTACGATTTGTTATTATTTCAAGTAACATTATTTATTAAATAATACGGTATTGGAGAAAAATTGAAATTGTTTTCTGTATATTATTTTTTAAATGTAACAGTTGAAATAATCATATGCTATTTGGAAAGTGATTTTTAATCTTTTTTGACATCTTAGTTATTTTTTAAGATGGTATTTGGAAATTCAAAGTTATTATTTGCCAGTAAAAATTCCGAAAATACCAAAAGTACTAGACCTTTTTCCTCTTCGTTCATCCAAACGAAAAAAAATTATTAGTTTTTGTGCAAAGTTTTAATAATCGGCAAAAACGTCTGTTCTTGGACAACTTCAATTTTTTATAAGTAAAAAAATATATATAGTTATCGAAATTTGACATTTTCCAGATTGTAAAAGATTTAATGATTTAAGTATGTATATGAAGTTGTATAATATTTGTATTTATATAAAAATCAATAACATAAACATTGAGATTACATAATTATATTCTTAAAATGTAATTAATGTTACTTTAAAATTGTTAATTGTTAAAATTAATAATATTTAATAATGTATATTTCAGTAAAAATGATATGTATATACATACACTTAAAACTGAACTAATGAACATGCGAATTGTTTAAAATTTTAATTAGTTTTAAGATTCATTGAATACACAAAACGCTGTTGCAAAAGAGCAAATGAAATATTGAACGGAAGCTGTACAAAAATAGTAAATTAAATTCATTTTCAAAAATTCACATTGGCGCATACAAATATCTACAAGAGTATACATTTATTCACGTGTACGACTGAGGCTGTGTACAAAAATGTGTATTAATTGAAAATGTGATTGTAAACTTTATACAAATTAACACGAACTTTTGTTAGCTAATGACCAGAGATCTCAAATATTTTTTTATATTCATTTTTATTTAAACCAAATTTATGAAATAATTTTTTTTCAATTTAAAGAATTGTATAGAGGTGATTAATTAAATATGATAATTTATGATAAAGCCTGTTATTAGTCATATTTTATCTCTTTAAGCAATACATTTTTATATTCATGCAATGGTCTCAGTCAGCGATTTATATTTTAATTTTGTGTCCCATTTGACGCTTTTACTTTATCACTGTCTGAAAATAAGTCTCACTTGATTTATTATATTTATTTTATTATTACAATGTAACAGTCTGGCAGGTCAATTAGAGACAATCGAATTCAAGTATTCAAAACGAACCGAACTATTGATTTAAGCATTACATCAATCACTGGCGCATGATTGAATATACTTAACATTATACTTAAATATCCGATTCAAGACATGCTTAGATATGCGATTATGGTTCTGATAACTGTTTATTTTCTTTTAAAATTAATTTTTAAAAGAAAATAAATTTTCATCAAGTGTTACTTGACAGAATTTAAGATATTTCTTTTTAGGAATATTGAAATATTTTACATTTTAAGAAGACAAATTAAGAACATGTTTCTTTAAGTGTATGTATATAAGTATTTGTGCACGTGAATTACATATTCATTCATGAAAATATTGATACATCAAATGCATGAAATAGGCAAATCATGAATGTAAAGAATGACGAATATGAGTAGAGGTGAAATGTGGAGTTCAGAATAGCAAATTTAAAATTGTTTTTAACGTATATCGATTCTATATATATATATATATATATATATATGTTGAGCCATTATTGCTTGCTTCTGCCTGCTATGACAATCTTCAGATAGTTTAATATGCTTGATTTGAATTTTGCATCAAAAATAAAAACAAATTAAGAATATTAAGTTACCTAAAGATGAAACAAGTATTAAAACTAGGTGTAACAGGCAACAATAAACAGTGGTCTTGAAGAAAAAACAGTATCAAGAAAAAATATAAACAAACAAATATTTAACATATAACAGATACTTAATGAATAACACATAAACAAACAGATTAAAAACGGTAAAACATATAATTAAATTGTCAGTATGACAGATATTTCAATAACTAAAGTCCACGTCAAACAACTCACAAGCAAAAAGTATTACTCACAAGCAAAACCAAATATGAGAAGGGTATCAATCAAAAGTATGAAAGTGATGCGAAATGCTGCACATCAGGATTAACACAATAAATTTGAAGCAGATACAAAAGAGGCGAAAGCTCAAAATTCTTTAACATTTGTACAAAGATGTTTTCGAAATAATAATAATAAGAAACTGAAAATGAGTGAATAAACAGAAGTTTTCAGAAAATATTGACATCTTATAGAGTTTTTGTTAATGTTCTAAAATTAATGACCGATTGAATATTGATTATTATGTGAATAACAATATTTTGTTATATTTTATATGAAAATTCTGGAGTTCCATTATTTTTAAATGCATGGAACATGTATTTGTTATACATATATATATATATATATATATATATATATATATATATATATATAAATGTGTGTGTAATTTAAATTTCGATGATTCTATAAATGAAGAAAAAAATATGTTTTTAAATTGTAATGAAATATTATTAAGTCAATCTGATTTTTGAAAGTGTGAGTCAAATTAAAAAAAAAAAATAATTCCATTGACATAATAATAAATTCAATCAGTTAACAAAAACACAATATCATAAAACAAAATATAAATTTATTGTAATTTTGTCCTAAAAAGATTATATTTGTGTAAATTAATACTAAGAAAATAAACTATTTTCAACAATTCATAGCTGCATGAAAAATCAAACAGTATAAGTTCTCCATAAAAAATTTCACAGTCAACTAATTCGAATAGAAAAACGACATCATTAACTCCTGGTCACCAAATGTCGAGGCAAGGCAAACGACTAACACACGCAAACCACACACAAAGATGCTACTAGCCTAATCTATACAGAGATTTTCTTATTGAGCAACAAGTAAAAAAAAAACGTGTCGATTGATGTGTTATAGAGATTGACGAAACATTTGTGTTTATATTAATTACATGTTGAAGTTTACTTATCGAACGATCAATACGAAAAAAGATGTAATGTTTGTTAGTGCAATCATGCTGATCTATGTTGTCAATTATTGTCGATTATTACATGTATTGGTCTGATTTAATAGTTAATGGAAAATAATTAAAAAAATATACGGTACATTCAATGTTTCTTATTAGTTTTATTAGTGTTTAGTGTTTGTAATTCTGAATAGTATTAAATTAACAAACGATGTGTGACTGGATAAAAAAGCCAAAAACACTCATTTTTATAATAACTACTTTTTCGAATGAATGTCTAAAGATATTTTTTAATTATGAAATATGTCTAAATACAAATATATATATATATATATATATATATATAATTTTATGAGTTTAAAATTTTTTTAAATGAGAACAATATTTTTCTGATTCTAGTACAATAAAAAGTATAAAAGTTATTGCAATTAATTTACATTAATTACAAATCAATTAACATTCCAAATACTAAACTTTTATCAAATTGCCCAATTAATTATTATATATTTATGTATGTCGAAAAACATTTTCAAAATTTATCATCATCGATTGAAAATACCGAGTATCATTATATTTCTTCAATCCGTTGTCTTTCTTTAGTGTTATTACGACCGGTTTCGACGTTTCTGTCTCTAAGTAAGATTTCACAATATAAATTTATTCGATTTAATTTTCACTAGGACTTTTAAAAAGAACATCCCTTGTGTACCTAACACAATTTTACATTTTCTAACAATTTTCTTCTTCTTTGTTATGCTTTATTCTGAAAGGAAAATATATCTACGGACTATTTTATTCTAAGCAAAAATATTATCAATAGTTTGCAACGATATTGATTTTCTTTAACTTTTGAGTGAGAGAATTCTTGCTGGTTCTTACACAGATCAAACGTATCGATAAGGTGAGGAGTTTCGGACTAAGGAATGCGTTTCAGTGATAAGACATACTGATCTTATTAGTTTCTTGATATTTGTGATATAATTCTGGTTTGAATATTGCTTTAGGTTTCTTCGTTTCAAGAAGATGGCTTATTATAAAGGAGGAAATGAACTAGACATCCTCTATAAGACAATATTGGAGACTAGCATAAGCACAAGTATTTCAAATACATGTAAAACAAGAACGATTGGTATTCATTAATATTTCTTTAAAAAATATTTAAACAATCAATTAAAAACTATTGTAATCTAATCGTATAAGAATATCCTAAATAAGTTTAAGAAACCATTGGTATACTTCATATCTAGATAATCGATTTATATTAATAAAGTATATTCTTTTTTAGTATATGAAACGCGTCGCATCATGGCCTCATAAGTCTCACTGTGGCCACCACTGTTATAAAGCAATTTTAAATTAAGGAAATTTGAATCGCGAAACCATATTGAGAATAGAAATTAAAAAATTAAACAGTTTTCTCTAAGCGTATCGAAATATATAATAATTTATAGAAAAATTTGATAAAAGAAACTTTAATAGTATTTGGGGTATTAATTAATTTATGTAATCTAATGACAGTGCCCAATTATCATTTGGAATATAGCTTAAAATTGATATATGATTTAATTTGTATTAATTATTATATTGTCGTTCCTGTTTTTGATCATTTTGATTTGATGCCATGCAGACATCATTAGATAGTGATTATTTATGTGTTACTTTTGAAAGAATGACTTGATTAATCGAAAATAACACTTATCTATGAACAGAAACTAGTCACAACGGCCAAGAACAAGAACGATGAATAATATTTGCTGAAATAGAACATATTTCAGTTAATTGTACAAGTGAACAAATTTCCCGTGTGTGTATGTGTTAATAATATAACATTAAAAATATATACATACACATCCATCTGTACATGAAACAGTGTTTTTTTTCTCTACCCTACCATAATCAAAAATTTCTCGAAACAAAAAAAAAATTTTTATCTGAAAAAACTACTTTCACAGAATGCACAAACGTTATTGATAAAAATGTGTGTATTGCGTGTGTCAGTGCAACATGATCATCGAGAAATCTTACTCGCTGGCTTGTGGGAACGTCATGCCCGTGAATGAGGGGGACAGTGTCTCAGTGTACATCTCGCATCCCGTTCCCTGCAGATAATCGTTCTGCCACGCTTGAGTGTCGGGAGACTGAAACCACAATACATACTACTTGCATCTGTTTAATAAATTTAAAATTACTTGAACGAAAGGTATTTTTTTTAAAAAAAAATCGTCATGTTTCGGCTTCATGTTCTCTGTTTCTTAAGCAGAACACGATGTAGAATGTAACAGCGAAGACCATCACTTTCTCTAAGATAAAGGAATAAGAATATGTATATTTAAATATATGAATATATATTTATACGCATGTATGAATGTAATGAGAAAATTATGATTATCGATAACAGCAGATATTACATTTAGCAGATACCATGTATGACAGGCATGTACAATAAAGTCAGTAGTTGTTTGATGATGCCACCGTAAATATTCAAACAAAGAAGAGAGTCGAATCCTGAAAAACAGTTTTCATTTAATGTTTTATTTTTCCATCCCACTTGATCTGTGTGTTATATTTAGAACACATTCAAGTATTGTCTTATTAGACACTATGATCATATCTATTGTACTTTTCAATTAAAACGATGGCATTATCAAATATTTTTTTTAGAAAAATATAGGATACATCGACAATAAGGTAACATTTAAACATATACATAAAGCTGAGAGCCACAACGTTCATTAATGTACATATGATAACATAAATGATAAGTATGCTGGTTTTGTCAGCTATGAGAATATAGTGTTATGGGAATATAAGTATAAAGTATATTTTGTGCATGGTTGTTGATTCTTAGTAGAATTTATGTTGCGCACGTTGACTTACTCTGTCGCTTGCGCAAAAGGCATTCCTATAAACGTGGGGCTGAGTGTTTCTGTGTACATCTCCATACCGGTACCTCGTAAATAATCATTGGTCCACACCTGCATGTCTGGTGACTGTAAGTAGCATTAGGTAGGTTATGTCTTATGGCAGAGTATTCATCAACATATAAACCATTTCAAATGATTAATTATAACGCTGGTGAAAACAAATTGTGGAAGATACACAAACACACATTGACATTGAAACATATCTATTAAACACGAATAATTTGTAAATCTAATGTTAGAACTCGTGACGGAAAAAAACAATTCTTAACATAGACAAAAAGTACTTTTACGGATTCAAAATCACACTTACAGTTTTAAAGGAACGCATAGCAAACAGATTTGCCATCATTGTTGAAAAGCCAGGTGCTAGACAGGATTGTGCAATGAAACCCAATTTCAACTCAGCCAAACAGATCACATCGTCACCTTGCTTCCAGTCCCAAGATGGAATGTTCAAAAGGTATGCCTATTGGAAATGTTATAAAAATATAAATTAACAACGTGCCTTTTTTAATTAAGTTCGAAATATTTTGCATTATTTTTAAAACCTTGAAATATTATCGATACTGCTAACACGAATGGAATAAACGTGTGAGACTGGATTCAAATCCATGACATTAACGTGCATTAATAATATTATCAATTTTTTTTTAAAGTTAACACAAAAGATTTCATAATTTCTTATTTAAAAATCTATAAATATCTATATAAAAATCTATATTGTGAAAATCAACATGAATATCAACATTATTTTTTTAGTGCGATTCTTCGAATATTTATGGTTGGATCACTTCTGCATTTCATAATGATTAGTTATATATATATATATATACATACATATATATATATATATATATATATATATATATATTTATATATATATATATATATATAAAATTAGTACTTAGGGTATTCTCAGCTAATTTAATTTGAGAAAAAGCTATTTGGAAATCATGTAAGTACCAAGACAGATTGTAGTAAAATATTAAGTTAATTTCCAACGATGAATATTCAAAGATCACGACCAAACTAAACAGCAGGAAACGACAAGCGACAATCATTCCGATATAAGTATTTTCTTGTTTATAATGTTACTCTGTATAAATATACAGAGTAATATTATAAACAAGAAAATACTTATATCTAAATAGAAAGACTTCAAAATGTATTAGGTACACATGCAATGCAAATTGATGTCAATGATGACTCTCAGCACTGAGTTAGTTAGGCATTGTATTTCAATCGTTAAATTCTATTATTGAAAACAATGCAATCTCTCTCTCTCTATTAAAAAAAAATGTCCGTTGAACGCTTAAAGAATTTTCACTCAATATATAATATTTATATTGTCCTCACACTATGTATCTATAATAATCTAGGCGTTTGAAAAAATATCTTGCCCGCTTGTCGTTCTTTCACTGTCCAGTGTGATCGTGCATTAAAGAACATTACATAAACGAACAAACAGATATGAAAACAAATACATTTAACTTCAATTTCAAAGTATAATTCAATAAATTCGTGAACTTTCGAACATACTTTGTTGTGGTACTGCATAAGCTGTATAATGACTCTAATATCGTCACTGTAATTTTTAATCGAGATAACTCTCATGATGTTTGCAGCATCTTCAGCATCTGGATCTTGACAATACTTGTTTGCCAGAACAAGACAAGCATCTGCTTCATGAACCTGGATAAAAAATTAAATTTATTATGTGGTCGATATAATATATACATTATTATAAAATATTTGTATATATATATAATATTGATAAATTATTAAATCAATTTCTAATACCTTTTTCATGATTTAAAAATAGTATAAAACTGAATCAATTTTATTTACCACAGTATCAAGAAATATACAAGAAACAGTCATGAATCTTAATACTATAGAGGTTTATTAATTTTTTGAAAATACTTGAAGATTGTATTCCTCATATTGTTGTTGATTAAATTTGTTCATTAAATATAAATTAAATTTTAAATATTTATTGTCAAATATTTTTCATATATGATTAAATTTCATGATTATGCATAGGACTTGTAGCTACGATTAATATAAATATTTAATTCATCTAAGAAAGTTTTGGTTTTAATTTGTTCTGTACACGTGATTAATTCCACTTTCATTTTTTGTAATGAAATTATTAGAATTAATTTTATTTGATAATTTAAAAATATGTTATTTAAAAAGTAGTATTTCTTAAGGTTTCTATATAAGCTTATCACCTTTTTTTCTAAACGTGAAAAAATATGTTATCCGAAAAACAAAAATTATAATAAATAGGCCAGTGTCGATTTGATTGAACAGTTGATTTTAAAAAAACAACAATGTTTCTTTCATTTCTTTTTATCAGACTTTCACTGTTTAGTGTCCAAAATTTCATTCTGACACAAGATTACACGTTTTTTTTTTAAATTAAGATAGTGTTTTTTCGGTATATCCGAGTGAAAACTGAAATAAATTTAAATTAAAAAAATATTAACAGCTTTCTTTAAAAAATACTTTTGAAATTAGATGCACTAGGCTGTTAGATAAATAATTACGGTTTTATTATGAATTTGAAAGTCGCAAACCGCAATTATTTTTATACCAATCGAATACATTGAAGATAAATTACATTTTTCTCCATTCAGAAAATCAATTATTTTCTTCGAACGATTAAAACCCCACTTTCTGTTGGAATTTTATAACAATGAGGAATATAATCTCAAAATATTGTTAATAAATAATTGGAAATCTTATTAAATATAAGAAAGAAATGATTGTAAATTTATGTAAATTATAAAGAAATGTAATATACAATCTATAAAAATACAGAAAGGAAAAAAATTGAAATTTTCTAATTATTTAATGGTAAATTTTTCAATAAAGCAAATATAACAAATCATGCCCATTTTCAAATATACATATAAAATTTTGTGAATGTATACTATATATATATATATGTATGTATATATATATATAGTTTATATACATACACATATATATATATATATATATGTATTGAAACAGTATATACATAATAAATAATTTTTGAAAAGCATGCAGCTTGCTAAAAATGTCACACTTTAAATGTGTGTCAATAAAAAAAAAAGAAAAACCAAAAAACATTCCAATTATGTAATGCTAGAATAATAATTAAAATTTAACTACAGTCTTTATAAAAAAAGTAACTAACTGAGCATATCACTAAATGTATATATCTAGATATGAACAAACTTACCGATTATTAATTTTAGATAGTAGTCGGTATTCTTATTTGTCAATTTGTATATACATATAATATATATATAATAATTTCAATGAAAGCAGTAATTATATCAAATCAATAAATTTTAAAATCATTTATTAATATATAGGGTGTGAATATTGAAATTATACCTATATCGTAAACAAATAGAATGTACTTTTATACCAGATGAATCTTACATTTTATAAAAAAAAAAATAATAAGATAATTGTATTTTAGACAACAGTAAAATTCGATGTGAAAATGTAATTGAAAAAGAATGAAAATATTTATTTGCTATCATATATTATTTTATTATATTTTTTTTTATTTTTATATCTTTTTTATAATTATTATTAAAATATTTTTTAGTACATATATATATATATGTGTATATATATATATATATATATATATATATATATATATGCCTTTGTAATCTCAACCTTATATCTTCCGTATAAGGATTATATATTCCTTATACAATCCATATAAGGATCAGAATCCTTATATTAATCTTATAAGGCATATAAAGTGACTTTATATGATCCTTATACGGTAAAGAAGGTCATATTTTATAGGCTTAACAATCATATATGGATGATAGTGGTGATCTTATGCAAACCATATATGGTTTGTATAAAGTGAATTTATATGTTCCTTACACAGTTCATATAAGGCTGAGGTTTACTAGAGTGAAATCAAACAAACAATGAGTGACAAAGATAATAAGAGTAAACAACCTGCAGAAAAGTTAATAGATAGAATATAGAAACTACTAACTGAGAGTGAAAAGGTTTAGAGACCAATGAGTGGATGTAAACAGATTATAAAACTCTATTTAAAATGTAGGAGAAAAGAGAAGAATTAGATCGTTTGAATTAAAATAAGTTATATATTTTGTCAGCAATAGACTGTTAATGATTGGAAAATAGGATATATATATATATATATATATATATATATATATAATGATAAAAAAAATATTATATAGGATCAATTATCGAAAAAATAAAAATGATTCTATTTTAAAACAGGATTTGGTAGTTTGTATTTTTATACTATAAACTGTTTTCATTATTGGGTATTTAATTAATATTTGCTAAAACTATAAGACTACAGTTTATTGTTTCTCGCTATCGACTATCAAAACAGTAATTGGATATAACTAAAATGTAAATTTAAGTAGATTTATCGCATGCTGTTGTTTTTTAACTTATCATTTATTATATCTTTTTAAAAAGAATGGTTAAAAATGTATAATCGTATATATTAAAATTTATAAGGCAATGTTATGAAAATATAAATTGTTTCATAAATAACCCCATGCTGCACAAATTTTAATTGTAAAATTAACACCGTAACGCATATATTTAATATAAAGGACTAATTAATCATTTCGTAGTGTTAATAGCACTCGTTAACTTATAATTAACAATAATGCACCCAGAGTTAATGACACAAATTTAATAAATATAAGAATTAATTACTGGGAACATTCGTACACATCTTCTGCGAACATTCAAACGATTTCAATCGCACTTGCATTTAATTCTACTCACATGTATTCAAGGGAGGTAGAAGCATTCACATAGTTGTATATTTCTATACAAATCGACCTTACCTTAACCCTTTGCAAATCAATTGGGTTCATTATAGTGCCTTGGAAAAACTCCACAGTTGTAAAATGACGTTTGAACAAGCCTTCCAGCTCAAGATCAGGCGGTTTCCTGTTAAGACCCAATCATCGAAAAAAAAATAAAAGTTTAATAGAACTGTACCAACCATAAATTGTCTTCTCGGAGGGTTATTATCCTCAAAGTGAATAAACATTTAAATTCAGAAATAATGCATGTGTTGCCATGCAGACTTTTACATTATGGCAGTCTAAAGTCTACGAAAATGCTAAAAAATTTTATAAGAAAACTGATTTATCGTCAGTAAATTGTACGTTTTTTAATTTACAATTTTAACTTTATAACAGAGAATCCCGTAATAAGTATGTAATATATATATATACATATTTATAAGACACGTACATAAAAGCTTCTAAATCTGTTTTCCCGTTTAATAAAAAAACAACAAAAATATTAATCACATGTGCCTCATACAATGTATGAAAATACAAAGCTGATACAATTACAAACACAGAATCCAACGATCGCAACCAACCAATGGTCTACTGAAATAAAAGTGTTTAAAATGCCAGAGACTGTGGTTTTTTGTGTTCAATAGGTACCTTGACTCGCTCAAGGTCTACGGCATTCATCATTGTACCCTGAAAAAACTCGACAGTTGTGTAGTGACGCTTGAGCAATCCTTCTAATTCCAAGTCGGGTTCCTTCCTGTAAGTCAACACTAACTTAATTCGATATGGATCGGCATATTGTCAGAGAAAATAGTATTTTTAATCATGGAGACAGAACAGTTATTCGTGTAATGATCGGAAATATTTAAAAATCGACTATGCAAGAACTAAAAAGTCAATAGGACGGATTTCTGTAAAGAAATGTTTTTAAACGAATGGAAAAATAATATTGAAGATATTGAAAAACAGTATGCGTCGCAAGTTCTGAAATTATAACGTGTTCACTGTCTGTTTTCATTTTATAATTGTTTCAATACGCACGTATCGAATATTTAATTGTTTTTAATGTATATTTAATTGTGTTATACTTCTTCAAATGATATAAAATAATATAAAAATTACACATAATTACGAATCATTTTATATGTATATATAGTCGTTGCCAAAAGTATGGAACATCCTGAAACATCCTGAATATATGCATGTGAAAAAATGAAAATAATGTCAGCTGGTTATTTTAGTCTTTAAAAATGTGAACGTTCTCTGCATTGTCATCGAAATGTTTTTACGATTCGACTCTGCATCTCAAAAAAATGCAATGTCTAGTGTTGTAGACTAATCTTGCTGTGAGGCATAGATCAGTAAAAAGTTACTTACAGAGAAAGTAATACACAGAAAAAGTTTAACTAAATCAATAAATGGCATGTAAATAACGTTCTATCAATATGAAAATAATCCCAGAATTCGTCTCCTGTTATTTTACACATTTTTTATTTTTTTAAAAAAAACTTTTTCGAAATAACACAGATCTTCTGAAAAAACGATCTGTGAGTTGGACAGACAGTAGAGTTAAATTTTGCTCTTAACTTTTATGATTTCGTGTAATTTCGAAGCATTTCTTTGGCTAATGAAACGTTATTATGAGTATCGGTGTCAACTGGTATCAAAAATCCAATTACTCAAAATGAACAAAATTCTTAAACATATGCTAAGACATATAGAATCAAAAATATTGAGATGTGATTTTAATGATTAATATATTACTAATACCGTTATTGAATTTATTTCAAGATTTTGACTAGTACTGCCTTAAATTTTCATATTAACATTTTATTAAATTATTATCACATTTTTAACTAAACATTATTTATATTCAATACAGTAAAAAAGTAATTTATTAACTTTTTCTTTTATTCTATGAATAAAATTATGACACACATACACACACAAATATATATATATATATACATATATATGTGTGTATATGTGTGGATGTATGCGTTTGTCTTCCAAAGATTATGTTAAATTGAAAATTAATAGAGTGAAAAATATAGAAATTAAGTTAATCAAAAAATAATAAAAATAATTTGTATGTTTGCTTAAACATAAAATTATAATTGTTTTTTATTATTTCTTCTTGTAAACGAGTACAAATATCTATATCTATATATATATATATATATATATATATATATATATATATATAATTTATAAAAAAAATACTGTATGAATTATAGATATTTTAATTTTTGGAATCAGTTTACATAAATGAAAATTATAATAAAAATTAATAAATAAAACAATAATAAACATTAATAAATAAAATAATAATAAACATATATAAGTAAACATCTATAAATAAAATAATATGTATATATAGAAATGGACTGAAAGAAGAGACACATATTTAAATCACTGTATCAAAGAACGAAAAACACTATAATTATAAATAATTTACCTGTGCAAAAACACAACTTCAACATCCACGTCTTCTCTGTCTTCGTGTAAGAAATCTTTCAAAAAATGTGATACTGATTCATATGTAATATGTCCGCAGACGACTATGTGCCTATATGATAAAAACCATTTTAATATATGACAAACAAGTACGATTTCACACTTTACATTTACGAACACACATATATTTCCAATGTTCATTTATGACACATATCTATAGAAATTAATCTGCTGCCCCCTATTTCATTTAAATAACTTTGCTCTCAAATATCTACTCAAGGTAAATATAAACTCTATTACATTACGATGTTCATGAAATTGATATCTTTGTATCTGTTTCAAACAATCTGCTGCCCCCTGTTACGAAATTTAATATCTTTTTTGTTCAGTCTGTATATTTCTTTTGATAGAAAAATAGTAATAATAAATTGTTTTACCTGAATATATTCTTCATTTTATATTCCTACAAATCACCAAAACTACAAAGAAAAATACTAAGCTTCTATTAATAAGTGTTGTATACTTTGCTTTATTAAATGAAACGACTATTTTATTTTCATAACAGTATCTACATCTGCATATATATATATATATATATATATATATATATATATATATCTGTTTTATTGAAATACTACTGAATCGTTTTAATAAAACAAAGTTGAAATAGCATTATAAAAATGTATGTATTTGCGTCTATATAGCAGCGGTGTCTCAGTAGCGGCATGCAATTAGATACCAATTGAACAGAAAATCTCACATTCTGTTAAAATATATCTAATTAATTTCGAAATCATCATAATTAACTAATAACACATATGTTGACAATCAAAACTAAATGATTATAAAAATAGTTGGAACCATGTTATAAAAATATCTTGAAAAAAAAAACCATCCCAATCTAAAATTAATAGTACTAAGACGAAAAAAAAATTGTGCAAGAATGTTAGTACGTATACATACGTATCTGTGTGTGTATTTATGTCTGTAGATAAGAAAGTGTTAAATGTACATTGTCTGAATTGAAAAAGACATGCATCACTAGAGTGAAAAAACTATTTCTTTTTTTAAGAACGAAATATTTCATGCATCAAAAAGTCTATTGAAATACCTAGATAATTTAATAATTAATATTAGACTAGAATGATTTAAATGTTGGTTGATATATGTGTGCATATATATATATACATATATATATATATACATATATATATATATATATATATATATATATATATATTTATATATTATATACACACAATGTAAACAAATTGTTATGTCTGATTTATTTGTGTAAAGTCACGATTCTTGCAAGTTGTTTCCCGAGAAGCATTAAAACCCCCTCCTAACAAAATCTAATTGTGAAAAAAATGATAATGGATTGAATGAAAAAGAATGAATGTATACATATATACACATCCACAACATTTATGAATGCATACATAAATTCACAACATACATACATACACACACATATATGTATGTATATATATATATATATATATATATATATATATAAAATTATGAAATTAACATACAAACATATATGTATACCTAAATGAATTAATGTTAAATGAACAATTACATGACAATATTTGATATCAATACATTTTTAAAAACAGATATGAATTATTATCCATGTATCCATATAATATAAAAAAAATTATCTGAAGAAATACACCAGAACTGCAAATCTGTAAAATGTAAGAGATAGCATTTTTGTTTTAAAAAATGTAATATGCGAATATCTAGAATATTTTAAATCATAATATCTATGTGGCAGATGTTTAAAATTTTTCTGTACATTTTTCCCGTGAACAAATTCGAAACTCATATCGATTTAAGTACAACAAAAATGCACATTTTTCTAAATCTAATTCTATTTATAAATGTTGTATGCATGTATAAATCTTGTAAAGCTCTACGTCTATGACTAATTCCTAAATGTAAGAAATTGTAATATTAACAAGTATAAATAAAACATGTGCATTTTTGTGTCGTTTCAGTAAATATGATTATTTAAAATAAAACTAGATTTTTTTTTACTATTCAGTAATACTGATAACTTTTCACACTTATGAAATCGTATAAATTTTTTAAATTACTCTGAATATAATCTCAACGTAAGTAATCCATTCTCTTGAAATACAAAGACAATTTTCAACAGTGAATACAATCATATTCTTTATCATATTATAAATGTTAGACAAAAATGCTAAATCTTATTCTTTGATATCATTGGAAATAATGAAAACATCCACTTACATCAAATAAAAAATAATAGACATTTGCACGGACTCAATAATAATTCAATGACTGGTTTAAATAAAAAAAATTTAACACTGATCGTTCGAAATTTAAAACATTTTATTTGATGTAGTTAGTTTTCTTAAATGCATTTTTATGAAAATAGTCGCACGCTTGGATAGGAAAGGAAATGTATAGGAAAATTTAGAAATTTACAATTTACGGAAACTATTCCGAAATGTTATCATGTATATTAAGAAATAACTATCAGTATCCTTAACTAAATAGACGTTCAATGCGGGAATTGAACCCAAATTCATGATATCATAATGCAAACTACTGCCTCATTCCTACATTGTTCAGTTATTAAATAATACAATGCCAATACTCAAATATACGAATAAATTTACTCACATATTGAATATTATTCTCAAAGATACATAACATATATACAAAACACGCACACACTTGCATTTTTACACTACATACATACACACTATACATGAATATGTGTATACATACACGTATAAGAATATGTTTACATTTGTTTCAAAAATTGCAATAAATTTAAATTTATGAAAATATAATTTGATTATATTAAAGTTTATATTTGCCGTTAAACAAGGTAATAATATTTATCTCTTTTTTACTGCTGCAAAGATGTCAAAAATCGAATAGTTTTCTATTCTAGAAACAATTTTTAAGAAGTTGGAATTGTTTACGTACTTATGATCCTATTTTTATACTTTTCTTCGCGGGCTGCTTTCATTAAATCATTCTTAATATATTCTTAATGAGTGGTTTCGACTCTTAGGTCAGTTTTAGTAGCCGGTGTATACAATTATATACATCGAGCTACCAAAAGATGGACAAAGAGCTGAAACAATCCGCAGGGGAATACAGTAAGATTGATCGAACGGAAACAAACTGAACAGGACAAAAAAATCTCAGTTATAATTGAATAAAAAGAATGCATATAATAGAGCATAATTATGCCATATAAAAATGATACCATAAATACCAACATGGTCATTAGAAATGAAAAAATTGAAGAGATTTGAACAGAAGTTATAATGCATGTATTTTTATCACATTTCTTCAAACCGGTATATTTGTTTCCTGCTACTGTTTAGTATTTATTTCATCTCTGAATATTTTTTAATATATTTCATTCATGCTTAACATTTAACCGGTACTAGATAATTAACATATTTTATGTATTAGTCTATTAGTTGATCCGAAGATAATAGGAACATCAGAATCAATTGAATTAGCGGTAAACAAGACCACTGATCCAAAGAATATTATATGAAGATTCATTGCAGCAGATTTGTAAGGAAATAAATTACAAAGTGTAACTAGAAATTGTACAGATAGACTGAAATAAGATTATGAGTCATAATTTATTTTATATTTTTTTTTTCAAAATTGAGTCAGAAATTATTCAAGTAAATTGTATAAATGCACTCTGATTCAATTACTTGATTAAAATGTTAAATTCAATAAGTTTTTCTTGTAATATTTAATTTCGTATTTGATCAATGCAATTTATTCAAAACTAACAAATCATAAAAAATGTAAATTTAGAGTCTTTTTGGTTGAAAATGACTATTATTAAGTCAACTGACATATATATATATATATATATATATATATATATATATATATAATCGTGTATATATAAACATTTATCCAAACCATTCATATACAAACATACACATACTCACAAATATATATGTTCAATAGCTATAAATAGTAATAATAAATAAAACGCAATTACCAAATTATTTGTACAATATTAATATCAACTTGATATAAATAAAGCGATATTGCTATTCAAAAATAAGTTCAATGCAACTAAATATATCGATTGAAATAATTTATTATGAAAAAAACTCTTACTTGTTCGGAAAGCAAAATGTCTATGAAACATTCATCAAATAATACTGAATATTCTGCAAAAGCTTGATAATATTGAACATTGAAATGTGAAAAAATACTTGAATGGTTTTCTTTCAGAAAATTTGCAATGTGAAAATAAGATTTTAGATTTTTTTTAAATATTTTTTATTTATTTCTTACTTGCATTTTTTTATATTTAGGAGTAGATAGTGAATAGATGTGTATTTATAAACGTATACGTTCACATGCATACACACACATATGCATTTATATATATATATATATATATATATATATATATATATATATATATATATATATATATATATATATAAGTATATAACACACATTCATACATTCATTTATTATTCTTAAAATTATGTTCATATCGATTTAATTTTGATATAGTAAGAAATGGAAATAATAGCATTTAATTCAAAACATAAGTTTTCCGTGTAAAATCAATGTTTTTTTTTATTTAATCCAAATTAAACGATATAAACAAATTTCCCATTAAGTTAAATATTTCGTCTTATTTTTTTTTTGGTTATGATGAATTAAGATTTATATGAAATGAAACCAGTCGTTTTTAGAAATAAAGTATTGTTAATCTGAGATACAATGCAATAAAATATGCTTAAAACTAAAAGAAGAGGCAATAATCTAATTTAGTCTAATAAGAACTTCTTATTAAGTAATTATTGCTTTAAGGGTTCGTATGTGCACACAGCCTGGCCACGCACATTTAAAGGTAAAAATATACTTGCATGCGGGGCCTTGTTATACTATTGCTTTAATTGTTCTTTACAGACTGAATAATTTAAATTCTAATATTCAACTACAATGAAAAGTAAACTTTTCTTTTTAAACATGATAATATAGAACATAAATTCAAATCTAAGAAGGAACATGATAGTTTACTAAAAAGGAAATATAGTGGACAAATATTACTTATGAGAGGAATTTTGAAATAAATAATGATAGAAAATAATTGTAACTGTCCACAATACAATATACATAGCTAGAGAGTCATAGAGTTGGTCAGCTACACAGTAACACAACAAATATGAGGAGCGGGGTTAGGATGTGGGAGAACAAGCGTGCAGGTATACAAATGAACGCAGCATCGTGCTGCGTCACGACGAGCAGCTCTCACCTTCTGCCTCGCTCGTTCTTCAAGGTGCCGCCGTACTTGGGCCTAGTCCCGATCAAGTCAATGATCTCGGGAATACAACTGGCAAATATCGCCTAAACGCCGGCCAGACAGAACAAGACACTCGTGTCAGTGAGTCGCAGGGGGTGGGAAGCGCGACGTGCACGTTTCCCGATATAACGGACGTGCTCGAAGCGCTGACGGGACAGGGGTAACAGTTTGTCGAAGGGCGAGGGACGGGGATGAGGTCGTAGCTGCATCGTGCCAAAAGAACGGGATAGATGGCGAGAGCACGACGAGCCGAAGCAAAAACGGGAGGGAAGAATGTTGAAACTATTGTTCGTGATCGGGAGATAATGTAATAAATATAGATGTGATAAAAATAATTGAAAAATCACCCGTTTGCACGTATTTTCCACAAATAAAGGATAGTCAACTGAACAAAAAAAAAAAACAACGACGGAAATGGTCAGAACGTCGTCAGTCGACATCGGTACCACAGCACTCGGGGTCGCAATCATCCTGTAGCGCGAGGTGGCGGGCCACGAGCCCAGCCGACCCCGCGCTGTGCAAGCTCAGGCTGGTGTGGCGTGGCGGCCTACGGCAGGCATGTGCGGGCTCTGTGTGCACGCTACGGGGGGATTACTAGCTCTACAAGCTAGAAATGATTGAATTGAGCCACATCGATTCCGTATGCTCTAGCAACTGTGCTTCAGAGCAGTCGTCAATCACCGAGAACACAAGCAAATAAGTGGAGCATCAACTCTGTTAGCGCATCTAGTGAAACTTTGTGTTTGGCTAAGCATACGGAATTTCATCGATTGGCATACTACCCGAGCTCTGCATGCCATCCGTTCACTAAATCGAACCGCTATATTTACCAAGATCAACGCAAAAATTCTACGCAACAAACCGAAACCAAACGATAGCTCGGACAGGCACGGGCGGGTGCCTGCGTGTGTTATTGCGTGGCAATCAAGGAGAGCGCAGTACCTGCGGCGCACGTCTTTGCTGTATCTGCCCCCGTACTTGGGCCGGTTGGCAGCGAGCTCCGTGATTTCAGGAATCCAGCTGGCAAACACGGCCTACCACCACACAAGCTACATTGACTGGACGCCACACCCACTATGCCACACGTACAACATTCACTCTAATCTGAGATGTAGCAAACGACAGGCTCTCTACAATACCAAACACTGACAAGTTTCGGTCGTGTGTCCGACTATTAGAATGCACGTGAACACTTATGAGTCGTGGCGCGAGAATTCGCATTTATAGAAGTTAAACGTGATTTTTGGTGTTTGTGTTTCACTGTGACGAAACAAATTGTTATGGCACGACAGAGAGATAATAGCTAATTACATTCTAGTGTGTTTTCAGCCGGTGAATGATCTTACACGACAACTAATTTCAGGCTACAATCTCAACAAATATGTTATGTACAAAAGTTCACAACTTTAAGCTAACACTAAACAATTAAAAATCTACTGCATGGTATTAAATTTGATATCGACACAATATACATCCGTGTCGATATCAAATACTATACACACACACACACACATTTGTCCGATGACTATGGAAATACCTCAGGATTTTATACTTATATCCTTTAATCATTCCTAGCGAGATATAGGATACGAACATGGAATTGATTCTCGACAGTCGAAGAAGGTCTAAATAAAATTATGACACATTTCATCATCATCAAACTTAAGAGATTCATGTCAACACAATAGCAGAAAAATGTAAAATTCCAATCACCGAAACTAATTTCGTAGCTGATTCCCCAATGAAAACAAATGTGTATGACTGGAGAAACATCAGAGATATGAGCCACTCCGGTGGAGACAATATTTATAATAACATTGATCCAATGATAGAAAATGATTTAATAAATACTCAAGATCGCTGTTTTTATAAAATAAATATTTGTAATATTAATGGATGAATTGAATTCAAACATTTATGGTATTTGTCGAAAATTGAGTCCATGTTCATATAATCTTTCCAACTAGTAAATGTTTAGTATTAATATAGTCATCAAGCACATGTATGTTTATATACATACGTGGGGGGATGAGTGAAAGTTTATATATATATATATACATATATATATATATATATATATATATATATATATATATATATATATATATACATAGTTTAATGGATAAATTTTTTTACTTGAAAGTGCTTTCAAAAAACTGGGGCCATTAACAGAAAGACATGTTTGTTTGCCACTACACCAAAATATCAAAACAATGAATTGAATGATATTTGACACATCTCAGATATCTTATAAAAATTTAGAGGATGGAAAAATCAGGAGAATATTTCTGGGTATGTTTTAAAACTATTAATATATACATCTTAGTGCACATGTTATGCAAGTGGGGGACAGCAGACAACTAAATATTGTTATTTATAAACCATGCCAATACAAATTGATATTAGTACTACTTGTACCTTACAACATGAGTAATTCATATATATATTATTTTGGTTCTTTCTAAAATAAATAAATCAATATAGCTTGTACATAAAACTTCCGTTCTAATTAATCACGCTTAAGGTACATATTTCTGATTGAACGATTAATTTTTAGTGATATTAAAAACATGCTAAATGTATCACAGATCATCATCAGAATTACTAAAGGGAAACATAAGAGAATATACGAATTTTCATATATATATATATAAAGCAAGAATTTTGTGACATTGAATTTTGGAATTCTACAGATATTTTTATGTTGATATATCATTTCATAGATGTATTTTTGTGTTCATATTGCAATTGTAAAGAAGAATATAATAGTTTAAAACATTTACTGTGAGATCATAAGCTGATGGTAATAATTCAAAATAATATTTATTTCAAAATATGAAATACATTATTAACATAAACCCTGTTTCAAAATAAAGATGTCGACTATTGATGAGTGTATATGCTCTTATATGTAAATCTATGATACATATAAATACGATTCCAAAAATTTAATTTCAGACGAAATTTTATTATTGTAATTATTAATATCAATGCATCATTTTTGATTCAAAAGTTTTTTTTAATATTTTAATTATTGCGTTATATCCCTGATACATAAAATGATTGAATCTACGAATATTATCTTTTTGAATTTATATATATATAATAACTGTAACCATCAATATATATAAATATATTGTAATAAAACATTTTTTCACATATTTTTCTCAAGAAAAGCAGTTTCATATTTTATATATAGATTTGAACGATATATTAAAAGAATGAAAATAAAAAAATCCAAAAATATAATTAAACGAATTAGGAAAAAAAAATAGTTTATATTGTGGAGAATTTTATAATCATTTGAAATAAAAAATGCATCAATCTCTTTACCATTTCTTTAAAGCTTTATATTTTTAGTTGATTGATTTCGTGATATAAAAATAAGTATCGAGATATTTTCAATAGTTTATATTTCAAATTAAGTTTTTGAAATGAGACAAACTCTACTAGATAGATTTGTTTTGGAAAATTATAACGTACTAATTGTTTAATAAAAATAATTCAATGTGAAAAACTGCTTCAGTACAGAAAATAACGCCTCGTTTTCCACAAATATACAATACAAATTACAGTTACAGAAACTGAATATATCAGCGCATGACCTCATTTTCAATGTAATTCAGAAGTATAATAATACCTCTTTCCATGCTCCCTTTTGTACTCGCCACTGTATTTGGATCTATTTCCTACCAGCTCAATAATCTCAGGAATGCTACTAGCAAATATGGCCTGTGAACAAACATGTGCAACACTACACACAAAAGTAACGAGTGAGTTAACACATTACACAAGAAGTAACAAACCATTGAAGTATCAAATGTATATACAGATTATGTTAGTGCACACCTAAGGAAAAGTTTGCATTTAGTAATTAATAATATTAAAAGAAAGAAAAGAAAAGTTCTCTAATTAAACATGAATTACACAAACATTAAAAACACACAACAGCACCAATTACAATGTTTTCTAAGAAAGAGACAACGACTTACAACAAATCAAGTTCAGAAAAATAAGAAAACAATTTTTTACAAGGAATAATATATTCTTATTCGCTTCGAATTTCGATCCATACACGATTATAGTTTATGGCTATTTGTAGATTAAAAGATTCATAAGCGATTCGAAAATTTATTTATCCAAACTTGATGAACATTTTACTACACACACACATAGAATCAACTGGTTTATGTAATGCACTGTGATAAAAGCAGGACAGGCAAAATACAGTGTTAAATTTATTGCAGAAGTGGTCAAACTTGTTGAATAATATTTTGTGACAAATGTGTATATATGTATATATACATATATACATACATACATATATATATATATATATATATATATATATATAAAACTGCAATTAAATAAATCATAAGCAGATTCAAAAAAATATTTTTACTATTAATAGAATCAAACCTCTTTTGTTAGATTATTATAGACTATATAATATTTTTTTTCTGTAATATATATATATATATATATATATATATATATATATAAAACACATACACACATTCATATTGTAAAAAATATTAATTACATTCAAGTAATTGTGAAGTTTATAACCCATTTATTTTACAAATACAAAAATAATAGAAATTTTAAACTAAATTTAGATTGAATTTATAAATATACATAAAATATTTTTTTTCTGTACATAGATTTTTTTATTAAGATTTTTTTTATTTTATTATCTTGTAGATTGTTTTTTATGCCTGTGATTATTAATGAGTAGATAGTGTACATTTTCGACCAGTAAAATAGGAATTTATATAAAATCTCTGTCTATGACGAATTTAAATCTCGTTTAATGTAACAAAATTGCAGAACATGTGTTAAATCGTTCATTAGACGGATTTGGAATAAATTTTCTTAAGAAACAATTAGCTTACTTTAAAGAAATGACAATAATCGCAATTTAGAAACTAAAACTGAAAATTGTAGGTATAACATTGACCGATACTGTATTTTTAACAGACTTGGAAAGAGTTTGAATTAATTGAAATCCTGCACCCTGAAACAGTTCCCTTTCTATATACTCATCTTCAGCGGAAAACTAACATGAAATATTAGCAACAAGTGATAATTTACATCTTAAAAGGGCTTCTATCAGTGGATTTCATTTACAAGAATGAAACGTATATTTATTATTTATAAAAGAACAGCAATAAGGAAATCCAAAGAGAAAATAAGTAAAATATCTCAATAATTGCGTGTGAATTAAAAATTATTATTTTTATTATATATATATATATATATATATATATATATAAATATAAATAAATAGATAGATAAATAAATAGATAGATTGATAGATCGACAGAGAGATAGATTGATTTTAATTTTATTTATTTCATTTTATTATGTACTTCGTATACTGTTTTGTTCTTATAAATATATTTGCATAAATCAAGAATATTAATGTGTGTATTATTTTATGTTCATTTTGTACATTTTGCAGCAATAATAAAAATTTATATATATATATAAATACATATATATATATATATATATATATATATATATATATATGTTATACAACAAAATGTCACATCAATATATTCAACTGTATTCAACTGAATCAATTAGTAATTGAACATGCATGGAAAGACTTTTGGTATTGTATGTTGGATTTTATATCTTGATCACTCATTCATACAAAAAAGGACGAGAGGATATGTTGTTGAAGTTCAGTATGATAAGCAGGATATGACAATAAATAAGTTCTGGAATTTAGGATTAAGTCCGAGTACAGCATGATTTACAACTGAAATTACTTAAAATGACAGAGTGGATAACTTATCACATTATACAAGAAATATTTTTTTTTTTACAAAAAGAATATAATACAAAAAAAAGATCGAATTCAAGTAAATGTACGTGTGATAAGTTTCATTTGCCTATATAATCATCTTCGATTTTATGATAGGCTGACATTTGGCAGAAAGGCATGCGTCGCAGATGAAGTAACTTATGTATCAATATTTACGGTTTTGGTGCAGCCATTAAGCCACAACGAATAGGTATTTTAATATTTATAATAATTTTCAGTTTGTATAATTTTATTAATGTTTACATATAAATGAGTTTATAATTGTGTTTTTTTTTTAGAAACGTCGATGTGAAAATAAAACAGATAATGAATGTTCTTTCAGTCAAAGAATACATTTCTCTAGTGTTGAAACTTTAATTATCGGATTCATTTTTAAGATACATTAGTTTGGTATCGCTGTGAATATATACATTTTTTTTTTAATTTATGTACAAATTTTATTTTTAATACATAAACAACACTACGGATAATTGGAAACACTAGTCTTTTTACATACCATGCTAGGTTTACTCATAAAATTATTTTAGAATGTTTAAAACTTTATTACTTTTTTTAATAAACAAAATTCACAAACTGATTGATAAGTATTTTAAGACAGAGAATTTGTAAAAAAATATTTACAAATATATATATCTATTACTTTTATATGTAATAATTTAAAACAAACTGAAAATTTTACATATCCATTTATTATTTTAATACAGTGATTTATTAAACTATGTATTATTTTTCTACACAATCTTGTTTATTTATCAAAAAAACGTTTCCGGATCGAAAACATTAGTCAATTCATAAACAATTGTTGATTTGAATAATAACACATACGTTTATGATAAACATCCGTATTAAAATTTAAAATGAAATTTCGATTCGTAGAAATGACCATAAGCAATTGGGTTGATTAAAAATTAGAAACAGATATTATTTTACTTACCAATCCTACGAGTAGAAAAAACACCAAGAAAGTTCTACCAAGAACAGTTTGGCAGAATACATCACCGTAGCCTACTGTTGACATTGTTACAATTAAAAAGTAGACACATGTCCAATACGATAGTGGTTGTGGATTGCTAAACTCAAGTGGATCACCTGAATTCTCCAACTACATAAAGAAACAACAGTATATCATGAAAATCATATATTCAATTGATTTCCAATGTTACTGCAAGTATTAACCAAATTTTATATCAATAAATCTCATGTTACGGATCGAATTTTACAAAAAAACGGATTATAAATTTAAGTATTGGTACATTTTAATTAATAATAATATCTAGTTTAAACTAAGTGGTTTTACCATATTCTTGATGATTTATAGAGGAATGTGTTTAAAAAATGTATAGGTCATGTATATTTATTAGCATTACGATTATATAATTTTATAATATTTTTACATAATTCAAACATATAATCATCTTTTAGAATAAATATTATTTTTTTAAATATATATATATATATATATATATATATATATATATATATATATATATATATTAACGAATAGCCAAAAATTTCAATTAAATAATTTTATTAAGTGTAAAATTTCCAGATAATTACTCATAAAAACATAAAATATTACAAAAAAGTGTGTTCAATATTTATAATATCATTTGAAATAGCATTTATTAGATTTATTTATTATTATTATTATTTATTTAGTACATATTAGTATGTAACCGGTCAAAGTCGTCGAGAAAATAAAAACAAAATTAGAAAGAAGAAAAAACTGTTTATTAGTTTTTACAACAAAATATATTTAAATATAAAAAATACCTAAGAACAAAACTTAATGAATCAAACTTCAAACCTATAAGCTGACAAACCAAACATTTCTCGTCACTTTGTCCTGCGAACAAAGTGACGAGAAATGTGGATTTTTATATATAAGAGTTCTATGATTTAAACTCATTTATTTTTGATATTGTTCAATATTCTTACAACAGTTACTGTTTGTAAGAATATTGATTTTTTTTATTAAAGCTTTATGCGAAATTAAGTGTTCTTTTTTTTGGAAGAACCTTCTTCTCGGTTCCGATTCATACACGATTATTTTAAAAAAAAATAATTTTCAATTCTAAAGTGTTCAGAAATGTTAAATATGCAGATTTTTATGAATACAAATCACCAGGATAATATTTCAAAATTTTATTGTTTTATTTAAGTGTGTATGGATGCATTTATTACTAGAAAGGTATGTCGTTCCAAAAGTGTGTATTGGATCATAGTTAAAAATAGTTTTTTAACATTAAAGATTATAATCAGAGAGTTTTTAATTTTACACTAACTTTCTAAACGATCTGATATTTATTTTTCGTAGAAAATTTTATTTGAAATCTATTTATTTAATAAGAATACTTCAATATTGAAAAAATATAATAATTTTATGTATGTACATATATATATATATATATATATAAAGGTCTAGAGACAAACAAACATTAAAAAATATTAAAATTAGTAATTTATTTTAATTAAAACAGCGATTTTAAATTTTATTTTTATATGCAAATAATTGAACACATTTTTATTTTAAAAGATACGAGTATTCTTCAATTATGATTATTTAAGAGTGAAAGAACAGAACAAATCGAAATAGAAATTGTCGGTAAACCACATTGATTTAAACTAATAGTCTACAAATCGCTTATTCGAAAAGTATTTTCTTATTATACAGTGAGCAAACTAGCAAAAAGCCTGTCAGTTCATGTAAAAACAAACTATTAACACGTTCAATGCTGACAGGAGGTGTACGAATAGTTTATTGATATTATCTTTGATGAAGGGAAACGGTTAGTTGTAAGAATATTTCTGCGATCCTCTTTTTTTAATTATACTTCTATTGAAACGATTATATAAAAGATAAATATCGTATGTGTAATCTAGAAGAAAGAATAAACGTTCTAATAAAATTTAAAATTTGAAAACTTTTTTCAAGTTCAACTCTAATCATAATAAAAGAAATGTATTATGATAGTGAAGTGGATAAAAATGTAATTAGATATTCAGTCATAAATACCACTGTACAAGAGTTTACCAATTGCCCTTCAAAAATATTTATTTTATTATTTTTAAATATCTTTATATTAGATTTAATCATTAATGAGTAACTGAATAGAACTCGATTAGATTTTCTTTTACAATTAAAGAAATACCGTCGTGTTCTATAAGACGAGTACAATATTTCATTAATAATAACATACTTTTTTAGGGGATTTCGTTTTTACCCCTATAAATTTATTTACGATCTTGCATATATTTTATTACGGTTATATGCTCGATTGTATAAAATTATTTCTATTGAAATAATAATTATTTTACAAATCTGTATCTGTACTCATTTCTTTTATTTGTTTTGCTGTGATAACAAATATATAATTTTTAACCAAGTGCTTTATATAATTTTAATTTAATTCATGCTGCATGCATAATCGTTTATGTACTATTTTATAATTCTCATTTTGTATATTTTCGTAAAGAAAAAGAATAAATTTCAAAAATCGCAAATAAAAAGTTTATACTAGGAAGAATATTAAAATATATATGCAATTAAATTATATGCATATACTAATTTAATGAACTCGTAAAACTTTTAAAACTCTAATTGTAACAAGTGAACTATTATTAATCCGTTTAATATATAAAACATCGTTTAAAATCACTGCCCATATTTATATATATTGTTATGAGGTATAAGAAATTATTATTTCTTAAACGTCTCTATCTATAGCGACACATCTAACACTCATATGATAGAAAAACTAACAACAACACTAATATATTTCTCATACATTTATGATCATCATTATCTACATGTTTATACATAAATCAGAAATTGTGGCACCTAATAAAAATGTGCAACACAGATTCATTATTGCATAATACTAATAAATGCAACAAAAATTGTTTCATTTTACATAGACATGCATATTCACTTTGATGTTTCTTTACATCAATGTGCAGTTCAGTCATCTATCTAAAGACAGTTTCAACAGAAAGAAAATTAGAAAATCATTTCACCGTTTCGGTAACAAATTATCAGTTAATTTACTAATCAACGATCTGAACTATATATGTCAATAGAATAGGAAGTATCCTGTAAAAAAGTGACTATAATATTCTACGTACTGAAAAAAAGAAATGTGTATATATCCAATTTTTCAACTAACAAAAAAAATAATTAGAAATATGATCAATTCCAAGGTTTAAATATAATTTTTACTTGCAATAAAATTTTGTCTAATAGTCGAAATGTAGTCAACACTTAATATATTCTTCTCTCTTGCAGATCTCTTTCATTGCAATTTTAATCTGAACTTTATCCAAACATTATATTAAAATAAATCCATAGAGTGTTTTTACTATTATTCTTTTTTTTATTAAAAATATTTTATCTCTAAATATCACATTTCCTACGCATTGAAAGTGTTAATATTAAAATATTTATCTTCTTGTAAATAGAATGTTTCGAAAATAGGTAAAGGTTCGTGTATATAACTGCATTACTTACCAAATGAATAATACCTGCCGCAGTTAACCAAACTGAGATAAATATTGAGACTAGTTGAGCGAGTCGAATAGAACTAGAAGTCTTCAGAATGTTAAGGTACTGTAGGATGTCAGGCACAGTCATGAGACGCAGTGCTCTCAGGAAACGTAAACCTATAAAGTGATGTTTTTAGATTTTTGCATAAATATTTATAGTACATACACAGAAAAAACAGCCGACAGTGATGCGAGAAAATACATTTGTATAAAAATAATAAAATAATGTGAAGTATTATACATCATTTAATTAAAAGCATGTTATAATCAATCAATAAAATAAATCAGTCAACAGAAATTTAGCATAAATTAAATATTAAAAGTCAGAAAATGTCAAGTTATAGAATGAAATTGATTATATAGTTCAACTGTAACTTACATAGTTACAATTCGATTTAATTTTTTAAAAAAATAGTTTATTAATGAGACATTCTCAAACATCTATTCCTTCTATTGAACATTCTTAAATATTTCAGGACTTGCTGAAATTCGAAAAAATATAGAAAATAAACACCGTTGCTGTCAAGCAAATTAGACTGAAGAAAACTTTTCAATTATTTGTCAAAATATTCCCATAAAAATCCGATATTCCCAGTCATTCGCGTTTTCTGATCGATTGACGCTAGAAAACTTTTAATGTGTGTACTGGAAAGTTTAACTCGCTTCCAATACTGTCACGAAATGTGTTAAATCTTTTTTTATAAATTCCGTTTGAAAATTTAAATGATTATTATTTATGTTATATTTACATGGATGGCCTAGAGATTAATAACAGTTGTTAAAACATTAATAGGGGATTCGAAATGTTTAGTAAACATCATAAATGTAACTTTTATGATGGGTGTATTTTTATTTACCATTTATTTGGAAAAATATTTATCAATGACTGTCGTTTTGATAACTGTAAACTTTTCTACGTTTAGAAACTGACTTATGTTAATTGACTTTCGAGTCATCATTTATGTTCATATTAATATCTAATAATTTTCAGCTTTATAATTGTTTCTTATATTAGATTTAACATTGCTGCATTTACTTTAAAAAAATACATGTATTGAAAAATATCTATTAAACTCTGTTATTTTAACAGAAAGATGAGATTTTTACATAACTAAGATTTTAAAATACGTTTTTTTTTTAAAAAAAAAACGACAATGAATGATGATTGACTATAAGTAAGCATATTTGACATTTTTGAATTTAACAGAGAAAAGATTGAAGGGTTTAAAAAAATAAACATCCACAAATTTAGTCTTACCGTAAAATACAGTGGACGAGAAATTAGAAATTAAAAGGGTTCATCAGTTTTTGATGTAATTTAAAATATTGTACAATAATAAATAAAAGCATTTCTGTTCTATAAAAAATCAATATCTGAAAGAAAATCATATTTATTGCCTTCCTATATATTTGCAACTAATATTACCATTCTGTTCTTAAGAAGTATTCTTTTTTATTAGATTCTTTATTTATCGACCGATTTGAATTTTAGTCATCACCAGATTTTTGATAAACTTGAATTAAAAGTTTACTAGAATCGAAAAATGCTTGTAAGTCAAATCAATCTTAGTAATAGAGAATCTAATAACAGCCTGAAGAAAAAAATGAAAATATAAAATAAACACTGATTTAAATTTCGTACTCATTTTTATGCCTAGCATATAATTGTTAATTTGTTAAAAATATATCTATTTCGTTCTCACCGATCCATGTTCGATCCAAGTATATGGACACAAATGATGGGGGTATCGTAAAATAGTCTACAAACGAATACATCTCCAGCATGAACCAGAGTTTGTCACTAGCAGCTATAAACTGAAACAGAAATAATATATAAAATACCAATTGTAGTGTTAACACTGATAAGTTCACTTTCATGAATGAATCATTATTTTACACACTGTAAAAGTTTCTCATCAAAATAATCATCGACATTTACTTATTGTCTATTTTGATCATCTGTGAGAATTTCGATATAGATCATATCTATTTCAGATTATGCATAGGGAAACTTTTACATATACTTAAAGAATACAGTATTGAAAAATATCTATTTAACTTAAATATCTATTTAACAACGAGGCCGTACGAGCTGCCAAGACGAGCATCGCAGTGGTCGATCAAATGAGGTGACGACTCCAGAAATGGTGAAGAAAATCCACAAAGCGGTACTAGATGATCGTCGACTGAAAGAGCGCGAGCTAGCAGGCATAGTAGGCATTTCAAAAAGTGCGGTACATCGCATATTATCTGAAAATTTGGACATGAGAAAGCTGTGTGCAAGATGGGTGTCGCGTTTGCTCACACTCGAGCAAAAACAGTGTCGTGAAGATGTTTCAATTGAGTGTTTAGCGAAGTTTCACAGCAACAAAGCAGAATTTTTGCGCCGTTTCATAACCATGGATGAAACATGGGTCCATCACTTCACACCCGAGACAAAAGAACAATCAAAACAATGGACTGAAAAGGGAGAACCGGCTCCAAAGAAGGCGAAGACCGTTTCATCTGCAGGCAAGGTCATGGCGTCGGTTTTTTGGGATGCGCGTGGGATAATTTTCATTGACTATCTTGAAAAAGGAAAAACTATCAACGGCGAGTATTATGCGAACTTATTGCAACGTTTGAGCGAAGAAATCAAGCAAAAACGGCCGCAATTGGCTAAGAAGAAAGTGTTGTTTCATCAAGACAATGCACCAGCGCACAAATCCGTTATTGCAATGGCCAAAATTAATGAATTAAAGTTTGAATTGCTACCTTATGCACCCTATTCGCCAGATTTAGCCCCCTCGGATTATTTTCTGTTCCCAAACTTGAAAAAATGGCTCAGTGGTCAAAGATTTCCCAACGATGAAGAAGTGATGTCGGCAGTTAATGGGTATTTTGAGGAGCAAGACAGTTCTTATTATAAAAAGGGTATCGAACTTATTGAACATCGCTGGGAAAAGTGTATAGAGCTGAAAGGAGATTATGTTGAAAAATAAATATATTTTTTTCCAAAATTTTTGTGTTTTCTTTGTTGGGTCGGGTACTTCTGGGACCACCCTCGTATACTCTCGGTTTAAAAAACTATTAAATACAAAACGTAATCGTTTGAAAGAGAACGAACGCAGTGGAGAGATAATATAAAAATAACATTTTTGTTCTTAGTTTAATAATTTTTCTGTCTCGGTAGTAATTCATTCCGTACACAAACAGACATTAATATAAACATGTGGGAGCATGTAAGCAATGTTATGTACACACGCACGCAAGAGTACTTGCAACCATATATTATTTAGAGTATTTATACAATGGAGGAAACGGACACGTACATAATACTGAATGTGAGTGCGTTACGTACGAATATCTCAGGGTAAATTTTTTATTAATACACGGCTGTAATCATGAAACCCTGATTTCATGGTCGAATAACTTTGCAATGCACTTAAAATAACTTGGAGCATGTGCACGAATTCTTGTACGAAAATTAATTTTTAAGGATTGATAGAATTGAATTTGATAGATTATTTTTTAAGGATTATTATTTTTTTTTAGGTTAGTTTAGTACTTTGAATCTGATCTTAAGTTCTTACTATGTAAAAGCTCTTCTTGTACCGGAAGTTTCTGTAGGTTTTACGCCCTGAACACCAGCATCTGACATCTATTATCTATTAACCTCATTGTGTTAATAACTTTATTTCAATTTTTTGGAAAAATATATCAATAATCAAAATTTAAAATATTATATATTTATAAAATATCTCATAAAATTTATTTAATTAACCTATATTAACCGTTTGAATCTAGGCGTGGATCTAGGAATCCATTTTTTCAAAAAAAAAACTATGATCTCAGAGCTCTATCTTTTGGATGATATATTTAAAGGTCACTAATTTCTTTCTAATAAGACTCTTTATAACTCTTTCTTTCATTAAAAAAAGATTACGGTCGTACAAAAAACAGAAAAATCTTTTTTTCATTTGAAATCATATGAAAATTGTAAATTTGAGAATTGGGTTGAATAATATTTTTTTCACAAAAGTTCATCATTGGAAGAAAGCGTATAAAAAATTTAGAGACTCTACGTTCAGGTACAAGATGTGACCGATGTGAAACCGTTTTGTGCACAATTGATTGTTCAAAATATTTCACACTCAACAATAATGTTTTTTCTGCAAATTTTCAATTGTAATCAATTTTTTTGCTTCCAATTATATGTTTCCAATCAAGAGATTCATGTTTTCTCGAATATTATCAACGATTTTCCACGATATATCAGATAGATGTGAAATTTCTAATGGCTAATCTGAATTAACATATTTTTCATACACTAGAATATTAAGATATTCTTGTAACCGACAAATTTACAATTTTTATTTTGATTATAATAAAATAATGTTCAATTAATAGAAAAATATCCGTTAAAATTTTTTACCACCCTTTCCCCGGATCCAAAAGGTCATTTAATCGTGTACTTGAAAAACAAATTATTCAGTTTTTGAAATTTATTATTGGTTTAGACACATTCAAGAGTTTTAAAAAAAATTTACTTACTCGTATAAAAAAATACACCATAAAAAATATATTGAAGGCAAGGTCAATCTGCTGAGTGATGTTGTTGCTCCATTTCTGACAGCGTTCTACCTCTTCACTGGAAAAATATTTTCAGAATTACATTTCTTCCTAATTTAAACATTTCCTTTTTATACTATTTTTGTATATCACTACTTTTATTGATTGCCACTATGACCGATCTGTTTTGAGGATTTTCAGGTAGATTTTGATGAGTATTAGTGGAATTTAACGAGTTAAAATTTTGTATTACACGTGGATACTAAGAACTTTTATATACCATGTTTTTTTTAAATATCAATTTTATCAAGTGTAAAGAAATTTTTGATTTTGTAAACAGTACTATATGAAAAGTTTATTATAAATATTTTGAAAAAAACTGCTTCGTGATTTTTAATAAAGAAATAAAGTATATTTACCTCGACGCATCAATAAAATAGATAATAAGTGATGCTATACTGAGGATGAACACTAAAACCACCTGAAACAAAGAAAAAAATATATTAGTCGATTGATACTCTGATCAATTTTAAGATCTAATAAATAATTAGTTTCTTGACAAACAACTCGGCTATAAATACATATAAAAAAATAATTACATGTATACTGTTTTCAATAAAAATAAAAATGTTGAAATATTTGACTGCAACGTTTTATAATCGAGCTGCAAGTTATTTTTCTGTATTAATGTGTAAGATAATACGAAAATACCGTGTTATTATTTTTGGAAATTAGTTATTTAATAGATTTTTAAAAAAGATTCTTAAAAAAAATTGTGTTTTATTTTTTCACAAATAAAAAATTAAATAATTTTATATTTAGTTAACTTTCTTGGTACCTAAGAGCCGATATATTGCCTTTTTATTTTCAGTATAATGTAATGAAGCCTTATTCGTGTAAAATTAATTTTTATTGTAGAAAATATTTTTCCACTGAACAGAAATATACAAGTTTCGGCATGTTTCGTCTCAAATAAGCGCAAATACCTGAAGTTTCTTTCAATTTTTATCATTAAAGTGCATATACTTCTGTATTTCATTAAATACAAGTGTTTTCATTTCCTTTTTTCATGAAAAATATTCTTTTCTTTCTCTTATGTCAAACTACATACTTTTACAATTAAATACAAAAAAAGTCTTGAAGTTATCTTCATTTTTAAGAAAAATATGTCAACTTTAATAAATGGCTTCAAATATAATTTTTCAAGATAATTTTGGACGGTACATAAAAAACTTGAGGTATAGTAAAAGGGTTAATTACTATTAATTATTAAACATATATCCAGTTATTGTTATTTATCTATTAAAGTGTTTTTACTATTATTGTATTATTCATACAAAATTTTGTATAATAAACTCAATATAATAACAAATAAATATTATATATATATATATATATATATATATATATATATATTTATATATGTGTGTGTAGATATGTTTGTGTGAGTGTGTAGTTTTTTTCAATTTTTCCGACACAACTTTTTGGTGGAAAAATCGGCCCAACTGACATATACGTGCAATTTCCGTCATTGGTTCTTATTCTCAAGAGGAGCGAGCAAAATAAACTAGAAAAAGTCAGATTCGAAATATAAAAAAAAGTACATAAAATATGAACAAGTTGTTTGCGATGATCGGGTAATTTTAGAAAAGTTTCAGATATAGGAAAAAAAATATTCGTGGAAAAATGTCGATGTCGATGCGAAATTCGGAGAAACATGTTTTCATATAAGAATTCAATGCACGCAAATACAATAAACTCGAAATGTTTGTCAGTAATGTTTTTGTTTATGTAAATTATTTTGAAGATTGTATTTTATTTCGTTCATATGAATAACACTGAAGGAATTCGAATGTAATTGAATCCGATTCAATCTTTCAAGTATAAATAATCTAGATTAACTAGTTTATATAAAAATAAATACTTGTAAATATACGAACACCTACATATATATATATATATATATGTCCATTGTCTATCTTTTTTTTTTATAAAATTACAAAAGTAAATCGATTTTAAAAATGAAATAAATTCAAACGCTCATAAGTTTTTTTCGTAAATATCTTGCACTTTTAATGAAAGTACTTTTTAGTTGTGAACTATTAACCACTTAAACCGTCAGTTACTTAAAAGAGAATCTTAGTTATGAACCATTAGTACTTGTCTCAACTACGCCCAGTCATAAAGTTGAGTGTTTCAGAGAAATTCATTGTTTCTATGTACTTGTTTTGTAGTCTGCCTGTGTGGATTAGAACTATTCTGAGTGATAAATTTTAAAATCGTGATTAATGAATATATTTTAGCTAAAAAAATACAAGATATTAGGATGCTGTATTGAAATCCACTTTTTTGAGCATTTATTTCAATAAAAAAATGGGTGAATACATCAATCAAAGTATTTGTACGCGGAATCTATGACTTTTTTCTACTTTTCTGGGAGAAGATCAATTCCTCGATAAAAAATGGTCTGTCTTTTGAGCTAATTCATCCAACAATCAAATTTTCGACTTCTCCACAGTTATGGAAATGTGTATCTTCCAAAGAGTACTACATCGATCGGAACAGGTAGTAATCAGGTGAGGAGAATGCGCTGGGTGCAGGAGAACTTCCCATTCGAGCTCCAATCAGTGTTTGTTTCACGGCTATAGCAACACGGAGCCGAGCGTTATCATGGATAAGAATCACTTTTCGGCGATTTGATGCAATTGATGGTCGTTTTTGCATAAAATTATCATTCAACCGCTCCAATTGCTATCGACAACGTTCGGAGGTGATTGGTTTCCTTCTGTTTTAACAGCTCATAATACACGACACCCTCCATATCCTACCAAATAGAGAGCATTGCTTTGTGACCGTGGATGTTTCACTTTCATGTCGACGTCGATGGTCGGCCAGGATCAACCCATGATCTATTGCGTTTCGGGTTGTCGAAATAGATCTATTTTTCATCACCGGTCACGGCACGTCACAAAAAACTCTCCTTTTTGTGCCTTACAAGCAAAGAAATCGGGATGTTTAAACGAACAGCAATAGAACTTTTGGTCAATTCGTGTCGTACCCATCTACCTTCTTTCTGAATCGTTCTCGTGGCTTTTGAACGCCGTGGAATGTCTGATTTGTCGATTTCGTGCTGTCGAGCTAATTATTTGAGTGTTTGAGCATGATTTTCTTCTAACAGATCTCGCAGTTGTTCACCTTCGAACTTTTTCGATTGACCTGCCCGTTGTTTGTCGCGAACGTCGCAATCATCACTTTTGAATCGTCGAGACCAATCTCTACATACTGTTTCCGATGGAGCAGATTCATCATACATTTTTTCAAACAATCGATGAACATCAACTGCACTTTTTTCATATCGAAGTAGAGTAGAAATACACATCAGAAAAACAACATATCGTGTTCTATTTTAATTCGGTTATAGAAAAAAACTTGTGTAAACAGAGGATGGCGTCTGAGGACTGAATTTTAGTGGGAAATGTTCACACTTTAAAATGACAAGAGATATTTGTCACTGCCCACAGCATATGCACCGAGAGCAATCTACAAGTGAACAGCGGCTTTCAATGCAACCTCCTATTATATATATATATATATAAGAAAGAGAAAGAGAGAACATTGGAATGAATATTATGAATTTATTCATTTCATAAAATATTTCGAGCCCGAATTCATTTTAATTGCATAATTAATTACCGTCTGCATAACACTTCGCGTATGAACGAAATTCAGTCTGAATTCGAAAACCCGATCGGAACATCAATATGAGATAGCTAGCGCGAACGTCGTGCGAATGAAGAAAAACGATAATAGGGTAAAATGACGATAAAGTGTCCAAACGTGACCAGACCGAGCAAATGTCGGAAGAAAATGGAAATGCGGAAGTACGCGCATAATGGTAAAACAACGTCAATTTGCAGGAAGTGCGTGCTCGGTGATAGAAATGTTCTTTTGTAAATGAAAGATAATACTGTATGTTTGTATTGTTCCGAAACGTAGATTGTATAATAGTTGGAATCCAGGAGCATTCATTACTATTGTGTGTATGTACACTATTCACTAGATTATATTCCATTCAGTAACGCAAATATATACACACATACGCAGATAATTGTACATATGTATGCATACATATATATATATATATATATATATATATATATATATATCTGTGTGTGTGTACCTTTGTTAAACGAACTTCTCGATATGCGGAGATGCAACATAGCTAAATCAAACTGTATTGCACAGAAATAAAAGATTTTTACACCACTTAATTTCTAAAATGTAGATTCCATTTTCTTCCTATGATTCTTCTCCTGTGTGTATACATATAAATAGAGAAAATAAGTGTAACAATTCAAAACACATACATGAAATTTTTACATTTTACAATTTTATGCGGAGAGAGTGATTAATGCCCGTGCTTGATAAGAAAACACGATTTTTTTGAACAAATTATTTTTTTTATTTTTCAAGGTAATCTTCTTCTAGCTCGATGCACTCAGTCCAACACATTTCCAATTTTTTATCCCTTCCGAATAGTAAGGTTTATCAAACTTCTCAAAATTCGCATTTACAACAGCGATGACTTCCGAATTTGATGCAAATCTTTCACCTCCGAGCCATTCCTTCAAGTCTGGAAACAGAGAAAATTCACACGGTACCAAATCTCGAGAACGCGGTGGACGTGGAAGCAATTCGTAGCGCAATTCATTCAATTTTGCCACGATTTATGCGCCTATGCATTGTCGTGATGGAAGAGCACTTTTTTCTTTGACAAATGAGGACGTTTCTTCTTGATTCCATTATTCGTCTGGTCCAGTAATGATGCATAGTATGCTCCTGTTATTGTTTTCCCATTTTCAAGATAGTCGGTCAGTAATATTCCATGAGCATCGCAGAAGAAAGTCGCCATAACCTTTCAGTGACTTTTGCCTTCTTCGGTGCACATTTTCCAAGAGAAGTCCATTGTTTTGAATGCTCTTTCGTTTCAGGTGTATGGTGATGGATCCATATTTCATCACCGGTTATGTATCGACGCAAAAATTCATGTAAATTACGTTTAAACACCATTAAATACTCCTTTCATTCGAATGCGTTTTTGGTCGATTGTGAGCAAACGTGGCATCTATCTAAGGGATAGCTTTTTTATGTCCAAATATTCATGTAAGATGTTCTGTACACGTTCATCTTAGATGCCTACTGTCTCAAATATCTCATATACTTTGATTCTACGATTATTTAAAACAATATCATGAATTTTTCCAATCATCTCTTCAGTAGTCACCTCAATTGGACGACCTGGACATTCTTCATCACAAACGTTTATACTATCACGTTTAAATTAATTGAATCAATATCTGACGGTTGTCATCAAAGGTTCAGACTCCCCGTAGATAGCTTGTAAATTTTCTTTAATTTATCCACACGTTTTCTCGTCGAAAAACAGAAATCTATTCACTGATCGATACTGAATTTTTTCCATGGTTAAAAAAGAGCAATAATTGTTTACTTTGAATGTCTGTCGAAACTAAGCTAATTAATATATTGTGCTCAAACTCTGACAGCAGTTTGAAAGATAAAGCTATTAAAATATATTGCAGTTTGATATCGATGGTACCAATTCTTATCAAACACGGGTAATTATCCTCGTATAAAGGATAGTTAGTACAATCGAAGTATTAAAAATAAAATCGGATTTAACCTGATCTATCCTGATCTGAAATAAAAAAAATTAACCTATGAGTGCACACTGCGTAAACATCAGTATACTAGTCCATTTTTTTTATAAGAATTTTCTAAAATTTCTTCACAAATGTCCACAATATTTGATAGTTGTTTTTACTGACCGGTAAAAATAAATAAAACGGATTATACCTTGAAATATTTCTTAATTTACCATGTAAGCGGGTATTAAATCAATTACCGAATTATTTAGATTATTTTTGATATATATATATATATATATATATATATATATCCATGTAAAAAAATATTCTTCATTAAATCAAACGTTTAAGTACATAAGAGAAAACAAACATATAATAAAATAGTAAAGAAAAATTAATAACTCGAGAAGTATAAAAAATCCAGATTCACAATTTATTCGATAATGATAATTTATTTTTACGGCTATTCAAATATATATAAATTATGTAAACAGTGCAAAGTGAACGAACGAGTTAGTCCGACGTTCTCGATCCATTCCATTTCCAATAATATAGTCCTTTACTGTGAACGAACACACTTCCCGATAATAAACGTTGAAGTGTTCGGTTTTAACTTGAAACGATTCTAAAGCTATCATCATATTTTACAAAAAAAAAAAAACTACTAAGGGTTTGCTCCACAGCTACGTTGTATATTTGACATCCGTTGATAAATTCGGGAACGGCGCGCAGTTATTTTTTTATCAGTCACTGTAATATATTTGCGTTCGTTTACACACCAGACCATTATGAAAACCTATTAATATCGGTTAACCTATTAATGTCGGTTATAGTGAGATGTTTCTAATTTAAGTAAATTGATGTTTTATGAAAATCGAGTGGAACTTATCATACAGTCACTAGAAACATGCTGAGTATTTTTTTTTTAAAAAAATAATAGTGTTTGTGAAATACTTGAAAATATTTCATTTCATAGAGAAAAGCTACTTAATTTTCATTATTAGCAATTTCATTTTTATCATTTTTCTACTTACAACTCTATATTCACGCTGATTGACTTCTCAATATTTTTGACAAGAATCCAAGACATAAATTCACCCAAAAATAGCTCGGCGAGCTCATTGAAATCTGTCTTAAATGAGTTTCGTCTACTTTTTTGGTCTAGTGATATATATATATATATATATATATATATATATATATAAATTCATTTTATTATCAGCTCTAAACATTTTTCCATCTAGATATTTTTGGAGAAGACAAATACAGGTGAAATCTCTTGGCGCTTGACCAAGACTATAAGCAAGATATAATAATAGTCCCCAGTGTGTTTTCTTCACTGTTCTAGTTATAAAAACAAAGTATGAGAAAGAACATGGTTTTGAAGCTGACAAGACATTTCTGATTGATCGATGTTATTTTTTACAAGTTTGTAAGTTAGCTGGAGAGTTATGAACAAATGTGAACACAGTGCCCATTCATTCTAATTAATATTCACTTAGTTTTATTAGAAAAACACAGTCATACTTTATAAAAAATAAAGAAAAACTATTCTATTATATTATATTAAATAATAGAATAGATTATATATATATATATATATATATATATATATATATATATATTATTCTATTATATTATATTAAAAAATAGATATAAATTTCTATTAGCAAGTCTATTGACTTTCCCTTTTTTAAATAATAGCAAAAATGTTATACATTTCTTTTTTATTATATATATATATATATATATATATATATATATATATATATATATATATATATAAAACATAAAAAATATATTACTTAATAGGATGCATTAAAATTTAACAAACCTACAAATAATATTAGAAAAGATGAAATTGCAAAACAACTAGACACAAAAAATAATGAATGTAACTTTCCGTGTCACTATTTTAAAATTAATTATAAAAATATGCACGAGTCTATCTGATTAATTGATTAGACAGGGAGAGGTTTTAAATATTAGAAAGTTTGAATACACCAAGGAAATAAAGAAAATTAATTACAATAATTATCGTTCAATCTGTCTCATGTGTCGCAATTAAACAGTCACGTTGTAGTTTATGTTTTTTAGGATATGATAGTTTGAAGAATGCACAAATAACTATAATTATTTTAATGTATGAATTGTGTGCAGCGATGCGATACTGGTCGTTTTCTCCTAGGAGAGGTAGTTTTTTATACTTTAGAGTGTGTTTTTTAATTAAAGTTCATATTTAACGGATCATTAAAAAGTAGTCTGAAAATAATTCTTTGTAATGTGCAGATGTATAATTGATATATATATATATATATATATATATATATATATAGAACCGTTTTTATTATTTTAAACTGAAAATATTATAATATTCATCATTTTTAAACAAATATACAATATTACTAAGATATAAAATTATATTGATATATTTTTCAGTGAATCTATCGTTTCATCAACAAACCTCATTTCATAATCCTAAGTATTTTTTTAAAACAGTTCGTCTTTGATAACCGATCATGTATTTTTTTCTACATAATTAATTTTTACTTGAATTAAATTTAGTTCCATTGAATCATTCTTGTAGTATTTTCTACTGTGGCAAGTAGTTGTGTATCAGAATTCTCCAAGAGTAATTTAATAAGATCAAGATAAAGACTCAAATGATAATGCACACTGAATACCCGGATAATTAAAATATGAATAAGAAATTACAAATATTTTTAAGACAACAAAACTCATCTACTTCGAAAACATAGTGTTTTTATATTCTAATACTTGACTACGGATACCTTACTGTTTTTCTCCATAGTTAGATTGTAAAAATACACAGAATGCAACTGGAACGTATATAATATTTTATGACTTAATTTCATTCTTGTAGAAATGGAGAAATTTTATGCAGGAAGTAAAAGAAAAATCACAAATAAATACATTGTTTTATATAAGAAAAAATCGTTTTATACTATATAGTTGTTTTTCCTTGGCACTAGGAATTCATGCGCATTTCTTCTCCATAAAAAACTTTGGCTGTATAACAAAAATAAAAAGATATTTCTCTTTTTGGAAAGATATCAGGGTCGATTCTTATGTATGTACATACTGGCAAAATTTCAAACCATTTGGAAACATGGAGAATTCATCTTATACATATTGTGTTATTAACATTACATTGATTTTATTGGTAAATTCAGTTCACTCTAATTTAAATTTTATTACAAATATTGATATACACTGTGAAATAATATTTCTATCAGAAAGATGATACGCCTGTTTTGTAAGATTCTACAACTAGGTACTACCAACTATTGAGCTCTGGTTACAGTATTGATTAAAAGATTGTACACATGGTCCCGTATTATACTTACTAATTAATTAACTAATATACACAATTATTTTCTGAATTAAAAATAAAAACGATTTAGAAATTCATTTTTGTATTTATTGACGATACATCACCATCATTCAAAACATCAATATGTAACAGTATTTAAAAAATTAATTTGAATTATATATATACATATACATCAGCAGTAGCAGCAGTATCTGTCAATCTACTGCTGGGTAAAGGCCTCTTTAATGATTTTTCATTTTCTAAGATTAAATGTCTCTCTTTTCCATTGGTTTCTAATAAAATTTTTAATTTCCTTAACCTACCGGTTGATTGGTATCTTTCTTGGATATATATATATATATATATATATATATATATATATATATATATATACATCAGTAGGAGCAGCAGTATCTGTCAATCTACTGCAGGATAAAGGCCTCTTCCATGATTTTCCATTTTATACGATTGAATGCCTCTTTTCCACTGGTTTCTGATAAATTTTTTAAATTTCTTTAACCTACCGGTTGATTGGTATCTTTCTTGGATATATATATATATATATATATATATACATCAGCAGGAGCAGCAGTATCTGTCAATCTACTGCTGGATGAAGGCCTCTTCCATGATTTTCCATTTCATACGATTGAATTCCTCTTTTCCACTGGTTTCTAATAAAATTTTTAATTTCCTTAACCTACCGGTTGATTTGTATCTTTCTTGGATATATATATATATATATATATATAATTATTTGTATTTCAATTATTTTACATTTACTGGCAGAAATAAATTCAAATAAAATAATTTGACATTTATTTTTCACTCATTAAGACACAAAATCTAGAAACGATAACAGATGATATACATGTGACCTGAGAGGAACTCCTATCACCGGAACGATTTATCCTAAACAACCATATCATTATAATTAGAAAAAAACAAACACATTCCACTTCAATATTCTCCTCCTGGAGAACTGCCTTTATATGCTTGGCCACTCTTTATAAGTTTTCAATATTTTCCGTGTCAAAGAAAATAAACGATTCATATTTCTTTCAAGTTTTATTCTATTTTTGATCACACCTCGACAATCTTTCAGCACATGCTTTTCATTCTCTTATATTCCACATAAACTGCATTCTTCTGTGATGTTATTTTTTTTCAAATACCGATATTATTTCTGCACTCCCATTCCAGCACATTTTAATGTATTATTATACCACTTTAGAAATGTGGTTAATCTCTTAAAATTACTCTATTATTATTAATTTTTATTATTAGTTTCATTACATTGTATGTTTTTAATAAAACATGTTTTCTATTCGACAAAATTGATATAATTGGGTGGCTGCTTATCTATTGCTGTTGATAATTAGTTTATATATATATATATATATATATATATATATATATATATATATATATATATATATATATATATATATATATATGACAAAAGTATAACAAGTCAGCCGACTTTAATATAAATAATATATATTTTATCTGCTGTATATAATTTAGTTAATTGTGTGTAAACTTAACTTGACATGAACGGATGTAAACAAAAAGCGGATGTGAATACGTTTGAGTGACATTTTATACAACAAACGAAAAGTGCTTTTCAAACAAACATCTCAGTTAGAGAAGTATCATTGCACTTAAAGCATGAATTTGGATACAAAAAATTGCAGTTTGTTATTTATATATTAAAATAAAATGTTTAGAGTGTTCGAGTCTGTAGTTTATAAATTATTTTGTGATATCCATTCACAGTTAATTGAGTACAGTTATTTGATGGATAAAGATATATTTTATTTTGTATTTTTTTTATCATATGAAATGGACATTAAGTATATATATATATACACACATACATATATATATATATATACAGGGTTGAAAACACTATATCACCGTACTTGAACCATTTATGAAACGGACGGAATTAAAAATCATTAAGATTTTTTTTTTAATTTTATTAACGACATACATTTACAACTTTCTCATAATTTTTTTTAGTACGACGAAAGTTGTAACATTTATTGTTGTCACACCAAGAGGAACGTCACATTGAAAATAACATTTCAGTTCGTGAAGTTTTATGATTCTTTATTTATGAATTTGTTGCCAAACAGCAAGTAATTTAATGTTTTTCGCATACGCGAATCGAAAACGACCGTTTGCTCTTCAGTCACGCACATTTCGTCACGGCGTTTAAAACATTTTAATATTATCACGTACAATGTATAAAAAGTCGAGACGTTTACTACGAAATTATTTCAGGTTGTGTTTTTATTCAAGATTTATTTAAAGAAACGACGAAAGTATTGTATAAGATTTTATAACAGATATTCGCAAATTGTTCATGTACATAAAATGCATATACACACACATTAATGTATATATATATATATATATATATATATATATATATATATATATAGTCTAACAGTACATTGCTAGATGAAAATGTCCATTATTCATCATCCTTCATTATTCTGATTCTTTTACCGATGCATCTTCAGTAAATTCCTAATACTCTTATCATACTTGTTGGTTAATCTCTTTCTAGATTTTTTTAAGCACGAGCGGCTACGAGATATATTAAAAAAGAGATTAAAAGAGATAATTAAAAATTGTAAATACTGAAAATATACTTTTTACACGAATAACCGTCTTCAAGATAACGAAAAGTAATTAAAAGTTGTGAATTTTACCAAATCATTCTATCAAGCTTTGGGTAGCAACTCTTTAAAATTTAATATTTTTTCTACGAAACACTTATTGTTTGTGACCAATCACTTACAATTAGGTATAGTTTCTAAATTTGCACATGTACTACTATTGAGAAATAAATCAAGAATCGATGTGATTTGCAGTATCGATTGAATATTTCTATTAAATATCGGTTTTTTTTTAATGAAAATGTGAATGAATAGGAAATATTTTCTCAAAATAACTAATATAAACTATTCTAGAGAAATCAATTATTATAACTAGATTTTAATTGCAACATTTAAAATAATTGCAAGGCAATGAATTACATACAAAAATTATTAAATACAACTATTCTATATTTAGTAATAAAAAGATCGATAATATAGAAAAATGTGAATAAATAAACTCTATTATTTAAGAAATAGGTGTTTCTTAAATAATAGAGTTTAGTTCTAAGTTCACTTCAGCTTTAAAAAATATTTTAAAAATAATATTAAGATTTATATTCATTTAATTGAAATAAATTCTAATTCTATCTCATTTCTAATAACAATTAAGAAAAATTATCTTAAATAAACGTACCTTAAATGAACCCTAAATTTAAACAATTATATCTTTCTGATATTAAAAATAATATTAAATTTTAATTATATGTATATATATATATACAGAAATATAAATTAAATTTACATTTAATATTAATATGCATAAAATATATCTGAATAAAATAATTTTAACATCATTTTTCACATTCGAGAGATGTTATGAGAATTATTTACTTACAGAATTTTTTGTAATATTGAACGAATTAAATATTACTAATGAAACCAACAAAGCAATTACAATAATTATCACACAATCAAAAAGGAAACTAGAACAAATTTGATGTAATTACTTACATCAACAATATTAATTACGTTTCTCTTTACAATTGGGAATTTTTAAATTCTACCAAAAAAAAAACTATAATTATATTTATGTATAAATGATATACAAATAAATAAAAGTCCATAATCTCTGGAGAGGGTTGTTCATATTTGTACTTTTTATGTCATCTGATAACTTTTAATAATAATTAACATTTTTATTATTACTGGAATTTTTGATAAAATAATACAAATTTATTAAAGATTTTATTAGTGAATACATTTTTTCACCTGAAAAGGATTTTAATATTAAGCGGCGCGATTGGATATTATGGAAGATTAAATATTAAGAACAACTGTAGTTATTCTTAGTTAAAATTTAAGAAAATCACTTATTAGTCAAAATCTTCGTACTGTTTATTAAAATATTAATTGATTGATGATATTAAAAACGCTAAAAAGGTAAGCAAGTCTAAACCATTCCGTATTGAGATAAAAAATATATAAAAAAGAATATTCCAGCAATCCATCCACGTCAGAGTAGGATTTATGTGATCCGTACATACTTTGTTAAGTATTTGCAATGTGTATTTTCTCTTAACTCGGTAATTGTACAAAAAATGGTACAATATGTATATATATATATATATATGTTTGATATATATATATATATATATATTTGAACATACGTATACTCATTTGTATAACACAGTTTCAGTTTCATTTATTATAATCAAGTATTAAATTTGCACAAGTAATATTCTTTGAAACTATGCAAAAAGGAACAAATATTTTTATATGAGAATATATATTTTTTTTCAGCAGGTCTAAGGAATATAAATTATCTCTTAATATCTGAAACAAACCCTCATCAAAAACGATAACCTTAATCCTGGTTTTCGATAATAAATGATTTCATATTTTCTCAACGATGGCGGAAATTTGCCATTATATATATATACATAAATATATATATATATAGAGAGAGAGAGAGAGAGAAAGAGAGAGAGGTGTACGTATGTTTAAATTGATCGAATTCAGAGAGATGATAAATTAACGGGCAACAATCTTAATCTGTCGAACAGAAAGTGGCCGATTCGTCAAAAGAGTCATATATGCTGTCTTTATGAAAACGAAAATTGAATAAAATATGTTTTATTTAATGGATTTTTAGCAAAAAGGCATTTTTTAATTTTTTAATCCTCCCTCTCTCTCTCTCTATATATATATAATGTATATATATATATATATATATATATATATATATATATGTGTTCCATTATATATATATATATATATATATATATATATATATATATATATAATGGATCACATATATATGATCAGATTGTTTTCAATCCTATTCTATTTAAACCAAAAACTTCACATAAATCAACAACAAGATTGAAAATTTATCGGTTTTGTTTTCATAATAGCACTACTACGAATTGTCTGCTTCAGATGTCGGTCTGTTTGTTTTAGTGAATTTATAGTAATTGTTTTTAATCTACTAGTTGATAACAAGGAATGTGAAGGAATAATCGTACATTAAAATGAGTGTGATAAGAGTCAGAAAACGTTCAACAATTTCCTATTATCCGCTCTAACAGATGATGATTTCGATGACGACGCTTCACGTTCAGAATAGTTTGGATGACCGTCGATACATGTAAAAGTAATTAACGAGAACAATGAGGTATTGTTAAACATTTCGACCGAGAAAATTTTATGTAGTGTTTTGGAGTAGTGATTTAGTTGTGAAAGCAGTTAATTTAATTAATTATAGAGTGTAACTGTATACCGTAGAGCAGGAGTTCTGTACCCGGGATCATATAAGCCACAGGGGGGTTCAGGATATTACAAGGGGGCTCAGGTTAAAATCATATAAAAAGGGGGCACAGCACGAGGTTAGGGGGGAACAGAGAAGTGAGAATTAAAGAAAATAGAGAAATGATCGAGAAAAGAGAATAGGAAAGAAAATAGATAAGTGAAAAAAAAGAAAATTGTGAAATGAATTGGACAGAGAAGTAACCAATAATAGAATTTAAGAAGCGCTCATAGAGCTGTAGAGCAGCATAGCAGCCAAAATAACTTTCAGTCAAGAGAAATACCGTTTTTAAATCAACAGTACAATATCTAAAAAGTTTCCACAGTTTTGGGATAAAGCAAAATTGTTTTTCATGCCGTTTCTTATTTGGTAGAATCAGGTTTGAGTCGTGTGAATTATTTACTCAGCCTGGACCGGAATCGCTTTATCATAATGGACAGAGGTGATCTTCGGTTATCCCTCATAGCAATCGAACCAGATATAAAAAAGTTTGTTTCTGGTCATCAAGCAGACGAGTCACATAGATAGAGAAAAATTTAAAATATAAATTTTGTTAATTATTGTATTTTGTATAAATTATAAAAATTATAATAAAACATGTCCTATTTACAAACAAAACATTTCAATAGCTACCTTTCTACAGGTAGGACAGAAGAGCTACAGGAAGGAAACAAGGTTGGAAAGGAGTCACGATCGGGATAAGATTGAGAAACACTGCCTTAGACTCACATGTCGGATGGTATTCTTGCGTTTTCTACCGATTTTCTGGTGATTTTTTTGGTTTTCCGGTAAATGTTACACAAAGTGAATTTGACTATAAAATTTTCAAACACAAGATTAAAAAAAATTTAACAATGTTTTTCTATTAATTATTGCATTAAAGTATGTAGAAAAAAAAATAATAATCAAAATTTAAAATATAAGTAATTAATTATTTATATTAGAAGATTGTTAGAAATTTAAGTCAAATATTGAGTATGTTTCCATGCTTTGTGTTGACGATGAACGATATGTGTAAAATAAATGAAGATAAACTAAATACCTTAGTTTATCTTCACAGGGTATCTTTTTAGAGTAGTAGTAGAGGAGAAGTGTCTTCTTTTAGCGTATTTCACAATTACAGTAGTATTTGTACAGATGAGAGAATCGAGAATTATCTCTTGGAAGTATTCATTTAAATCGACTCGTATTTCCTACCATCTTAAACGATTAGAGACATTTAAAGGACCGTATAAACAACTCTGTTCTACCTATATTTGTATTTTATCTAATAAAAAATATATTATCGTTAAGTCCATATATCTTAATCATTTATCCATATTTTACATATACTAAAAAAGCAATAAATAATATTTAAAAATAATATAAATTTAACAACTACTTTGTCGGTGCATTGAAGTTTCATATAAAATTTAACAACTGAACGACATAAAGCTGTGTTTACCTCACAGTGTGAAACAGCAATAAAACTTGGTCGAATTTAATCGTCGTAATAAATGCACATAATACGATCGATAAATTCAATTTTATTTGATTTTGTACTGCTTCGCACGTAATTTATTTATAATAATATACGAAATGAACGTTGTTAAAATGATATTTTTAGAGTTCTTTTGGTAGTGTTTATCCGAAGAATAAACACTTAAAAATAATTTTGTTTATACGCAGACGTGTATACAAATAAAGATGGAAAGTCGGTTTGAGAATTAGGGTGTTGACAAGAGTCGAATGTTTTTGAAAGATTACAACAAATTGTAAAATAATATTTTCCAAACATGAGTTTGTTCTCGGGAATGAATTGAAAAGTTTGTCACAGAGAAAGTGTCTGTAAGATCTGTCTGTATTTTTATAATCATTCGTGGTGATATTTTTGTTGTTATTTTCTAAAACTGGATTCGAATATTTCAGTTTTAAGTAATTTTTGTTTTTTTTCCTTCTTTATTTTATACTTTAAAGGAAAATATTTTTTAAAAAATAGTTCCGATATTGTATTATTTTATATTCAAAAAATAAGTAAAACAAAGTATTTATTTTATTCCAATAATCACTATGTTATAATTATTCTCTCTCTATCTAAATCGACTTCACGTTTTTGTTCCACATAATAAACTGATCTGTCAGATAATGAAACAACTTTATGATAGTCTGTTTGTAATAGACTGTGGGTACTTGTGAGGATACTTGTGGAATATATTTAATCTTCGTTCGACCATAAAATCCTGACCAAATTTTATTCCGGTTCGGCTAACTACATTCGCCCTTAGATCACAACCACTGATATTCCAACCAATCAATATTCACGATTGTATGTCAAGTTGAACAGCATATCCAAATATTTTGAAGAACTTTTTTTTATCTTGTACGCTGTCTTGATGATTGATTACATCGTTCTAGACAAGATGCGTTCTTTGAAGTGTTAACTCAGCAGATTTATTCGAAAAGCCATATAAAAGTACGAATTAAAAAGGTGTACAATATTCACATGTTTTTTTATAGGGAACGATACAATGTGCGACGAAGACCGTTTTGTAAAAACAATAAACATGACCGAATGTGTAAAGATCTCTCGTTTTTTTTTTTTGATCAGCAGAATTTAAATTTTTTATACTTTTTTTAAATTACACTTTCATTGTATTTTTAATAGTAATTTTTAATATTAAAAAACAACTTTCAAAAATGATATATAATATTGTATAAATTAATTTTTATTAATTTAAGTATTTCATAATTTTATTATTTCTATATCGATTTTATAGATAAATACAAAATGATTATAATTACTAATGATTTTGTAGAATACAGCTAAGACATTTTACAAAAAAAAATTAGTTAGTTCAGTTATTTTATAACAGAGAAAAGATAATCTCATGCTTTATGGAAAATTATTTCCTCAGTCACAAAGTAAATAAATCATTTTAAAACGTACGACATTGACAAATTATTCAAGGTACAAATTGATTAATTTAATGTGCAAGTCAGCTTGATATAGAAATTAATAATAATCAGCACTAAGCTAAAGCTGAGATGTAGACTCGTCAAAAATAAAAAAATCAACAAATTATGAAATTATGAAATATTGTTTTATTGAACAACTAGATTATATATATATATATATATATATATATATATATATATATAAACATATATATATATATATATATATATATATGTATATATATATACCAATAATTTAATAAAAAGCTTACAAAAGTTGAATTTTATTATACAGATTATTATTTATTCTTTATATAATTTTCACAATGTAATAAGAAATTAGATGATGTAAATTCAGAGCTGAATCTAACAAATAAATAAATTTATTAGTTTTTTTCTTTCTGTATGAAAATAAAACAAAACCACTTTATTTCTATATTAAGTTATTTACAAATTGATCGTTTTGTAATATCTATTCAATGTGTTAATAATTAGAGTTATTTAAATTTCGACCACTTTCGTTAAACAATTTAACTGTGACACAGCTACATACTTTAAACAATATTTTTTTTTAAATAAAAGTGATTATTAATATAAGTTTTTAGAATATACAAGTAAATATTACTTTTAATCTGTATAAAAAGGACCACGAATTAATTTCATTTTATATACAATAAATTTCATATAAATATTTAGTTTGACAGTCTCCCAAAATTAGAGACTACCACAGAACGAAAAAGAAGTGTGAAAAATAGTTTTAATATAAATTTCTAGTCTGAATAAGCAATTATTCGTCTTTTTCTCTAATAATTTGAATAAATATTCAACTCCTTTGCATCTTGCAGCATAAATATATATATATATATATATATATATATATATATATATATTTAAGTATGTTTTATATTTTTACAATAATTGTATGTGTGGCTATTACGTTATATTCATTTTTTGTTAGTTCGTGCAATAAAATATGTTAGAATTTCTGTTACCTTATTCTAGTATTTCTATTATCATAATTTATTTCACTTGTGCACTGTATTTTCAACAAAGATATTCTTTTTTTTATTTGAGCTGCAGTAGACTTTCTTCCATTATATATATATATATATATATAACATAATTAAATGCAATTTATGTAGGCGAACGAGGTATCCGTTCGAATAAAAACTTGTTAAATAAAAGTTTAATTAAATAGAGCAACACCGAGTAATCACAAATGCCCCGCGCGTATCGTACTCTTGATGAGAATCAATAAATTGAGCTGGATTGGATCCCTTGTCTCATTGATTTTATCATTAACTCGATGCCGTGGTCACCAGAATACAATTATCTCGACACTATTATGTGTACGAACGAGAATAAGGAAAGAATAATAATTATGTACAAGATTAAAATTGTTGATAAGTTTAATTTATACCGAAATTATGGACTTGCAAGTAGGAATAATATTTTTTTCCCGTTAATATCGCCAGAATTTAATGATCGAACTGTTGGACGCAATCTCTTTTGAGATTTGTTCGTAGAGATAAGAGTTATATTCCGAGAATCGTTCTGGTATTTTCATGTTTAACAATTTTGAAAAACAGTCATTTGTATATATATATATATATATATATATATATATAATTTATGTGAGTGACTCTTGTTGTCTAATATTATTTATAAATGGTTGTTTATGGATATTTTAAAAATTGTTATTAGATAAAATGCGAACAGAAAGGGAATAAAATTGAAACGTGAAAACGAATCAATAAAAACAAACGTAAAATGGAATGAAGTAACACATTATTATAATATTGAGCTCGACGGAATGTACCAATAAAATTATTCACCAGATGATATATTCAGTTTTCAATTTTTTCCCATGCGATCGTCAACGAATGTGGTGTGTTTTAATTATATGTATTTTAAGCACAACTTGTCTGGGTGTAGTTGTCACTGGAGACATGATTTAGAGTGATGATGAAAACAAGTATATCTAATTTCCACCGAGGCATAATAATATAATATAGAACCATCGTGTATATATATATATATATATATATATATATTAGCATAAGAAACGTACTTTCATGTAAACATCGGAATAAAATAGAAAAGTGTATAATTTATTCGTGAAATAATTGATATTTATAATAAATAACATATCATTGTGTGCATATATATTTTTTTCTTTCTGCTCGTATCATATTTATGTACATATTAGTATATGATTATAGTATAATTATATATTATTTTGTTGATATTAACAGACAGAATTATAGAAACGAACATATACTTAGTTTAATTAATTAACTATTTTTTGCCTGACATTTTATTTGAATTCGTACTCTTGTGAGAAAGTGGCAACGAATCGGACTAAGTTTTACAATAGTTTTGTTCCCATAAAACTAATCATATTTGTAGTAGTATCTATTTAATGGCGAAAAGGACGTATATATGTAGTAGAAAAGAGATGAACGAATAGAATAAAAAAAGAGAAAAGCGATAGAAACAAATCAATAATAAAAATTATTAGAACTTGATAGTGGAGTATTGTAGAAAAGGAGGCTGGAGAGTCTTTGTTAAAGGCAATGTATATGTGTTTCTATAATTAACAATTGTTTTAATCTGTTTAAATTATTTTTATATTTTAAAAGCATCAAATTCAAATAATGTGTTGTAAATAGTGAAATGTAGCAACTGGTTTTATATTTAATTTGTTTCAAAAGTAGGTACAAAAAAAACGAACAATCAAACGAAAAAAAGTGGTAATAAAAAATACACATGAATGCAAATAACGTGGAAGCTTGTACGCATAAAAGTACACATCTTGGAATACGCATTATTAAAACCGATCAATAATCAGACCTACGTACGGAACAAACAAATCTTTAGACAAATAAACTACATGCGGCCTCTTCTGAACATAATCCGTAGAATGGCTCTGCCTTTTGTCTGACCTTTACGTCGGAGAACTACGAAACTCTCCACATACATCCGCAACTATTTTCAACGCAGACAATAAGAAACACAAACTTGTGTGTTTTCGTTATTCTCATTATTTTTCGAAAACTCTCGACGAAACCTATTATGTTCGAACGTTGTGCTCATTCTGCTTTAACTAAATATTTATGTATATTAGTTTCGAGATGGATGTGAGTATAAAGATACTTTATTCGAAATTACTTGAATCTTTTTCAATATAGCGGACAACAAAGGAACTCCTCTTGGACTTGTCAGCTTTGATACATCAATAATGTTGCGATTATTTGACGATGTTCGAGTTTCGAGATGTTATTTTTCTTGATAGACACTCTAAAGTAAATGGCATAATCTCTAAATCTTCCACTTCTATTTTATATAAGATTTTACAGAAACGGACGGACAAATGGTTATATTTCGAAAAAATAACCACAACATATACGTTTAAAATCTTTTAATTAGATGTTAATTCGTGAAGACTAATTAATATTCAATTAAAAGATTTAAGTTATTATAGTTGTTAATTAGTAAAGACTAATTAATATTAAATTAAAAGGTACAAGTTATTCAAAAATGAAAAAGAAGAAATTATCTATAATGGAAATATTCATATTTTTATATATTAATAAATTAATTGAAACATTAAACAAAATCTTATAATTTATATGAGGGGCTTTTCTTTATTTTAAACTTTTTTGTCAGCGATTGTGAAAAAATAGTATGCATCTAAAGAAATGCTCGTGAGAAAATATAACTGTGAAGAAAATATTTTATTATCAAAAAAACAAGGCTATTGAAGATGTTTTCTAATGCACAAAAAATCTAAAGAAAATCATGTATGCAACTACTCATGTTGAACATGAAGTACTCCGGCCTCTCCCAGTAAATATGAATTCCACTTATCTTGAATAAAAAAATATCACTACCCAATAATATAAATCCTAATTAATGACTTTTGTAATTTATTATACTTAATCCTTTTTATAGTAAAACATGTAGCAAGTATTTTGATAAAAAACGGAATTGCATTATTTGTATTCCAAACTTTTTCATATCTAAGCCCTACTCTCATATCAAAATGATTAAATTTATTTAACAGCCGAAATAGACGACATTACATGTCGTTTTCTCCACTGAACCAGTTCGTTTTTTTCGGGTCATTGGTTCCAATCTTTTTGAAATAAATGTGCTGTGTAATAAATTGTCTTGCTAATACGAACCGACCATAAAAAAGCAGTGCAACAGTGTATTTTCTCTAAATATAATTCTTTTAGTTATTAAAAAAATCGATTCTTATAATATATATATATATATATATATATATATATATATATATATATATATATATATATATATCTACAAATATGAATTATAATATCTCAATATCTGAAAAAAACCTGTATATATTAGAATAATGATTACTTTAATATTTTATATAGTTGATGAATAATGTAGTTAGAAGAATTTTAATATAATTAATATTTATAGTTTATGAAAAATAGTTCTGTTGAAAAAATCACTTTATCTAAATTGTTACGGTGATTAAGTTTGATTAAATTTTAATTCCTTTTAAACGATTCAACGATAACACAAAATCAATGAAAGATTTTGATGAATAATTCATAAAGGGATTTAATTGTATTAAAAATAACTTGTAATCGATTCTTATTCATATGCATGCATTTAATAATGTGGTTAAAAAATAATATTAAAAATCTACAGTATTATAATACAAATTTTTATTTCAATAATTTACCAGCTAGTATAAAAATCTGTAGTATGAAAAGAAAACATATAGTCCATAAGAACTGTTCGAAAGTGAGGAATTTCATGCTTTAAAGATATTAAAGATACTTAATAGCAGCGAAAAAAATCGAGAACATATATTGTTAGTGTGAAAAATGTTCTAACTTTTTCACGTGTAAAAGAAGCAAACAATGTATCAGCAAAACATTACGATATCATAAGTCACGCATTCTCAATGCAGTGGTTTCAGAATTACGGTATCAGTCTTTCTATAACCAACCGAAAAGTTCTGACTGAAAATCGATCAAGGACATATCGTACCGGTTAGCAATAAAATAGGATAAAGAAAACTAGAGGACCAAAGATGGGTTTGAACTGGCTTCAGATGATATCTAATATTTCTTAAATGCGGTCTCTATTTTCTTCTATATGTGGAGTTATGGAACTCAAGTGAAGTTCAGTTAATGGTATAAATCGATCTCATTCTAATGACTTAAATTTTTTATAAAGATTACCACGTACATGCACCTCTCTCTCTATTTATAAATATTTATATATATATATATATATATATATATATATATATATAAAGAGAGTTATCAAAGGATTATTCTTTTTATTAACACATTGTTTATATAAAATAAAGTTTAGTACATAAAAAGAAAGTTTTTGTTTATAAAAAAAATATTTCTTTAGTAAAATATTAAATATTACCAATTTTCATATCACAATTTTCAAATACTTTGAACTGTCTGAGCTTTAATACTATCAGACATGATATAAAGTTATGATGTAGTTTTTGGTATTGTATTTAATTCATTTTTAGATTTTCCTGTCTCATCGCTCTGAGGATGATGATATATCTATCCAAAAAAAATACACACGACAATCAAAAATGTTCAATAATTATTATTCAACATTTTTAATCAGAAATATTCGGTCGGTAGGAAAACAATTACGGTTTTTGTTTTCTGAACTCCGACCTTAATTTTCTCCATGAAAGTGCCATTTCATCATGTTCCTGTTAATATCATTTTAAAGTGCATTTTCTCGGTCTGTATTTTAGTAATATTGAATTTGGTGTTATTATTAATTTTACTTCAAACTGAGCTATTGAGTTAAAGATGGAAAAGAAGTAAATAAGCTAAGAATCAATTTTTTATATGAGTTTTATATGAGATATTACCTGATGAATAAAATAGGATATTAGTTTTAAAAAAAATGTAAATATTTTTAATCTATGATTGAATTCATTTTGATTATAAGAATAATTTTAAAAACGGTAATGAATGATAATCGAGCGATTTTATTTTTTTTTAAAATCTACATCAATATGTTTGAGATTTAAAACAAATGTATACATTTTTAATCTATGATTGAATTCATTTTGATTATGATAATAATTTTAAAAACATTACTGAATCGTATTCGAGCGATTTTATTTTTTTTTAAATGTAAACCATTATTTTTTAGATTTAAAAAAAATATATACACATTTTTAATCTATGATTGAATTCATTTTAATGATGATAATAATTTTAAAAACATTAACGAATCATATTTCAGCGATTTTATTTTTTAAAAAAAATCTAAGGCAATATGTTTGAGATTTAAAATAAATATGTACACATTTTTAATCTATGACTGAATTCATTTTAATTATGATAATATATTCTATATATATATATATATATATATATATATATATATATATATATATGTATATATATATATATAAATCATAAGTATTTAACAAACAATTTTATAATAATACATTGTAATAATTTATTTTCTTATTCGAGGTATGATAAAAATTACTCCCGAATAATTCATCTCGCCTCAACAAATTATATAGAAATAAATAGTTATAGTAAAACATGTCGACTTAAAACACAATTCCGCACATAATTTCAATTATAATTCCTTAACCACACGCGTCTTATTTAGAACAACACACACGGTTCATAATATTAATGTAAAATGGAAACGCTGAATCCATTCCATTACACATAAGTGTATGCTCCCATTGTCCGTGGGATTTACTTAATGAATTTAACGTGAAAACAAAAAGGTCCTCTAAAAAAGGACAATTTTACGTACGTTTAAAGCGCCAGGATTAATACGGAGCGAATATGATGTTTGAGTTCGGGCTGCTAATCCGTGTGGCCGGCTGTCCCACATTCTATATGACATTTATAATTCTGGATGATTTGTACACACACTCGCAATGTGTATATTGCACAATGTGGAATACAATGATGAAAAATAAAATGCAATTTTTTACGTTGCGCCATTTCGGAGTGTGTTTTTTCAACATTTCGTGTTACGATGTCAGATGTTCAAATAGTTCACACGACAAATATGTGTTCTAAGCGACACAAACAATGGGTTTATTTTTCATATTCATATAATAGAAATAAAGTATATTTATCGGTATTAAATAATCAATTGTTTTTGAATTTTATACTTATACATACATACATATACATATTCATATATATATATATATATATATATATTTGTTATTAACACATCAGTATTTGATTAAAAATCAATATTTATTCGTAAACAGTGCTTTTATAGGAAAAACATACAAATATGCCAGCATAATTCATAGGTCAATTGATTTATAATGTTTGTAATTAAATAAATTTCATAGAATTTGAAAATCAATATGATTTCAACAAATCGTATAGAAAATATGCAAATACAGATTTGAAAACAGTGATTTAAAAGCTTTTCAAGCATACGGTTCTCATTGTAACTGTTAGCATTTTGTAAATAAATCAAAGTTTATAATATTAAGCCGCTTGTGTCAATATCGCATTAGTTCGACTCGTTGTAGTTTATTTTATTTTATTTCGATATTGAAACAATGTCTTCGATTTAATAAAAATTGTAAATATTTTTAATCAATGATTGATTGGATTCGTTTTGATTATGATAATAATTTTTGAAACATTAATGGATCATATTCGAGCGATTTTATTTTTTTTAAATCTAAAGCAATGGTTGAGATTTAAAAAAAATATGTATACATTTTTAATCTATGATTGAATTCATTTTGACTATGATAATAATTTAAAAAACATTAATTAATCATATTCAAACGATTTTATTTTTTAAAAAAATCTAAAGAAATATGTTTCAGATTTAATATATATATATATATATATATATATATATATATATATATATACATTTTCAATCTATAATTGAATTCATTTTGATTATGATAATAATTTTAAAAATATTAATGGATAATATTCGAGCGATTTTATTTTTTTAAATCTAAAGTAATATGTTTGATATTTAATATATATATATATATATATATATATATATATATATATATATATATACATTTTTAATCTATGATTGAATTAATTTTGATTATGAGAATAATTATAAAAACATTAATGAATCATATTCGAGCGTTTTTAAATTTATTTAAAAAACATATAAACGGTGGATTAACCTTTCAAGCCAGGCGTCGATCTACGAATCCATTGATGTTTTCAAAGAATTCTATGGTTCTCAGAGCGCTATATTTTCAATGATATATTAATGTCAGTAATCTCTTCTTAATGAGATTAAATTTATAACTCGTTCATTCATTAGAAAAAAATTACGGTCGTCCAAAAGTCAGAAAAATCACCGTTTTTTCATCTGAAAAATTGTGAACTTAAGAATTGGGTTGAATAAAATTTTTTTCAGAAAAGTTCATCATTGGAAGAAAGGGTACAAAAAAGTTCTAGTTTCTACATCCAGGTACAAGATGTGATCGATGTGAAACCGTTTTGTGCACAATTGATTGTTTAAAAATTTTTCATACTCAACAATTATGTTTTTCTGCAAATTTTCAATTGTAATCAATTTTTCCGCTTCCAATTATATATTTCTAATCAGGAGATTTATGTTTCCTCGAATATTATCAACAATTTTCCACGATATATCGGATGTGAAATATCTAATGGCTAATCTGAATTAACATATTTTTTCTTGTAACCGACAAATTTGCAATTTTTATTTTGTTCGCGACAAAATAAATTCCAATTAATCGAAAAAAAATATTAAAACATTTTACCACTCTCCCCTTCGAATCCAAAGGGTTAAAAATACGTTATACTCTAAAATACATCAAGGAACATCTGTATTCGCATATATTATCATTTACTGATTTTTCAAGTATTTAAATTTTTAAATTTCAACAAAATTAGTGATATAAATATTAATTCATGTTTCGAATCAGCACCATAACATGAAAAAACCAATAAAGCTCTCATTGTGGCTCAAGTTAGCTAGATGCAAAAACAAATACAGAGTTAACGATATAATAATAAGAGTAAAAAGTTTCAAGTGGAAATAGATGAAATACTTTTTGACAAGAGAAGACAACAAGAGATACTCAAGAGAAATTATTCACTAGAAACCAAGAAATATACAAATACGGTATAAAAATATAAAATTCATTTATAAAAAACACCCACTAAAACGTTCGAAATGGAAGAAATTTTAAGAAATATTAATTCAGTACTCGATCATAAAATCTTGAATATATATATATATATATACATATCTATCAGAACTATTTAAATATTCAATAGTAAACATTTACATAATTCAAATATTTGTTTAATAAATCAATAATAAAATTGCTACATTTCAATTATGAATATTTAAACATTTTTTTTCTCTTATTTCTTATAGAAATCTGCATATAAAAAACTGAATGAATAATCATATATTTTCTTATATTACTGGAAAAATTCGAAATTGTAAGTTTCAATAAAGAAAATATTCGATTCGACCTGAACTAATAGAAACTAATTCAATTACACGTTTAATAAACGAGAACGGGTTTTCGGAATGAAAATCGAAAGTATTAAAACGTGAAACACTCGAATAAAATTGTTAATTTCGTTATATTGTGCGTTGACGAATTAAATATAAAATTATTAGATTGTGTATAATTAGTTTGATTCAATCGGGGTAATAAAATTAAAACTGCTCGATTTTGAATATCGTTCTCTACTTCTTTCATCCTTAATTATTGTATTCGTTACTATACTTGTACATTATTTTTCTTGTTTATAGTTTTAAGATGGTGACAGGTCGGTGCAAAAATAATTGCGGTTTTTATGTGTCGAGTGTAAACACGCATATATCAGTAAAAAATATATTTATTAATCAAAGTAGAGACCAATGGCTTGCACACATTTCTCCCGACGGGTAACAAGTTTGTTTATTCCTACAAGATGGAATGCTGGAGTCCTGGAAAGCGTTTTGAGCTGATGCTTGACCTTTGAAAACCTTCTCTCGTAGGAAATTACTCAAATGTTTAAAAAAATATATAATCTGTCGGAGTACAGATCCGAAGAATAAGGTAGGTGAGGTAAGGATTCATAACCGAGTTCATTTAATTTTTTTAAAGTCATTTGTGAGATGTGTGGTCGGACGTTATCATGAAGAAGAATTGGTCCTCTTCGATTGACTAATGCTGGCCATAAACGATTCAACTTCTCGTGCATTTTTTCAATTTTCTGACAATATTTTTCTGCTGTTATTGTTTCACCAGAATTTAAGAAATTGTAGTGAATGATGCCACTTGCCGACCGCCAAACAGTGACCATAATCAATTTTTTAAGCTTCAGTTTAGGAAACTGTTTCGGTCTTTCTCCTCAGTCTAGTCACTGTGCTGAACGTTTCCAATTGCTGTAGAGAATCCACTTTTCATCACATGTGACAATGCGATCAAGAAACGGATCATTTTTGTCCCGAAAAAGAAGCGGAGAGCAGACTTCTTATCGCTGAATAACTTGATGTTAATTTAGTTCATACGGCGCCCATTTATCCAGCTTTTTTGTTTTTCCAATTAGGCTCAAGTGTCCAACAACTGTTGAATGATCATTATTAAGTTCTTCTGCCACCTTTCGAGTTGTTTGACGTGGGTCCGCTTCAATAATGGTTCTTAAATCATTATTGTCTATAACTTAAGGACGTCCACGACCCTTCTTTCGTTTCCATTACGAAATTTTTGGAACCAGTTTCGAGCTGTACATTCACTAATCGACCCTTCACCAAAAACAAATTTGATATTTCGAGCAGTTTCTACTATTTTACATCTCAATTTAAACGCATACAACAAATTTTGCTGTTTTTTCATGATTAATTTAAGATGTTATATCCAACAATACTAAAGAATGACGACAAAAGACATAAGTTGAAATCACAAGTGCTAATTTCATTGTTTACAATGATATATCACATGACTCTAACAAACGATAACGGTAACTATAAAAATCGGCTCCAAAGTTAAAATGATAAAAACCAATCCGCTCTTATTTTTACATCAACTTAACACATATTTTAATTCATAAAAATGGAGTTTTAATCCTGTTTCTTAGAAATATTAGAAAAATCAACAAGATTTAATTCATAAAATATTTAGAAACATAATATTTCGGCTAAAAAAATATAATTGTTAGTTATGCTGATTTTAAAAGTTTTAAAGTACCTGGCTATGTTAATTTGTTGAAATAAAATGTGTTTGACAATTTCAAAATTATAAAACGAATTGCCTTCTGAGTTAGAGAATATAATAAATGTTGCTTAATATATATTTTCTTTTTCTTAATAATAAATATTTACTAATTTTTTATATTTCCTCCAAGTTCACAAGAATATCATTTCTATTTAAGGCAACATACTGATAAAATATATAACTCGGCTTATATTTAACATCAGAAGACAACACTGAATACAAAATATCTTACAACAAAGAGATATCGATCGTACGCCGAAAAAATGAAGACATATTTCACACAAAAATTCGAGACTTCAATTTATAATACTCGTATTGGCGTTATGTGTTATATAAGTAAGTCTTCATATAAAAATAAGGAGTGGCGCGAATCTTGATTTCGATACAGAAAACAGTGACAGATGGGCGAAAATGTCAGCGCCGGTTTTTTGCCCCTGAAAGATTAATGAACGGAATGTGTTTCAGTGGTTCTAATAAAAATATAGATATATTACGATAAATGGCGAATATTTCACGATACACGAATGATATTTTACGATAAATGTAATAAATATTTCTTATACGTGTCAAATACTGTCGCTGTGGAAAAAGTGTTTGTGAATGTTTCGGAAATGTGCGCGGAGGGGAAGGTTCGCCGATGCACTTATTTTTATATACATATTCTATGAATGGAAAGAAGTGTTTTGTCGAAAAAAGAATACGGATTTCATTAATTTAGAGCGCTGAATAATTGTTCAACATTAAAGTGATTAATTGGTGTCAGTTTTAGAGGAAAAGTCTCGCATTTTCACCGCTTGAAAAATGTTCCATATTATGTCACACTTTTTAAGAGATATTCCATGTTTTTATTGTATATATTATATTATTTAAATATACATAAAAGTGAAATTTACATTCATAATTCTTGAACAATATCTACACTAAACATTTAAATATTTTTTTTTCAATAATGGCGACATTATGAAAAATCAGAATTATATTAGATTATTAAGTATGAATTGTCCGATTTCATTAAGTACTAAATTTAACAGCTGTCATCTCTGACATTTCACTTTGATTGACATTTTCTATTTTTTTTTATTGTGAAGATATACATCCTCATTCTTTCAAACACACGTTTTGGCTTGTGTTTAATAACCATTTAATTGTTGAGGAAATTTTTGTAAAACCACGAATAAGTCACAAATTCGTGTTGTTTTCGAATATGAATTCCATTATGGAATGAATGCAGCGCAGACGGCTTGAAATATAAACAAAATGTTTGAGAAGAATGTGGCTAATTAATTTTTAATAATTAATTTTTAGGGCAATTTTTGTAAAACCATGAATAAGTCACAAATTTATATTATTTTCGAATATGAATTCCGTCGTGGAATGAATGCAGCGCAAACGGCTTAAAATATAAACAAAATTTTTGAGAAAAATGTGGCTAATTAATTTCTAATAATTAATTTTTAGAGAAATTTTTATAAAACCATGAATAAGTCACAAATTCGTGTTATTTTCGAATATGAATTCCGTCGTGGAATGAATGCAGCGCAGACAGCTTGAAATATAAACAAAATGTTTGAGAAGAATGTGACTAATTAATTTTTAATAATTAATTTTTAGGGCAATTTTTGTAAAACCATAAATAAGTCACAAATTCGTATTATTTTCGAATATGAATTCCATCGTGGAATGAATGAAGCGCAGACGGCTTGAAATATAAACAAAATGTTTGAGAAAAATGTGGCTAATGAACGCACAGTACGTCGATGGTTCGATAAGTTCTATTCTTGTGATTTTAACCTTGAAAATGAGCCACGTGGGCGACCTGAGACCAAAGTGGATAACGATGAGCTGAAAGCTGTAATAGAAATAAATCCATCTCAAACTATACGTGGATTAGCAACAAGGTTTGACGTTACTATTCCAACAATATTAGACCACTAGAAATAAGGAAAAGCAAGGTAAAGAAGCTGGACAGATGGGTTCCGCATGAATTGAACGAGCGTCAGAAGGGAAATCGTCTCGAAGCTTGCCTTTCTGTGCTGTCACGACATAAACGCGAACCATTTCTATACCGTATTGTCACATGTGATGAAAAATTGATTCGTTTTGTCGGTCTCAAGCGTTTGACACAACGGTTGGATAAAGATGAAGAGCTGAAACGTAGTCCAAAACTGAATATTGATCAAAAAAATCTAATGGTGTCTGTTTGGTGGTCCAGTGCTGGTATTATCTACTACAGATTCATGAAACATGTTCAATCAATTACAGCGAATGTCTGCTTTAACAAATGGGACGAAATGATGCTTACAATTAAACAGCCGAGATTGATGAATAGAGACAGACCAATCCTCTTGCAAGACAACGCTCGACCACATATAGCAGAAACAACTGCTGCTCAAACTGAAGGAACTAGATTTGGAAACTCTCTGTCATTCACCAGACCTTCTACCAACTGACTGCCTCTTCTTCCAGGCTTTAGAACACTTCTTACAAGGAAAAATATTCAACTCTCAATAAGATATGGACAACTCGTTTCATAATGTTACTGCCACTCTTTCCTCATGCTTCCTCGCTGCTGGGATAAACAAACTACCTTTAAGGTAGTAAACTGAGTCGATAGTTTAGGCAGATACATTGATTAATTGGTACTGCTTCTTATTTGAGATATAATAAATTAAACTTTTGATTCTAAATCGGAAATTTCATATTTAATGACCTAATATTTTTATCAGCAATTAATATAAAATCAAATAAATAAACGGTCAAATTATTCATCAAAATAATAAATTCCTTATTTTTCATATACACATACAATTCTATGGTTACATTTTCTAATAAATAAGTGAATATTTTTTTGTATCAAACATGTAAAAAAATAAAGTATTTTTTTGCTGAACTCACAAATAAAATAACAAAGAAAGAAGAGGTCGCGTGGGCCTGAATAACAATTGTAGTGTCAGGTAAATCACGACACAACAAGATCACACACACATATTTAATAAATAAAGTAGATATAATTTAACTACGCGAATTCTAAACAATGTACTACATGACATTGTTAAAGTACAACTGTGAATAATATGTATTTATCAACGAACTGAAATTCACCATTGTGTTTTTTTTCCATACCGAATTGCTGATCTCTCTTTTTATGTTTTTTTTTTGGTACGAATTCTTTTCGAATTTGTACATTTGAGTTGTGTTTATAGTTTAAACAGTCTGTGAAATAATAACATTAGCATATGTTCGGATAAGAAAATAAATAGAGCGAAGAAAAATATGTAGACTTGTTTTTGTAATCGATATATTCCATTCTGGCAGACTGTTTTATTTTTTTGTAATATATCGAATTATGTACTGTTTTCATCTGAAATGAAACCTCAATGTTATTTTTCAGGTCAGGTTTTTTATCGACAAAATATTTTTAAGAAAGAAATGATTTTTTTAAGTATTCAAATAATTAAAAACAATATTAACAAAAACATTTTTTTAAAGAAATAGCTAGAAGAACTCAAAATATTTTCTTTAGCTAAATGTTTTATAAATACAACGCAATGCTCAAAATACTATTTGACGCTGATTCAAAATCATTTTTTTTACAAAAATTTGAATATTTTAAATGAATGTGTATTCTTTTACTTCAAACTACACGTATTTTATTAAGAAATGAAAATAATTGATAAAATAAATTAGATTTCTCAACGATACCTTCTATAATTATGAAGTTAATAATACTTTCTGTTTAAAAAATATACAGAGTATTTATTTCAATATTCCAAACATTTTTTATTCATCTTGTAAATTTTTAAATATTATCAATTTGAATAAAACACTTTATATTTGATTTAAAGAAATAAATTCAATTAAATGGTTAATCGAACGAGAAAAGCATTAAATTATAAAAAAAAAACATTTTAAAATGATGATTTGTTGAGTCCATTTTATAGTAATTCAATAAATGAAATATTAAACAATTATATAAACTACATTAATTTTAAAAGAACTCAATATAATCCAATTTCAAGTGTGTGTGTTTAAAAAAGCAATCTTTATTTTACTTCAGTACTGTTTTATTGTAATTGCTATTATATGATCGTACTTAAAACCTACCTCTCTTTTCTGTAAGAGGACAAAATATCTCAATTCATGGAAAAATATTATAACAGTTGTTGTCTGAATACGAAAAGATCTGTTTCAAAATTTATGTCACTCATTAAAAGTATTTACTTTTCTTTAAATTTCTTTATTTGAAAATATAAGTGCGTATATAGACATCCTTCATGTTGCAATAATTTACATTTTTATTATTATAGTAAAATTCTTCTTATATTTTCTGTACAAGTTCCATATATTTATCTGTTTAGATGTGCTGTTAATATTTTCAATTTCAGTTCAGCTAACGAATCCAAATGACTGACAGTATAAAAACCGTCATATTTATAAAATCGAACTACGTTTTTGTCACATCTATACAAAATAAACGATTTGCACGCACATAAGAATTTTACAGCCGATTTCATATACACAAAACATAAATGATACACTATTATCCGATTTAATACGCATAGTATTATCTGTATGCATTGTATATACTGACTGTAAGAACCGCGCCCCTTGTGTTCCACTAGAGCGAAAAGCTCAATACACATCTCGACCTGTTTCATTCGTCTCGTATATAGTAAATCAATATTTCATCTTAAGTTTTTAATGAACAATCTGTAGTATCTGATGTTAGTATATAATATATATTTTCCGATTCATGCCTTCTATAAATAGATAAATCAATCTTGAATGAAACTTGTATCACTCTTTGTTTATATAACGATAATATAAAATCTCGTTATCATATTTTGTTATAATGTGTTGTATATATATATATATATAATTATTTTTACATTTAAAAAATGATACTTGGAAATATAACAAATAAAAATTACAAAAATTGTAAAATATCGTTGATACATCTCTAAAAAGTGGGAAATTTAATTAAAAAATTAACATTTAAGAAAATGAATTTGAATTTTTTGAACACTTTATATAAATATCCCAGAGTTAATCAAAAATATGTTTTTTTTAAAAAAACGGTTTTTTTCGCTTCCATATTAGTGATAACACATTTTCTTCTGCACATGTTTTTATACTTTGACGCTCTGAAAATGATGAGTCTATGATTGAAATGTGTATGGAAGACAAACAAAAATGATCAAAATCCAATTATTGGAATATTTTTAATAAGAAAAAAATGTTTGCGAGATACTTAAAAATTCATATGTTCAGTTCATAAAGATGATTCTGTGTGTGTGTGTGTGCATGTGTATGATAAGAAAAATACATAAATAGCCCAAAAAATATTTTGTGAAAAGATAAGACAAAGATATTATTAGAAATTGTAGACTGAAAATGTAAGCAAAAAAGAGATATTGGTCGTTCAAACTGGGAGGTTTTGAAAGGGCCACTTGTTCTATAGTGGATCAGAAAAAACTGTATGGTTACATATATATATATATATATATATATATATATATATATATATATATATATATATATATATATATATACACTTCTACCAAAATTGAATTTCTTATTTTTATCTAAACATAACAAAGTGAAATATAAACAAACAGCTATTTCCACAACAATTTAAATATTTAATTTACTGTAAACGCTTTATGTACTGTAATTTTATTATATATATATATATATATATATATATATATATATATATATATATGTATGTATATATATATATATATAAACTGTTTTTAATTTCATATTTTGTACAAATAACACGATATTTCATTAGGTGTTACTTGTGAAAGAGTAACTGAAGCAGTTATTTCACGGATAGAAAAACATCGTGGGAAGAAGTTATCAAATAGAACACCTGCATTAGTTATATAGAGGTCAGAAACTGTATTTTCTGTATAATATTCTATATAAATTTCGGTGAACTACTGAAAATTATATTCTTTGAATTACCTGAAAGTGCGTGCTTCTAGTATTAAACGTAATGAAATGTGTGAATGCAACAAATGGCGAATCTAATTTTTATAACTTGCTCTTAGTTTAAAAATTTTATTACTACAGATTTATTCGCGTATATACATCATATATATATATATATATATATATATATATATATATATATATATATTTTGGGTATATTATATACACAAACGCGTTTTAAATGTTTCCACAGAAAATAAAAATATCAAAAAGTTTAAAGTGAAATTTCGCCCAGCATCCTAAAATGATAACACAAATCTTGTACGTTTGAATTAAATTAAAAAAATCAATTTTTCTCTTTCAAAATCTCGATATAACATTAATTGTTAAGAAAACGATAAAGTTTTCTTATTTATTCAGTTTACTGCTACTGGGCGTAGTAAACAGAAAATAATTATTTTCAAAGTGTGCTTCATTTAAGAAAATCAAAACTTTTCACTGAAGAACCAAGTATCGAATGCTATAAAATTAAAATATCACAATATAACTGGATACGTTATGAGGACTTATTGAACGTTTTTTGCCAGAATTTTTTTTTTAGTTTGTCCGTTGAAAAAATAGTTCATTTATGAAAATATCACTCGATACTTTTTAAAAACAATTTAACTGACTATAAATATTATTTAAACGAATATTACGAATACTAAAAACACTAGCATTTTTACAATGATGCTTTTCAGATTGTGATTTTACACAGCAGACAATATTCAATTGTATACTGGATTAATTTTTCCACTGGAAAGTTTCCATTTTAGAATAAAGTTCATATAAATAATTGAACTTTTTTTAGTAATGGCAAACTTTCACAATTCGAGTATTAAAAAGTATACTCTTTCCCGTTAAAATTAATGATCAAACACTCAAGTAATCTATCTTATATGTCAGAAACAATACGAATGATGAGAAATTAATCTCTTTCCTCTCTCTTTGGTACATATACCCATATATATATATATATAGAATTATGTGATATAAAATATTACTACAAATAATAATTTTTTTTAATATATTTGTAAAAAACATATAAAACATACATGTGTAAAAGAAATAAAATATTTTTTTTAAAATGAGATGATTTACTCATATAAAAAATTGTTTTATGAAGGTCAAAAAATATTATATCACTGAGAAAACATGAAGAATTCTGATTAATAAATTTAAAAAAATAGTAATTTATGAAATAAAAAAGCTATCTCAAATTTAAATTTATTTTTTTACTAAAATACTTATAATAAATAATATATTTTTCCTAAATAAGTAGATTATATTCTTTAATTCAAAATAATGCTGTTATTTCCAATTCAAGGTATTTTATTTTTTCATCTAATATTATAAAAAAAAAAATTTATCCACCTTTGAAATTTGAAGAGATTATTACTTTATTTCTGCAACTTTTAGAGATCTTATAACCATAAAAAGCGTTTTACAATACGTTTTTATATAAACATAAATTGAATTTTAAACAAATACACAAAATCTGTTATTATGTTCGGACAGAGACTATTTGCAATTCTGATACCAGGATAAAATCTCTGCTGTCAAAATAATGTACATCAGATAGGGTACATGTGAAAATTGCAACTGAAAATCGGAAACGCGATTCTATCTACAAAGTGTACCTGCAAATAATATGAATATCTGTCAACGTGTTCGACCCTGAACTATGATTCTTCAAATACATATCCCATCAATACTTTGTCAAATATATACATAAAAAATGAGGAAACAGATGGAACTGAGTAGTATACATATATTCAATAAATCGTTGTACAAATCATAGTTTACATTCAAACAAATCTCCCACGACGAAGTTCATTCATCGTACATCCGTGCAAAGTAGGAAATATGGGCTTTAGGCAAGAAAAATCGATACGGGAGATAAAAAAATATCAAACTTTACTGTACAAAAGAATGTAAATCTTATACATGTATCCACGAACGCACATACATCAACAAATATTCAACGACATTCTATATATATATATATACGTCTAGAATTATGAAAAATATTATTTCTTTTATGCTATTTTCATTTCAGTTATATTTCTCACGTTTATATATATATATATATATATATATATATATATATATATATATGAGCGTAAGAAAGAAAACTGAAATTAAAATAGCATAAAAGAAATAATATTTTTCATAATTCAAGACTTGTTATTAGAACAGCTCCTTTTCAATATTATTTTTATATGTATTTTCTTTCTTAAATTCATGAATAATTATGATAATTGAAAAAAAAATTAAATATACCTTACTATATTGTTTAGTTTTAACTAGATTTTTTTTAAAAAAATGGACGCTAATTTATATATTGTTGTTTGTCTTCAAATACAACAAATATGTTATAACTAAAATAATATAATTTATGTTTTGTTATTCCATTTCAATTACTGAAATCACTCTTGAATTTTTGTATACCTAGACATCATAATACTAAGACAAAAAAACTAGTTTTTCAGTACCTTAACGATCTGAGGATGACAGCCATTCGATAAAGCTGCGTATGAACAACAATCAAAAATGATCAAAATTCGTTCATTTCTAATCACAAAAATCTATGGTTTGGGGAATGGGAATAACTGATTTGTGAAATTACATTTTTTATCACGTACTACTAAAGTGTTGGCTTGGAAAAATTGAGATTACTGAAAATATAAAGAAAATATAATGAAAATATAAACTATTGAGAAATTTAAAGAATTATTTTTTTTTATCTTGCTAGTACTTAGAGACTGAATGAACATGATGGATACCGATGTTCATCGTTATGTTTGTCCTTTTTGTTCAGTTCGAGAAACGAAAGAAAACTATGTCAATGTATCAATGTTATTCTTACCGGTATTAACACTAAACCTACCGATGCTTCATGTATACCTGTTCCTACCACAACGGGTCAAGTGACCCGTCTTTAAAATGTTATATATTTTACGATGTATAGCAAAAAAAACCATTTAGTATACTTTGGTTTATGACAAAACAAAATTGAATTTTTTCAAAATTCAAAAATTCAACAAAATTCTGACAAAAATTTTAAAATTATCATTTGACCCGTCTTGGTAGCTTTAGTGCTAATAAAGAAAGATTATTTATTTGTGATTATATTTAGAAATGTCTTTTTAAAACACACACACACATATATATATATATATATATATATATATATATATATATATATATATATATATATTCTATTATGTGATTGAATATATTTAATTCTAATTGATCACAAATTATTACAGAATTTTTTACAATTACTATTAATTAATAATGCACATAGGAATTATTAAATTCGATTTCGTTATTTTAAATCTGTTTTCCTAAAAAAATGTATATTAAAATTATCATTTCATGTATTTCGAGACTTGCCATTGATAATTTCTTGAATTAAGAGATCTGATTTGTATAAAATTTACTGGACCTCACGCAAGTTGGTTGAAATTATATAGCTTTGGTTCTTGGACCAAATGAACTATGCTAACTATTCTATCAACATGTAAAGAATAAGCAAACTAAGATTGTATCGAAGGTTGTACATTGTTCGGTCTATACCAAATAGTATATATATATATATATATATATATATATATATATATATATATATATATATATATATATAAGATAATTTAATATACTTTTACAAAAAAAATCTAATATGTAAGAGTAAGTGTTAGTTTGTAAAACAGATTGGCCGTTGCGTTTTCGTTAAATTCAAGAAATGATTACCCATTAACATACTGGGTGGTGCAAAAGTGACGTTGTGTTCGACTGCTCGATTAAAAAACAGACACTGTCGACACACATCCTGTCACGATACGAATGTTTCTATTCGAGTTAATCGTTCGGTAATAAGGATGACACTTGGACACGAAACGTAACACGTTTGTACGTGACCCTCGTCATAAAACGGTTTTATCGAAAAGCGTACGGGCGCAGGACAAAGTGGTCTTGATAAAAAAAGGTGTACACTAATCGTAATTATTTTCCAAATGAATGGCAAATAAACATGAGTCAGCGATTTGGAAAACCGTTCTGAATGGTCAGCGAGTCAATCGTGAAGCAGTGACAGTCGCCAGTGGCGCACGATGGCAGCACCGTTGTGCGACGCATCAAGCTGTGCGGGGCGCGGGATCAATACAAACAGCGTGACCCAGTAGCATGCTGACGGCGACCGATACCCCTTTGGTTCATACCCCTTTGGCCGTCGCCGTCGCCGCCGCCACCATCGCAGTGGAGCTATTATAGCATCGCGTAGCGCCACTGCCTAAACTTGAAACGCCCCCGCGCGATCGCTTTCACGCGCACGCGGTCTGCGAGCCGAATGTTTGTGTGCACGCCGAGTGTGCTTATGTCCTTGAAATGTGGGTTACGTGCGCGCACACACAAAAGCGTCACGACCATGTGGAATTTTCTACCATTTTTCAAACGGAACTTAGCATCCGTCGTACATTCGTGCGGTTCATATTTCAGGAATGGCTTAGCATTAAGGCCGAAATGCTGCCATTACTTTTAAAAAAAAACGTACATTATTCAAGTTTGCGTCGTATTTACATTTCGTGGAAACGAAAATGGAATTACGTAATTGCGGGAAAATTAAATTATATAAATTTGGATTTACAAGCGGTCGCCGCTGAAAATCTTATTTAATTTTTTTATAATTTTGTTCTAATGATTCCCAGTGTGTTTAAATTCTACTTAACCCTTTACACTCCGATGACGACTTTGTTTCAACAAACAATATCCTGTTTTATAATTCAAATGGATTTTCCGGGAAGCTACTTATGTTATATTTTATCTGATTTTAATATAAAATTTTATTCAAATTATCTCCAAGACTTGCATTATATTTTACTCGCATAGATAGTATAAAACTATCAGGTTGGTGCAAACATAATTGCGGTTTCTACCTATCGAGCATAAAGACGAATATATCAGTTAAAAATTATACTTATTAATCAAAATAAAGACCACTGGCCTGCACACATTTCTCATAACGGGAAGCAAGTCTGTTTATTCCTACAAGATAGAATTCTGTAGTCCTGGAATTAATGAATTGATCGAAAGCGCTTTGAGCTGATGCTTATTTTTTGAAAATCTTCTCTCGTAGGAAATTACACAAATTTTTTTAAAAAATATAAAATCTGTCGGAGAACAGAGCCGGAGAATAAGGTAGGTGAGGTAAGGATTCATAACCGAGTTCATTTAATTTTTTTAAAGTCATTTGTGAGATGTGTGGTCGGACGTTATCATGAAAAAGAATTGGTCCTCTTCGATTGACTAATGCTGGCCATAAACGATTCAACTTCTCGTGCATTTTTTCAATTTTCTGACAATATTTTTCTGCTGTTATTGTTTCACCAGAATTTAAGAAATTGTAGTGAATGATGCCACTTGCCGACCGCCAAACAGTTACCATAATCAATTTTTTAAGCTTCAGTTTAGGAAACTGTTTTGGTCTTTCTCCTCGGTCTAGTCACTGTGCTGAACGTTTCCAATTGCTGTAGAGAATCCACTTTTCATCACATGTGACAATGCGATCAAGAAACGGATCATTTTTGTCCCGAAAAAGAAGAGGAGAGCAGACTTCTTATCGCTGAATAACTTGATGTTAATTTAGTTCATACGGCGCCATTTATCCAGCTTTTTTGTTTTTCCAATTAGGCTCAAGTGTCCAACAACTGTTGAATGATCATCATTAAGTTCTTCTGCCACCTTTCGAGTTGTTTGACGTGGGTCCGCTTCAATAATGGTTCTTAAATCATTATTGTCTATAACTTAAGGACGTCCACAACCCTCCTTTCGTTTTCATTACGAAATTTTTGGAACCAGTTTCGAACTGTACATTCACTAATCGACCCTTCACCAAAAAATGTAATATTTCGAGCAGTTTCTATTACTTTACATCCCAGTTTAAATGCATACAACAAAATCGCGCGAATTTGCTTTTTTCCATGACTAATTTAAGACGTTATATCCAACAATACTCAAGAATGAACACAATAGACATTCGTTAAAAATGTCATTGTTCACAATGATGTATCGCATGACTATAACAAAAGAGAACGGCAACAAGAAAAAAGATCGTCGCGAAAACATGAAAATGATCAAAAAACCGCAATTATTTTTACACCGACCCAATACTATTCGTACGTGCCGAAATGTCCTGCTGATTTTGCACGGAGGCAAGTATCCGCCGGGCACTTAAATTGTTTATAAACGTTTACAAACATCTGAGAACGACTTTTGTGTGTTTTCCACTCAAATCGGAAAATGTTTACACGTGCGCGTTTTGCATGTCCGTGCGTGATCGTTTATTTCCACTGAAATTGAACTCCGCAAATATTTACAAACATTCTGCACACAACTCGGTAGGTATACATTTTCAGGCTGACAATTCGGTGAAATCTCTGAAAAATGTGTGTAGACTATTTCGCTATTTCATAACGATTTATAATTATTATTGACATTAATTGATGTATGTGCTTTTTAATGATGAAGTGCAAAAACTAAAATTTTCAATCGAAGAATAAAAAAAAATGTGAAAACCCAAACCGTATCCCTAATATAAATAACAGTATCTTTTTATGTATTTCTGTTTCAAAATATTTTTGCTATTTAAAAAATATAGTGTAATTTGAATATTTATTTAATTAATAAAGTTATAATGACAAGTAATGTAATTAAAAAAAAATGTTCGTTTTGTAAAAGTTTTTTCCAAATTATGTTCATAATTTTAATACTTACATATATATTTATATATATATACACATAAGTATATATATATATATATATATATATATATATATATGTATATATATATACATGTTTATAATTATATTTCCTTCAATTGAGCGTTTTAATTAAAAACGTTATGACATCTGTCCGACCGCAGTATTAAAACCCGTAGCGTCGGCTATTGCACCATCAAAATTTTATGGAAAGGAAGTCGAAACGATTACCGAAAACTTACACGCAGTGACAACCATTTTCACTAATCACTGTTCTTTTCACGTGCGCACATCATTACGGTTGAAGAACATCGTCCTGGATTTAACACTGTGATGGTTATTTCCAACCGTACAGTGTATGATCATATAACTCGTCGAATAGTATACCGGATGATCGCCACCCTCGTGTACACCCTTTAACACGAGTGCAAATTAAAAAAGTAGATTAAATAAATTGGCGATCGTTCATTAGCATATTTATTTTCTGAAGTGTGTTCACGTGTGACCATTTATAGTTTGTCACATGGTATTAAAATTAATATTTAATTTTTTTATTATTATTTAATGCACACAGACATTGTGCATTATCCACAAACAATAAAAGTGTTAATATTTTTCAGCCAGAGAAAGAAAATTCAAGACGAAATTTGTTAATTCTTTTGAAAATTTATAGACCCTTCGAAATGGAAAGTAACTTAAGAAACTCAAAATATACTCTAAGGCATACAGATAAGTTATTTGGGTTTTAGGGTGCTTCAACAGCTAAAGTATTAGCACTCGATAACATAAGTAGAGACAGGAATTTCTCTGTGGTTATCTTTTTTAATTTAAAGCAAAATTAATTTAATCAATATGCTTATATATATATATATATATAGAGAGAGAGAGAGAGAGAGAGAGAGAGAAATATAGGAGGAAGGAGAGAGAAAAAGGGGGAGAGAGATAAAGAGAAAGAGAGATGAAAATATATGTTTCCTTACAGTTTTCTAAGACCCTGGACCCAACCCCAACTTCCATCCAGGAAAATGAAACCTAAAGCTCATAATAAGGCAGGACTATAATTAAGTTGAGAGCCATGAAGTGTAGCTAATCAACTAAAAATTTCAATTCCTGTAGGAACGGCAATAATTATAGTTGCAGAAGTGATGTAGGCTCGAGTATCAACGTCTATTCCTACTCTGAATATATGATGAGCTCATAAAATAAAACCAAGAAGGCCAATTGCTAATATAGCATAAATTATTCCTAAAGATCCAAAAGTTTCCTTTTTTCCACTTTCTTGGCTAATAATATGAGAAATTATACCAAATCCTGGAAGAATTAAAATATAAACTTCTGGGTGACCAAAAAATCAAAATAAATGTTGGTAAAGATTGGGTCTCCTCCTCCAACTGGGTCAAAGAAAGATGTATTTAAGTTTCGATCTGTTAAAAGTATAGTAATAGATCCTGCTAGAACAGGTAAAGATAAAAGTAATAAAAGAGCGGTAATAGCAACTGCTCAAACAAATAAAGGTACTCGATCAAATGTCATCCGAGGAGATCGTATATTAATTACTGTAGTAATAAAATTTACAGCTCCTAAAATCGATGATACACCTGCTAAATGAAGACTAAAAATAGCTAAATCTACTGCGGCTCCTGCATGAGCAATTCCCGATGCTGGAGGTGGGTAAACAGTTCAACCTGTCCCAGCTCCGCTTTCTACGAAAGAACTTGCTAATAAAAGGGTTAGAGAAGGCGGAAGAAGTCCAAAAACTTATATTATTTATTCGAGGGAAGGCCATATCGGGAGCTCCTAATATTAATGGAATTAATCAATTTCCAAAACCTGTATATGCAACCGAATGAAAAAATAAACATATTTTTAAAGCTTATTATGTCTATATAATTATTATCAGATAGCAACATAATCGTTATATATATATATATATATATGTTAGTATGTCTATATAAACATGGCAGTGAATTATTTTTTGCAAACTTTTAATTTTTTGTGGCTAAATACAATTATATATATACATATATATATATATATATATATATATATATATATATATATATATATATATATTTATATATAAATATATATTTATATATATATATATATTTTTATATATATATATATATATATATATATATATATATATATGTACGAAATAATTCTGTTTATTTACTTTTACTATAAAAATTTCACTAAAAGTCATTAAAGTTTCATATATTTATAATTACTACTGTTCGTATTTTTTTGTAACTGCATTAAAAAATCCTACAAAAAGTTTACATCAAACTACTTTCTCGAAAAATATTAACGTTTCATATATAGATTTATACAAGTACCTTAATTTTTAAACGTTGTTCGTCGTCAAAAAAATAGCAATAATCTTACTAACGTTGAAGTCTTGCTCGAAACTTACCTGAAACAAATTAAAAAAGAATTAGACGAGTTTGAAACTTGGAGCTATTTTCGTAAGTAACTAAGTAGATAGAGAATATTTTTCTAAGATATGGAATAATAGTCTTATATTATGAAAATTTCCTTGAAACATATGCTTGTAAGAATTTCAGAGCGATTTGTTTTTACACTGCTGTATTGGATGTAATTTTTTTATACAGTTCTATAAAATGAAGTGGTTTAAAATAAATAAATAATTTTTTTAAAGAAAAGCACATACGTAGACACCTCAAGATCTATAATCTGTTTTAACAAACTGTATATATTTTTATATTAAATAAACGATTTACTGAAATTACTGAACGGCATTATTCAGTATCACAATAAAATAAGATCTCTTTGTTACACGAACAATCTGTTCAATTAATTCATATTATTATTTGTATTATTTATTTTCTGTTCGATTATTTTCCGTACACTTTATCAAATAACACGTGTATTGTGCACACAGTTATTTTTCTCTATACCGGATTATCCGACTTTAAAAAGACATATCCGTTCAGTGCTTCTGTTTCTTTGAATTCGGCTGGCAGGAATATTTTTCCGAGCTCGCGTTTTTATCGAGAATTTACCGAGAATCGTTGCGTATTGTTCACTGTATTGTATTCAATTGTATACTTATATATATTTTTTTCTTATTATTTTCACACCTGTCAATTCCAAACAGTGCTACATCATCGAATTCGATATTTGTTTCTGTGAGTCGGTGTTCTTTATGACGACGATTCTCCTTTGAACCGTTCATTTTTTATCTACTTCTGTATACTTTGATGTTCAATTTTTGGTTTTAATTGATAGAAACGAATAACATTTCTTAAAGTAATACAGTTAGAGAGATTGTTTAGTTTTTTTTTAAAAAAAATGAATCACCGATTTCATGCTTCTTGTAAAATATAATATTTTTAATCTGATACTTTAATTATAGGTCTGTTATAATGGAAACTGTCTTCAAGTTTTCTACAAAATGATATGTTCGATATTTAATGATTAGTAATGTTCACATTTTTCTAAATAAAAAAAAACTACAGAGTGTTAATTGCCTGCTGAATTGGATTTAATAATAACATAATGATAGTAAAATGTTATCAGCAAATAGAATTAATATTTGGTTTAAAAAGTAAGTTTTAAAATCGATAGTATCTGATAAGTATAAGAACAAAACTATCAAAAACAATATATAAAAGAGTTTAAAATATTTTGAAAAAAATTTACATATAAATTATCTCTTAAATTGTTTCAGATATATTATTATGTTCGAACTTTATGATTCACTGAAGTACTGGAAATATTTAGGTTGATAGAAAAATAATTACGGTTCATGACCTTCAAATTAGTATACATTTTTTTTAATTTGTGATTGTAAGTGGTCTAGAACTGTTAGATGACTAGCGCCTAACTTTTGTGCGAACTCTCGAATTATTGTTGTGTATCTTTGTTTATTGTCAATTACTATCTGACTGTTTTTCACAAATATAAAATTATTTACTTGAGTGAAGCGAAGTGTGACATATTATTAGGTTGGTAGAAAAATAATTGCGGCGTATGACCTTCAAATTCGCATAATTTTTCTTTTTTTGATTTTCATAGCTGTTTTAAGTGGTCCAGAATTGTTGTGCATGGTTCTGACTCAACTAACGCTTTTAGTTGGTCGTTATGAACTGAAGAAGGATGTCAGAGACCTTCCTCATCTTTAAAGCTCTCATCCGCAGCACGAAATTTTTGGAACCGCCATTGCACCACCGTACGGTACTTAACAGTACGCACATCAAAAGCATCGTCTAGTTTACGAGCAGTTTCTTCTTTTTACTATCCGTTTTGAACTCATAAGTGCAAACAAAAATTTGCACTTATTTGCTTCTTTCCCATCTTTAATTCAATAGCCGAATTCGAAGCAAAATTAAGAATAAAATAGAAGTCGATGGTACCAAAATACAAACCGAAAAATGTACTTTAAAATGATATTAATATGAACACAATGAAATGACACTTTCATTGAAAAAAAATAAGGTTAGATTTCAGAAAAACATAAACCGAAATTTTTTCTGAGCAAACTTATAGTTTCGGTCCTTGAAATATAGTGCGGCGATTCATCTGAGACAAGTTGAAATCAGTTGTGCTAATTTCATTGTTTATAATGATGTACCACATGCCTCCAACAAAGATAACGGTGACTAGAAAAATCGGCGCCGAACTTAAAATGATAAAAAACCAGCAATTATATTTGCACCTACTTAATATATAAGAAATCTGTAACATTTATAGAGAAAAATATCCAAATAAATAAGTTTAATCGCTTGTCAAAGAAGAGTCAAGGACTGAATTGTATTTTTCGAATGTACAAACTTTATATTCCCATAGAATTTTCGACTTTATTCCCGTACTTGGCTCTAAAACTGAGAGAAAAAAACGCTTCAGAAAGCATACGATTAAAAATAAAAGGAGTGCCGTTTTATTTGACAAACTTTATGAATTAACTTGTGCAGTTCACCGTAACGAACGGCCACAGTGTGACGTTAAAGCACTCGACACGAACTTTTAAATTAATATAGTAATTTCGTACTATAAAAATAAAACATTAAGCGCCTTAATAACGATATCGTGAACCACCAGACGCACTCATAGCCCTAGCGGAATAAATGCATGTCTATTAAAACGAAATCGCAACGTATATTTAAATTAATCGGCGCGGATATTTTATTTCATCATTAGGTATTTTCATAAAATGACTGAAGATTTACATAATGAACTGCCTAGAAGTTTGTGAGGATCTCTCTAGAGAGAGAGAAGTTCGGCGCGTCGATTTGAACCGACTTATAAGATACATTTCATCTGCAGACCGCGATTTGTTCAACATGTAAATTAACAAATAAATTTAGTAGTCGCCGAAGTAAGTACACTTGACAGATCATCGTATCTCACTGACACAACTAATGATTGCTTTTTCGAACGATTATTTTTCGTAGTGTCGTGCACATAATTTTAAAAATAGAAGTCATAGGTTTGACAAATCATTATAGACCTCCACATGATCAGTACTCAAGAGAACATAGATAGAATTATAAAAAAAAAACGGAATATCTTTTAGACACATGTAAGTCTAAAAATAGCCTAGTCTTCTAGTCTTCAATCCGATGGAACATCTGTAGACGCACTCAAATACAACAATTCGAGACCATAATGTTTCATGCAAACAATACTTAAAAGCTAAACTGTTTGAGGACTAGGATCGGATAACATCACAAACAACAATTTACTTAGTAAAATCCATACAAAGAAGGCTTCAAACTGTTATCAAGCCTAATAGATATCCGATTAGATACTGAAGTATATGCATTTCTACTGCTGTATTTCTATTAACTATTAAATTTTTTATTTACTTACATACTGTGATAATTTTTCACTCGTGTTAAATTTTAATATTGTTGGAAATTTTAATAAAATATAGATATATTTAGGAATTATAAACCAAAATAAAATACAAATTTAACAAAAAAAAATATCGAGTTATATATTTAGGAATATTTGATCAAATCTAAAGAAACATGAAGTTGGTACATCGTCCCTTTGCAATTAATAATTCTTGTGTAGATTATTTTTTATACATAATTCTCATTTTATATTTAATTATACATACTTCTTATTAAACAAGCATATTTTGAGATTTGAGTTTAAATAATATATATTTTAAATTAATTAAATGAATATGCCTTAGTAATAATATGACTATTTAATCTATTATATGAGGGTCGTTTGATAAGTTTGGTAAATTTCTACGATGTGGCACCAGGATTCATTTGGTAACGTCACGGTTGTCAAGTGTCGTTTTTCAGACTAGCATGGACGAAATTTCAGCCAGAAGTGGAGCGTTGTTCACGTTCTACAGATGCTTGAAGCGAGCATTGTAGCAGTTATAAAACGAGCAAGCCTTTTTGCATCGATCCGTCACCCTGGATGAAACATGGATCCTACCACTGATACACCTGAGTCCAAGGAGCAGTCAAAGTAGTGGACAACGATCGGTGTAAGTGTTCTGAAGAAGGTGAAGACCGTTTTGTCGACTGGGAAGGAGATGACAATTATTTTTTGGATTCGCAAGGAATCATCCTGATCAACTATTTAACGACAGAAAAACGATAGCAAGAACCTATTGTGTGTCATTATTGGACCGTTTGAAAGAAGAGCTGAAACAAAAATGACCAAGATTGGCACGCAAAAAGTGCTCTCTCACCAGGACAACTCATCATCCCACAAATCGACCGTCTTAATGGCAAAATTGCAAGAATTACGCTTCGAATTCATTCCTCATCCACCCTATTCTTCGAACTTGACCCCATACGACTCCTTCCTCTTCCTAAACTTGAAAATTTAGCTCGGCGGGAAGAAATTCTCATCTAATGAGGATTTTATCACTGTCGATAATGTGTATTTTTCAGACTCGCCGGACCAAGTGTATAGCGCTCAATGGAGATAATGTTGAGAAATAAAATCGATTCTTTCCAAAAAACGGTATTAAACTTAGTTTTTTAACATACTTATCAAACGGCCCACGTATTTCGCCAATTAATTAATTCAATATTGTGTTCTAGATTTATTTTTTTATAATTAGATAAGCAGATTTCAAAGATGCAAATTTGAATGAAAATATAAAAGCATTCGAGACATAAACTATTCAATCGACTGATAAAAAATATAATTTTACAAAAAAATTCAAAACCATCTGAAAATAAAAATCAATCCGTCAAAACATATTCGAGTGAATGTAACTCTCGACATAAAAAAATATATTCCGAGCTCTTATTTCAATGAAATCGAATTGTCACCCACACTGCATACAAATTGTATGCTGTAACTCTCTTTTATCGCTGTATATACATTTTTATTATTCGCGAAATAAAACAAAATCACCAGTAAATAACTATATAAAACGCGACGCGTAAATAAGATTTAATTTTGCTTTATTTAACGCAATGTATTTATAACGTTATCTACATTTTTCCTGTTCATTCCACGTTAGTTACGCTCTCCGCCGCATTATGAAATATATTTTAAGAGATGAAAGACCTACCCAACGTAAATATCTGAATAAACGAACACTTGCTGGTATCATTTCGTCCCTTCGCACTTCGCAATATGATGTAATCTTAATAGATACGCATTGCGGATTTCAAGACCAAAGAAATCTGAGTACAGACAATACTGAACACCAACGAACTTAGTATTATAGTGCATGAGTATGACCTTTAACATTTTTTTCTTTTCTTCTACGATAATGATTTTATTTAAAAAAAACGTAAATGTGTTTATCTATTTGTTTATTTTTTATAAAATTTACAATTAAATTTTAAATGTTTCAAATTATTCCAAATATCTATACTTCTTTAATATATATATATATATATATATATATATATATATATATGTATATATATGTATGTATATGTATATATATGTATGTATATATATATATATATATATATATATATATATATTAAAACAATCTATTAAAACATTTGAAAAATAAAGTTAGGCTATTTAATTTAGTACTAATATAAAAGGGCATGTCAATATACTCAAAGAATACAAAACTAATTATTTTAATAAAAATAAATTACCAGGAAAATTAAAAAAGACGATGGACTTGTAACTCTTCGGTAGCGACCATTATATATATATATATATATATATATATATACAAACAGAATATCATTATAATTATTATTTAAAAAACTGAAATAGAAAATACTCTCGGCGGTCCCTTCCCACTAGAGAACGCGTCCCCTAGGTATCGGATAGGGAAGCCCTCCTTGGAGGGGTTGTCCAATCGGAAGGAGGACTCGTGGAAAAACAGGGACTCGATTCTGAGAGGTATATCCTGGACACTCGTTTCTGTCGGGGGATAAATTTCGGGAGACCAGTTGTCCCGCGGTAATGGGGCCTCCAGCTCTGGGCTAATCACCCACCTAGAGCACAGCAGATTCAAAGTAGAACAAGGAACCACAGAAATGGAACTAGACGAAGAAGACACGGTGAGAACAAGGATTTGAGAATTGGAACATGAAGCATACGACGAGTAAAAAAGTAGGAATGAAGAAATTGACCAGTAGCACAGATGAGTGGAAGAGATAGATCAAGATCGATCCCACGCTAGGATACAAAGAAAGACAACTACAAATACTATACAAAGACAGAAACTATACAGATAAACTATATAGAGAAAGAAAAAAGGAGATCCGAGAAAGAACAAAAAAAAAATAGAAAATAAATTGATAAAAAATCGAAAGTGTTTCTAGTGATAAATCTCAAGAAGATTCATGTCCAGAAGAAACATCATCGAAAATATATAAAAAAATGGTTCAAGTTTTTGACTTTGCAATTAAGTGAGCAGTAAAATAAATGGTTCTAAAAAAATCATTTTGTTAGACAATTAAGGGAAGCTGCTGTTGAAAAAAATATTTTAAGCAGAAAAAAAACTTTTTTTAATGACAAAAATTAGTATTTGATTTTATTATTTTTTTTATCGTGCACCAAACGAAAAGCTTAACATTTAAAAAACTGAACTCGTCGAAACGATATCTTGTCTTCTTTTATTTAATATTTTATTTTTCAGCGACCACACTATCAATATTTAATGAATTATTCAGCTGCTCAGTGCGTACAACATTTTAACATATTAATGATTTACACAGGACACGTTACTGCTTCCGAAATTATTTGAAGGTATTATTTACTTGCGTAAGTAAACTTGCACCATAAAATGAGGTTTAATAAAACGCACACGCCTATCGATTTTCAGTAATCCATTATTCATGAATCGAGAGAACACGCGACCGAATAATTTATGGAATATTACTGTTCGTTATATCCTCTTGTATCAATCTGATGTACTGTATCTGCGTAATATATTAAAAAGTATACATTTTTTTTAGACCTTCATCTCGCCGAAAGCTTATATCATGTCGGCATTTTGGATTAATTGAAAATTAATTGAAAACTAAAGTATTCAGATAGGTTATTGACTCGGACACCATCGCGTGTTCTCGGTACTTTTTTTTCAGCCAGAGTCATTGTACTTGTGATCGTTATAAATTGCTCTTTTTTTTAAAAAAAAAAACATGTAACGGAGAAACATTCATTACTAAAAAATATCAGCTGGAATGTAATACTGCATACCGATTGTACGGAACACATTGATCCGTTCGATTATTTGCATTGATTTAAATTCGACTGTTCGCACCGTATGACAGGCAACGTTCGGACCAGAAACGAATCGTATCTGATTGTACAGAACGTTGCCGGGAAAATGTGGATATTTTAGATAAATCCTGATACAAAGAATTGATTTCTGCGTTTTTTTTTCTGTTCGTGGAAATCGAGCGATAAATGAATTCTCCCGTAAACTACACTGTGCTGACGCAACACCAATTTTCGATTAATAATTCATTTTAGAGTCAAGTCTGATATCTACTCTGAATAAAATGTGATACAGGTTTTAATTGATCACCTGTACGTGAGTGCGTACGATATTGAATGTATTCTGTTAGGGATCCTTTGTCTAATGAAAAATCGAAAAAAATATCGAACGCCACGCTCGATAAACTTTTAAAAATGTTATGATTTTTAACCGTATTTACTTTTCAGTAAATAATTCCATTTATAAAACCGATAATTAACTCAATTAGAACAGCAATACGCTTGTGGAAGATAATTCGATTTCAATAAAAGGTGTACTCCGTAGAACTAATTGCTAATTATCGTGAATTTCTTTTTGTATTCTTTTTATATATATATATATATATATATATATATATATATATATATATATATATATATATATATATTTAAAAATTATTGACTGGGAACCAAGGAATATAAAAAGACCCAGAAAGAGACCAATGAACAGATGGGATAAGGATTTTAAAAACTTTCTTGGAAATCTGTGGAAAAGAGAGGCACTGAATCGAACAAAATGGAAAATCATGGAAGAGGCCTTTATCCAGCAGTGGATTAACAGAGGCTGAAGATGATGATGATGATTATGATATATATATATATATTTATATATATATATATATATATATATATATATATTTATATATATATGTACATAAGAAAAAAATTATTCAGGAATTATTGAATAAAGTTATGATTATTTTCACATATGTAAGATTTAACAAAGCATGTTTCAAGTATGACTTTGAGTAGAAGAAAGTCTTGAACTATCAGAGTAACTGAAGTTTGAAGATTGAAAGATTTTTAGTTTTGATACTACATAAAAATGTTTTAAATAAGATGAAATTTGTTTTCTACATATTACAATGTAATATAAAATTGGCAAATCGAATGATCGTTATTTAAATTATAACAAAAATTACTGAAATTTTCAGTGATTTATTTATGTAAATATATTTATTACTCATTTATATATATATATATATATATATATATATATATATATTATGTTAGTTTGGTAATTATAATGATCTGATCTTATGTTTAATACAAAAATGGCTTTCCTGTATCGCCAGTTCCTGGGATTTTTACTCCCTGAATATCTACATCTGACATCTATTCATCTAGTATATACATATATATATATATATATATATATATATATATATATATATATATATATATATATATATATATATATATACATTAAAAAACTATATGCGGTAATATTGCACATTTTTCATCTTCATAATATAATTTATGAGCGTCAAATTCGAAATACACTCAAATCCTCTAATAAATTCACCGTATTATTTATCCCGCCGATGCCACAAAATCTACAGCATGCAGCTAGCGCTCACACGAGATTTACTTTTATCTCGGAACTTCAACACGCTCTCAACAATTAATCACATAGAGCAACAACAACACTTGCACGCATAAACTGTTGCACTACGTGTAAGCTGTTGCTTTTGTGTTCTAATGAGAACGTGTGAACGGTACTGCGTTTTTTTATTATTTTTTATTTTCGGCGCCGCGAAACCAATTTACCGAGACAAGAAACCGAGGCAAAATAAAAATGTAATGTTTATATAATGGAATATGTGTTTTATTTACTTTTATATTGGATCGCCGGATGTATTCCAACGAAAATATTAAACGGTATTGTTCTTTTTGAAGATATATATATATATATATATATATATATATATATATATATATTCATGTGTATGTTTACAACATATACATATGAACATGTGAATGTGTATGTGATTTTATAGTAAAGAGAACCAAAAAATGTTTCTTCACTTCAAGTATATAATTCAGTTGAAATCAATACAAATTCAAGTTGTAAAAGTTTCCTTTCAGCAATTTGTTTGGCTTTGTTCCGTTTTATAATAAACTGGCTACCTCAAATACAATATATAAAGTTAAATTACTTTATAAAGATGAAAAGAACAGCCTCAGAACTAGTCAAATAAATCAGTGAAAAGTTTACAAATGGTATGATACACCAGTTATCAGCGTTTCGGTTGCTGTACACATACACACACACATATATATATATATATATATATATATATATATATAATATATAATACATATATATATATATATATATATATATATATAAAGTATATATATATATATATATAAAGTATATATATATATATATATAATATATATATATATATAATATATATATATATATATATATCTACAGGATGATTCGATTTAGGCTTCCACATGAAAGTATTAAAACAATTTCAAAAATTAGAAAATAACATATTTTTTTAATACTTTCATATGGAAGCTTAAATTGAATAATCTTATATATAGCAATACCCATCTTCTAATAATCTATCAGTATAATATTTTGATATCTAATGGATTTCTAAAGTGAAACTAAAAGAAGCTATATTTTTTTTGAAAAAAATGAGTTATTTGTCTGAAATAATCTTGAAAGTATAAATACAATTGTCTCGAAGATTCTTTGATAAATAGTTACTGAGAAATTCTTTTCCATTTGTGAAAAAAAAATCGTTTCCAGATCCGACGAATTTCTTAATAGATTTTTAAAGAGAGCTTTAGCTTTAAGCAGCCCTGCGCTAAACTGTAAGAAATTTGTTATTAGAAAAATTCCATGAGACAGTATATAAAAGATTGAAAATTATTTTACACTTAACATAAACATTTCAGATGAGTCAAATAATTTGAAGTGTTTTTTGTACATTCTATATAATAAATTAATTATCACAGCTATATAAATCTGCAACGTGCTGTTCTGTACATCCTACTTTCTCGACTGCACGCTGTTAATGACTTCAATTCCTACGAATATTCAATTTTGATTTATAATTAACGAAAACAAACAAATCGTTTGATAAAGGCCAGCGCAGAATGTACGAAACTGTACGCACATCTCCGACGTTGCTAATAACTCTAAAAATACTACGGCATAATGTTTATTAAACGACTGAACTTTATCACTCAATCTGATTAAAAGTCATAACGTCAGCGCAGACGGTGGCCGACGTGAGAACTAACACTTCGACGACATGTTTAGTGCTGAGACGAAACGCAATATCCGGCGTGAAAATGACGGAATGACGTCACTTCCACCGTAAAACGAAAGCACTTACTTGTGAAATATAGTACGCGAAGTTTTCTGGAAAAAAATTCCTCCTTTTTCGCATCCGTGCGGAGTCATTAGATGATGTCGAGGAACAGGATAATTTTATAAAGGTAATTTTAACATAAAGCTCTTGTAATGTAAAATTTGCGTTTAACAAAATGAGCCGTTCGTTCGGCGGCTCTAAACAAGGAATGCTTTAATTCGATTTAATGCAATCGGTGCTAATGTGTGTTCAAGAACATTAAATTATCTTGAATGGAATCGTTTTGGAATATACTTGAAATTAATAAGATTTCAGAAGAAAAAAGCCAGTATCACATGAACGAACAAGGCTTATTTAAAACTTTCGAGGTAAGATTTAACTTTAAAACGATTTATTATATCTTCAAACACAGCATTAAACGATATATATCGTTTTCAAATTAATAAATACATCATAAACCAAGGTCGTTCAAGCCTAATCTACAGTACGAACATTGCACCCGGAAACTATACACACTCTTACAGGCTCGATATCATTTGACTAATATTCCAAAACACATATTCAAATATTTTCTAAACAGTTTAGAACTTACTTCGAAGAAGTATCGAATCTGTGTATAAACTTTTTAGAAAGAATGCTGTTCGAGAATAATCTGCACAGTATGGATTAAAAATTACAAAATAAACAATGTAATAAATAAACAGAAAATACTTTGAATGTACGCACAACATAAACAAACATATAGGTATTAAAAACAGCTTCAATTGCTGTAAAATCGATTATCATAATATTATATCATGAACCAATGTTTTCCTAAATATAATTTTAATTATAATTATATTATATAATATATAAATATTATATAAATAATATATATATATATATATATATATATATATATATAAATTCATATATATTAGGTTGGTGCAAAAATAATTGTGGTTCTTAAGTATCGAATATAAAGACACATACATCAGTAAAAAAATATATTTATTAATCAAAATAAAGACCATTGCACTGCACACATTTCTCCCAACGAGAAACAAATTTGTTTATTCCAAGAAGATAAAATTCTGAAATCCTGGTATTAACGAATTCATCGAAAGCGCTTTCAGCTGATGATCTTTGAAAACCTTTTTCTCGTAGGAAATTACTCAAACGTTTGAAAAAATGATAATCTATCGGAAAACAGATCAGAAGAATAAGGTGGGTAAAGTAAGGTTTCATAACCGAGTTCATTTAATTTTTTTAAAGTCATTTGTGAGACGTGTGGTCGTGTTGTCATGAAGAAGAATTGGTGCTCTTCGATCGACTGATTCTGCCCGTAAACGATTCAACTTCTCATGCATTTTTTCAATTTCTCGACAATTTTTCTGCACTGTTATTGTTCCACCAGGATTTAAGAAGTTATAATGAATGATGTCACTTATCGACCAACAAACAGTGACCATAGTCTTTTTTTCATGAAGCTTCGGTTTAGGAAACTATTTTGATGCTTCTCCTCGGTCTAATCGCTATCATGAACTTTTCCAATTCTTGTAGAGAATCCACCATTCATCACATGCCGCAATTCGATCAAGAAAAGGAACATTTTCGTTCTGAAAAAGAAATGTAGGGCAGACTCCGTATCGCCGAATTGCTTGATGTTCATTTAGTTCATACAACACCCATTTATCGAGCTTTTTTGTATTCCCAATTAGTCTCAAATATCGAACAACTGTTGAACGATCAACACTGAGTTCTTCTGCCACCTCTGAGTTGTTTTACGTGGGTCCGCTTCAATAATGTTTCTTAAACCATTATTGTCTACAGCTGAAGGACGTCCATGACCTTTCTCATCATCAAGGCTTTCGTTTCCATTACGGAATTTTCGATCAGTACGTTCACTAATTGACTCTTCGCCAAAAACAAATTCGATATTTCGAGCAGTTTCTGTTACTTTACGTTCCAATTTAAATTCATGCAACAAAATCGTGCGAATTTACTTTTTTCCATGCTTAATTAAAGAGCTTATATCCGACAATAGTAAAGAATGAAAAAAATAGACAACCTCAAAGGATTAGTGCTAATTTTATTGTTTACAATGATGTATCACATGACTATAACAAAAAATAACGATAACTAGAAGAATCGGCTCCAACTTAAAATGATAAAAACCACAATTTTTTTGCACCAACCTGATATATATTTTTTAATAAATAAATATATATATATATATATATATAAATGCATACATTTATATATAAACATGTATGTCTTTCTTTTTATTACACAATTAACTTTTAAATGCACACTTATGTCACACTAAAAACATCCTATAATGATAAAAGCATGTAATATTTCTTTACGTGATGACACCACTTGCCGGTAACATTTTCACTGCACGCAACATTTTTCCAGGTTCATTTGATGCTTTTTATGTTTTCAAGTGTGTGCGAAGTGATGCTTCTATGTATATTACATTCATAAATTCATAAATATGTCATCCGTGCACATGGACACACAGCACATCTGTTAGACCTAGGACTAATATTAGAAACAAATTCGAAACAATCGTGTAATCGAGAAGAATGCAGTTCGTTCACTGAATGTCTACTTTGTAATTCTCGAAGATAAAATCGAATTGTCTTTCTAAATGGACGTTAAAGCCGTGTATTTGTAATGAACCTAAATTTAAACAAAGCAAAAGCTAATGAAAATAGCATCACAGACGACCTTAAGGTTTCGAATATGCTAATTAGTGAGAAGTAGGAAAACATTGTGTCTGTAAATAACTTCTTTCTGAAGAACGTCGACGAGATTCTCAGTCAACGATTTCATATTCATGATAATATGTTGAAACGTATATTTTTAAACAGGTTTTCTCTTCTAAAATCGATAACACTGAATTGGTTTTTATTACATTTTTTCTTAAATATGAATCTTATTACACTTTTTAAGAAAGATTATAAAATAGGGGAAAGTATATATGAATATATATTGTATTTTCATTCACTAAAGCAATTATAATAAAATTTTATCTAACAGCAGATAGAAAAAATAAAAACTGTATATATATATATACATATATATATATATATATATATATATATATATATATATATTAAAATTGTACCAAAATCGTAAATCATCATAAAGAGCTCCCTCCATTCCGAATGGAAAGAAATAATAAATATTTCAACAAATACTGAAGTAAGCACAAACCCGTCATCCGACTGTATTTATTGGTATGAAATGAATTCCCCGAGCATAAACAATACCTGGATTACTTTATTAAAATAGGGCACGTTAGTGTTCCTATTTGGAGAAGATTCCGTTCTCGAATTTATTCATGAAACGGAATAATTTATAACGGTTAAATTTCGTTGAACCTGTTGAATCGATTTTGTGTCAAACGTATGAGATACTGCGCGGAACTTTTTTCCAGCATTCCGACGATAATAAAAATCAGACAGCAGGAGAATGTTATTTACGACTTATAACGTAAGTAAAGAATATTTAAAATTGTGGGCTTGAATTATCAGTTTAATGTGTTATGGAAAATTTATGATTTTGGATTTAAGAATTTATTGTTTTTCGTCTGTGATTTTTTTCTACTTGTTTTTCAAATATGTTCGTTTATTCATCGAAACGATCGTTTTTTTTTGAGTTAACTCTTTTATAAAGCAAATTCGAATATATATTTAGTAAAGAATACTTATATAACATCATTATTATTTATTTAATAAAAAAATTTTTTTTTATTATCAAATACTTTTAGTATTGAAGAAATAAAGTATATTTTTAAAAAGACCCTCATCTCAAGAACAACACACAATTTTCTAACTTTAAATAAATGCAGATAATGAACAAAAAAATTAAAACGACGCCATGAAACTAAATATAAATCATTCTAATTCCAATATTACTACAATGATCAAATATAGATTTTTATAATTAACGAATCCATTAAAAAATAACATATTTTTCAACAAACTCAGTGAACTCCCAATTAAGGTGTGTCTATTAATCTAGTTAATACATTAAATGTGTAAATATATAAATATGTATATATATATAATAGGTTAAAGACTCGTATAATCATTAAAAAATTAATAAATAATATATCAAAACTGACGATAAACTAAGTACTGTCATTTTGTTTTATATATATATATATATATATATTTGTATTGAATTTAAAGTTAGACCTGGTTCGACAGGAAAAGTTTAATATAAACAAGCAAATAGAACAAATTCGATATAGATGTTCTGTATGTAAAAAAAAAATAACATAAATCGTTAACGGAGATTCCGTTTTAATGAAATGTTTATCGGAAACAAAACACCGGAAAAAATTCAAATTCAATAAAGAGAATTATTTGAAATTACATCGAAAATCTGACAAAATATTTACAAGTGCAATGGGTTGGGGCGAGAGACAAAGTGTTCAGTTTTGAAAAATATACATACACACAAGTATGTATGTATATATATATATATAATCAATTTATTATAATAAAACTGAGCATAAAAAATCGAGTATTACTTCAAACATAATAAAAACTGCTGTAGGAAGATTACTCATTAACGCATTTGCGGGTTGCGTGTTCAGAGTACTGCAGCAACACATTATTTATTTTCTTCTGGGGTTAATGTTTTCTTATTTCGTTCTTGTTAATAATTACATACATATATACACATTACATACTCACACATACACATATACACATATATATATATATATATATTTACATATATATATATATATATATATATATTATGGTCTGCAAACTATTTAATTTATGTCCCTTTTGGTTTTTAGTAAAATGGTGCAATGCTGTATATACATACTTTTTGGCATATTTGTTTGAAATACAGACAAGAATTATAAATGTAGATAAATATTACTTACATACACTGGCATTTATATATATATATATATATATATATATATATATATATATATATATATGTCATCAAAAAAACTGACATCTTTGAAAATGTTTTTATTTCTTTTTTTTAATTTTTACATCTACTAAGTGTTATTTTTAGAAGGATTTGTACATTTCAAATAATTTACTCGAGAAAAAATAATATAAGTAAAACTACATACAACACGAAATGTTTATATTTCAGTTTTATTGTTTTTTTTATAAAAAAAAAAAAACATTTTTAAAGAAATTATCACAATTTTACACATACACATATTCGGACTCGATCGGAATGTGAGGTTTGACTTGACTAGAGATGATCTTTTAGTCTGGGCCTGTTTCTCAGGAGATTTCGTTTTAATCCGCAGTCATTCGGTGAGAGTTAAAATAAGTTGTCTCGATTTTTATGTTATTATGTTACCATTTTAAAAACCAAAGCCTAATGGTAGTAGTTATATGACGAGCTGACCAAACATTTTTCAATTCAATAGGTAGTAGTCAAGTTTATGTTGAACAATAGAGTCAATTAATATTTTACTATTTACAAGATTACTAATTATGAGTTACCGAGTTTTTATAAACCTTATTCTTTTTTACAAGGATCTGTTTAAATTCGTTTACGTTCCGAGTCCATATTTCCATTTTATATAATATAAAAATGTAAATTCAAAAACCTTTGATTCGATTGAACTTATTTTCTTAATCTTTTCTTATTCGAAAGAGAATTCTTATCTCATCCTTTTAAATAAACAAAATAAATATACTCTAAGTGTATAAAATTGATGTTTTTCTCAATACTTGTGCCAAGTTTCAAATTTGTAGGTCACTAAGATTCAAGTTATGTTTCATTACAATGGAAAAAATTCGATATATCCTTTTTCAAAATGTAAATATGGATTAAAACAATAGTACATATTCTGAATGAAATTAATTTTGATCGTACAAACGGGGAGATGTAGAATATTTATTATAAAAACAGGCTCACTAGTTAGGATACATTCGTTGGGATCTTCTAATCAAAATATTAAGTAATAATAATATATATATATATATATATATATTTATCGAAAGAAAATAATACTAATGAGCAGAAAGTATACCTGTGATATAAAGAATTAAATGGAAATTGAAAAGTTCCAACAAATATAAAACAATCATTAAAGAGGAAATTATGTGCAGATTAAATGATCGTATCTGAAAATATGAATATGAAGATATGTAAAATGTTTAACCTGGGAGATTATTTTACGAAACGTGTATATTTTTTATAGAGTAAAATATTGAAAATGAAAAAAGCTTTAAAACGTGGTTATGTGCTCGGATGAAAAATCAATAAAAAGACGAAAATAACTCCAGATAAGTCAACAGCTTCGATGCACAAGAAAATGATAGTACCATTATCATTATTATTCAGAGCATTAATGGAAAACGGGTGTGTTTTTATGTCAGGTAATTTAGTTACATATGAAAGAAGTCCTCGAGCAATAAATTGAATAATGGTTTGTGTTTTTATGTAGCTTTTTCTAAGAAAGAATATGCACATGTTCGGTTTCAGATATCGGTTTTTTCGTCTCTTTTAAGTATGAAAATGTATATTTCTTGAATTTACATCCGCAATAATTATATTATTTATTGCTAAGCTATTATATATATATATATACAAACATATGGATGAAGTTTCCAAGAACAAAAAATTATTAGTCTATTATATATATATATAAGGTCATATGTGTAAAGATGTGATTAGTGATGCAGTCAATATCAATAACAGTTCTTCTTTTGGAAGTTATGAACTCGATTTCAGCTTTCAGCTGATCAATTTGTCTGATATACTTCTTGACACTTCCTGCGAGCAGGAACGATTTCCGTCCTGTCGTTTCTCCATAATGATAATACGTGTTAACCACTTGAATGAGTCCATTTTTCTGTCAATTCGTATCATTTAGAGAATTGATTTTCTTGTGCTACATTTTCACTCATTTCGATTTTCTTTCATATGGTTCATCAGTTGATACTTTTCCACTGTTTTTAAAAACGTAACATTGGAAAAAAGTAGGTAAATTGTGTCATTCACTTATTATCATTTTATATAAAAATGCATAAAAATTAATCTTTACTGCGTCAGTTCAAAAAAAATTATTTCATCAAATTGAAATCATAATATTCGAATATACTGTCATGATAATTAAACATATTAGTAAATTTAATGCAAATGATTACAGAAAAAGAATAGAAAATATTTCTAATTTCAAGTTTAGGTCATCGTACATCATACACTTCATTTACTATTTAAAAAGCTCAATTGATCAACTTGGATGTTCCTTTTACGGTCTTTGAGACTATTTTCCAGACTCCAAACCCCCAAACTTACCCAATACTTATATTTTTATCATAATCATAACTTTATAAAATTTTATCATAATAATAATTTTATCAAATTGTATTTCATCAAATTTAAATCTTAATATTCGAATATACCGTCATGATAATTAAACATACTAATACATTTAATGCAAATGATTACAAAAAAAGAATATAAAAAATATTTCTAACTTCAATTTTAGATCATCGTACATCATGCAGTTCACTTACTATTTAAAAAGCTCAAATAATCAACTTGTAAGTTCCTTTTCCGGTTATAGAGACTGTTTTGCAGACTCCAAACACCCAAACTTACCCAATACTCATTACCTTAAAAACCCACATTCCTTTCAATACCGACTCAAAAGTCAAAGGCTAAGATCCCAGAATCCCCACTCACTATCATCCAACGTGCATCTCTGCGGCGTTGCACAAACCTCCAATACAATAAAACTCATTTTGATTTTGATCCGATTTGATTTTAATTTTTAACTTGTATACTTCTATTTACAATATTCAATTTCCAATACATTCTCAAAGATAAAGATACGAAGTACAGATATAAGTTAAACATATAAGAAAAACATTAATGCACGTGCAAAGTAGACAGAAACAAACATGTAATTTTCCAATTACAAAAATATTTCATATCGAATTATGTAGATTCAACTAATAACATTTAAAATTAATAACGCACTTTTAATATTAGCAGCGACGTAATTAAAAATTTAAAAAATGTTTTTCGACGAAAACGCTTAATTAAAATTAATGATGAATGGTCCGACGACGAATTATTACTAAATTAAAAATGATCGATTTTTATTAATTACCAATTAATATGCACCTTGGAATAATTTGTCAATATATATATATATATATATATATATATATATATGTTGGACGCGGCGTGAAGATTTTAATTTGATTTTAAAATGTTTATTCAAATTTACATTTAACTATCAATCAAACTCGATTACAAAATCAGTAATTTTGTAACGAGAATGTTCGTTTCGATGAAATTAATTTGAAACATGAGACATAAAATGTTTCATTACAAGTAACAACTCTGTCGATTCAAGTTGATTTTAAACTGGACCAGTTGTTTTCATAATATTGTACCACATTAAATGGACGAACCTCTTTAAACCACTTAGTTATAAGACTTTATCCATTGTATTACTTTCACATGAATTAACTTTAAGCTTTCTAAAGTGCATAATAGATATGTGTCGTATCCCTAACCACATATTTTATACATATATATATATATATACATATATATATATATATATATATATATATATATATATATACACAGATATATGTATTCCTAAGAGTATTCTGAACATTTCCTTTTATAGTAGTTTAATAGTTTTAAAGCAAACATGAAATAATAGTTTGAACTAATCTCCAACGAATAAATACTCTAGAACTTTCAAACTAATAATGTTGAATTTACGGTTTTATACAAATTGTTGTAAGAATATAAAATGATGCGGTATAAGAACTTTATGGAAATAAACAATTCATCTTCTTTGTTCATTGTCATTTACTATCTGCCTGTTTTTCACATATATAAAATTATTTACTTGAGTGAAGCAAAGTGTGACAAATTATATTAGGTCGGTAGAAAAATAATTGCGGTTTATGACCTTCAAATTAACATACATTTTTATTTTTTTTTTATTTTCCTGTCTGCTTTAAGTGGTCCAGAATTGTTGTGCATGGTTCTGATTCAACTAACGCTTTCAGTTCGTTGTTATAAATTGAAAAAGGATGCATACGACCTTCTTCATCTTCGAGGATCTCCAGCACGAAATTTTTGGAACCACCATTACACCGTACGGTCTTTAACAGTAAACACACACTAAAAGTTTATGAGCAGTTTCTGCTGATTTACCACCCATTTTGAACTCATACAAAAAATGGCTCTTATTTGCTTCTTTTCCATCATTAATTCCATAGCCCAATTTGAAGTAAAGTCAAAATACTGACCGAAAAATGGACTTTAAAACGATATTAACATGAACACGATAAAATGACACTTTCATTGAAAAAAATAAGGTAAGAAACCAGAAAGCAAAAACCGCAATTATTTTCCTACCAACCTAATACTAAAACAGATTTAACACTGTTACTAGTGGATTGGTTTACTTCATCTCGAGGTCATGATTGTGCGCTTCTCTTCAACATTTATTTATTTATTTATTTATTTAAATCAATAATAATATCTTGTATAGAAGAGAAATGTCATCAAAGTCAAATTACATAGATTGGTAAAAACGATTAGAATTATGAAAAAGTGGAAAATTATATAAAAAAGTTAATTGATAAAAGGTAATTGATTTTTTCTAAACTTATTAAAAATATTTTCTAATTTAGTATAAAAAATCATTTTAAATATTTTTCAAATATCAACTTCTTCAGCATCGATTTTAATTCCTTATTAAAAATATTTCCATTAATTTTTCACTCAAAAGTGATCAGAATTATTAATTTTTAAATTTTTCTGAAAATCTTACACATAAATAAATTTTGGTTACACTCCAAACTTTCTAAATTAGAGTCACTCTTGAATAATTTCTAGATTTCTAAAGAAAAATATTTTTCATCATTGAAAAAAATAGCAGATTATCCAAATTCTATCCTTCTGTTAGATATAAAATTTTTATTCCATCCTCCTACCATTCTCAATTACAGTTTTGAATTATTTATCATTTTCACATATGATATAAAACGTGTATATTTTCTTAAATTGAATTTCGTTCGATTTCAATACGTTTTAAATTATTCAAACGAATAAAATAGTTGACTTGCTTTTTTTCTAAACGTACTTAAAATATTCTGGTATTCACTATTAATATTAATTTTAAATGTCATTTCAGTATTAATTTTTCGACCTTGATTTATAATTAGTCATTGAAAAAATTACTTCCATTAACATTTTACCTTAAAGTATTAAGAAATATTAATTTTATAACTTTTAAAACCAAAAGTATTCCAAAAAAATTAAAAAACAATACTATAAAACCGTTTTAATGCAGAAAACTATGAAAATTACTATAAAATATGTTTACAAAAGACTATATAGAGAATTTTAATTATAAAATAAGTGCACACTTTTTAAAATTCATAATTTATATAACGTACATGTTTTTTGATCAACGAAATCTAAAGGGTTAAATGTACATCATATATATATATATATATATATATATATATATATATATATATATATATATATTATTCAATCATGAACGTACATACACGTAACTTAATATAAAATTGATTAATAATATAAAAATTATAAGAAAATATCCATTAATATTCTGTTTTAATATTTAAAATGTATTCTAAAAATAAAAATTATCAAACACAAACAAGCTGATTAAATAAATTTAAAAAAAAAACATTGAAACAAAAAATGATTTATAAGAGATCCGCGTTCTTCTATTTTAAAGAGAAAATATGAAAAAAATTACATAATCTAGGCCAATTTCTCGAAACATTTTTTTTTTGCTAAAAACACACATTTTCACTTTTATAGTTACTTTTTTTACATGTAATAACTTTTTTCTTCGTATATGAAAGACACACATCCATACAATCCATCTTATTAAGTAACTTTAGTTTTATTGGCGAACGAGGTAATATTTTACAACGGGAATGTATGTAAGTTTTAAATTATTATGTTAAAACATAATTCAAATTTTATACTTTCTTGCAGTTGAACAAATAATAAATGAATAAGACACTCTGGCCACAGACGGTAATAAAACTAAAAAAAAATCTCCAGAGACGAGTACATCTGCGACCAGTTCAGACTGTGGGAATTGTACTAGAATGTTATATATAAATATATATATATATATACATATATATATATATATAAATATATACATATATATATATATATATATATATATAAGCAAATGTTAGATTAGCTTTTGGACACATGAGCGGCCGAAGTTGAAAATGTCCTCGTTTCATCTCTCTAAGGTAATAGCAACGACACTTCAATAAAGGTACAACGAATAAACGAATAGTTTCGTCAATATTGTATTATAGTTGAACCTCAAGTGTGTTATGTATGTGCACACGGATCTAATCTATAAATTTGTATTTAGGTCTGAGGATGCAAAAAAATTATATAGATAGTCTGAAGTTTTTAATCGATTTTTATGATTTAACAGACACTTTTTATGATTTAATCGATACAATAAGCTTGTTTCAACTTTAATTCGAACGATTTCGAAATTCCACGCATATCATTTACAAATCAACCTCAAGTTCAGGAGTTTCGAATTTCTTTAATTCTTCCAGTCCGGTGCCGTTTTGAAACTGTTCTTGCCGGTGCAGTAAACACAGTTAGCGCTATTATTTTTCATGAGAGTTACTATTTATGAAAGAAAATAAGGATTTTTAATTAGTTGAATATCAAAGTAATATCTTACATCATCGACTAGTATCAACAAGAAAATAAAGAAATATAATTGAAAAAATCACTCTACTTCTCATGGCAAACGTTTGATGATCAGTAAACTGCCATTGATTGAACGACATATGTGTGCCAGGATTGAGGTTGGTTTTGAAATAAAAAAAAAAGATAATTTAAGCGGTTTCTATCATTATTTTTTAAGATTCATTAGTGACAGTACCGAATAATAGATTATAACAAGGAATATCAGTATTCTGTGAGTAACAAAAAGAATGATATTTGCAAATAAAAACATGTGGTCAACTGAGTTGACCGCATCGGAACGGACGAATTAACCCTTTCATTACGATTTTTTTTGATTAATTTCGGTAAATGGTAATTCATTTCATTGAGAGGTAGTTAAAATTGGTTAAAATTATTGTCCAAGAATCTTGTATAAAAGATATTGTCCTGGAATGATTTATCCCATCAATATTTTGAGGTGAGTTCACTATGTAAAGTATTTCCTGAACAGGAATTTTTGAAAAGCTATCCCGTTAGTACCAAAAAGAAGGTTAAGTAACTGTTAGAACAAATAACTTAAAACATGCTGAATATGATTTATTGATTGAATAGGAAAAATATTCGATGCTGACTCAGAAAAACGGGAATTAAATCGAAACTTGTATTTAATTGTTTTCATTTTGAAAACGATTATTATTTAAACTATGTCCAATTCGAGCACTTGATACAATTAAATGTATTTAGTATGATTTATTAAAGATATATTGAAAACAGCATGCTGAAATCAATCTTCGAATGAAACATTTCATGTAACAGGCATGTATTTTCATTATAAGAACTAAAAATTAATAACTAATTAATATCTGAAGCTTTAAAAGAGTCTATAGACGAAATACCTTGAATCTTTTTCAACTAGTGCAAAAACGTACGATGATATCTAATGGAAGATATCTAATGGAAGTAACTGATCTTCAAACGTCTGCGTCTCTAATTTATTAATCTATCCGCTACTGACCTATGTTCGATTTTAAAAATAAACCGAACGCGTTCACGTTAAATGACATGTTAACCCAGTCTCCGTCTGATTTTCTGAACGTTCCGAGAATTTGTATTTTTTTTTTGTTTTTGTTTTCCGAAAAGAGATAACGTCAACGCGGCTTCAATTATGTGTGCGAGCGAGCCACACAGCACGCAAGTTACACCTGTTTAATCCATATCGATTAAAATAGATCGCTCTCCACCGAAACGTGTACCATTATTCGCTTGCTAACTGGCATGTTTAGCACTGTTACACACAGTCCGTCTATACAAACAAACGCACGTGTCTCGAAATCACTTTACAGCCGGTAAAATTAATAAATCGGACAGATGACACACGCCAACTTTCCTCTTCAACATCTCTGTAGTATTGTTACAGCTACAAGTTTTATATGTACTTCGACTCGATCGATTCTACAATATTTATTATTCTAGTACTATTCGTTTATTTAAAGAGCGCTATGAAAATATACAGCGGTGGACGGATGAAATGTTAACGACAAGAATTGCTACACTTTATGAAAAAAATCGTATCAAAGGAAGATAATGACCCACTTAACTGACGTGCTAATGATTAATTGCATCTGTGTTTGTAAATAGTATAATGTTTTTTTTTATTAAAAATTTAGTAACATCCACACAACATGTTTTGAACGTTTTGGTTTAATTTATTTTATGAATGTAATAATATTGAAACATATTATGTCTCAAAGAAAGTATATTATGACACAAACACAAGTAAATATTAAAACTTAAATTATTAAAATGTTATTCGTTAGAGAAGCGTTGAAGGAATAAAAAATTAATTAATCGATGTTGATAAATTGTAGACAACAAAATAAGAGAAAGACAACAATCGAAAAAGATAACAGAAACATAAAATAATAAACTTGCTATCTATAAAAAAATATATTTTTATTATTACAGGAATTTACTGACCTTACATATCAGAATAACAAGTGTTACACAACGTACATGTTTTTGCAATTTGATACATTATTGATCTGTATTCGTTACTTGTTTTTCCCGTCGTTCATTTCTCAGAATTTAAAACGGATATTGATAAAAATTGAATTTGTAAAAACAATTACTGGAACAAATAACTTTTTACGGTTATTTCATACAGAATAATTCACAATTTGATTATTATTCTGGGTATCATATAACGTTCGAAATTGACAAACCAAATAGCAATTTCTTTATTAACCATTTAACACAAGCCACAAAACCAGAGAACAGGGAGATTACCGATTAAAATATGGTCACATACGCCACAGACTTTAATAAATGGTCCTTCATAGTAAGAGCGTTGCTTTGAACATATATATATATATATATATATATATATATATATATATATAAACCATCAAAATTGAGAATTAGAACATTATTAAGTGTGATAAACGTCTATAATCCTTAATATCAATGCTATTATTAAGCATTACTTTGCAATAACGTCGAATGAGATGAACATTAATTAACTGATTATATGTGTCTATAAGTCAGACACTTTTTATGATTTAATACATGGAAGAGATTATTATTTATTCTATCTTTTATATGAGAAAGTTATTATTAAAAATTAAAATCAAAGTGAACAGAATTCATTAGTTTTTATAAGAATATACGAGTTCCGAAAATATTTTGATATTAAAGGCGAAAATGTATTTCACTCATTTGTTACTAGAATAAGCTAAACTAAGTATTCAAAACTTCCTCGAAAGATAGTTTTAAGAAATATATCTATTGTGGCCTTTGCGTAGCCAGAGTATCAAAAAAATATTCTAACGAACAGTTTTCTTCTCTTTTCTTCTTCTTTCTGTAGGCGAGAACGAAAAAGTATTATTTTTTCTAATCATGTATTCGATATAAAGCATAATTCGAGTCTTTTTATTTAAGGTTGTAAACCTTTACGTTCCTATCTTTGCTATTAAACCGAAAAAGATTATATCAAATATTTTAAAGGGATTTAAGATGATGGCACTAATTTTTATTGTTATTTATAATAATAAAAAATAGATCTTGCATTGAACAGTCGTTTCCGATCAGTACCAGCACACACAGAAACAGTTAATTATTTGAACTATTAAATATATATATATATATATATATATATATATATAGAGAGAGAGAGAGAGAGAGATAGGTGGATATATGGTAGAGAGAGGGAGAGAAAGATTCTTCTTCAGAATATCAAACATTTCTTTTTAGAATATCAAAAAAGAATAATTTGAAAAAAATTTTTACTAGTACTGGCTTTAATCAATAAAACGATAAAAAAATAATTTTATAAAAACACTTCTTAAATCTACGTTTATAGTAGAATAGTACACTTCTAAAATATTTAAAGGGTGTTCCAAAGGTATGTTTGTGAAATGATAAAATGAATATCAGGTCCTAAAACGTTCACTACTTCCAAACAATCTGCAAACTATAACTCATAAAATGTTGAATATAAACTTATTTGAACTCCTTAGTGATTAAGATATTCCAAAAATAAGGGAAATGTGCCGTTTGTGAAATACAATTCAGCATTTACAGGTCGATAAAACTGAGTAAAAATTTATTTCTTAGTATTTAATTTATCTTATTTCAAAAAATACGTTCCCAGAACAAATATGAAGATAATTCAGTATTCCATTAAAATTTATCTAAGTAAATAAGTGAACTTTACTCTGACTTCCTTCATATTTCTAATCTTAATAAAAAAAACACACACATTACTCGTCACATTGTCCACAGGACAAAGTAACGAGAAATGTTGAATTGACAGCTCATAGGTTTGTAAGTTTAATCCATTAAGTTTCGTTCTTAGGTATTTTTTATCTTTAAAAATATTATGTTTAAAAAAACCAATAAACAGTTTTTCCAATTCCATGTTCCTATCAATTTTAACAGGCTACATATCGGTTTTATATTATCAAGTAATAGAATAATAATGAAAGGATCCACATTTAAATCAATTCAGTGTACGGATATGTAAAAAAAATGATCAGAAATAAGTTTAATACATTTCCACCGAACAACGTATAAAACAGAAATTGTAACAAACAAGGAAACACGTCTTCTACGAAGCTATTGATTCTTATGTGAGGCTGCAGCAGTCCCGAACAGACATCATTAAGTCGTGCATCTATACTACGCTAATCTTTAAATAGATAGTTTGGATGTAAATTTAGCGCAAGAATTATTTCCGAGCTCTCGGAGTCATCGCGGGGTTCAGAATCAACTGTACGAGTTGCATTTATACATACATTCATATTTATATATATATATATATATATATATATATATATGAATGTATGTACATATAAGCAATAATATAAGAATAATAAACATCAATTTGTCATAATTTATTGCCAGTATCATTTATATTCGAGTGTATAAATATTACTAATAGAATGACAACTAGCATTTTCATGTACTACAAGAAAATATATTAATATAATACACAAAATTTGCTGTCAAATGAAATGTTTTATTGACTTGCAAATCAATTTACACATTCATAAAATAATTAATGTTCCATTGACTCATATATATATATATATATATATATATATATATATATATATATATATATATATCGTTTTATAATAAGCTTTATTTTCATTTTATGTTGTACATTGCCTTAGATCTCAACGTTGATATTATAAAACTTATAACAATTAGTGTTTTCAAAAAATAACTAGACTAGTTTTAAATACTAATGGGTTAACTCATTAGTACTCAGAACTATTTTAATTGAGTTTGTTTGCAAATAACTATTCTTATGATCCATTCAACTTAAGGGGACCCGGTGGTCTAGAATTTTCGAAAAATCGATTTTTTTTTCGGAAGTATAGTATCTTAAAAATATACTGTTAAAATTTGATGACGAAATTCAGAGTATTTCAGGATCTACAGCCCATTAGAAGGTCAGGTCAGTTTCTTGAGAATATACTTGCTTGAAACTTTAAACGCGTTTATCTCGAAACTACTTTTTTTCGTCTTGCGGGGGCCAGAAAAAAAACTACTTGACCGATTTGTCTGAAATTTTAATATGTTATTCTGAATAGTTCTAGCTCTCTAGTAGTTTCCGTACTAATAGTTTCCGTAAAATATTTATATTTTTTTTATTAACAAAACATTCAAAAATACTGGTCGTTTTCAAACTTGTACTTTTGACTACGCGGCATTTTGTCAATTTTTTTTTTTATTATTCTACTTCCTGCGATAGTTATACTTATACTAATTAAAAATTCGTCAATTGTTTTATTTCAGATCAGAGGGAGAGATAAATCATCATTCACCACGCAATTCCATTTTTTTAGAGAGGGAGACTTCAGCATCATTTTTCTAATTTAAAAAAAAATTTTTTTTTGTCTTTATTTTCATTTTTGTGTAGTTTATTAGTAATAAAATAAGTGTAAAAAAATTTGAAAGCATTATTCATAACCCTCATATAGAAAAAAAATTTTTAAAATAGCTTAAATTTTAGGCCGCTAGACCACCGGGTCCCCTTAATCTTATGAATTGTGAAGAAATTCAGAACGGACAGGTACATTTTGTTGTGGAAAAAAATGTTACGAGTAGAAAGAAATAAGTACATTGATTCACTCTTATCAGTTGTCGACAAAATGCATAGCTTATTGGTATGAAAATTCACAGACGGACTCTAATAAGTCGAACAATAAAATTGAAATCGAAATTAGATTAATGACATTAAAATATAGACTATTAGAAAAAATGTACACTTTCTTAAACCTAAAACAATTAATGATTTGAACTCAATTCAATTTTAATGTACAAAACATATTCATTTCATTGAAATGTAAATAATGAATATGTCTAACATCTCAGTATATACGGAACCGCGTAAATGAAACTCATAGTTCATTAGGATCTGATTACTAATCAACAGGAAGTTTCTCCCAACAAAGACTGAATACAATAATTCTTCTCTACTGACAATCATCCACCATTCAGTTGTACACAATTCTTCAACAAACATAACATAACTTTAATATGCGTAACTAAAGAGATTTCTCACTGATCTTTTTGATCACCTCATATATATATATATATATATATATATAATGTACGTATGACATACGAGAGGATACAAAAGAAGAATCACATATAAAAATAAAATACCTAACTTCTTTCCAGATATATTTAAGAACGCAGTACCGACATCAGCCGAATCATAAATATATAAAACTGTTACTTATGCATATTTTATTTACATGTATTAAACTTATCCCTTGTGCACGATAAACTAGAATGAATTTGTATTTTCAAGAATGATACATAGTTTACCTTAAACAATATATTTCTGGTACTGAGGCTGAATTCACTTTGACAAACATATTTTTAAGTCGCTCTACAAATTGCAAAAAAATCATTATTCATTTTTCAACTGTGGTTTTTCGCAAATGGATTTTTCTCTCGCCGTACAGACAACGATTCTAATCAAAAATGTTCTGTTAAGGTTTGTTGGTCATTTTTAATTGTTATTTTAGAGTATTTATATGGAGATACTATCATGCTCAAAATGTACAAGTCCAAAAATAGAAAAATAATCGATAATCATTTTTAATCAAAAAAAATTTGTTTGTAAAATAAGAGAAAAATTAATTTGTGAAAAACAATAGTTGAGAAATAGATAAGACAAATTCAGCCAATAAAAATTATAATATTCTCCTAAATTATAAGCAGATATAATACAAAAAAAATTGTTTTATCTTAAACATTTTCTAGATAATATAATTAGTTTACATTCTAATCAGTTTTAGTTACTGAAAATTATTATTTTATAATTTTAATTGATTTACATGCTGAGTATCCCAGCTATATGATCAAAATATATCAGGACAATGAATATAGTAGTTTTTGTGTGATTCAGTAACGGACAGAAATTATTAGTGTGTATGACAGGAGTGGGCAACTTTTTCGATAATAAGAGTCACAAACAATACTTTTCATACATTTTTGAATATTCGAGCGGTACAGAAAATATTATTTTAAAATTGTATTTATAAATAATAAAAAATACAAGTATATAGTAGTTCTCTGGCCTCATTAGGAGCCAGGTCCGCAGTGGAGGGGCCAGAGCCCTTCGTAGTACTAGCGAGATGCTGGACCAAGGGCGCCATTCGGGAGTGGGTCGAGTCAGAACACTCAGAATGGTGGCTAAAGATTGACGGTTGTCGGCAATCCTGAGTACTCTTAGGCCAGTTCCCAAATAAGGACTGGCCCAAGAGAATCTATACAAGTGGCAGATCCTTCTCCCGGCTCCTGGTGCGAATTGTCACAGGACACGGGAGATTAAGCTACCACGAGTATATACAATGCCGAAGGACGGACGGGAAGTGTAGATGGTATGGGGGGGCAACGAGACCCCCATTCACCTCCTCGCGGAATGTCTGGCATGGGTCCATTTAAGGCGACGATGGTTTGGGGAGTTTTTCCTCACCGCGGCCGGACTAGGGTCTATAAACTCGGGCAGGCTGATTGACTTCTAGAAGGAAGCGAGACTTCCCGAGTAGTTTTGATCAAGTCGAGGGAAGACATAATGGACCTCGAATCTAAGTGCCGGGAGGCAAGATAGCTTCCTCCCCCCTCAAACATAACCATAACCATATAGTAGTTCTACTCACTGAAGCAGAATATGTTTAATCTCTCCTCGTTGAAGATTGAGTCTTCATTTTTGCAGTTAATAGTTTAAACACAATTACTCAGTTAGGACACATAATGCATATGGATGTTTGAAAAAATAATATGAATTACCCGTTTATATATAAAATATTCTAATATTATTACATACTATATTACTATAGATTATTAATATAAAAGTTAAGGAAAAGTGGCAATGAAACCCAATATTATCTCGGGGGTCGCACTGAATAGCTTTGGGAGTCGCAGTATGGCCACCATTTATGTATAGTATACAGAATATTATTAAAAAATGTAATCCGTTATTAAAATAATTTGACGTCTGTTAATATTTAATATATTCTTATGTATAATCGATGCAATTAAAATGAATAACATTTTATTTATTAAACATTCGACCAAGCATCGAACAAAAATATTAAATTCCATGTAGGAGTATTTCATAAAATCTCTTTCCACTCATACAACGTAATTCAAACAAAAAAGTATAGAGTTGTCGTATACGTTTGCATAAATGCTTATTCGTGCCACGAAATGTTCCAGAAGAGCCGTACTTTGTGGCCATTAATGCTCCACACTAATCTTTCTCGAGCACTGTCACTGCTGTCATCAAAGGTGGTAATATAACTTGGGTACAAGCGCTGTAAAATAGGTCAAGTCTGTATGATCCTAGAAATTCCATGTACCGGTGACATATTTTATCAGTATAACCTACATTGGACTGACGATGCGATATTAATATAATTTCCTTGCATTCGTTTACATAAATCAGCGGACGGGATAATTCGACAAAACTTTTAGACTAATTACAGTTTTATTTAATTTGTGAACAGGGTGCTTTTACTGAATTATAACTTTCAACAATAGTCGAATAATATATTTTACTATTGTAAATAAATCTGTGTTGTTTTTTTTCATAAAGAACACATTTAATTCATTGTTAACAGATTTACTGAAATTGATTTTTTATCTAGGTCGAAGGATTTGTTACTACGTTGTTCATTTAAAAATAATAAACTGTAGTTTTGAATTGAAATAATTTGGAACTACAACTTAAAATATCTTTTAGTGTAATTTTTTTTAAAAAAAACATAGTATTGGACTATATTCTAATCTACCAATGAATACTGAAAACAAACAGTAATTCTAAAATATGTATAAAATTTAAGGGGACCCGGTGGTCTAGAATTTTCGAAAAATCGATTTTTTTTTTCGAAAGTATAGTATCTTAAAAATATACTGTTAAAATTTGATGACGAAATTCAGAGTATTTCAGGATCTACAGCCCATTAGAAGGTCAGGTAGGTAGAAGAATAAGTGGAGCCGGCAAAACTTTAAACGCGTTTATCTCGAAACTACTTTTTTTCGTCTTGCGGAGGCCAGAAAAAAAAAACTACTTGACCGATTTGTCTGAAATTTTAATATGTTATTCTGAATAGTTCTAGCTCTCGCTCGGAAGTAAAACTAATAGTTTCCGTAAAATATTTATATTTTTTTTATTAACAAAACATTCAAAAATACTGGTCGTTTTCAAACTTGTACTTTTGACTACGCGCCATTTTGTCAAATTTTTTTTTATTCTACTTCCTGCGATAGCTATACTTATAATAATTAAAAATTCGTCAATTGTTTTATTTCAGATCAGAGGGAGAGATAAATCATCATTCACCACGCAATTCCATTTTTTTAGAGAGGGAGACTTCAGCATCATTTTTCTAATTTAAAAAAAAAATTTTTTGTCTTTATTTTCATTTTTGTGTAGTTTATTAGTAATAAAATAAGTGTAAAAAAATTTGAAAGCATTATTCATTACCCTCATATAGAAAAAAAAATTTTAAAATAGCTTAAATTTTAGGCGGCTAGACCACCGGGTCCCCTTAAACTAGCAAAGAATGTTCAATATATAATGGAGAGAATAAATATAATGGATTAGAATCAATTAAAAAAAAACTATCATCGAAACTGCAATTCAAGAAAAACTCGTCATGTCCATCCATACTTTCAACCCTCACTGGTTACACGAAAGCATTCTTTATTGATACGAACAGTAACCATAATATATCGGTCTAGATGCGGTTCTCTATTTCCTTAATTTAAATGTCACGCTTCACGATTTATCCGTTTGTCGAATAAGAAAACTCAACCGTTCCATAAAACGAAATATATTCATTGTAATTCTAATGAAATTAACACACTATATGCAAAGCACTTGTACGTCTGCTTCTTAAGAAGCATATTAAATATGCAAAATCCAATTTGAAATAACACTGGTTTGAATTACCGTCTTACAGAAAATATATTCACGGATGTACGGTGTACGTTCTGTTGCACAAATTATTGATATTTTGTTAATAAATCGGATTTACTTAAATATCTATGATATTCTAAATGGCATCAAATGACATTCCTACTATGTGTGATAATTATATTATAAATGATGAGTCACGTAATGAACAAATTTTCACACTATATATATATATATATATATATACATATATATATATATATATATATATATATATATATATGTATGTATCTATAATGAAAACTTATTGAACAGACATTGATACAGCAGTTACTGTAACCGAATGTAGTTTTATATTTCAATGTAGATATGTATTATAAAATATTTTATCAATCGATTATAAATGTACATATAAATAAAAAATATTTTTTTATTTTTCGTTATTTCACATATTTATATATTCTATATTCAATTTTATACCCGCTGCATAATCAGAAAGTGAAGATTTTATGCTAGTGAAGCAGTGAGGATTTTTAGATTTTCCGATAACGAAAAATTCCTTTTTCTCTGTACAACCTGTATCAGCTGCTACAAACACAATTATTTTGTGGGTAAATTTAAAGAATAAGCCACTTTCGACATTGAAACAGTCATTTGCGTTGTAGGCTTTTCTTATTTTCAGCCATTGACTGGAGATTATCATCACGGTAATTCTTATTCATGCTGGACACTTTTTTCACCAAGATTTTTCTTAAGAGGTGGTTATTACATATACTGAATCAATAAATTCAACTCTTAGTACAATGAACTTTTCCGTTAAAGTGTCTTCTCAATTTTCTTTTAATTTTCTATTTTTCATGATTTAAAAAAATAATAGAATAAACTCATGTTCCCAAATGATCAATTAAATACAGTTATTCAACCTGTAAGACTGTAAAATATTGTAAATAATACATATATTATCAATATATATATATATATATATATATATATATATATATATATATATATATATTGGTAATGTATGTATATATAAGTAATGAAATTATTTTCCAGTTATTTTTTAATATAAATTTATAACGAGTCATAAATCATGACAGCTTTACCGCCAACTGGTTTCTTCAATAAATCATGTAATTCACATCACAAAGCGTTTTAATTTTTTTAAAATATTAATTTTTAGAAGGAGATCATTTTACTTTGTCAACTTTTAAGATAAATTTAATAAATTAAACACAATGAAATGAAATTGTTCCTAGCTACCGATAATTAATCAGTATACGTTTCAAAATATGAATTAATTTATAAATTTTAATGTGTATTTATCCCATAATTGATATATTATAGATTATGTGTAGAATATACTTTATTATTAAATGAAAGTACATAGTTGTTAATTTTATTTATTTAGGTAGTTCTAACAAAACAATATGTTTTAATAGGAAAATGTTTGTAATCAAAAAGATATGAAATAAGAAATAGATAAATTTGTAGATTTTTCTGTATTTTAGTGCCATGAGAATGACGGTATCATCGAAATATGTATAAGCAACGATTGAAAATGGTCTATAACTATTTATTGAACATTTTTGAACAGAAAAAAATATGGTTTGCGAAATGAGAAAATAATACATTTGTTAAAGGCATTTTAATGATCAAAAATATCACAAAATTTCTAAAAATATATGTATTTCATTTCAATACTATGATCTGTTATCCTTAATAAAAAATTTAAAAAAGAACGATAAAATAAAAAATATCTTATGTAGATTTCGGAGGGTATTCTGTTATCACAATTACTACATTTTGGTATTTGAATTTGGTGAGAACAGAAACATTTTATGATAAAAAAAAAACCGACCGAAATGTTTAATAATTGCGTCATTTTTAGTTTAAATAATTATGTTTCACAAAAACGTAATTATTTATATTATAAATGATTATGTTTTTTTCTTTTCTAATAGATTACTAAAAATGAATATTTACTTAATTAAATATATTCATTAAAAACTTTCGAAAATGTTTCTAATTTGTTTATGTAATTAAAATAAACTTGATATGAATAAATTTATAAATATTTGTGTTTTTCTCTTTTAATTATTTTGCTTTTCATTCATTACTTTGAAATTAGTGTTAAATTTATTTGATCATTCCTTTTTATTTACACATTTTTCCATTTTTATTTCAAAATAAATCCAGAATATATATATATATATATATATATATATATATATATATATATATATAAGGTAAAACATTTAAATGAGTTTTTCTCGACGTTCACAGATAACGAATACCTTTCAGAGAATGAAAAGACTTCCTATAATTAATTTTTGACGAGTACCTTAAATACACTTTCTGTTAGGTATTATAAAATGTACGAGAGATATTAATTACAAGAAGTTAACACAGCATTTGAAAGTTCATATGAATCTTCTCAGTTTTAATTCTATCTACGAAATTCCGTTGCGTACAATATTAGTAGCATTAGACATTTTTATGAGTTTAATATAAGTAAGGGTTGAAATTCTTCTTTAAGAGAACAAATAAGTTGCATGAGTCGATAATGGGAACAGTGTTAATGAATCTAACTGTAAAGTATTTTCGGAATGTTTATGACAGTGGATTTTTTTTGGCATTGAACAATTTCAGTTTCAATAGGGTTTGAAATGAAATATTTATCAAACCTAATAATATATATTACTACTTTATGAATGTAATATTTAAGTGTACATTAAAGTTAGTTTGATATTTATATAAAAAATGTTATTGAAAATTTTAGTTTTTTTTTTTGACAGTTTTTAGTTTTTGTCTGATATTGGTACATTTCTCTGTATACTTGTGGTGAGTTGTCGAGCCTTGGGATTAAATCCCTATTATCTAGACTTTAACTTGAATTTTTAGCAATCTTGCTGTTTAACTGTGTCATATCTTGACTTTTTCGCTAGGAAAATTGAAAATTGTAGAATATATATATATATATATATATATATATATGTATTTATTACATTTTTACTTTAATTATACCATGAACATTAATCCATTTATAGATAGAAAGGAAGAAATGACTTCTAAAAATTGTATCTTAAAAGGCTATTATTTAAAATAAGGAATAAAATCGTTTCTTATTAGAAATACTTTTTAAAGTCAACAATTATCGAAAAAAAATGTAAATAAAGGTTTTATAAAATAAAATTGAATTTTATAATTAAATACAACTGATTAGAATACATTATTAACAGTTTTTCTTGTAGCTGGTTACAAGTAGATACAAAATAGATTGCAAAACATTCTGTATCAAGCAAGAAAATGTCTGAGAGACGTTTATTTTGCAACAGATACAATAAGGTTAATTTGATGTTGTTAATTTAACATTTTGTGCAGCTTGATCGTACGTTCGGTGGCTAATAGTCGTTACTGACAGAGAACGTTAGTGTGTGTGTGTGTCTATATATATATATATGTATGTATATATATATATATATATATATATATATATATATATATATATGTTCGTTAACTTTGCAGTGACATTGCTTCAGGCGCACGTATGAAACGAACAATCTAATCAGTGGATCGATATTACTACAGCTTCGAGCAAAAAAGTGTTTTACCCTTTTCAAGACAAGTGCACAGATGATAGTCTACTATTCTGAAAATAGTACTAGCATACTCATAACGTGTAATAGGTACTTGGAATAAAATATTTCTCACTATACATCAAGAAATGTTCGGTACTATTTTATATTCAAAGTAAAATTTGAATAAGAATAATGTAACTGCGTCTCAGAACAATATTTAAATGAATAAAATTTTTAGAATAAAAGAACTGTTCAATGACAGATTATTGAAGATTTTTGATCATAAAAAAATGTTTTCGTTTATAGGCCCGATGAAAAATTTATTTTTAAAAGTGATTTAGTAAGTCATATCAGTACATTTATTTGTTAAAGTGAAACGGTACTTAAACTATATTGTAACTGGTTTTTAGTTAAACAAAAATTGATATTTGAGTGAAAATGGAAATTAAAATCGATTCCTGTTAGACTGAAAGAGCAATCAACTCTTTTCAAGTATATCTATGTCATCTCAAGTATATTCACTTTAGAAATGTTAATAATAATAATACTATATATATATATATATATAAAGAAAAAAAATGAAAAATAATCTAATTTGATTTCAATAGAAATCTAACACAGGTTTATATTATTCAAATGCTATTATCATATCGTTGAATTAGCCAGTTAGTTGAAATTTTATCTACATACAACGTAAATTTGAAGTATTGTGTAAAGAGGGAGAATCATAATCACAGACTTGGGCTTCTATTAAATTTATTTATCTATATACAAAAAATGTTCCGTAAAATTTCAAGAAATATACAATTTTTTTAAAAAAAACCTGTAGAGATTTTGCATTAAATTATTATTTTTATAATAATACTACTTGTATTTACACCAGTCTTATTTTAATAAGCATATTAAATATATCATCAATGTTAATCAAACTAAATGGATAACTGGCAAGGAAATTCGTGGGTTGCGGTTAAATTCAATTTCACAAATGAATTATTTTCTCATCCATAAAAAAACCATTTGGCTTAAAATGTTCAATAAATGATTATTAGTCATTTTTTATTGTTGCTTATGAGCCTTTCTATTGGAATACTATCATTCACAGAGCGTTAAGTTATAAATAAAAAATGTTTACACTTTAAGAATGACGGTATCGGCATCGAAAACACACAAGTAATACAAGAAAGTTATCAATAATGATTTATTAACTATTTTTGATCCAAAAAAAATTTTAATAGTGTGAGAGATAAAAAATACTTCATTTCAAACCTTAATAATCATTTTTCCATATCGTGTTTTGTGCCATTTTCAAAATCACTACCACAATTGACCAGTTTATAAAAAACTTAAGCTGTAAAATTAAACACTTTTATCCACTAGTTATTATGAAAACCAACTTTATATTAATTCAAAATTCCTAATAAAAAAAAATACTGATTCAATAGTATTTTCATAAAATAATTTTATATTTTAATAAAAAATAACTAATTCAATATTTTCCCAGAAAAACAACGAGTTTTTTTCATTTTGGAATCCATTTAATCATTTCTAGCCTCTTACAGATAGTTACGTAACAACTACTTCGGCCAAATTCAAATAGTTCAGGACTCCACGAAAATTTCTCTTAGGTTTGACGGCCGTCAAAACTTATCGGTATTTCATACATCTTCGTGCGCACAAGTTCAAGTTTGATGCCTGTTTATTAAGTGAACGCTATTATATCGGTTGACACGAGGGTGGCGATCCTGTATCACTTCTGGCCATGGTGGCACATAAAAAATTACTTGACATGCAGTATGAAAAAAAAACTTAATACACTAATAAATAATTTAAATTGTTTTTTTTTTCATTTAAACAATGTCTGTTTCTTCTAACCGAGAATAAACCAACAATGGAAATAAATCTATTTTCAGAATTGTTTTAAATAAAATATTATATATATATATATATATGTGTATACCAAAAGATTTAAAAATCTCCAATGTGTGAATAATTATCCATTTAAGAAAATAAATTTAGCCGCATTAACAAAAACTATAATTGTGAGAAATTTCTCGAGTTAAAAATGAAAACTGGAGATTCAGAAAAAAGAAAATTAAATGACAAAGATTGTTAGAAAATACTGAAAACAAACTACTGAAATTTAAGAATACAGTTTAATTATTTTTCACTCATACACCATGTTATTATAAACCCGTTTCTTTGTCAAGAGAAACGAATGAAAATGAGTAACAGTATTTAAATAAATCTTCAATTATCAGTACTATTCTTTTCACTTTATTATTAAAAAATCAATATTATCATATATATATATATATATATATATGTAATGCATGAGTATTTTTGTAACAAAATGGTTCAATCAATCTCTGAAAGTTGATAAAAATCAAATTTGATTTTAATAAGCAGATCTAGTCAAAATTCTATCCAAGACAAATAAGCCGAATGTATATATTTTCTCATATATCAATTAATTCCACTTTTGGCACGCGTGTCATAGTTTCGTCGTCATCAGTTTGAATTTAAGATCAGACCGTTTCGTCATGTCTGTTATCTTTTTTTAAACAGTCGTAACGATTTGTCAAGCGATTCGAAATTGAGGAAAAAACTGACATCATTTCTTTTTCATAGAGTGGTTCTATATTTAAGAAAAAGATGTAACTGAAAAAGATATCTTTTGTGTAAACTGAAGTAAGTATTAGTCCAAATAAGTGTTTTTTTTTAAAGAAAAACAGATCGTATACCATTTATTATAAAAAATAATTCATTTTAAGATTATTTTTATATAGTGCTCTCATGAAGAACATTAGTGAAGAAATATTATATAACTATAAATCACATAAAATATACAAAAAAAATATATAAATAAATGCAAAATGTAATAAGGTTTACAGTCTGTAAAAGCATCTGCTTTATTTTAAATTCTGTGTGCGGAATGTTTGAAAATATTATTTTAATACTAATAGTTATGTTATGGGAAAAAAACACTTAAATATTTACTTTCATAAATTAAAATATGTATGTAAAGGTTAAAATCATACTTCAAGTATATATATTCGATTCTATTTTTAAAAAAATTGCCAATAATTTTAAAAACTCTTCGATTCTATCAACGGTCGGGTATTTTTTTATTTGTTATTTTAAACAAATAATTTGATGGTTCTTTAAATAACACTTTATAAATATTTCTTTATTTAAGAATTAATCAATTTTATTTATTTTTAATTCTTGTTCAAAAGCGTATTTTGCTTTCAGTATATATACATGCACACATTCATACATACATACATACATGTATATATATATATATATATATATGTATATATATATATGTATGTATTATGTGTTTTTTAAAAAAAAGTAATATAAATATAAAAATATATAAGAAAATCTGAAAAATTACAATAAAATTTAAATTCTTGTTTTATTAATTCAAAAATATTTTCTTTAATTCAAATATACTGATGGTTTTGATTCTGTTGAATATCTTAAGTGATTATCTATTAAGATTAGTTTTTAAATTGAGTAGTAAGTTCACCAGGACTTAACTATCTTCAAGTAGTCTGCTAATGCTAAAATACTACTCCTTATTATATCAAGAAGCTGCCTGATTATTGTTGTTGAACCGAAATTAATCCCGGAAGAAAACTATTGAAATTATTTATCAAGTGGAAGACAATCAGAACATCATATCAATCGAATTACAAGCATGAAAACCGATATTATAACGTTTTTATTTCGACAATCAGTTATTAGAATATCATTACATTTCGCAAATAATTTATTTGTGAGATAATTATTATGTTTCTGATTAGAAAAAAATCATATTTATTATAGAAGAATACATATCTCTGCTCTGTATATATTCTTATCACTGATTGTTACTTTTCTAATTTCACGAATTCATTTGATAAATACATAAAACAGACAGAAACTAATGGAATAAGAATAACACAATAGAAAAAAAATAATCTATATTTTTTTTATATTTTTCCACCGAACAGGAGATACATTTTTTTAATTACATCGTCATAAGTAAAAAAAAATAAGTCCATCATAACAGCAGTCAGTCAACATGAAATGGCGTCGTAAAATTCTCTAACAAAAAAAAATTAATGTACTGTCATCAGCAAGAAAAATTATAGCGAGCGTATTTGCGGACACTGAAAACTTTATCATTCTATTCATGAAAAAGGGTGGTACAATAAACGTTCAATGCTACGGTTACAAACACTGGAGGTCATTGCATGTATCAAAAAATGCAGATGTGACAAAAACATTAATGAAGTTACTTTTCAACTGGCAATGCATGTATCCACACATTCAGTCAAATGAGTCTACTAGAAAACACTTTACTTCTCTCAACGTTTTTACATCTTTCGTTTGCTGCACGGAAATCAGACTGGTTCTCCTTTCAAATTTGTTTCAATAAAAAAATAATATTAAAACATATCACATCAATCATAAAGTAGCACTTTTCTGAAGTGAGAGAATTGAAAGAAGATAATTTACAAACACAAAAAGATATTATTGACCTTTAAAAGATTTCTATTTTAAAATCGTATCAATAAATTCATAAGAATACACTGGAGTCCTAATCTTTTTATTACTCAATTAATCGTTTAATTTACTCAATATACTATTAATATATATATATAGAGAGAGAGAGAGACAGATAGATAGATAGATATAGATATCTATAATAGTTGAAATTTCTAGTTAATTACATTCATACTTGAAAAATAAAACACTTAAAGCTTGTTTCTCTTTCTTTTTATTTTTTATCTGATTATAAACACATTCAATAATTGAGTTATTAGTATGGAAGTAGTAAATAATAACATCTTATAACAAAAATTACTTATGCACATTATATTTTATATGATTTTTTACGTTATCTATTTCAGTTTTTAAAAAAGATAGATTGTATTTCACTATACTTAAATAAAATAAATTACCATTTTATTGAAATTTATTAACTACCTTGTTTGATATTTTAATACTTATATATGTAAACGTTTATTTTTTAATTTATACTTCTGTGTTTTACTCCAAGTGACAACTGGGATGGCTCTTAAAATTTGACCATTTAAATATAAATGGTTAAATTTTAAGAGCCATCCCAGTTATCACTTGGAGCAAAACACAGAAGTATAAATTAAAAAATCGAAATCTTCAAGTCGACCCAACTGAGATTTCGAATAATAATTAAATTTCAAAACATAAAAACTGATAAATGAAACTAAAATAAAATACTCTAAATAACTTAAATATGATTTCAAAAATAGATGGAAACTTATAATTAATAACAATTCCAATTAAATTATTTTCTTCATTAAATATCATGACACTTTTCAAATTAGCATTTTTAATATTATATTCATTTTATACTTTATTATGCATGCATGTTAACAAAATAATGTTTATCTCAGTCTTAGTCTACAAACAGAACTTATCTAGGACAAGTTTTCTACATAATAGAAAACAACTTTTGAAGTCTCTTTGAAGGGAGTGTATGGAAGTTTTGATACTGAATCCAAAACGGGTAAGTTTTCTTTATTAAGTTTCGAGATTGCAAGTTCATACGAAACTGATTACAATGTTAGTAGATTTCCAGTATATTTGTTTACTTTTTAGTATTCAATACAAAATATTTTGTCGTTTTTAAATTAGAAAAATTGAAAAACAAAAATTGATTCCTTAATTCAATTATACAATTTATATCCACTTCGATCATTCCATACTTTATTAGCTAAAAAACTAACAGACGAATTAATAAGAAAGTAACACCAAAGCTTTCAGAAACTTTATATCGAAAAAGTGTTAAAAATATGAACGAATTTATTAACAGAAAAAAATCTTTTTTTGAAAAGAATATAAAATGAACTGTAAAACAAATCCGTAAATATTCAGGTAAACTTTTGGATGTTTGATTATCAGCGAGCAGCTTTAATCAAGTAATAGCTTGCCCAGAAGCATCAGACTGTTAATCAACATGCTTAATTATTAAATTGGTTCTGAATGAATTGTGGACAGGATAGACAATTATTAGATGAGGGACATTTTCCTGTTTATTATAATTAGAATTTAAGAGACTCAAATCGCAATCGTGGCTATTTTTGAATCTCTTGATATAATAATAGATGTTATATGAAGAAAAATTACAATTATCATAACACACAAACGAGTTAATTTGTTTACAAAATGACAAACCACTTAGATTTATAAACATAGTGAATTATAATCAACATTTAATACTTTCTCACACGTATAATTAATTCCAAAACAGTTTTCAAAAAAAAAAAACAATGCTTACAAATAACATCAAATAAATGAATTCATTATGCGTTTTTCGTAGAAAATATGATTATAATTATACACTCGTTTATTTGATTTTATAACTGATGATATTTCACAGTTGCGTTGACATCAGTATTTATAATATTGTGGCACACGCCTGTATGTATAACTGATTCACTGCAGTCCACTAAATGCTTTGAGGTGATCCATGGAGTTCTTTTGTCTCAATTGTAGCAAAAATAAACTAAACGGATCCGCAGTGAAGTGAAATGTTTAAAAAATAACAATCGTACATTTGTTTAAATTGAATTGTATATATATATATATATATATATATATATATATATATATATTAAAGTATAATTTATCTTCATATCTGTCATAAGTTATTTATTACTTTTGTTCTTATGATCGATATTTTTCTCTTTATGTTAACAGTGTTTAACTAAATATATACAGTAGATATAGAATCATTTATATGTCTAATAAAAACCGATCTAAATTACAAAATCAACATGAATTATTGAATAGAATTTCGATCAAATATTCTATTTGTTGATAAAAGTACGTTCAATTTATTTAAATCTGGAGATAGTAAAAAATGTTTACATAGAAGCAAGAAACTTGATAAATAAAATATTAATATTAATGTTGTAAAGGGTAGTGAATATGTTATTCAATGTAAAGAGTGATTTAAAATTCGTTGAAGAATCAACAAATAAAATTCTGAAATATCTTCAAGTGTTAGGACATAACCTTTCCTGATAGTACTGGAAAATTAAAAATATTCGATCCGTATAAATTATAATAAGAAAATAATCTCGAGAGTACCACCCTGACTGAAAGGAAATAGTTATAATATAACGTTTGAGAAAGACATTACCCTTCTCCAATCTCACAAGATTAATATGAACAGAAAATATATATCTTATTGATTTTAACATGTGAAAACATATAATTTCAACCTCAAGATCAAATTAAGAAACGAACAAACATTTTAAAAAAATATATATGAGTTGTTTTCTGTACAAATATACATATGTTCTTGTTAGAATTTCAAGTTGAAAATCTATTTTAATAAAACATGTGCCTGGCCGGAAGTTACTGTCTTTACTGTATGGAAATATTTCTTGTACTCCCTGTATATGAATATGTATAAAGAATAAACACAAAATTATTTATATAAATATATATATATATATATATATATATATATATATATATATATATATATATATATATAAGCATAAGTAACCTAATTTAAATAAAATGTGGAATTATGAATTCCCTTACGGATTTTGGTATACAGATAAATTCAAATATCAACTAACTAGAATAGTATTATTGATTAATCTGAATAAGAAAGAGGGCCCGATTTAATAGAGCATATTTACAGTAGAAATGTAGGTTAATGTCAGAATAGTTCGTTGTTTTTATTGATAATATATGGTTTTGTTATTTTTACGGATTCCATTTTTATTTCATATCTTGACAATATAATTGTATGAGTTATATTTTCCAGGACTTGAAAAACGTTCTCGTATTAATATTACAGTGACTACGTTATGGAAAAACTGTGTTGTAAAAAAATATTTTACTTAACGAGCAATATAATTCGATAATGCATGAAAGAATAATTGAAGAGAATATGATAAGAAAGATTCAGTTCCATTATTGTAAATTTATTATATATATATATATATATATATATATATATATATATATATATATATATATATATATATATATATTGACGATAAAAATCACATAAAATTTAATTCACCATCCAACAATAATGGCGAGAAAAAAAATATTAAGAAACGACATAATGATATGCAGTATGTTAATACAGATTTCTATAAAATAAAAACGACCGAAACAGAATTGTAATTATTCTCATTTAATTATTTATAAATGAAATTGCAATGTCAAGATTGAAATCAAAACAGACACAAAACATCATTCATATCATTTATCTGCGAAACACAAACACAAATCTGCTGCTCAATACAGAAGTGTCAAACAAAAGCCCGCTTTTTAATTAATAACATCAAAGGAATAATTCTACAACAAAGCAGTTTATAAATGCCAGTGTATTATTTATATACATATATATATATATATATATATATATATTAAACATATAAATCAATAACTGCTTTTGAATAAATTGTTCAAAATGTTTTCTGGCTTATTTTATTTTTGATATTAATAATAAAGCTTACCCATAAATTTACATATGGTGTTATAAACAGTTACTTACCTAAAACAAAGAAAAAAATATTTAATAATTTGATAAAAAAATAAATACGTGTAGATATGTTTTCAAAATATTTTAATATGTATATATATATATAATAAATATTTTTTCAAACTTTTCTCATAAATAAAATGTATGAAATAAAATACAATTATTGTATAAATCACTTTCAAAAAAAATCAGTAGACATTTTCATTCTTTTTAGAAATTGGTTTTTATTGTAAATAATAAATGAATATTGAAATTATTTATCTACCGATATTACGCTACATCATTTACCTGATTAGATAATGTACAGTAAAGATCACCAAAAACAAAATTATGATCATTTCTAATATCTATATACCTAAATATTGGAATTATATTAGTAAATGCTCAAGGAATTAGGCAAGAAGTACATGTCTTATTACTTAATTATTCTTAAGACTTCAAGTGTTTTCAACTTCTATTTTTACTATTGTATTACTTGAAATTATATATGCATACATATATATATATATATATATATATATATAATAAATATTTGTTTCAAACTTTTCTCATAGATGAAATGTATGAAATAAAATACAATTATTGTATAAATCACTTTCAAAAAGAATCAGTAGAAATTTTCATTCTTTTTAGAAATTCGTTTTCATTGTAAATAATAAATGAATATTGAAACGTTTTCATCGTGCCCATCGAACCACTATTTAGATGTTTATTAAAATTCAGAGAAATTTAGTGTCGTTATAAATTCTTTCGCCGCTCGTTTTCTGTCCAGAAATTAAAATACATAGCGTCTCCGGCATAACATTTCACCACTATTCATGCGCGACTGATCGTGATTGTTTCAATTATTCGAAATGTAAATGTTTATCTCGCCCATTGATACAATTAAGTATACAATAAGGCTTCAATTGTGTCAGTTGAAGCGTTTCGGTACACTGTGACTTCGGTCTTAAAAAGACACTACGGTACTTAAATGTACAGTCCGTGCCATTAAATCGAAAAAAAACCGGCATGAAAAAAGCATTAATTACGACATTCTACGTCTACTACACAATAGTTTAATGACGAAACAAGGCACTGCTGGTGGCAGAAGCGGCATTAACTAAAACAGCGTACGCCGTTAATTAGTGCTTCAGGCATTCGTTCGCTGCCGCTGCTGGGGCGGCGCCGCTCTACAACAAAAACAAATACTTGGCAACGAGAGGACGGAGGCTCGGTACGCCGATGAGACGTCGTCTCATACCATTTTCCGTTTTCTTGCGTAATATCTGTCTGCACTACAATGATAATGTTGATATAATAAGGAATTGTAAGAGCAACACGTGTCGCATCCTTTCACTATAAAATGTAGACTCGCGGTTATGAATTATCGATTCGCTATTACAGAACGTCGCGTTTAATCAAATTAGGTTATAAATTTAATTTTGTTACAGGCGTCTGTGCGTTGCAGGATTCAGAGGAACAGATTAGATTTTGTAAATGATATATTATTTTAATAATCGGGCCGCAGAAGGTGTGCGTTTAATTAAATATTGCTCGAAGAAAAATTCTGAAACATAATTTCGTACACGCATACGAATTAACTGTACATGAGTACAATAGTTCTATTTAAGTGAAATGATAGTTTTTTCCTGACAATCTTATTTCGCATATAACTGTAGTAAAATACATGTTGATTTTTTCTAACAGATATGGGTCAATTTATAAACTTGGATCGCATGTATAATTGTGCGTATCACTGTATGTTAACTCCTGTATTCTATCTCAATGTTTCTATCCTTCAACTATAATATATTTAAATTATATATTTTCTTTGACTATTTTTAATTTCTTTATTTTGTTTTTAATTTCATATTTCTTGTTTTTTGAGTATACTGAGACTTTTTTTCTTTTGAAATTATTTCAAATATGTACATATATATATATATATATATATATATATATATATATATGTGTGTGTGTATATATATACATACATGTATATATATATATATGTACATATATACAAGCTGAAAGAGTATCTTTAAGGACACTCTGAAGATTTATTAGCAGGACTGCTTGAAGTATCCCTACTGGAGACCTAGAAAAATTACTCAACATTTCTACAAAAATTATCTATCCGCGAAACGGTCAGAAAATGTCTGCTGTGTGAGTCATAAAACCTTGCGTTAAGCAGACAATAGGGATATATCAGAAAAGAACATATATATATATATATATATATATACATATATAGTAAGACAAATACTCACTTACGCAAGTGAAATTAGAGTCGAGACAAGTAAAAGTAAGCAAAGACTCGGAACAACCGAGATAAGGACGCTGAGATCGATTGCAGGAAAAACTCTCCATAAGAGAATAAGAAATTAGAAATATATGCAACGTACAATACATAATAAAATTCAGCAAGGCCAGAAGGAAGGAGCGGAATGCACATGTCGACCGCATGAACCAAGATCGTCTACTAAAAATCGCGAGAGATGGAATACCTCAACGACAAAGACTCCTAGAACGACCTCCAAAACAATGGTCCGAAAGTTGGGTCTCTTCATTTATATAGTCACCACTACAATGAAACTATACTAATGGAAAAACAGACCAAATCTACTAACGAGGAAGAACAAGATATATGAAGATTATATATATACATATGTATATATATGTTTAGTATACAATTCAGAAATATAATCAAAATCTCTCTATCACTGAAAGATTTTTTGTAATCGGTATTCTAAACTTGATTAATGCTACATGCATGTTTTTGTAGCTAGTTCACAATTGTTTTTGTCATGACATGAAAATACTGAAGGTAAATATCAAACATGATATATATTTCTGCCACATCTAACTGATTGGAAAGTGATTATTTTCTTATTGAGTTGTCAGAAGAGTTATAACAAGTATTATTGATTTCTATGTAAATGGAATATCAGATATAAAAATATTACTATTATACATCAAAACTAAATAGTTAAAAAAATTACCCCTGTGAAGAAAAATATGATAAATTGATGGCCATAAGTAGAATCAATAATGATTAGTCATCGTCCATTACATGTTAAGTTCGCCGTAATCAAAATATATTTCAGCGCAATAGATTTAAATAAAGTATGGTTGGATTCTGATGAAAAATAAATTATAATAAATAAAAGAAAC